>OX940891.1:0-1200000 GCA_954871355.1 Cabera pusaria
GTGGATGGTGGAAGTCAGTTGATTTAGTTTTTAAACGAATCTATACTAATATTATAAAGAGAGAACATTTGTATTTTTGTATTTTTGTATTTTTGTATTTTTGTATTTTTGTATTTTTGTATTTTTGTATTTTTGTATTTTTGTATTTTTGTATTTTTGTATTTTTGTATTTTTGTATTTTTGTATTTTTGTATTTTTGTATTTTTGTATTTTTGTATTTTTGTATTTTTGTATTTTTGTATGTTTGTAATGAGTAAGCTCAAAAACTACTGAACCTATTTAAAAAATTCTTTCACATTAGTGAAAGAATTTTTTCTATGTATTAACATAGAATGGACTTTCGGAATGAAAATAGGCTATATATTATCCCGTTTAAATCAAAGGTACATTCGTGGAGACTTAATTTGTAACCTAAGTCGGCAAATAAACGGCCGAAAAAACACGTTTCTTACGAACGCTGCTTAATTGAAAATAGATAGAAGAATATTTTCTGTGCAAGAGTTGTACAACTTAATAAGACCTACAAAAAAGTCCGCGACAGCATATGTCTATCTCTTAAGGTTGACTCACAGTAACCATTTTAATCTTAAAATTTTTGTTAAAAAATATTACATAACTTCCAAGGCTATTTTCAAGTATATAGTATTGATCCTTAGTAGGTGGTTATTGGGTGTTCTACTCCAGCCACATCTGTTGATTAAACGATATACCCAACTGCGTTCGCTCCGCTTGCTGCGCTCACTTGTTGCAGTTGGGTATATCGTTTAATCAACAGATGTAGCTGGAGTAGAACACCCAATAACTAAAAATTGATTATCTCTCGCCACTTGTGTTTTAGAACTCAAAGCCTCCGGTGTAATAATTTTGGATTGTCTCTCGCCGTTTGCGATGTCTAAACACAATCGGTTAAGTGATCCATGGTAAGTTTCACTCTGGGAGCCCAAGGTCGGATTATCTCCACCGATTGCGATTCCTAACCTACCTGTGTTTTGAGCATATCGTATAGTCAGATAAACCTGTTCTACTACTTCTACTAAAGCCGTAATGACTTTTTGTTGGAATACTTACGATAAATTATCGCGCCCTAACCTACCTGTGTTTTGAGTATATCGTATAGTCAGATAAACCTGTTCTACTACTTCTACTAAAGCCGTAATGACTTTTTGTCGGAATACTTACGATAAATTACCGCGCACTATCCAGTGCGACTTATTACCTTTACCGTGCACCAGTCAGTGCAATTAAGGATAAAAGTATAGTGTGACTGAACCGTACCGCACACTATACTTCAAGATTATAAAGGAAAAGTTTTGGGTTTAGTTAATTAATAACACAATGTCAAATTCTCAGGTTGTTACCAGTATTTTGTTCTGGTCCTAACTGAGAATTTAAAAAAATATAATTTTACTTACATCATCTTACAAACCATAAAACCAAATGAAATGTTCAGTTGTTACTGGTGTTTTTCACTGGTAGTGACTAAAAAATTACTTACTTAAATCTTACAAACTAATTTTGTATGACGAAATATTTATTAGATCAAACAAGATACATTTGTATAATTCCAGAGCGTAGGTGTTCATACTGGAAATCTGAAACAATACAAAAAATATTACAAAATTAAAATCTGCTACCCCTAAAGCACCAACTTTTATATTTTCTGTGCTTTAAAGAAATGTGTGTATATACGTTAATTAAAATTCAAGCGTAGTCACTCACCATTTTCATCTAAAGGATTTTAATTTATTAAATTCATGAAGATCTCATTGTCCCTGCTGCTTGTCGCTCCTGTAAAATAGAAATTGGTACACATTAGTTTAAAACTAAGAATACACAATTTAATTAACAAAAATCTTTACTCAGAATAAATCAAATTAAACTTGGAAATAACTAAACATTAAATCAGTGTGTAGTTAATATAAACAGCAATCGAAAAATAATCATTTTTATGTAATTTTTTAATATTATTTTCTTTACATAACATGTTCAAAATAATTAGGATCGTTTAAAAAACCGACTTCAAATGCTACTGTATTCAATTTGAGTAGCAAGTTTGCGGTTATTATCGCCATATCTCTGGAGATACTTGATAAATTTACAATGAGACCACTACAAAAGTATAATCTTTGAAATAAATATATAATTAAAAAAATCGGACCACAATTGACAGAGAAAAAAAAAATATTTTACAGTGAAACATAGAACATCCTCCTTTTTTTTAAAGTCGGTTAATAGGGCTTTTTGTCGTATGAAGACCTATTTTATTTTTTCGATTTCTAGTTATTGAGAAAATCTTTATTATATAATACGACAGAAACTTGGTTTTTAATTTTATTTTCGAATCAACCAAAAAACTTTACGTTGCAAAATATTATACAATAAAAGCTAGGTACTTACTTGTTATTTCCAAAAAGTTACAGAACTACACTCACCGACACCACAGCCGAAACCGTGCACTTATAGAATGAGGTTTTGTTCACACGCTCGATAGTAGGTACAAACGTATCAAGGTAAAATGGTTTGAATTACAATATGTACATCGTAAGCATTTCTTTTAAGGGTTCGCATACACGTTCGTTTTTAACTCTGCGATTGAACTGTTCTGTAGGTACAGATAAATTTTTATACCATTAAGTTTGCACTGTACAGTTAATTGAATGCTATTTTAACCGACACCTAACCGAGGAGTAGGTTCTGAATTCGTCGGAATCTTTTTTTTATGTATGCTTCTCGATTACTCAAAGATGGCTGTACCGATTTAGAATATTTTTTATATTTGTTTGAAAGGACATGCTTTCCAAGTAATTTCATTTAAATTTCATCGAGATCTCATGACATATCTCAAGAGATATGGAGACAAACACATCAAACTTGGCACATGACTAGCGCGACATTTGAAGTTGGTTCTTTTAGTTTATTAACGATTTTAAATTATAATTATTACCATTCAGTTAAACTATCATTCATATGTATAGTCACACTATTTAGTGAAAACGAGCAGTTTAAACTCAAGGTGTGTAGCGGCCTTAGGACAAATTACTTTTTAACCGACTTAACAAAACGAGGACTTAACAGATAGCGTTTGTACGAATTACTTTTTTGTTTATTATATCATAGCTCAATCATTTATGAACTGATTTGTTTTTTTTTTTTTTTTACTGACTTCACAAAAAGGAGGATGTACTCAATTCGTCTGTATAATTTAATTTTTTTGTCACTTCAGAACCTCATCATTTATTAACTGTGTGTGGATTTGGACAATGTTTTTTTTTTATTTTTTTACCGACTTCAAAAAAAGGAGGAGGTTTCTCATTTCTACCGATATTTTTTATGTTTGTTCGCGGATAACTTCGTCGTTTATGAACCGATTTTGATTATTCTTTTTTTGTTCGAAAGGAGATATCTCAAGTGTAGTACCATGATAATTTTATCGAGGTCTGATGAGTACCTCCAGAGATATTGAGATAAACATCTCAAAATTGGTACTGAAAATGAATAGCGCGGCATTGAAGTCGGTTCGTTTTTAGTTTTTAAACGATATTATTATTAATAGAATATGTTTACAGTGTAGTTCCATTTTAATTTTAACGAGATCCGATAAGAATCTCCAGAGATATGGAGATAGATACCTCAAACTTAGTACTGAAAATGACTTGCGCTGCATGTGAAGTCGGTTTTTTTGTTTTGCAAACGAACTTTAATTATGTAAGAAAGTAAATAGTAATACTTCCCGTGTGGTGTATTGTACAGTTCAAATAATTAGATACCGTCTTATTATCTAAACACATAAAATATGATTGTAATATTTTATGCACTGACTTTTAATTTTTCTATCTTTTAATCTATCGTAGTCGGGTAATGGTGTGAGTTTTTATATTGTCATCCGAGTAGGCGCTATCTTTCTTTGATCCGATTTCAAAGGTGGTGCGACCATTAGCTTCAAATTTGCTTGTTTTGTTAAAGTACGGGTACTTAATATCTTTTGAATTGGAATATTATTTGCTGACACATAAAAAGTATTTGCTATAAAATCGCGTAAAATTAGAAAACTGACATATTCTTCGCTGGTTCATCATCCTCGAGAATCTCGCTGCCTGCCAGACCCTGCCAACCGCCCGCCACCCTGCTCAGCCACCGCCTGCCACCCTGCTCAGCCGCCGCCTGCCACCCTGCTCAGCCGCCGCCTGCCAGACTCCGCCAGCCACCGCCAGCCCGCCTGCCGCCTGACATTGCGCAGCCACGACACTTCGAGAAAACATCTACAGAAATATGTGAGTGAGTATTGTCTTATTACGTGTTTTTTTAAAATCTTTGTTCCATCCATACTCATTTTTTTTTTTTTCTCAGGTCGGACTCTGAATACGAATCTGAAGCAATCGTGGCCACAGCACCGTCGGTGTTGTCGCAGCCTACCAAGAAGCCAAAAGCCTCAAAGCGCAAGATCACCCCCGTCGTTAACGCTGCTGCCCTTGCTAAGCGCGGTCATGCATCATATTCACCATCCTTCACACCACCCGATTTGCAAGAGCCGGAATTTTCGTGGTACGTATATATATATATATATATATCTGATAGGTTATCGTTTTTATCGCTTGGTGGTAACTACTACTAGGTACCGATGCAGGGCCCCAACCGTACTATAATTAACGTATATACGATAATTTAGGCCTCCGTATTATGTACGCAAATACACGATAAATTCCATACACCACAAAGTTTGAGAATTACGCTCATATTCAATAAAAAATTGAGCATATACTATTGTTTATTGGTCACAGCGCCAGCTTATTTCTTCATTTCAAAACGTTGGTACGCTTATAAAATCTGTGTACTGTGGTCTGTCTTCTCAGCCCGTCTGCCTGTATGGAGTTAAATATACATTGATTCTGTTCTGTATACACAAACAAAGTGTAATAAAAATTATCGTTTTATATGATTTTTTAATGTATTTTAAGCCATTATACTGAGTGTACGATAATCTTGTTTCAAAAACGTTAAAATACGATAATTTCACGGCCCTGGTACGATAATTTCCTCGCTTCAGGTTGGGATCCCTGTACCGATGATGATAATAATTATTTAACAATAATGTATATTGTATGGAGTGAGCAACTTTAAATGATTATTTAACTCTGAATCTAATTATGATGATAAAAGTTCCTAAATATTATCATAACAGTATTTCATCATATTTTATTTTCTTTATTTTACAGGTCTAAAAAACGCAAGTCAGACATCTTTTCGATTCTGAAAGGGGAAGAAAGCGTTGCTGCATCTAACGCATCACAAAGCGCCGGAGGCAACGTATCGACTTCTTCTTTCACGACGAGGGTTTCCGGAGGGCAGAGCCGACGCACCGCAATAGTCTCCGAAGGCGACTTTTACGTTGAGGTGAAGCTTTACAACGTCGTCGACGTTCAAAATACGCCTCCTCAAGAACGCTATAAAAAAGCGTTGACGAGTGTAAAGCTGCGTCTCAACGAACAAACTAAGGAGTGGGAAATTTTACAAGAGTTTCTCATTACGGTGTTTAAATTATTTAAAGATTCTAAACCAACAAAATATAGTGATAAGATTAATTTTAAATAAACAAAACGTGTGCATAGGTTTATTATGGTTTTTATTTTATTAAATTAAGTTAGGTTCATAAAGGTAGATAGAATTATTATAGTATGTTTTGATATATGTAGTGTAGGTAGACTATATTAAACTTTCAAAGTAAAATTTTTAATTAATTTGAAATAAAAAAGAAAATTAAAAGCGTATAATATTATAATACTGACTTCAAAAAATAGGTAACTTTCTATGTAGGTAGGTACTTAAATTAATAATTATATCTAGTAGGTAAACAAGCAAGTAGCTTCTACAATGCCATTCTGTTCAGTTTGTAACACATCTATAAGCGGTAGGCGCTGGACAGGTCATTTGCGAAGTAATACACATAAACAAAACGTTTTAACTGTACCGCATATCGATGTGGAAGGCGTAGATATTGTAGCGACAGCATTTCAGAACCGAATAATATCTTACAGGATTGCTGCGCAATACGCAAATGAACATTCTATTGATGTATTTTTAGATTCAATACGAAACAAAGTCAAACTCATTTTAGATGAATGCATAAAAAAACATATTTGTGTCAAAGTCAACTTCGAAATATTCTCAAAGTTTTTACTTTTCAAAAATAATGAACAAGAAACTAAATCGTTTATGACAAAAAATATCCCTGTTTATGGAAATTATAATTTTGAGCATTTATATTTAAATGTAATCAATACAATACGCACAAAAATTGACCAATTCGAAGAGCAAGATTCGGGTTGGACTTTTCTTAATTGTATGCATATTGAGGTTAATGTTAATAAATATCAACCACTTCGCGGCTCCACGTATATTGAACTACCAATATTCATCAAGAAAAAGAAAGCATGTTTAAATATTCAAAACAACGATAAACACTGTTTTCTGTGGAGCGTGGTTGCAGCCCTCTATCCAACTAAAAACCATCCTGAAAGGGTTTCGTCATATGTACATTTTCGCAATGTACTAAACACTGAAAACATTTCGTTTCCCATGACTTTATCTGATGTTAAAATATTCGAAGAAAACAATCCAAACCTAAGTTTTATCATTTTTGGCTTAAAAAATAACAAGACTGTTGTAGGCCCGCTTTATAAATCAGAAAGCCATGAAAATAAAAAAACGATTCACCTTCTTTGGATAGAAAACAACACAACATCTCACTATTGTCTCATAAAGAATTTATCGAGACTGGTGAGAAGTCAAATAACGAAGCATAAAGGACAGATCTATTTTTGTGACACTTGTTTGTTGTTTTTTAAAACGGTTGAGGATGTAGAAAGTCATACCTGTAACGGAATTGTCACTGTCCTACCGGAAAAAGGGTCAGTAATTAAATTCAAGAATTTCGAACGCAAACAAGACATTCCTTTTGTAATTTATGCTGACTTTGAAACTATGCTAGAAGATGTAAGCAAAAGTGAATCAGATCCTCAAAGTTCTTATACGCGCACTACACAAAAGCATACACCTATCGCATTTGCTTACAATGTGATTAATTCTCTTGACCCTTCTTACAATAAATTCGTAATCTTTAGAGGTCCTCATTGTGTAGAAAAATTTGTTAGCTCTCTTTACAAAGATGTTCGGGATATCCATGCAGTGTTATCACAAAACGTTCCCATAATTTTTAATGCAAACGATGCAATTGATTTTAGGAATGCAGTTCGATGTCATATTTGTGAGAGTTTTCTATTCGGAGATAAGGTCAGAGACCATTGTCACCTTACTGGACAGTATCGGGGTGCAGCTCATAGCTTATGTAATTTACAGTACAAAGTTCCAAAGTTTGTGCCAATTTTTTTCCACAATTTAGCAGGGTATGATTGTCACTTGTTTATAAAAACACTTGGTGAAGCGCCTGGACCAATAAAAATAATTCCTAAAACGAAAGAAAATTATATCTCTTTCACAAAATTCATTCCAATATCAAGAGACGAGTTTGTTCAGTTAAGATTTGTAGATTCGTTTAAATTTTTAGGAACCAGTCTAGAAAAATTGGTTAAAACCATGAAAACTCATGAGTTTACTCATTTAAGGAATATTTACCCAAATGAAAATGAGTTTTCCCTTCTAACTCGTAAAGGCGTTTACCCTTACGAGTACATGAACGCATGGGAACGTTACAACGAGCCATTTCTGCCAAGCAAAGAAAGTTTTTATAGCTCTCTCAACAATGAGCACATATCAAATAAAGATTATGAGCACGCACAGTCAGTTTGGACCCAATTTGAAATTCGGAACCTAGGCGAATATACCGATTTGTATTTAAAAAGTGATGTGTTGTTGTTAACAGATATATTTGAAAACTTTAGAAAAACTTGCAAACATTACTACAACTTGGACCCTGCATTCTATGTTACAGCACCGAGTTTATCATTCGATGCTATGCTTTATAAAACAGGCATTGAGTTAGAACTAATAGATGACTTTGCTATAGTAGATATGTTACAGACAGGCATACGAGGAGGTGTGGTAATGGCAGCACATAGGCATGCCAAAGCAAACAACGAATTTATTTTCGACCATGATCCGTTGATGCCAGAATCATTCATAGTCTATATAGACTGCAATAATCTTTATGGATACAGCATGTGTCAAACATTGCCCTTGTCAAACTTTAGGTTTCTTGATCAATCAGAAGTTAATAAACTAGATGTAAATAATGTATCTGATGATGCAGAGTTCGGCTTCATTCTAGAAGTCGATCTCATTTATCCAAAAAAATTACATTGGGAACATAATGATTTACCGTTTTGCCCCGAAAAAGATATTCCACCGGGTGGAAAAAATGAAAAGTTAATTCCAAATCTTTATGACAAATTTAATTATGTTATACATTATGTACATTTAAAAACCTGTTTAAGACATGGTTTGATCTTGAGACGAGTACATCGTGCTATAACGTTTCGACAGAGTGCATATTTAAAACAATACATCGATCTTAATACAAATTTGCGTCAAAAAGCAACGTCAACTTTTGAGCAAGACTTTTTCAAATTGCTCAATAACAGTGTTTTTGGTAAAACGTTAGAAAACAACCGCAAGAAGGTCCATGTTGAGTTGATAAATCAATGGAATGATCAAAACAATAGAACTAAAAAAAGAAATAACGCAGAAAAATTAATCGCGAGTCCAAACTTTCACAGTGCTTCAGTTTTTACGGAAAGTTTGGTTGCGATTCAATTAAAGCCTAATCGTATAGTATTAGATAAGCCACTGTATATCGGATTTACAGTTTTGGAATTATCAAAATCACATATGTATGATTTTCACTATTCTATATTTAAACCATTTTACAGGGACCGCTTGACGATGTGTTATACTGATACAGACAGCTTTATTTATCACATCCAAACCAAAAATTTTTATCAAGATGTGAAAAATACGTTTTTGGAGTATTTTGATACCAGTAACTTTTCTGTTGATAATTATCACAAATTACCAATAATTAACAAAAAAGTACCAGGACTTTTCAAAGATGAAATGGGTGGAAAAATAATCACTGAATATGTAGGATTACGCTCTAAATTATATTGTATAAAAAATACTGACACTGAAATTAAAAAGGCTAAGGGAGTAAAATCATGTGTTGTTCGAGATCTTAGTATCTTAGATTATACAAACACATTGCTTACATCAAATACACTACGCAAGAAAAACATATTGTTTAAAAGTATAAAACATGAAATATTTACACGTTCTGTAAACAAAATTGCGCTTTCTAGTAGCGACGATAAACGATTTATTTCGCAAGATAAAAAATCAAGCAGAGCTTGGGGTCATATTTCAATTCTTGGGGTCTAATCTAATGAAAGTAGCTTAAGATTATCTGTAAGATGAAATAAATATGTAATATAATAATAATAATAATAATGTTATAATAATGTAAAGTGAACCTTAAGTAAGAATATAGTGAATAAACGAATTTCATTTAGAATACTTGTTGTTTTTATTTTATTTTAAGAGCCTTAACATCTAGCTTAAGTTAATAATGCAAAATCAATTTAATGTTTGTGAAAAATTTTGTGTAAGCTATTCCTGTAATCTACGTAGATACTTCAAATTCACTAACGCAGCATAAACTTTTAACACCGACGCAGGTGCACTGACATGTCACTACATGATTTTGCACATTCGACAAACATTGAATAAAATTCATCATGCCCTGCTCATTATAGCCTGTTCGAGCGTCGTAGTTAACACACATATTCACATACTTTCAAGTCGACTTAAGACGTAAGTTTTGAACTTTTATTCCTTTATTTCTATTTACTCGATATTATCCATAAAAATGACCCTAATAGTTTTCTATTTTGTTTCAGATTATGACAGACATTGTAATAAATAATAACAGTGAGACTCAAGATGGACTTTTTGGAATTAATACCCAAGACCTTCTTTTCCACTGTGCGCAGAATCCGTTAGAAGGCTTTGACGAAATTTTTCCAATCACTAATCAGAAGAAATCGTCTCCAAAACGTCCAAAACGGAAGACAAAGAAGACACCTGGTGAAACTAAAAATCTTCGCAATAGTATGCGGCGATCATCATTTGTTTTAAACCGTGAAGCATACAAAGGGAGACGTTTGATTCAGATCAAAATAATAGACATTAGTGGTGATAACAGTGACACTGAAAGTGATGTTGTAATATCGGCTCAATATATAGTAAAAGATTTTACGGACAGAATATTAGATCAAACCGAAAGAGTGATTAAAAATATATCTGAAAATATAATAAGTGATTCTGACTGATGAGACGCATAATTGAATAACATTATTTTTAAATAGATCAGTTAAATTAAATTAGAAGTGATTCTTAAGATGTTTAATCAAATCAGTAAGTAGTATCTCCCTGAATGCATTGTACTATTTAATTCATTAAATTTAAGATATGTTTTAATTTTCGATATTATATTAAAAACCTATTCAAATATCTGCTGTATTTTAATTCCTAAATACTCACCACTTTAATTCTTTAAAATATAATTTGGTAGAATAAAACAACAACCAGTTTAGGCAATAATTATTTTATTTTATTTAAAACATTAAATTAAATTCTTAGCTTACATTGAATAAATGTATATTATTATTATCATACCACTTTTTTAAGCACAATACATTTTTTAATGCACACATTTTCGTGTGTTGTACACAATTTAAATTTATATTAGGTTTTTCATAGTCGTGATATAATTTTAAAAAATTAGGACATCCTTTTTCTCCCACATCTATTATTTCACAGTTCTCACAAAGGCCTTTGATCCACATAACTTTCTCAGTTCCTTTTGTTAACACTTTTTTATTATTCAAATATGGTATTATAATTCTTTTGAATTCCCTGTAGTCAATGTGGCCTTCACTCCAGAAATATCCTCGATTTGCTTCTATCCACCGCACTTGTTTCTTTTCTTCGATCGATAAGTTTTTAAATGGATAGGGGGGCTTGACAAGAAAGGTTTGGGTATTTTCTTCGTTTAAAATAGACAATTCTTTTATAATAAAATTATTTTGTGTATCTTTGAATCCTTGTACATCCACGAATATATATTTTATTCTGCAAGGATTCATATTTTAAGATATTTTTTTTACTATATTACTCAACGGTCTGTACTCGATGATGGAATCGTTTAAAATAAGACAATATGCAGCTGTCTGATCAGGTATTTCTGAATGACATTCAAGTTCCACACGTACGCTAACTACAGGACCTGACTTAAGGTTTTCGCTTTGTCTAGAGCAATCGATTACAAACAGCGGTGCTTTTTCTTTGAATTCAGAAGTACTTAGCAGTGGTTCACTTCTGCGTCCATAATAAGATGTCTGAAACCTGACATATTGCTCATACAATAATGAATATTTATGATCATCAAGACTAATATTCAAGTTTTCATATGGAAAATAGTTAGAGTTAAGATATACTTTGACATCTCTTAAATAACAAGGGTCGAATTTTGATATATCGCGATCAGCTAAATTTTTTCTATTTGTTTGTAAGCCTATGATTACATATCTTGGCTTTTCAATCTGTGAGGACGTTTTAATTGACCAAGTATGCTTAGTTGTTTTAGGTAATAAGGGATACTCATATAAATCCCAATTTCTAAAAGCCAAATATAGAGAACGATCCTTTTCCAATAACTTTAGTAAATTAACTTTTTCTTTATCTGATACCTTGACGTGTGGAACGCGCCAAACTAACTTATTTATTATTATATCTTCAAGAACCTCACCAGATGGAACTTTCAAAGAATTCAAATTTGTATTACTGCGTAATAATATCAGTTCATGTTTACAATTCATAATTATTTTCTTATAATCTTCAGCAAAGCCCAAAATATTACTAAGAGGTATTGAGGCAGAAAAACTATTTCCATGGGTTGTTTTTGTTCCATTTATATCCCAACCCCAAGCTTTTGCTATCTTAGCTTCATTTTCATTAAATGATACTAAACTCTTCATTGTTGTAGTCATTCCAGCATTTTTGATTCTATCTATTTCAACTCCATTTAGTTCATAACGAATATCTTGAAAAAGAAACAGTAATGGATTGTTTGTGAATTCCACAGCAGTAACTTTTAGTTTTGTATCCTTCTTTATGATGTTTACTGTTCCTTCTAAATAAAGGGTACTTGCTGATGGTAGTATGTATAAATCCTGCTGATTGATAGGTATGCGGATTTCATCATTCCTGTTAAAACTTGTTACGTAAGGTTTATATGAATGATATTCGATACCGTCTATGGTGTTATCGTATGCTGGTGAACTTGTTATATCCAAAATGTTCATTTTAATAGACCAATTAATTTCAGGAACTTTTTATTTTCCCTGGTCAATTTAATTTTTTTCTTAGTTGTTCCTTTTCGGATTGTTCGATGAGTACTGATGTGTTTCATTATTGAATTACTACTTTTATTGAAGTCGATCATCTTTTCCTGATATGCAAATATAATTGAACTTCTTCACCGCGTAGATTTATTAAATTATTATTAATATCTAATAATCTAATATTAATAGTGCTGACGTCAATTTGATTGACAGGAAAATAAATTATATTCTTTGGCACTTCTATTATTCGGTATCCTGGAGGCACGTTAGGAGCAAATTCATAAAGAATATGGCTTGGTTTTCCATTAATATATGATCCGCTCACTATATCACATTCAACTCTTACCACTGTTGTCGATAAAATGTTAACTGGGAGTTGCGACTCGTGTATTATATTGGCTTTAAGAGTTTTATTACCAAATCCTAGTAAAGTTCCTGGAGAATTAGCTTTTTCAAAATGGATATCTTTAGAGCAGAAGATAAACGATTTCAACGTGTTATTATTGCAAAATAAATTAAAAGCGACTCCTTTTTTTACGTTTGACTTTAGATAATCAGAAATATCTTGCAGTTCATAAGTGCCTTCTGGTATGTCTACGACTTCGTTATTGTCATAATAATATTTATTGTTTCTGTTATCAATGTTAGGTATTGAATTGAATGTTGAGAAATATAACAGAGCACACTCGTATTCATCATCAAATTGTAAAGCTGGATAATAGGTAGTGGATAAAATAGAGGTGTTGCCTGTTATTGACAGCGTGAAAGACATTTTAGAAATGATGGTAATAAAAACACGTTTATAAATATATAGTCACAATACTTTATTAGAACATTTTATACAAATAGTATTAGCATAACATTTTTTCCAAAATTCACTTAGGAACTTTAAACATAAATGACCACAATTAGATGTATTAAAACGTTGATATCTACAATAATTGTATGTTATATTAAATTTTAAATATCTTAGTAACTCAATTGGTGGCTTTAAATCACCAAAGCTATCAAAATACTCACAATAGTTAAAATGTTTTACATAGGCTACCCAATGGGTTCCTTCATTCTCTGAGCTATCTAAATTAACAATCGCACACTCAATGTCCTTAGGCTTTGGCGGCAATTCATTTCTCATGAAAACACCTCTAAAGTAAGGTATGTGTTTAGTAGCATACTCTAATATGTCTATATCAGTGAGAGCACGCTTGGGTAACCTTTCTATTAGTTTTTTGAACTATTTACAAAAAGACCATTGCCTTTTTTATATGGTTTTATATATAAGCCTTTTCCTAAGGCGATACTTTCCATCGTTTTATTATGACGTTGGGCTTCTTCCAAATTCTTTTTAGCTGCTTTATGATCATTTACAGCTTTAGTAATACCTGCTGCACCTCCAACCAATGCACCTAGAGCAGACAGTCCTGCGAATATTGGTATAAGTGGTAAAATACCACCTGTTTTTGGTAACGGTATTACACGAGGCAGACACACTCCTTTTTTATTTTTTATCAGTTTTTTCGCAGCTGAATATGCAGCTTTAATAGCTCTAGAATTGCTTTTTGGTTTTAATTTTTTCAGTCGTTTATGTATTGTAGAGACGATCGATTTAAATGTTCTCACGCCAGCACCATGCTTCATTTTGGTTTTCATCACTTTGCTCACAAGCCACGAAGACAGTTTTTCTCCTCTTCCTGCATTTTTCGATTTCATCCGTTGCTTTGCCATATTTAATAATTCTAAATCAGCTCTGTGTCGATCTTCCAATTTATTTGAATTATCGTATGCTATATCGTGTCTCATGCAAGCATTATCAAGCTCATTAACTCCTTGATCACCTCTCAATAATCGTTTTCTTAATCTGGTACCAGGTCCACAGTAATTGTACCCAGGTAAATGCAATTCAAATGGTAAGTTATTTATGATGCTGTTAACGAGTCCACCACCGTGCATAGCTGAGTTATAAATGAGATAAAATATCTAAATTGACTTAATTTTATATACTTAGGTATGTAACTCTATAGAAAAGATAATCATACAATTGCTCGTTTTTCAATCCAACTGTTTTCAGTACTAGGTAGACCTAACCACTTTACGAATAATTTATTACCTTTTTTTCTTATAACCTTTTCAATTAGATACACATTAGGACACTTAGTTTTTTGAAGTTCTTGTTCATAAAAACTTCCTAAAATTGGTTGATAGTGTAGATCTTCTATGGAATAAGTGATAGGTTTAGAACCATGAACTTTTTTAATCAAAAACAATTCCGTAGACCAGTTTGGGGTGTATCCTTTTTCAAAGTTACCTTTATATTTACTTATACGAACATGGTCACCAACTTCTAATTTTCTGGTCTTTGACAGACAATTAATTTCCTGTGATTTGATTATATTTCTCAATACTTCACTTTGGTTTGATTGGTTAACATCGTTTGGTTTATATTTTATTGTTCGATGTATTGTGTTATTGTATGTTGCCATAACACTTTCTAAAAGCTTTCCAATCCATTTAAAACTACCATTCAAACTAAATTTTTTATACAACTTGTTCTTGAGAGTTTTGATTAGTCTTTCTACTATAGAAGCCTTTTTTATGGAATATGTAGAGTAATGATTAATTTTATTTTTTAGCATAACTTTTTTAAATTCATCGTTATAAAATTCTGTGCCCATGTCAGTTTGTAAGTTAACTGGCTTTCGATAATTTTTAAATAATAGCGAACTAAATGCATTTGCTATTTCGGATTTAGTCTTCGTTTTAACAGGGATAGCCCAGGAAAATTTAGAAAAACAATCTATTACAACAAAAATATACCTATATCCATTATTACAACTTTTTATATTTTGAAAATCCATAAGATCAGCTTGCCATAAATCATCAATTCCTCTTAATATTACAGATCGTCGAACAAAGTTTTTACGAGCTGTTTTATGAATTTCATTTACTATTTGTAGCTTACTCATTTCTTTGATTTAATGATTTGGTCTAATTCAGCCTTTGTATAATAATCTGCTTTTAAATTCTCAATGCCTTTTTTAACATCTGCTTTTAAATCGTTGAATATTATATCGACTTCTTGCTTTTTTACAAACAATTGAGATTGGCTGTCTACGTATTCCTTGTTCACAGCATCGGTATTTTTCAATGGAATTGTAATCCCAGTCAACCTTGTATTTTGTAAATCGAACTCTCCGGTTTCAGTTCGCATCAAGACTTTATCAAAATTTTCTAAAAAGTCTGGTAAACGCAATCGTTTATGAATATGATGTCCAAACTTATCCATTATTGTGAACTGATGGGTGTTGTTGACAAAGATCAAATGATACTATTTTTAGAAATGTATGCTATTTATTAAGGTATAATGTTGCTTTCGCGCAGTTCTTCTATAATAGATATTATTTCATTATCTAACCCAGTGTTACCAGCATCTTTTGAAGCAATCAATAGTTTTAATCTTTCAACCAGTTCATTAGGATTGTCCCAGTAAACGTAGTCAACATTTTTCTTCCACTGTTTCAACAGAGGTAGTCCTTTTCCTTGATGAAGTAAATCAGGTTGACTACTGTCAGTGCTCGCTGAAACTTTACGCAACTTAAATAGCGGTTTTATTATATTCAAGTATTTTCGACCTCTGTTACTTCTGATTGGTTTATTTGGATCGAATTCTCTTCGGTGCACATTTGTTTCTAGTAACATTATTTTATAATGTCTCAAATCTTCATCAGTTATTGCAGATATATTAGGTACTTTTTTAAACAGAAGTTCCTTTATACCAGGAGTATATTTGTACTTGTTTGCACCAACTTGAATATAATCATCAAAAAGAGTTACACGCGAAGATCCCATCATGTGTTTACCTCGTTCATTTCTCACGCCAAACGGAACATCTTGTAAAGTTTTGGAAGACATGGACCACGAAGAAATTTCTTGATCACTTGAACCTGATTGCACTGATTTAAATGATTCCTCATTTTCTTCATTATCAGATTTTTCTGAATTCTCATAGCTTTCATCTGAATCATTAGAGTCTCTTGGACTAAATACGTCGAACTCGATGTTAGAATCTCTCTTAAGAGTTTTGTCCTTGTCTAATGGACTTGATGTTTCAAATTGTACTCCTTTAGTTTGGGAACACGTTTTAGATTTTTCCACCATTTCATTAAGAGGACTTGTAATTGGTTTAAAAACAGATTCCAAAATACTATTGTTTTCCATTTCAATATCTCGCATCTTTTTAACCTTATTTTTAACAGCTGCCGCAGCCTTTACAATTTGTCTCTTTAGATTTTTTTCCATATCTTTAAATTGAATTTCAATTGATTGAACTATTGTCAGTGTTCTCACGAAAGTGATAACATGTGTTTTTACTTCAGCTATTTATAGTAGGCTAGCAATAGAGTGTAATCAGAAATACAATCGTGTTATATTGGCGAATACTCGCCTACAAATTGGACACTTATTACCAATGGAAAAAGCACACTTTGCACAAGCCGCAGCATGACCACAAGGTAAAAAACAAGTGTTAAGCTCTTCTTCTAAACAAATTTTACAGATTATTGAAGATGATGTATTTACTATCAAAGGTAGATCATCCAGTGGAGTCTGTTGGCAATTTTTTTTAATTTCTTCGTATACATAATTTTTCATGCTCTTAACGTAGTCTTTTCCTTTCATTACTAAAACATACGGACATGACTGGAACCAGCGCGCATGCTCTACCCATGGTTGATCTTCAGAGTTCCAGTCTTTAAGCCTTCCATCGCAGTAAAAACAAATAACTCTGTCGTCACAGCCTGCATAAAAAAATCCTGCTTCAGCCATTTCTTGTGGTTTTTGTGTTAATCCTCGAGGCCAGGTATCGAAACTTCTTAAACGTTTGTATACAGTGGAGTATATACGGTTCACAGGATTATTAAACATGATTTCTATATTTAATTATTAAGTTTACTGCTATTAGCTGTTTACTTTTCAACACCTCGACAAGCATTGACATATTTACGACATACATACTAATGAAACACAACAAACGTATCGAATTTCTTTCGGTAACATCCTTTGTTTTTTTCACAATCCTTGTTAATCACTACATAACTGTAGGGTTCTTTCCATATATTTGCACACATTTCTCTAAATTCCTGCCACGTCATATCTGTATTGACGTGTTCATCATAAATATGTCTCATATTTATATCATCTTGCTTAAAGAGAACAATTAAATTTGCATTATCTCTCACTAACTGTTTTGGTATTTTGCTATAAGTCTGATTTAGATAAAAACAGTCTATATATTTATGTCTTCCCATTGCAAAATAGTCGCGCATATTATTTTGATTCTCACACGCTACGTCATCGAATATAATTATTGAGTTACATTTTGCTGCCTCTGGAGTAAGAACTTCTTCATTTTCATGATACTTAGAAAAAGTAACACCAGGAACCATTCGTAATACCTGTTCCAAATACATGTATCTCGGTTGATAAAGAGTTTTTGAATAAACATAAACATTTTTAAATTGCAAACCATTTTCATGTAAGATGAGTCCGATAGCCAAATTAGTTTTTCCACAGTTCGACGGGCCACATATTATACATCGTATTGTATTTGGTAAAAGCTTTCCATGACGAAAACTGCGTTTTTCAGAATTAATATTTATATTTTCGAATTTTAATGATATTGGCTGCTTAACGAACTTCATTGCAAGAGCGCTTTTCGCAGAATGATAAGTAATGTTTAGTAACCACATTAATAAACATTATAATTTTCACCGGAGGCTTTGAGAGTTCTAAAACATGTTGATCAAAATTATTACACCGGAAGCTTTGAGAGTTCTAAAACACAAGTGGCGAGAGATAATCAATTTTTAGTTATTGGGTGTTCTACTCCAGCCACATCTGTTGATTAAACGATATACCCAACTGCAACAAGTGAGCGCAGCAAGCGGAGCGAACGCAGTTGGGTATATCGTTTAATCAACAGATGTGGCTGGAGTAGAACACCCAATAACCACCTACTCCAAAATTAGTAAGAAAATGTAAAAATAGAAATAGTTATAAGAAATCTGCAAAAACAAAAAAAAAAAAGACTTTGTGTCAAATTATTTTCAAACATGTCAAAACCCTAAATAAGTAAGAATTTAAAAGAAATAAAACATAGCTAGTATAGAGTAGGGCTCTAAGTATTGGCATCCCACCAATAACAGCATGTATGATGATGGATAAAAGAAAGACTTGTATGAAGAATGAAAGGTCATCGGTACACAGCGTAAAAGCGAGAACTGGTATGAAAGCGTCAATAGAAAATACAGGCTCCAACTTCGTTGGAGGGTCGAGTAGGAAAAAAAAAAAAAAAACCTAACCTAACCTAACCTAACCTAACCTAACCTAACCTAACCTAACCTAACCTAACCTAACCTAACCTAACCTAACCTAACCTAACCTAACCTAACCTAACCTAACCTAACCTAACCTAACCTAACCTAACCTAACCTAACCTAACCTAACCTAACCTAACCGAATTTGGACTCTTAAATTCTGGACGCTATTTAGTTGTTCCCGATATCAATAGACGCAGCTCTGGAAGCTCTTCCCGGATCTGAAACAGAAAAAGTAAATTAGTAGAATTTTAGTGGATTTTTGGTAGATTTTTCTAAATTTTTCATACGAAATTGTGTTTTTTATAGGTTTTATTGCTATTACTTACCCAAATAGCAACTTTTATTTAAGGGAATCACTGCTAAGGGTGTATTAACACCCCCCCTAAATAACCCGCCCCCTTTGGGAGCGCTACGGCCCATAAAAAACAAAAATTTCGCCCGGCCGCCCACCCAGTCTCGATCATTAATATCGATTTTTGGCTCATTGCGTTATACTGAAAATCGCTATTTATTTGACTACGTAATATTTTGACGTTTTTATTTAATTAGGACTTAATACCGTATCACACGGTACTACATTTATTAGTTCTAAGCTTTATATATTGAAGCAGACTTGACTTTTACACATTTTTGTGTAAAATCTTTATTATTTTGACTTCATAACTTATTTTGACCGTTAACTCATATATTTATACAACTTTTACAAACCTTTTCCTTTACTTACAACTTCGACAGTCCTCAAATATGTTTGGGTTCCATACTCCCGCCAAAAAGACCAACCCACCCCCCTCCCAAAAATCCCCGAAAATGCCCGAGAAGGCAGGTCCTTCAGGTGCCAAAAAACAAGACTCTAGTGTTAGACGCAGCATCGGGGAATGGGAAGCCAACCAGCCAGAGCCGCAGCCGAAGTCGATCAGCCCTCCGGCACACGCCCCCAAGTACGCCAACAGAACCGCCGAGGCAAATGCGTGTTTGAAAAACATACATTATCACCTCGGCGAATCGCGAAACCTAAGGACGGATATAAAGGAGGGTGTGATAGAGGAGTCCTTTCGGCTTTGCAAACTCGTCAAAGAATCTGAGAAGGCCAGGATAAAGGAACAAAACGCAGCGCCGATAGAGAAAATATCAAAGGCGCAGTCAACTCAAACTTCCTTACCGCTGACCGTTGTCCCAGCATTGGAAGACAAGCCTCACTCGCCTACCACTCCAAACCGTATCTCAGCAAACGATGACATTTCTCACTTGCTCTCCACGCTAGCTGAACATAGTAAGCTAGTGAGGGAGAGCAATGAGAGAATGGAAGTGCTAAAAAGGACATTGGATGAAAAGAAGGAACTCCTTGAGAACACGACCTACGCGAGTGTTGCATCCGGGCAACGCGGGTCCCAGCCCCCTGTGCCAACGGCACTACACTCGGTAGTCGTCACTTCCAAAGACGATGAGGAAAGCGGAGAGGAAGTACTGACACGAATAAGAGAGGTCATGGAGGCCAAGGAAGGATGGGTGAGGGTAGAAAAAGTGCGAAAAGCAAAGGATCGAAAAATTATTCTGGGATGCCGAACAATCGAGGAAAGAGAGAAGGTAAAAGAGAGGCTTAGAAAGGCTGAAGTTCACCTTAAAGTAGAAGAAGTGAAAAACAAGCACCCTCTCTTGATGCTGCGAGACGTCTTCTCCTACAACTCTGACGACGATGTGCTGAAGGCACTCAAAAATCAAAACAGGGAATTACTCGGCACCCTACAAAAAGAAGATACTTTAGAAATAAAGTATAGGAAAAAAGCCCGAAATCCCCTCCAGTGCCACATCGTCCTAAAGGTGTCCCCTAACATATGGAGAAAAATGACAGAGTCAGGCACAGTCAACATTGACCTCCAAAGGATAAAAGTGTGCGACCAATCGCCTCTTGTCCAATGCTCTCTTTGTCTGGCATACGGGCATGGTAGACGGTTTTGTAAGACGACCATTGAAAAATGTAGCCACTGCGGAGGCCCCCACATGAAGGACAACTGTGCAGACCTATTGGCCGGTGTAAGCCCGAAGTGCTGTAACTGCGCACATGCAAAATTGGATAAAACGGACCATAATGCGTTTAGCACGGAGTGCGCAGTGAGGCGCAAGTGGGATGCGCTGGCCCGGGCCACGGTCGCGTATTGTTGAGGAAGTCCTTGTCAATAATACATCCCTAGCTAACAAAAGACCGTACTTTGTGATTCAGGCGAACCTTCAACGCAAAGCTCTTGCCACACAAGAGCTGATGCTTGAAGCAAGCAATAAAAAGGCAGCCTTTGCTCTCATCCAAGAACCGTACGTCGGGGCCCTGGGAAGAATGAAAGACTATAGAGGAGTTCGGATCTTCCAGTGCACTAGTCAGGGAGACGGCGTCGTCAAAGCAGCAGTCGCTGTGTTTGACGATACAATAGACGCCGTCCAATTAACTGAATACACAACCAAAAACATCGTGGTAGTTAAGCTTAAAACTAGTTCCTGGAAGATTGCTATAGCTTCATTCTACTTTGAGCCAGACGTGCGGGAACTGGATCAATATATAAAGCAGCTCAGGAAAATCAAGGACAACCTCAAAATGCGAAACCTGATCTGGGGCGGAGACGCGAACGCCAAGAGCAATTGGTGGGGGAGTGCGGTCACAGACAAAAAGGGAGAAGAACTTTCTGGAGCATTGCATGAACTAGGGTTTCAGGTACTCAACGAAGGAGATATACCAACCTTCGCTACCGTACGCGGAGGAAAAGCGTATAGTAGTTTTGTAGACGTCACGGCATGCACAACGGAGATTCTGGACCTGGTGGAGGACTGGAAAATTGACGAAGGAATGACGAGTTCAGACCACAATACCATCACATTTAAAATCCGAGTGAAAAGGGCAAAGGGTATGGACATACAAAGTACAACAAGAATATTTAATACCAAGAAAACAAATTGGGGTCTGTTTCATGAGAAACTGACACAATTGCTACACGAAAATCAAATCAAAATAGAAACTATCAGTAAAATAAAAGATAGAATAGACTTAGAAAACGAAATCGTAAAATACACAAATACAATATTAGAAGTTTGCAAAGAATTAATTCCAATAAATAAACAGAAAAATGTCCATACCTTACCTTGGTATACTCAGGAACTCGCCAACCTGAAGAAAGAAGTCACCACCAGGAAACGGAGGATTCGTTGTGCAGCACCGGTCCGGAAGCGAAGGGTCATCGTTGAGTACCTGAAACATAAAGAAAAGTATGAGAAAGAAGTAGAAGAGGCTAGAATAAACAGTTGGAAGAAATTTTGCGGCAAACAAGATAAAGAGGGAATGTGGGAAGGGATATACAGGGTGATCAATAGGACAACGAAACGGCAGGAAGACATACCATTGTCAAAGGAGGGAAGAGCTCTGGATCAGAAGGAATCGGCCAAGTTACTGGCAGAAACCTTTTACCCGGAGGACTCAGAATCAGAGGATGAAGCTTATCACCGACAGATTAGGGAATCAGCTCGAACAGCAAACGATACGAGTCATAGTACAGTTGATGACCCGCCGTTTACCATAGAAGAGTTGAAATCTGCGGTGAAGAGCTTCAACCCAAAGAAAGCCCCGGGTGGAGATGGTCTCACGGCGGACATATGCTGCGAAGCAATACACACTGATCCGGAGCTCTTTCTTTCTTTGTTGAACAAATGCCTCGAGATGACATACTTTCCCAAAATCTGGAAAAAAGCCACAGTAGTTGTCCTAAGAAAACCTGCAAGGGAGGACTACACAAACCCTAAGTCGTACCGACCAATAGGCTTGTTACCCGTCATCGGCAAAATTTATGAAAAAATGGTTATTAGTCGAATAAAATGGCACCTGCTCCCCAAACTAAGTACTCGCCAGTATGGCTTTACGCCCCAAAGAAGTACCGAGGACTCCCTCTATGATCTAATACGACACGTGCGTCAAAACCTTGACCGAAAACGGTTGGTCACAATGGTGTCGCTGGACATAGAGGGAGCCTTCGACAACGCTTGGTGGCCCGCAATTAAAGTCAGGCTGGCTGAGGAAGTGTCCCCGTAACATCCGAAAGGTAGTGGATAGTTACCTCACCGACAGAACTGTTAATGTGAGGTACGCCGGGCAGGAGATCTCCAAGACCACCAATAAAGGCTGTGTCCAGGGCTCTATTGGTGGTCCGATCCTCTGGAACCTCCTCCTGGACCCACTACTTAAGGGACTTGAGGAGCAGCAACATTACTGCCAAGCTTTTGCCGATGATGTGGTCTTGGTCTTCGATGGTGAAACGGCCCTTGATGTGCAACGACGGGCCAATGCCGCTCTCGAACATGTGAGGGAGTGGGGTGTCAAAAATAAGTTACGATTCGCACCACATAAGACGAAGGCCATGGTGATAACCAGGAAACTTAAATTTGACACTCCACTCTTGAGGATGGGCGGGGTCGACATTGGTATGTCGGGTGAGATCAAAATCCTGGGGCTCACGATAGATGCGAAAATGACGTTCAATAGTCACGTGTTAAACGTATGTAAAAAAGCCATAAACGTGTTTAAGCATCTGTCGAGAGCCGCCAGGATTAGCTGGGGTCTAAGGCCTGAGATAGTCCGCACAATATATGTGGCGGCTGTGGAGCCAGTTATGCTGTACGCGGCAAGCGCCTGGGCACCAGCAACCAAAAAACTCGGCGTCATGAAGCAGCTCAATTCGGTCCAGCGCGGCTTTGCACAAAAGTTGACCAGGGCTTACCGAACGGTATCTCTTAACTCTGCCTTGATATTGGCTGGGATGCTACCACTTGACCTCCGCATTCAAGAGGCAGCCGCCCTATATGAGGCCAAGAGAGGTGTGTCCCAGCCAATATTAGAGGACAGAGAAATAGAAAAAAGACTGCCGTTCACTGATGTGCCTCACCCAGCGGAACATATGCGACTCGAGTTCGTAAACCTGGTAGACGGACAAAGTGTAGAACAACACAACACGCAGGCAGTCAGAATATACACCGATGGCAGTAAAATTGAGGGACAAGTTGGAGCGGCGCTGTCCATATGGAATGGCAATGCCGAGACGAAATCCCTCAAGCTGAAACTCGCCACCTACTGCACCGTCTACCAGGCGGAACTCCTGGCCATATGGAAAGCCTCGGAAGAGATACTGAAGCGCACAGAGCTAAGTTACGGAATCTATAGTGACTCCAAATCCGCGCTAGAGACGGTCACGAATTATGCTGCGACTCACCCTCTTGCGGCTAAAACCCGGATAAACCTGCGGGCCTTAAAAGACCAAAATAAACAAGTGTTCCTGTTTTGGATAAAAGCCCACGCAGGTTTAGAGGGCAACGAGCGTGCAGATGAGCTCGCCAAGGAGGCAGCTTTGCGGACCAAGAAAAAACCTGAATATGACCTATGCCCGGTCTCATTCATCAAGCGACTGATTCGATCAGACACGCTTGAGGAATGGAACCGGAGGTATCAAACCGGGGAAACAGGAGCGGTCACAAAGCTATTTCTTCCCGACGCTGTGAAAGCGTATGGCATAATTAAAAAGATCCCGCTGACAGGAATTATCACACAAGCGCTCACAGGGCACGGAGGGTTCGCCGGATACTTGAATCGCTTCAAGTGTAAGGAGGACCCCTCGTGCATCTGTGAGCCAGGTAAACATGAAACCATAACGCATATACTCTTCGATTGCACTGTATCTAGCCTTGACAGATACAATTTAGAACAAAAATTAAACTGTAAAATAACAATTGACACCATAAGGGAGGTAATGATAACAAATAAAGACAGATTAGAATTTCTTGCATATTGTACAAAAATAGTCCAAAAAGTAAATAAACGCAACAAATAGGAAAAGCAATGTATGTTTAATATATATTTTATGATATATGTAATCAACATACGAAGACCACTTGAAGAAAAATAATAGCAAAGTACAAAGACGAATAAATTTGAACGAAGTCTTCAGACGTTGAACGATAAAATAAGAATATAGCAAAATTATAACCACACCCACAAGAACATTGGAATAAAAGAATAAAAACGGAAAATATAAAAATTGTACACAAAGACTCTGACTTCCAGGAAGGTCAGAGGTGATTGGAATCTAATTAAAAAAAAAAAAAAAAAAAAAAACCTAACCTAACCTAACCTTTTTTTTTTTTTTTTTTTTTTTACATGGGGAAACCCGGTCGGGTACCACTCCATCGCGGGGGCAATGAAGTGGTTATGTCGGGCTCCAACCGACTAAAACCCCATGGTGTTCCCAGCTGCACCCTAGTGTCGGGGCTACGGGTACGCTTGGGCACTCGCCCGCGGCCCCGACGGTGTCGGCCCCACTAGGGGCCCCAGCCTCGAATTGGGTGGAGTTGGAGATACCCCACCCTCACCACTGAGATGCGCGCGGGAACACCGCGCGCGCCATCTCCAGGTCTCAGTAACGGGCGACGGTCACCCCCATGACCGCCGCCCTGACCTGTTATGGGGGGTGAAGAAGGGCGTGGTAAGCCCTTCTTCGACGCCCGGCTCTCCGGCTACGGATCGGAAGGTTTGATGCAATCTCACGCTCCCTCTCCGCAGCCTCCTTCTGCAAGATAATATCTTCGCAGAAGTCGAGCACGGCAGTCCATGACCTCTCGCTGTCAAGCATCGATTTAATCAATGATGGCATCGAGAGGTCCGCCCCTACGACTGTGGTGAGGACAAGGCGTTGGCCCTCCCAAGCTGGGCAGACCGCCAGCGAATGCTGCGCCGTGTCCTCATCGCAGTCGCAATGGTGGCACACGGTTGTCGGTTCCCTTCCGGCTATGCGACAGAGGTACTTTCCGAAGCATCCATGCCCCGTCAGTACCTGCGTCAGCCGGAAGGTCAAAGACCCGTGTGCCCTGTCCACCCACTCCTTAAAGACAGGACGGACAGCCTCGACAGTCCTGAGGCCAGCACGGGGTTCGGCCAGCCTCGCCTCCCACCTTCCCATCAAGGACTGCCGAGCGTGGAACTTCCACACTTCAAGCGCCCTAAGCGAAGGACTTTCTCCCCGAAGGCAGAGATCCACGCGCCAATTGTACATTGCCGCGTAGATCTCGGCCTCCAGATCCCATGGTGGGGATCCCGCCAGCAAGCACGCCGCCTCAAAGGAGACAGTGCGATATCCACGGATGACCCCGACAGCCATCACCCTCTGAGATCTCCTCAGCAGGGCAATGGTTTTCTCCGTCAGGGCCTCCTCCCAAATTGGGGACCCATAAAGGGCCATGGACCGCACCACCCCCATATACAGGCGGCGAGCACTCGCCTTAGGCCCCCCGAGGTTGGGTAACAACCGCTTTAAAGCGGCTGCCGCACCAATCAGTCGGGGGGAGAGGCGCTTGAAGTGCTCATGGAAGTTCCACCGGCTGTCGAGAACGAGTCCAAGATATTTCATCGAGGACCCGACCTCGATACGGACGTCGCCGATGGTGAGATGGGAATCACGCGGCGGGGCTCGTCTCGGGCCATGAAAGCACATAGCCTCCGCCTTACCCAGAGCAACGCGAAGTCCCAGCAAACCAATACGGTCGACGACCCGTGTCGCCGCCAATGTTGCAAGACGGGCAGCCTCCTCGTACGTTCTCCCCCGGGCCATGACCAGCGTGTCATCCGCATAGCAGATCACGCCTGTGCCCGTGGGGAGATCTCCCCGCAATACCCAGTCGTAACCAATGTTCCACAGGAGTGGCCCTAGGACTGAACCCTGTGGAACACCGCACGACATCTCCCTCCTAAGAATTTGTCCATCCCGCCCCGAGTACGAGATGTACCTCTGGTGCAGGTAGGCCCCGACTATACGGCTCAAGTAGGAAGGCACGTCATGATACTTCAGTGCCTCCCTAATGCAAGACCACGGCAAGGAATTGAATGCATTAGCGATGTCTAAGGACACCGCCAACAGCACTCCCCCCCCCGCCACGGTCTCGTCCGAGCTGGCCTTGACGCGTTTAATCGCGTCAATACACGACCTGCCAACCCGAAAACCGTACTGGTCATCCGACAGGTCGGGACCCACATCTCGCAGATGCCTGACGAGACGACAAGCCACCACCCTCTCAAACAACTTGTCGGCCTCATCAAGCATCACGATGGGACGATAGGCGGAAGGAGATTCCGCGGGACGCCCATCCTTCCTAAGCAGGACGAGTCTGCCCGTCTTCCATATTGTTGGGAACGTTCCCGACTCCAAACAAGCACTTAGCAGCTTGCGGAAACGTTCTCCCAACGCCTCCAATGCCAAAACCCAGGCACGGCCAGGGATGCCATCAGGCCCCGGAGCACGGTCTTTGGCCCGGAGTTTTAAGATGGCAGCGCCCAGCTCACCCAACGACACTTCCGGGACGTCCTCGCTCGTGTCACTCTGCCCTACCGCTCGGGCGGGTGACATTTGCGGAGGCGTATGTTCCACTCCGTTCGGAAACAGGGTGGTCACAACGTCCTCCACCAGCTGAGGAGGGAGACTCTCAGTAAGGGGGGGCGCCCATGGGCGCAACTTCCCTCTGACAACCTTGTAGGGTCGTCCCCATGGGTCGTGGTTAAGAATCTCCAACTGCTCTTCTCTTGCCTGGGTTTTGGCATTGGAGATCGCCAGCTGTAGGTCCCTAACGAACCCCCTATAAGACTCATACAACTGGCGTTCTACGTCTTCGTCCCGGCGTCTAAGTCTGCGGTGCCTGGTGTACCGGCGCCTCGCTCCCACGCAAATAATGCGCAGGTCAGCAATCGCCTGGCTCCACCAGTAGACCTGACGCTTAGGTGGACGCGCCTTGGCCCGGGACATGGCAGCGTCACAGACTTGTGACATGGCGCCTCGGAACCACTCTGCCTCCTCCTCGACTTCCACGGGACCTCCAGGAGGATTCGACCATGCCTGGACAATCGAAGCCTCCACCAGCGCTTCACTGTCCAGGGTCCTCAACACCCATCTAGGGTTAGATGGGTTGGTATTCCGGGCGATGGTGGTATCGAGGCGAGTGGAGACATCAAATCGAACATATAAATGATCCGACAGTGTCTCCACCCCCTCTAAAACCTTCCATCCACGAATACGGCGTGCAACAGCGGGGGATGCGAAAGAAACATCCACAATAGATCCCCCATTGTGTCGCACGCACGTGTTGATCGATCCTCGGTTAAGGACCGAAAGACCGGCCATTGTGGCCCACTCCTCCAGAACCTCGCCACGAGCATCAGTCGCAGGGGAGCCCCAAGCCAAAGATTTGGCATTTAGGTCCCCAACTAAGAGCGTCGGTCGAGGCAGAGTTTGCCCTATGAGGGCCCCTACCCCGTCCAGAAACGACTCAAACTCGGCAAGGTGTCTATTTGGAGAGAAGTAGACTCCGATGAGGACACTGTCCCTCCATCGCACCGCCACATAACCACGACCCCTTGCTATGACGGCGAGGGGCGAAATCCCAACAGAATTGGATACAACTATGGTAACCAAGCCATCCACGTCTGCTACCCAATTATCTCGGGGAGGAACGAAGTATGGCTCAGACACTACAGCAATCTCAATCAACCACTCGGCCATGCTTTGCAAGAGTAAATCCTGCGCGCCAGCCGAATGGTTGATGTTCGCCTGGAGGAAGCGATGATCCATAACTATACTAGTTAGTGATCATCGCCTCCCCCTCCGATGGGACCCTATGGGCTGGTGCCGCCGGCTTAGCTCTATTTTTGAACTTCGGTGGAGAGCATTTTTTGCTCCCCAACCTATGGTCCGCCGGTCTTTTTGCTTCTGCACATACTGAGCAGTGTGGCTCAGCTGCGCAGCATTTTGCCGCCTTATGCCCGATACAACCGCAGCGGTAGCACTCTTCGCTACGGTCAACCTCGGCTTTGCACTGTGCCCGCACATGCCCGATTTGAAGGCACCGAAAGCACTTCATAGGCCTGGTTGGAAGCAACTGCACACGAGCCGCAACCCAGCCAACCAGAAGGCGGCCCCCTTCGCTTAGCTTTTTGGCAGCTGTAACCGGGCACCGCATCCACAGAGTAGAGTTGCCTTGCGAATCAGGTCTCAGCTCCCCGGCCTTGACCATCTCCACAGAGCAACCACCTCGATTTGCTACCGCTTCGACCACCTCTTGTGCCGTGACCGAGTCATCCAACCCGGACACTCTCAACTCCGCACATTTAGTGGGCCTAGATACCTTTGCTTCATTACCGAAGGTTTCCCTCAACTTTGAAGCTAATACATCCGCCTTGTCTCCGCTAGTTGCACCTGGAATCTCGAGGATTCGGGCACCTGTAGTTGCCTTGCGAAACCGGAGGCCGCTGCTACTGATTCCGCATTCGCTTAGGTTAATTCCCTCTTTTGCCTGAGATAGTAATTTGGCGTAGGTTACCCCCTTCTGCTCGGCCCCAGGCTGTAATGTTATCACTACAGCCGACGATCGAGGAGGGCGCAATCTAGGAGCTTGTTTCGAGGTTTTCGATGGCTTAACTGTAGCAGCACTCTTTTTCCCCCTTTTACGGCCTCGACGCATGACCGTCTTCCATTCTTCGTCTGTGGCCATGGGAGTCACTGGTAACACAGTTTGACTCGGCGGAAGAGTACGAGGTGCTGGCCGAGGAGGTCGAGAAGCTACTGAACCGGCTCCTGGTTGACTCTTTTTACTGCCTTTCTTCTTTGACGAAGGTGCAACTTCTCTTGTAACGCCGATACTGGCCCGAGACGTATGAGAAGCAACAACTGAGGCAGAGCTTCTTCTGTCCGCCGCAAGCGGCGGGCGAAGACGCTCCTCAGGCAGAAGTCGCCCCTCAAGCGACTCAAGTCTGGCATTGACCATGTTGCCTACCTGCAACATGATAGACCGACTGAAGTCACCGACGTTGAATTCACCACTCTGTGGAGCATCGGACAAATGTACAACAGTCGCCCTGGGAGCCGCCACTGGAACAGACTGTGGAACGGAATGTGCATTGTTACACACCGCATCACGAAGTTCCTTCATTTCCCGTCGAAGCTCAGCAATTTCACCCTTTAGGCGGTCGTTATCGGCCTGCAGTGCTATTACTTCATCAGAAGAAGTTCTGGAGTGTAAGGTCTCAAATACGGCCTTTATGGACCCAGCTGCATCTTTCAGAGCCCTTTGCAAGGTTCCCTTAAGGTGCCCTGATTTTGCCGCCACATCGATTATGATCCCAACATCTTCGGTTATTCGATGGTTAAGCTCATTCACCGTCCTAGTGTCCCCACTTAAAGATTGAAAACCCAACGCCGCCCTACTAGTGTTAGCTCTAGTAACTCGCTCTTCTAGGTCAGCTACTACTCTGGCATGGGTCTCTTCTTTATTTCGGAGAAATTCTCTTCTCCGATTACCACTCGTCGTGCTTGCATCTACTACGTTAGATGGGTCACACGACCCTCGGGTCGTCACGTCTTCGGCATCCGAGGCTGACATAGAGTCATCTCGACGCCTTCGCTTCGACCCGATCTCATCCCATAATCGGCGAGACTCCGTAGACTTCACCGATTCTACTGTTTTGGAACTCGCATCAGAATCTGATGCAGCTCCATCCTTCGCGTTTTTTTTAGTTCGGCCCTTACGGGCATTTTTTTTGAGGCGATTGTTGTCCCCCCCAGATACAATGGGACTGGGCACCATAAAGGCACCGAGGGGTTCTCCTGACTCGTTGAGCCCGGTACCCTCCTGAGGATTTTGTTTTTCAATGGCCTTCTTCATATTGGTCCCTATTTAAGGAGATAAGGAATTCCTTTTGTTGGGCTACGATGGTTTTAACCACCTTAAAAATCGTGACCCGTGAATTCAGACCCGCACATCAACTTTCAGCGCATAAGCGCAGAGAGAGCAGCTGAAGTCCGAAGTCACATGCCACGACCCCCTCGGCCTGCCCGACCGTGGGTCTCCCTGCTTCAACGTGACGCTCTAGTGGCCGAAATCTCTCCGACCATACCGTGACTTGCCACCCCGAACCCGCACATCAACCTCCTACGTAAACGCAGAAGGAGCAGCTGAAATCCGAGCCCGCAAGCCACGATACGCCCCTCGGCGAGCGCCGAACCTTGGGCCTCCCCTACATCTTGACGCCCTAGCGGCCGAGATCTCCCCGACCATACCCTGGTCTGTCGCCCAGAACACGCACCCACTCCAACCGTGCAAAAGTTCAAGTCCACAGGCCAGAGCAAACCCCCTCGGCAGGCGCCGAACCTTGAAGTTTGGTCCTCCTACAATCCTCGCGGATCTCACACTGCAAGGTGGGCGCAAAAGCACTTCCACCTTGCCATCCAGGCAAACCGCCTAAACCTCCCACTGGGCAGCTCCCACCAACCAAGCCAGCCCTGCCCCGTCACGCTGAGCTCTCTGCTAATCAGAGGGACACGCGGAGGGGCCCACCATGTCGGAACTTCGCCATCGGTCGAAAACTTAACCCATAGAGGAAAAGTTGTCGACCGACACCCAGGGTGCACCACGAGGAGGTGTTCCGACCCGCACCCCAACCTAACCTAACCTAACCTAACCTAACCGGATTCTTTTCATTTTGATTTTTCTTCCAATATCCACGTAGCTCGTTCAGGATCTGTAACAAAAAAGTAAAGTTATTAATATATAATTCGAGTTTTGGTCATTTTTCGTGAATTTCAGGTACGAAACTACGTTTTTTATAGGTATTTCGAGTTTCTTTCATCCAAATACCTATAAAAGTTTCAGGAAATCACTTTATTATCTGTAGAAACACCCCCCGGAACTAAACCACCGCCTTTTTCAGCGATAAAGCCCATAAAAAACAAAATTTCGTTTCTCAAAGAATCTTAACATAGTCGAAAAAACCACCTATACCCGAGAGCTAATACAAACAGATTGATTCTTTTCATTTTGATTTTTCTTCCAATATCCACGTGTAGTATACCATTCGATGCTTCTCTGCGAGCTCGTTCAGGATCTGTAACAAAAAAGTAAAGTTATTAATATATAATTCGAGTTTTGGTCATTTTTCGTGAATTTCAGGTACGAAACTACGTTTTTTATAGGTATTTCGAGTTTCTTTCATCCAAATACCTATAAAAGTTTCAGGAAATCACTTTATTATCTGTAGAAACACCCCCCGGAACTAAACCACCGCCTTTTTCAGCGATAAAGCCCATAAAAAACAAAATTTCGTTTCTCAAAGAATCTTAACATAGTCGAAAAAACCACCTATACCCGAGAGCTAATACAAACAGATTGATTCTTTTCATTTTGATTTTTCTTCCAATATCCACGTGTAGTATACCATTCGATGCTTCTCTGCGAGCTCGTTCAGGATCTGTAACAAAAAAGTAAAGTTATTAATATATAATTCGAGTTTTGGTCATTTTTCGTGAATTTCAGGTACGAAACTACGTTTTTTATAGGTATTTCGAGTTTCTTTCATCCAAATACCTATAAAAGTTTCAGGAAATCACTTTATTATCTGTAGAAACACCCCCCGGAACTAAACCACCGCCTTTTTCAGCGATAAAGCCCATAAAAAACAAAATTTCGTTTCTCAAAGAATCTTAACATAGTCGAAAAAACCACCTATACCCGAGAGCTAATACAAACAGATTGATTCTTTTCATTTTGATTTTTCTTCCAATATCCACGTGTAGTATACCATTCGATGCTTCTCTGCGAGCTCGTTCAGGATCTGTAACAAAAAAGTAAAGTTATTAATATATAATTCGAGTTTTGGTCATTTTTCGTGAATTTCAGGTACGAAACTACGTTTTTTATAGGTATTTCGAGTTTCTTTCATCCAAATACCTATAAAAGTTTCAGGAAATCACTTTATTATCTGTAGAAACACCCCCCGGAACTAAACCACCGCCTTTTTCAGCGATAAAGCCCATAAAAAACAAAATTTCGTTTCTCAAAGAATCTTAACATAGTCGAAAAAACCACCTATACCCGAGAGCTAATACAAACAGATTGATTCTTTTCATTTTGATTTTTCTTCCAATATCCACGTGTAGTATACCATTCGATGCTTCTCTGCGAGCTCGTTCAGGATCTGTAACAAAAAAGTAAAGTTATTAATATATAATTCGAGTTTTGGTCATTTTTCGTGAATTTCAGGTACGAAACTACGTTTTTTATAGGTATTTCGAGTTTCTTTCATCCAAATACCTATAAAAGTTTCAGGAAATCACTTTATTATCTGTAGAAACACCCCCCGGAACTAAACCACCGCCTTTTTCAGCGATAAAGCCCATAAAAAACAAAATTTCGTTTCTCAAAGAATCTTAACATAGTCGAAAAAACCACCTATACCCGAGAGCTAATACAAACAGATTGATTCTTTTCATTTTGATTTTTCTTCCAATATCCACGTGTAGTATACCATTCGATGCTTCTCTGCGAGCTCGTTCAGGATCTGTAACAAAAAAGTAAAGTTATTAATATATAATTCGAGTTTTGGTCATTTTTCGTGAATTTCAGGTACGAAACTACGTTTTTTATAGGTATTTCGAGTTTCTTTCATCCAAATACCTATAAAAGTTTCAGGAAATCACTTTATTATCTGTAGAAACACCCCCCGGAACTAAACCACCGCCTTTTTCAGCGATAAAGCCCATAAAAAACAAAATTTCGTTTCTCAAAGAATCTTAACATAGTCGAAAAAACCACCTATACCCGAGAGCTAATACAAACAGATTGATTCTTTTCATTTTGATTTTTCTTCCAATATCCACGTGTAGTATACCATTCGATGCTTCTCTGCGAGCTCGTTCAGGATCTGTAACAAAAAAGTAAAGTTATTAATATATAATTCGAGTTTTGGTCATTTTTCGTGAATTTCAGGTACGAAACTACGTTTTTTATAGGTATTTCGAGTTTCTTTCATCCAAATACCTATAAAAGTTTCAGGAAATCACTTTATTATCTGTAGAAACACCCCCCGGAACTAAACCACCGCCTTTTTCAGCGATAAAGCCCATAAAAAACAAAATTTCGTTTCTCAAAGAATCTTAACATAGTCGAAAAAACCACCTATACCCGAGAGCTAATACAAACAGATTGATTCTTTTCATTTTGATTTTTCTTCCAATATCCACGTGTAGTATACCATTCGATGCTTCTCTGCGAGCTCGTTCAGGATCTGTAACAAAAAAGTAAAGTTATTAATATATAATTCGAGTTTTGGTCATTTTTCGTGAATTTCAGGTACGAAACTACGTTTTTTATAGGTATTTCGAGTTTCTTTCATCCAAATACCTATAAAAGTTTCAGGAAATCACTTTATTATCTGTAGAAACACCCCCCGGAACTAAACCACCGCCTTTTTCAGCGATAAAGCCCATAAAAAACAAAATTTCGTTTCTCAAAGAATCTTAACATAGTCGAAAAAACCACCTATACCCGAGAGCTAATACAAACAGATTGATTCTTTTCATTTTGATTTTTCTTCCAATATCCACGTGTAGTATACCATTCGATGCTTCTCTGCGAGCTCGTTCAGGATCTGTAACAAAAAAGTAAAGTTATTAATATATAATTCGAGTTTTGGTCATTTTTCGTGAATTTCAGGTACGAAACTACGTTTTTTATAGGTATTTCGAGTTTCTTTCATCCAAATACCTATAAAAGTTTCAGGAAATCACTTTATTATCTGTAGAAACACCCCCCGGAACTAAACCACCGCCTTTTTCAGCGATAAAGCCCATAAAAAACAAAATTTCGTTTCTCAAAGAATCTTAACATAGTCGAAAAAACCACCTATACCCGAGAGCTAATACAAACAGATTGATTCTTTTCATTTTGATTTTTCTTCCAATATCCACGTGTAGTATACCATTCGATGCTTCTCTGCGAGCTCGTTCAGGATCTGTAACAAAAAAGTAAAGTTATTAATATATAATTCGAGTTTTGGTCATTTTTCGTGAATTTCAGGTACGAAACTACGTTTTTTATAGGTATTTCGAGTTTCTTTCATCCAAATACCTATAAAAGTTTCAGGAAATCACTTTATTATCTGTAGAAACACCCCCCGGAACTAAACCACCGCCTTTTTCAGCGATAAAGCCCATAAAAAACAAAATTTCGTTTCTCAAAGAATCTTAACATAGTCGAAAAAACCACCTATACCCGAGAGCTAATACAAACAGATTGATTCTTTTCATTTTGATTTTTCTTCCAATATCCACGTGTAGTATACCATTCGATGCTTCTCTGCGAGCTCGTTCAGGATCTGTAACAAAAAAGTAAAGTTATTAATATATAATTCGAGTTTTGGTCATTTTTCGTGAATTTCAGGTACGAAACTACGTTTTTTATAGGTATTTCGAGTTTCTTTCATCCAAATACCTATAAAAGTTTCAGGAAATCACTTTATTATCTGTAGAAACACCCCCCGGAACTAAACCACCGCCTTTTTCAGCGATAAAGCCCATAAAAAACAAAATTTCGTTTCTCAAAGAATCTTAACATAGTCGAAAAAACCACCTATACCCGAGAGCTAATACAAACAGATTGATTCTTTTCATTTTGATTTTTCTTCCAATATCCACGTGTAGTATACCATTCGATGCTTCTCTGCGAGCTCGTTCAGGATCTGTAACAAAAAAGTAAAGTTATTAATATATAATTCGAGTTTTGGTCATTTTTCGTGAATTTCAGGTACGAAACTACGTTTTTTATAGGTATTTCGAGTTTCTTTCATCCAAATACCTATAAAAGTTTCAGGAAATCACTTTATTATCTGTAGAAACACCCCCCGGAACTAAACCACCGCCTTTTTCAGCGATAAAGCCCATAAAAAACAAAATTTCGTTTCTCAAAGAATCTTAACATAGTCGAAAAAACCACCTATACCCGAGAGCTAATACAAACAGATTGATTCTTTTCATTTTGATTTTTCTTCCAATATCCACGTGTAGTATACCATTCGATGCTTCTCTGCGAGCTCGTTCAGGATCTGTAACAAAAAAGTAAAGTTATTAATATATAATTCGAGTTTTGGTCATTTTTCGTGAATTTCAGGTACGAAACTACGTTTTTTATAGGTATTTCGAGTTTCTTTCATCCAAATACCTATAAAAGTTTCAGGAAATCACTTTATTATCTGTAGAAACACCCCCCGGAACTAAACCACCGCCTTTTTCAGCGATAAAGCCCATAAAAAACAAAATTTCGTTTCTCAAAGAATCTTAACATAGTCGAAAAAACCACCTATACCCGAGAGCTAATACAAACAGATTGATTCTTTTCATTTTGATTTTTCTTCCAATATCCACGTGTAGTATACCATTCGATGCTTCTCTGCGAGCTCGTTCAGGATCTGTAACAAAAAAGTAAAGTTATTAATATATAATTCGAGTTTTGGTCATTTTTCGTGAATTTCAGGTACGAAACTACGTTTTTTATAGGTATTTCGAGTTTCTTTCATCCAAATACCTATAAAAGTTTCAGGAAATCACTTTATTATCTGTAGAAACACCCCCCGGAACTAAACCACCGCCTTTTTCAGCGATAAAGCCCATAAAAAACAAAATTTCGTTTCTCAAAGAATCTTAACATAGTCGAAAAAACCACCTATACCCGAGAGCTAATACAAACAGATTGATTCTTTTCATTTTGATTTTTCTTCCAATATCCACGTGTAGTATACCATTCGATGCTTCTCTGCGAGCTCGTTCAGGATCTGTAACAAAAAAGTAAAGTTATTAATATATAATTCGAGTTTTGGTCATTTTTCGTGAATTTCAGGTACGAAACTACGTTTTTTATAGGTATTTCGAGTTTCTTTCATCCAAATACCTATAAAAGTTTCAGGAAATCACTTTATTATCTGTAGAAACACCCCCCGGAACTAAACCACCGCCTTTTTCAGCGATAAAGCCCATAAAAAACAAAATTTCGTTTCTCAAAGAATCTTAACATAGTCGAAAAAACCACCTATACCCGAGAGCTAATACAAACAGATTGATTCTTTTCATTTTGATTTTTCTTCCAATATCCACGTGTAGTATACCATTCGATGCTTCTCTGCGAGCTCGTTCAGGATCTGTAACAAAAAAGTAAAGTTATTAATATATAATTCGAGTTTTGGTCATTTTTCGTGAATTTCAGGTACGAAACTACGTTTTTTATAGGTATTTCGAGTTTCTTTCATCCAAATACCTATAAAAGTTTCAGGAAATCACTTTATTATCTGTAGAAACACCCCCCGGAACTAAACCACCGCCTTTTTCAGCGATAAAGCCCATAAAAAACAAAATTTCGTTTCTCAAAGAATCTTAACATAGTCGAAAAAACCACCTATACCCGAGAGCTAATACAAACAGATTGATTCTTTTCATTTTGATTTTTCTTCCAATATCCACGTGTAGTATACCATTCGATGCTTCTCTGCGAGCTCGTTCAGGATCTGTAACAAAAAAGTAAAGTTATTAATATATAATTCGAGTTTTGGTCATTTTTCGTGAATTTCAGGTACGAAACTACGTTTTTTATAGGTATTTCGAGTTTCTTTCATCCAAATACCTATAAAAGTTTCAGGAAATCACTTTATTATCTGTAGAAACACCCCCCGGAACTAAACCACCGCCTTTTTCAGCGATAAAGCCCATAAAAAACAAAATTTCGTTTCTCAAAGAATCTTAACATAGTCGAAAAAACCACCTATACCCGAGAGCTAATACAAACAGATTGATTCTTTTCATTTTGATTTTTCTTCCAATATCCACGTGTAGTATACCATTCGATGCTTCTCTGCGAGCTCGTTCAGGATCTGTAACAAAAAAGTAAAGTTATTAATATATAATTCGAGTTTTGGTCATTTTTCGTGAATTTCAGGTACGAAACTACGTTTTTTATAGGTATTTCGAGTTTCTTTCATCCAAATACCTATAAAAGTTTCAGGAAATCACTTTATTATCTGTAGAAACACCCCCCGGAACTAAACCACCGCCTTTTTCAGCGATAAAGCCCATAAAAAACAAAATTTCGTTTCTCAAAGAATCTTAACATAGTCGAAAAAACCACCTATACCCGAGAGCTAATACAAACAGATTGATTCTTTTCATTTTGATTTTTCTTCCAATATCCACGTGTAGTATACCATTCGATGCTTCTCTGCGAGCTCGTTCAGGATCTGTAACAAAAAAGTAAAGTTATTAATATATAATTCGAGTTTTGGTCATTTTTCGTGAATTTCAGGTACGAAACTACGTTTTTTATAGGTATTTCGAGTTTCTTTCATCCAAATACCTATAAAAGTTTCAGGAAATCACTTTATTATCTGTAGAAACACCCCCCGGAACTAAACCACCGCCTTTTTCAGCGATAAAGCCCATAAAAAACAAAATTTCGTTTCTCAAAGAATCTTAACATAGTCGAAAAAACCACCTATACCCGAGAGCTAATACAAACAGATTGATTCTTTTCATTTTGATTTTTCTTCCAATATCCACGTGTAGTATACCATTCGATGCTTCTCTGCGAGCTCGTTCAGGATCTGTAACAAAAAAGTAAAGTTATTAATATATAATTCGAGTTTTGGTCATTTTTCGTGAATTTCAGGTACGAAACTACGTTTTTTATAGGTATTTCGAGTTTCTTTCATCCAAATACCTATAAAAGTTTCAGGAAATCACTTTATTATCTGTAGAAACACCCCCCGGAACTAAACCACCGCCTTTTTCAGCGATAAAGCCCATAAAAAACAAAATTTCGTTTCTCAAAGAATCTTAACATAGTCGAAAAAACCACCTATACCCGAGAGCTAATACAAACAGATTGATTCTTTTCATTTTGATTTTTCTTCCAATATCCACGTGTAGTATACCATTCGATGCTTCTCTGCGAGCTCGTTCAGGATCTGTAACAAAAAAGTAAAGTTATTAATATATAATTCGAGTTTTGGTCATTTTTCGTGAATTTCAGGTACGAAACTACGTTTTTTATAGGTATTTCGAGTTTCTTTCATCCAAATACCTATAAAAGTTTCAGGAAATCACTTTATTATCTGTAGAAACACCCCCCGGAACTAAACCACCGCCTTTTTCAGCGATAAAGCCCATAAAAAACAAAATTTCGTTTCTCAAAGAATCTTAACATAGTCGAAAAAACCACCTATACCCGAGAGCTAATACAAACAGATTGATTCTTTTCATTTTGATTTTTCTTCCAATATCCACGTGTAGTATACCATTCGATGCTTCTCTGCGAGCTCGTTCAGGATCTGTAACAAAAAAGTAAAGTTATTAATATATAATTCGAGTTTTGGTCATTTTTCGTGAATTTCAGGTACGAAACTACGTTTTTTATAGGTATTTCGAGTTTCTTTCATCCAAATACCTATAAAAGTTTCAGGAAATCACTTTATTATCTGTAGAAACACCCCCCGGAACTAAACCACCGCCTTTTTCAGCGATAAAGCCCATAAAAAACAAAATTTCGTTTCTCAAAGAATCTTAACATAGTCGAAAAAACCACCTATACCCGAGAGCTAATACAAACAGATTGATTCTTTTCATTTTGATTTTTCTTCCAATATCCACGTGTAGTATACCATTCGATGCTTCTCTGCGAGCTCGTTCAGGATCTGTAACAAAAAAGTAAAGTTATTAATATATAATTCGAGTTTTGGTCATTTTTCGTGAATTTCAGGTACGAAACTACGTTTTTTATAGGTATTTCGAGTTTCTTTCATCCAAATACCTATAAAAGTTTCAGGAAATCACTTTATTATCTGTAGAAACACCCCCCGGAACTAAACCACCGCCTTTTTCAGCGATAAAGCCCATAAAAAACAAAATTTCGTTTCTCAAAGAATCTTAACATAGTCGAAAAAACCACCTATACCCGAGAGCTAATACAAACAGATTGATTCTTTTCATTTTGATTTTTCTTCCAATATCCACGTGTAGTATACCATTCGATGCTTCTCTGCGAGCTCGTTCAGGATCTGTAACAAAAAAGTAAAGTTATTAATATATAATTCGAGTTTTGGTCATTTTTCGTGAATTTCAGGTACGAAACTACGTTTTTTATAGGTATTTCGAGTTTCTTTCATCCAAATACCTATAAAAGTTTCAGGAAATCACTTTATTATCTGTAGAAACACCCCCCGGAACTAAACCACCGCCTTTTTCAGCGATAAAGCCCATAAAAAACAAAATTTCGTTTCTCAAAGAATCTTAACATAGTCGAAAAAACCACCTATACCCGAGAGCTAATACAAACAGATTGATTCTTTTCATTTTGATTTTTCTTCCAATATCCACGTGTAGTATACCATTCGATGCTTCTCTGCGAGCTCGTTCAGGATCTGTAACAAAAAAGTAAAGTTATTAATATATAATTCGAGTTTTGGTCATTTTTCGTGAATTTCAGGTACGAAACTACGTTTTTTATAGGTATTTCGAGTTTCTTTCATCCAAATACCTATAAAAGTTTCAGGAAATCACTTTATTATCTGTAGAAACACCCCCCGGAACTAAACCACCGCCTTTTTCAGCGATAAAGCCCATAAAAAACAAAATTTCGTTTCTCAAAGAATCTTAACATAGTCGAAAAAACCACCTATACCCGAGAGCTAATACAAACAGATTGATTCTTTTCATTTTGATTTTTCTTCCAATATCCACGTGTAGTATACCATTCGATGCTTCTCTGCGAGCTCGTTCAGGATCTGTAACAAAAAAGTAAAGTTATTAATATATAATTCGAGTTTTGGTCATTTTTCGTGAATTTCAGGTACGAAACTACGTTTTTTATAGGTATTTCGAGTTTCTTTCATCCAAATACCTATAAAAGTTTCAGGAAATCACTTTATTATCTGTAGAAACACCCCCCGGAACTAAACCACCGCCTTTTTCAGCGATAAAGCCCATAAAAAACAAAATTTCGTTTCTCAAAGAATCTTAACATAGTCGAAAAAACCACCTATACCCGAGAGCTAATACAAACAGATTGATTCTTTTCATTTTGATTTTTCTTCCAATATCCACGTGTAGTATACCATTCGATGCTTCTCTGCGAGCTCGTTCAGGATCTGTAACAAAAAAGTAAAGTTATTAATATATAATTCGAGTTTTGGTCATTTTTCGTGAATTTCAGGTACGAAACTACGTTTTTTATAGGTATTTCGAGTTTCTTTCATCCAAATACCTATAAAAGTTTCAGGAAATCACTTTATTATCTGTAGAAACACCCCCCGGAACTAAACCACCGCCTTTTTCAGCGATAAAGCCCATAAAAAACAAAATTTCGTTTCTCAAAGAATCTTAACATAGTCGAAAAAACCACCTATACCCGAGAGCTAATACAAACAGATTGATTCTTTTCATTTTGATTTTTCTTCCAATATCCACGTGTAGTATACCATTCGATGCTTCTCTGCGAGCTCGTTCAGGATCTGTAACAAAAAAGTAAAGTTATTAATATATAATTCGAGTTTTGGTCATTTTTCGTGAATTTCAGGTACGAAACTACGTTTTTTATAGGTATTTCGAGTTTCTTTCATCCAAATACCTATAAAAGTTTCAGGAAATCACTTTATTATCTGTAGAAACACCCCCCGGAACTAAACCACCGCCTTTTTCAGCGATAAAGCCCATAAAAAACAAAATTTCGTTTCTCAAAGAATCTTAACATAGTCGAAAAAACCACCTATACCCGAGAGCTAATACAAACAGATTGATTCTTTTCATTTTGATTTTTCTTCCAATATCCACGTGTAGTATACCATTCGATGCTTCTCTGCGAGCTCGTTCAGGATCTGTAACAAAAAAGTAAAGTTATTAATATATAATTCGAGTTTTGGTCATTTTTCGTGAATTTCAGGTACGAAACTACGTTTTTTATAGGTATTTCGAGTTTCTTTCATCCAAATACCTATAAAAGTTTCAGGAAATCACTTTATTATCTGTAGAAACACCCCCCGGAACTAAACCACCGCCTTTTTCAGCGATAAAGCCCATAAAAAACAAAATTTCGTTTCTCAAAGAATCTTAACATAGTCGAAAAAACCACCTATACCCGAGAGCTAATACAAACAGATTGATTCTTTTCATTTTGATTTTTCTTCCAATATCCACGTGTAGTATACCATTCGATGCTTCTCTGCGAGCTCGTTCAGGATCTGTAACAAAAAAGTAAAGTTATTAATATATAATTCGAGTTTTGGTCATTTTTCGTGAATTTCAGGTACGAAACTACGTTTTTTATAGGTATTTCGAGTTTCTTTCATCCAAATACCTATAAAAGTTTCAGGAAATCACTTTATTATCTGTAGAAACACCCCCCGGAACTAAACCACCGCCTTTTTCAGCGATAAAGCCCATAAAAAACAAAATTTCGTTTCTCAAAGAATCTTAACATAGTCGAAAAAACCACCTATACCCGAGAGCTAATACAAACAGATTGATTCTTTTCATTTTGATTTTTCTTCCAATATCCACGTGTAGTATACCATTCGATGCTTCTCTGCGAGCTCGTTCAGGATCTGTAACAAAAAAGTAAAGTTATTAATATATAATTCGAGTTTTGGTCATTTTTCGTGAATTTCAGGTACGAAACTACGTTTTTTATAGGTATTTCGAGTTTCTTTCATCCAAATACCTATAAAAGTTTCAGGAAATCACTTTATTATCTGTAGAAACACCCCCCGGAACTAAACCACCGCCTTTTTCAGCGATAAAGCCCATAAAAAACAAAATTTCGTTTCTCAAAGAATCTTAACATAGTCGAAAAAACCACCTATACCCGAGAGCTAATACAAACAGATTGATTCTTTTCATTTTGATTTTTCTTCCAATATCCACGTGTAGTATACCATTCGATGCTTCTCTGCGAGCTCGTTCAGGATCTGTAACAAAAAAGTAAAGTTATTAATATATAATTCGAGTTTTGGTCATTTTTCGTGAATTTCAGGTACGAAACTACGTTTTTTATAGGTATTTCGAGTTTCTTTCATCCAAATACCTATAAAAGTTTCAGGAAATCACTTTATTATCTGTAGAAACACCCCCCGGAACTAAACCACCGCCTTTTTCAGCGATAAAGCCCATAAAAAACAAAATTTCGTTTCTCAAAGAATCTTAACATAGTCGAAAAAACCACCTATACCCGAGAGCTAATACAAACAGATTGATTCTTTTCATTTTGATTTTTCTTCCAATATCCACGTGTAGTATACCATTCGATGCTTCTCTGCGAGCTCGTTCAGGATCTGTAACAAAAAAGTAAAGTTATTAATATATAATTCGAGTTTTGGTCATTTTTCGTGAATTTCAGGTACGAAACTACGTTTTTTATAGGTATTTCGAGTTTCTTTCATCCAAATACCTATAAAAGTTTCAGGAAATCACTTTATTATCTGTAGAAACACCCCCCGGAACTAAACCACCGCCTTTTTCAGCGATAAAGCCCATAAAAAACAAAATTTCGTTTCTCAAAGAATCTTAACATAGTCGAAAAAACCACCTATACCCGAGAGCTAATACAAACAGATTGATTCTTTTCATTTTGATTTTTCTTCCAATATCCACGTGTAGTATACCATTCGATGCTTCTCTGCGAGCTCGTTCAGGATCTGTAACAAAAAAGTAAAGTTATTAATATATAATTCGAGTTTTGGTCATTTTTCGTGAATTTCAGGTACGAAACTACGTTTTTTATAGGTATTTCGAGTTTCTTTCATCCAAATACCTATAAAAGTTTCAGGAAATCACTTTATTATCTGTAGAAACACCCCCCGGAACTAAACCACCGCCTTTTTCAGCGATAAAGCCCATAAAAAACAAAATTTCGTTTCTCAAAGAATCTTAACATAGTCGAAAAAACCACCTATACCCGAGAGCTAATACAAACAGATTGATTCTTTTCATTTTGATTTTTCTTCCAATATCCACGTGTAGTATACCATTCGATGCTTCTCTGCGAGCTCGTTCAGGATCTGTAACAAAAAAGTAAAGTTATTAATATATAATTCGAGTTTTGGTCATTTTTCGTGAATTTCAGGTACGAAACTACGTTTTTTATAGGTATTTCGAGTTTCTTTCATCCAAATACCTATAAAAGTTTCAGGAAATCACTTTATTATCTGTAGAAACACCCCCCGGAACTAAACCACCGCCTTTTTCAGCGATAAAGCCCATAAAAAACAAAATTTCGTTTCTCAAAGAATCTTAACATAGTCGAAAAAACCACCTATACCCGAGAGCTAATACAAACAGATTGATTCTTTTCATTTTGATTTTTCTTCCAATATCCACGTGTAGTATACCATTCGATGCTTCTCTGCGAGCTCGTTCAGGATCTGTAACAAAAAAGTAAAGTTATTAATATATAATTCGAGTTTTGGTCATTTTTCGTGAATTTCAGGTACGAAACTACGTTTTTTATAGGTATTTCGAGTTTCTTTCATCCAAATACCTATAAAAGTTTCAGGAAATCACTTTATTATCTGTAGAAACACCCCCCGGAACTAAACCACCGCCTTTTTCAGCGATAAAGCCCATAAAAAACAAAATTTCGTTTCTCAAAGAATCTTAACATAGTCGAAAAAACCACCTATACCCGAGAGCTAATACAAACAGATTGATTCTTTTCATTTTGATTTTTCTTCCAATATCCACGTGTAGTATACCATTCGATGCTTCTCTGCGAGCTCGTTCAGGATCTGTAACAAAAAAGTAAAGTTATTAATATATAATTCGAGTTTTGGTCATTTTTCGTGAATTTCAGGTACGAAACTACGTTTTTTATAGGTATTTCGAGTTTCTTTCATCCAAATACCTATAAAAGTTTCAGGAAATCACTTTATTATCTGTAGAAACACCCCCCGGAACTAAACCACCGCCTTTTTCAGCGATAAAGCCCATAAAAAACAAAATTTCGTTTCTCAAAGAATCTTAACATAGTCGAAAAAACCACCTATACCCGAGAGCTAATACAAACAGATTGATTCTTTTCATTTTGATTTTTCTTCCAATATCCACGTGTAGTATACCATTCGATGCTTCTCTGCGAGCTCGTTCAGGATCTGTAACAAAAAAGTAAAGTTATTAATATATAATTCGAGTTTTGGTCATTTTTCGTGAATTTCAGGTACGAAACTACGTTTTTTATAGGTATTTCGAGTTTCTTTCATCCAAATACCTATAAAAGTTTCAGGAAATCACTTTATTATCTGTAGAAACACCCCCCGGAACTAAACCACCGCCTTTTTCAGCGATAAAGCCCATAAAAAACAAAATTTCGTTTCTCAAAGAATCTTAACATAGTCGAAAAAACCACCTATACCCGAGAGCTAATACAAACAGATTGATTCTTTTCATTTTGATTTTTCTTCCAATATCCACGTGTAGTATACCATTCGATGCTTCTCTGCGAGCTCGTTCAGGATCTGTAACAAAAAAGTAAAGTTATTAATATATAATTCGAGTTTTGGTCATTTTTCGTGAATTTCAGGTACGAAACTACGTTTTTTATAGGTATTTCGAGTTTCTTTCATCCAAATACCTATAAAAGTTTCAGGAAATCACTTTATTATCTGTAGAAACACCCCCCGGAACTAAACCACCGCCTTTTTCAGCGATAAAGCCCATAAAAAACAAAATTTCGTTTCTCAAAGAATCTTAACATAGTCGAAAAAACCACCTATACCCGAGAGCTAATACAAACAGATTGATTCTTTTCATTTTGATTTTTCTTCCAATATCCACGTGTAGTATACCATTCGATGCTTCTCTGCGAGCTCGTTCAGGATCTGTAACAAAAAAGTAAAGTTATTAATATATAATTCGAGTTTTGGTCATTTTTCGTGAATTTCAGGTACGAAACTACGTTTTTTATAGGTATTTCGAGTTTCTTTCATCCAAATACCTATAAAAGTTTCAGGAAATCACTTTATTATCTGTAGAAACACCCCCCGGAACTAAACCACCGCCTTTTTCAGCGATAAAGCCCATAAAAAACAAAATTTCGTTTCTCAAAGAATCTTAACATAGTCGAAAAAACCACCTATACCCGAGAGCTAATACAAACAGATTGATTCTTTTCATTTTGATTTTTCTTCCAATATCCACGTGTAGTATACCATTCGATGCTTCTCTGCGAGCTCGTTCAGGATCTGTAACAAAAAAGTAAAGTTATTAATATATAATTCGAGTTTTGGTCATTTTTCGTGAATTTCAGGTACGAAACTACGTTTTTTATAGGTATTTCGAGTTTCTTTCATCCAAATACCTATAAAAGTTTCAGGAAATCACTTTATTATCTGTAGAAACACCCCCCGGAACTAAACCACCGCCTTTTTCAGCGATAAAGCCCATAAAAAACAAAATTTCGTTTCTCAAAGAATCTTAACATAGTCGAAAAAACCACCTATACCCGAGAGCTAATACAAACAGATTGATTCTTTTCATTTTGATTTTTCTTCCAATATCCACGTGTAGTATACCATTCGATGCTTCTCTGCGAGCTCGTTCAGGATCTGTAACAAAAAAGTAAAGTTATTAATATATAATTCGAGTTTTGGTCATTTTTCGTGAATTTCAGGTACGAAACTACGTTTTTTATAGGTATTTCGAGTTTCTTTCATCCAAATACCTATAAAAGTTTCAGGAAATCACTTTATTATCTGTAGAAACACCCCCCGGAACTAAACCACCGCCTTTTTCAGCGATAAAGCCCATAAAAAACAAAATTTCGTTTCTCAAAGAATCTTAACATAGTCGAAAAAACCACCTATACCCGAGAGCTAATACAAACAGATTGATTCTTTTCATTTTGATTTTTCTTCCAATATCCACGTGTAGTATACCATTCGATGCTTCTCTGCGAGCTCGTTCAGGATCTGTAACAAAAAAGTAAAGTTATTAATATATAATTCGAGTTTTGGTCATTTTTCGTGAATTTCAGGTACGAAACTACGTTTTTTATAGGTATTTCGAGTTTCTTTCATCCAAATACCTATAAAAGTTTCAGGAAATCACTTTATTATCTGTAGAAACACCCCCCGGAACTAAACCACCGCCTTTTTCAGCGATAAAGCCCATAAAAAACAAAATTTCGTTTCTCAAAGAATCTTAACATAGTCGAAAAAACCACCTATACCCGAGAGCTAATACAAACAGATTGATTCTTTTCATTTTGATTTTTCTTCCAATATCCACGTGTAGTATACCATTCGATGCTTCTCTGCGAGCTCGTTCAGGATCTGTAACAAAAAAGTAAAGTTATTAATATATAATTCGAGTTTTGGTCATTTTTCGTGAATTTCAGGTACGAAACTACGTTTTTTATAGGTATTTCGAGTTTCTTTCATCCAAATACCTATAAAAGTTTCAGGAAATCACTTTATTATCTGTAGAAACACCCCCCGGAACTAAACCACCGCCTTTTTCAGCGATAAAGCCCATAAAAAACAAAATTTCGTTTCTCAAAGAATCTTAACATAGTCGAAAAAACCACCTATACCCGAGAGCTAATACAAACAGATTGATTCTTTTCATTTTGATTTTTCTTCCAATATCCACGTGTAGTATACCATTCGATGCTTCTCTGCGAGCTCGTTCAGGATCTGTAACAAAAAAGTAAAGTTATTAATATATAATTCGAGTTTTGGTCATTTTTCGTGAATTTCAGGTACGAAACTACGTTTTTTATAGGTATTTCGAGTTTCTTTCATCCAAATACCTATAAAAGTTTCAGGAAATCACTTTATTATCTGTAGAAACACCCCCCGGAACTAAACCACCGCCTTTTTCAGCGATAAAGCCCATAAAAAACAAAATTTCGTTTCTCAAAGAATCTTAACATAGTCGAAAAAACCACCTATACCCGAGAGCTAATACAAACAGATTGATTCTTTTCATTTTGATTTTTCTTCCAATATCCACGTGTAGTATACCATTCGATGCTTCTCTGCGAGCTCGTTCAGGATCTGTAACAAAAAAGTAAAGTTATTAATATATAATTCGAGTTTTGGTCATTTTTCGTGAATTTCAGGTACGAAACTACGTTTTTTATAGGTATTTCGAGTTTCTTTCATCCAAATACCTATAAAAGTTTCAGGAAATCACTTTATTATCTGTAGAAACACCCCCCGGAACTAAACCACCGCCTTTTTCAGCGATAAAGCCCATAAAAAACAAAATTTCGTTTCTCAAAGAATCTTAACATAGTCGAAAAAACCACCTATACCCGAGAGCTAATACAAACAGATTGATTCTTTTCATTTTGATTTTTCTTCCAATATCCACGTGTAGTATACCATTCGATGCTTCTCTGCGAGCTCGTTCAGGATCTGTAACAAAAAAGTAAAGTTATTAATATATAATTCGAGTTTTGGTCATTTTTCGTGAATTTCAGGTACGAAACTACGTTTTTTATAGGTATTTCGAGTTTCTTTCATCCAAATACCTATAAAAGTTTCAGGAAATCACTTTATTATCTGTAGAAACACCCCCCGGAACTAAACCACCGCCTTTTTCAGCGATAAAGCCCATAAAAAACAAAATTTCGTTTCTCAAAGAATCTTAACATAGTCGAAAAAACCACCTATACCCGAGAGCTAATACAAACAGATTGATTCTTTTCATTTTGATTTTTCTTCCAATATCCACGTGTAGTATACCATTCGATGCTTCTCTGCGAGCTCGTTCAGGATCTGTAACAAAAAAGTAAAGTTATTAATATATAATTCGAGTTTTGGTCATTTTTCGTGAATTTCAGGTACGAAACTACGTTTTTTATAGGTATTTCGAGTTTCTTTCATCCAAATACCTATAAAAGTTTCAGGAAATCACTTTATTATCTGTAGAAACACCCCCCGGAACTAAACCACCGCCTTTTTCAGCGATAAAGCCCATAAAAAACAAAATTTCGTTTCTCAAAGAATCTTAACATAGTCGAAAAAACCACCTATACCCGAGAGCTAATACAAACAGATTGATTCTTTTCATTTTGATTTTTCTTCCAATATCCACGTGTAGTATACCATTCGATGCTTCTCTGCGAGCTCGTTCAGGATCTGTAACAAAAAAGTAAAGTTATTAATATATAATTCGAGTTTTGGTCATTTTTCGTGAATTTCAGGTACGAAACTACGTTTTTTATAGGTATTTCGAGTTTCTTTCATCCAAATACCTATAAAAGTTTCAGGAAATCACTTTATTATCTGTAGAAACACCCCCCGGAACTAAACCACCGCCTTTTTCAGCGATAAAGCCCATAAAAAACAAAATTTCGTTTCTCAAAGAATCTTAACATAGTCGAAAAAACCACCTATACCCGAGAGCTAATACAAACAGATTGATTCTTTTCATTTTGATTTTTCTTCCAATATCCACGTGTAGTATACCATTCGATGCTTCTCTGCGAGCTCGTTCAGGATCTGTAACAAAAAAGTAAAGTTATTAATATATAATTCGAGTTTTGGTCATTTTTCGTGAATTTCAGGTACGAAACTACGTTTTTTATAGGTATTTCGAGTTTCTTTCATCCAAATACCTATAAAAGTTTCAGGAAATCACTTTATTATCTGTAGAAACACCCCCCGGAACTAAACCACCGCCTTTTTCAGCGATAAAGCCCATAAAAAACAAAATTTCGTTTCTCAAAGAATCTTAACATAGTCGAAAAAACCACCTATACCCGAGAGCTAATACAAACAGATTGATTCTTTTCATTTTGATTTTTCTTCCAATATCCACGTGTAGTATACCATTCGATGCTTCTCTGCGAGCTCGTTCAGGATCTGTAACAAAAAAGTAAAGTTATTAATATATAATTCGAGTTTTGGTCATTTTTCGTGAATTTCAGGTACGAAACTACGTTTTTTATAGGTATTTCGAGTTTCTTTCATCCAAATACCTATAAAAGTTTCAGGAAATCACTTTATTATCTGTAGAAACACCCCCCGGAACTAAACCACCGCCTTTTTCAGCGATAAAGCCCATAAAAAACAAAATTTCGGCCCGCCCACCCACCCTTATTTCATCTCTGAGGTTAACTTTCTGGCTCTTGCCAATACTTGATATATCATAAAACTTTTTTAAATAAATATATGACACTTTTATTCTTTTTTTAAATATTACTAGGCATAGAATTAAGCATTGTTATTGTATTATAAGCTTTAGATATATTATTTTCGCCTAGTTATAGCAATATTTCTGCCTTTTACACAGAATTTTTATACCTTATCTACAGTTTTGTTCATATAAATATATTTAGGAGTATATATTTATAAATTTTTTTTTTATAATAAGCACAAGCAGATGTTGCTCTTATTACCCTATTTTGTCTGTTTAGTTAAAAGTTAAATAACTTAAGTGTACATCACATTTTAATACACTTTTGCAATATGTTTCGATCTCCGCCCCCTAAGTTCTCCTCCGGGATGCTTAAATCGCTCGGGTGCGAACCCGCTTCAAATACTGATCAAGTAGATCACAATACATTTGCCGCAGGTCTTAATCTAGAACCAAGCCTTGATCTCCACTTTGAAAGTAGCTCTGACTCTCAATCATTTCACCTGCATTATGACGAGCAATCAGAGACGCCACATTCAGATAACACTCACGGTAACTCGCTCGAAGCTCTGGGGAAAAAACACATCCAAAACATTAATAAACTCACGTCTAATATAGTTTACAAGTTAAAAGAGGGCAGAAGCTTAACTAAAACCAACAAAGAAAAAATCATCCTAATTACGAACGAAATTAATCAGGAAGCAAACTCTTTCTGTGAAATGCTAAGCGGAAAATCCAGGCCTGCTTCTAGCACTGATATAGAGCTTGCCATTATCACTAAAAATACGAACACAATCACAGACGAAATTGCGAAACTTAAAACCTCCATTGACCTTCTCAAGATGCGGGAAAATTGCTTGCACGAGACCCTTAACACGGATCTCCCGTCAATTCCCCGCGAAAAACCTAGAAGGTTCAATGATTCCCTCCCCTTTAAACCAACGCCGTTTAAACCCGCCATCATCGTGTCAACCGACAGGGAGGTTAACAGTGCTATAGACACTCTCCAACTTTGGCAAGAATCCATCAATTTCACAGATACAAATTTCGCGCCCCTGAATACAAAACTTATTAACAATAATAGGATCAAAGTCACATTTGAAAATTGTGAACAACAACAAATAGCACTGGATAAAGTCAATAATACAGATTGCGATGTTAAAGCTGAAATTTGTCACAAGCTGAAACCGATGATCATTATAAGAGGCATCTCGAAAAATATCCCCGTTAATGACCTTTACAAAATTATCTGCACGCAAAATGACACCATTCAAATTCAAAACCCAGACGAATTGCACTTCAAATTTGAACGCAATAACAGAAACGCCCGGCTCTATAACGCTATATTCACAACTTCACCAACCACTTTCAACAAAATTATGAAACTAGGCAAAGTTAACATAAACCACCAAAGGGTACATGTTGACGTTTATGTCCCTCTCCTCCAATGCTACAAATGCATGCAGTTTGGGCATACTAGAAAGAGGTGCACCAACGACGTGACTGCTTGCTCTTACTGTGCAGAGAATAGTCACACCTACGCAAACTGCCCCCACAAAGAAGACTCCGGAAAACTGAAATGTTTCAACTGCTCAACCAAAACCTCACTCCAGGGCGCTCGTCGTCCGCATAACAGCGAAACCTTTGCGCACAGCGCCACTTCGGGACTCTGCCCTGTTTATCAGAGAAATTTTAATGAAACCAAGAACAAGACTGACTATGGCCTGTAGTCCACTCCCGCCTCTCACCGTTCCTCAACCACAGCATCAATATAATTATCTTAGCTGCGTCCAGATAAATCTGGGTCGCAGCAAAAATGCCTTCCATGAGCTATGCGTGTATGCACACAATAACTCCACAGATGTCATAGTAGTAAATGAACCCTACACAGGAAACTCGGGGATATTTAAAGGGATACAGGGATATGACACTCACCAATTTCCTGCAAGTGATCCTTTACAGCCACCAATCAAAGCTCTCATATTAACTAAGAAAAATGCATTTTGTACAGTTGGTTACTCTGAGTTCTCTGATACAAACTTATCCATAGTTCAAATACGCAACACAAATGGCAAACACATATACCTCATCTCTTGCTACATTGAACCACGAGTTGACAGCAATAACCTTATTAATAAAATTGATATATTTCTGAATAAAACTAGAGGAGCCACACACATCATATGTGGAGACTTAAACGGATGGCATACAGCATGGGGCTCCTCGAGCAATAATAAACGGGGTAACGACATCTACAACCTTGTCATACAACATAATCTAACGGTCTGCAACCAAGGCAACTCACCCACCTTCTCTGCAGTGACAAATGGTAAACTTCGAACGTCAATCGTCGATATCACCCTAATCAGCAATGACAACATTGCACAGATTGTTGACTGGAGTACTAACGATACTATTTTCCCTTCATCTGACCACACTGCCGTCACATTCAAGATTGTTCCAAAGGAAGCACGGTTCACAAAAAATAAAAAATTATCTACATTCAGATACAACACCTCCAATGTCCAATGGGACCTAATAGAAGAACAACTCTGTGAAGAAATCAATAGGCAGCTACCCACTTACTCTTTAGATCGTATAAACACTACCTCCCGTGAACAACTTAATCTCACTATTTCTAACACTACCCTAGCTATCCAAATCGCGTGCGACAAAATCTTACCCAAATCAACCCATTCAGCCGAACGCATTCCCTGGTGGAATGACGAACTAGAATCATTAAAACAGTCAGTTATTAAAAATCACCACCTTTTATCAAAACTTGTCCGTCAAAAACAACCTCTAACACTTACACTTAAAGAAAGAGACGAACTCAAAATTAAATATTCCGACGCAATAAAAAAATATTCCTCTGATCACTTTAAAGAGTTTTGCAATAGACAGGCCAAAGATGATGTTTGGTCCATAACAAATAAAATTATACAGACCAAGCCCATCTCAAATCCCCCTACCACACTTAAACTAGAAGACGGCAGCTATACAAATAACGCCCCTGATACTGCTAAAGCCTTACTTAATACTTTCTTCCCTGATGACAATACAGACGAAACTCATCTGCAAAAAACGCTCAGAGAACAAATTACTCAGCCTCTCAACTCCCCTCCCGATCTTCCTTTCACCACTGCCGAAATCATTGCATGCATTAAATCATTCAACCCCAAGAAAGCCCCTGGTCCTGATCACTTAACTTCAGACATTTGCCATCTTTTTACCACCAAATTTCCCACAATCATCACCAATATAATGAATCGCTGCCTTGAGCTTGAATATTTTCCTAACTGTTGGAAAACAGCTCAGGTGAAAATTATTCCAAAACCCAATAAAAGTGACCATACAAAAACTTCCTCTTATCGCCCAATCGGACTAATTAATGTATTTGGAAAACTTCTAGAAAAGCTCATTATCAATAGACTCACTCATCATTTATATACAACAGACAATGACTGCAAAAAACAGTTTGGATTCAAACTCCAAACATCTACTAACGATGCTATACACGCCGCTCTCAAAAATATCAACTCAGCCAAAAATGACGGCGACCAAGTCATCGCTATCTCCCTTGATATCCGAGCAGCATTTGATAACGCGTGGTGGCCGGCAATCTTTCATAGACTCAGAGAAGTTAACTGCCCGGGCAACCTATACAATATTCTACACAGTTATACAGAAAATCGACAAGTGCAAATTAACTTTGCCGACTGTAGTGTCAATAAAACAATGACTAAAGGATGCATACAAGGCTCCGTATGTGGCCCGACTATGTGGAACCTACTCCTCGACCAACTGCTTCTCACCGAACTTCCTGATGGGTGTCACATACAAGCTTATGCAGACGATATACTTCTCATAGTTCAGTCCAAGGGTATTAAGGAACTCGAAAACAGAGCTAACCAAGCATTAAGCATAATAACCGAGTGGGGGAAAGGTGTCAAATTAGAATTCGGGCCCGAAAAAACCCAAGCGATCGCCTTTACCGGTAAAGCTAATAAATGCAGATTATTCATGCAAGAACAGCAACTATGTTTCACGACACAAATCAAATATTTAGGGCTAATAATCGACAACAAACAAAAATTCATAAAACACGTTGAACATATAACCAACAAAGCAAAAATGCTATACAGTAAACTAGCTGTCTTCGTAAGGCCCACCTGGGGAATAATTCCAGAAAATGTCAAAACCATATACTTACAGGTCATTCAACCAATAATCAGCTATGCGGCTGGCATATGGGCTAGTACCGCCACCAAATATAAACACGTCATTCAAAAACTTCTCTCGCTTCAGCGCCTTTTTGCGATAAAAATTATATCAGGGTTCAGAACCATACGCACAGCTACCGCCATTTCTCTTGCTAACATCACCCCTCTACCTGCCAAAATACAAGAAATAGCTGATATTGAACACAGCAAAATCATGAACGTCACCAGATTTGCACCTGACGATCTGCAGCTTGACAAGCCTGTCAACCCCTCTAAACTCCTTCATCCCGCATACAGACAAAGCATTACATTCGATGAAATCCCATCCATAGCTGAATATAACGATCTTTGTTTCAATCTTGTAGGAATCAATAGCTGGCAAATCTTTACTGACGGAAGTAAGCACGATAACAAGGTCGGAGCAGCATTCGTGGCAATCAAACCAACAGATGGCAACACTGAAATAATTACAAAGAAATACAAACTACATGATCTCTGTTCTGTATTTCAGGCTGAACTTCTAGCCATTAACCTCGCACTTAAATGGGTCATAGAACAAAAACACATAAAAACCCTATCCGTATTATCCGACTCCAGATCCGCACTAACGGAATTGTCAAACCCTTCCACCACAAATAAATTAGCTGTAAATATACACAAAAATCTTCGCACCCTTAAACAATCGGAAGCCACAATTCAGTTCTCATGGGTACGTAGCCACATCGGCATAGGCGGTAATGAGCTGGCTGATGATGCAGCCAAGTCTGCTGCACTTCTTCATAAGTTGCCAGACTTTCTCGATATTCCCATCAGTTTTGTCAAATATCAAAATAGATTAATATCCGATCTCAAAACAACAGAACAATATAAACAATCAAGCCCACACACATTAAGTCTACTACCCACCCACAAAGACCTCATCCAGTGCCTCAAAACATTTAAATTAAACTTTCACATCACGCAGCTTTTATCCGGTCATGGATACCACAAAACTTACCTTCACAGATTCAAAATTACCAGGGATGAAAATTGTCCGTGTGACAACAACACACCCCAAACTCTCGAGCATCTGATCGAAGAGTGTCCTAGATTTGCTATGACAAGACTTAACCATACTCTTACATCTTCGTCTCTATCTAACCCATTCAACATAACTCAGATTTTAACTAAAGAAGACTCGGCAGAAACTTATCAATCGCACATCATATACATAATAAATCATCTTAAAAAATTTAACACAGGATCCTAACTCGAATTTGACTACCTGCACCTAATAGCTGCTAATATTATAATTATTAGTATTATATTCTTACGCTTCATTAATCTAACCCACTAATTAATGTAATTGATTAGTGGGTTAGATTAATGAATGACAAACAAAAAACTGCTATAAAAGAAAATGACTTATTATCTTTGATCTAAAAAATTCATTTTGTAAATAAACCATAAATACGCAAACACAATATTTGTATGTCCGTATGCGTATATATGTACATATATACATGTACATGCATGCACATATAATAATAATAATTATTAAAAAAAAAAAAAAAAAAAAAAAATAAAAAAAAAAAAAAAAATAAAAAAAAAAAACTCATAATAATATAAAAAAAAAAAAAAAACAAGAAAAAAAAAAAAAAAAAAAAAAAAAAAAAAAAAATCTATTCGTAATACGTTTAAAATAAAACGTTATATTATCTTTTATTTAACAATAAGCTTAATGAAAAATAAAAATAATAAAAAAAAAAAAAAAAAAATTATAAAAAAAAAAACTAATAAATAAATAATAAACTATAAAATCTAATATAAATACGATTAAAAACTAAACGTTATATTATTTAATTAATAATAACCTTGAATTAGCTTAACTATTATAAATAAATAATTATATATAAAAATATCATATCTCATAATATAAATAAAATATCATATATCGTAACTCTACTTAATCTACCCCATTCAAAAACTAAAACCTAAAGTATCTTATCTGAGACTGCTTATAAAATCAAAACTTATTGAGTTGTGGGAAGACGGAGTATACCAATAGCACCAACTTCCTACAGAAACTCCTTCGCAATCTTCTTTATTAAAAAAAAAAAAAAAAAAAAAACTAACCTAACCTAACCTAACCTAACCTAACCTAACCTAACCTAACCTAACCTAACCTAACCTAACCTAACCTAACCTAACCTAACCTAACCTAACCTAACCTAACCTAACCTAACCTAACCTAACCTAACCTAACCTAACCTAACCTAACCTAACCTAACCTAACCTAACCTAACCTAACCTAACCTAACCTAACCTAACCTAACCTAACCTAACCTAACCTAACCTAACCTAACCTAACCTAACCTAACCTAACCTAACCTAACCTAACCTAACCTAACCTAACCTAACCTAACCTAACCTAACCTAACCTAACCTAACCTAACCTAACCTAACCTAACCTAACCTAACCTAACCTAACCTAACCTAACCTAACCTAACCTAACCTAACCTAACCTAACCTAACCTAACCTAACCTAACCTAACCTAACCTAACCTAACCTAACCTAACCTAGCCTAGCCTAGCCTAACCTAACCTAACCTAACCTAACCTAACCTAACCTAACCTAACCTAACCTAACCTAACCTAACCTAACCTAACCTAACCTAACCTAACCTAACCTAACCTAACCTAACCTAACCTAACCTAACCTAACCTAACCTAACCTAACCTAACCTAACCTAACCTAACCTAACCTAACCTAACCTAACCTAACCTAACCTAACCTAACCTAACCTAACCTAACCTAACCTAACCTAACCTAACCTAACCTAACCTAACCTAACCTAACCTAACCTAACCTAACCTAACCTAACCTAACCTAACCTAACCTAACCTAACCTAACCTAACCTAACCTAACCTAACCTAACCTAACCTAACCTAACCTAACCTAACCTAACCTAACCTAACCTAACCTAACCTAACCTAACCTAACCTAACCTAACCTAACCTAACCTAACCTAACCTAACCTAACCTAACCTAACCTAACCTAACCTAACCTAACCTAACCTAACCTAACCTAACCTAACCTAACCTAACCTAACCTAACCTAACCTAACCTAACCTAACCTAACCTAACCTAACCTAACCTAACCTAACCTAACCTAACCTAACCTAACCTAACCTAACCTAACCTAACCTAACCTAACCTAACCTAACCTAACCTAACCTAACCTAACCTAACCTAACCTAACCTAACCTAACCTAACCTAACCTAACCTAACCTAACCTAACCTAACCTAACCTAACCTAACCTAACCTAACCTAACCTAACCTAACCTAACCTAACCTAACCTAACCTAACCTAACCTAACCTAACCTAACCTAACCTAACCTAACCTAACCTAACCTAACCTAACCTAACCTAACCTAACCTAACCTAACCTAACCCCGCTTTACACCCCTCCTCTTCACAGCCATCCGCACCCCTTCGACACCCCCCCCCACCCCGCCCCCGCGCGTTGGAAGCCAATAGGTCGAGTCGATCGACCTGACCTACCCCAACACCCAACCTCTCTATCCGACCAAGCTCCCCGCACCCCCCACGCCTTACCCCACCGCACCCCTTCACTCCACAGCAACCCCCCCTGACCCGTCGACCCCCTGACCCCCAACGTCGACCCCCTGACCCCCAACCCCCCGACCCCCCCCAACCCCCCCAACCCCCCCAAGCCCCCAACCCCCCACCCCCCCACCCCCCCCCCACCCCCCCCGCCACCCCCCCAACCCCCCCCCCCAACCCGCCCCCCGAAATTCCCCCCCCCCCCTCGGGGGGGGAATTTCGGGTTGAAACCTCGGTTGACCTCACCCCCGCGAGCCATAACTCGGTAACCGCTCAACATAAACCCCCCGTGTTTGGGGTCGTTGGAATCGGGAGAACGAGCACAACAAATTGGCCCCGGCAGAATAGGCAATTTCCGTCATCGCACCAGGCAGTCCCCCACCGAAGAAACCCAGAAGCACCACCACGCAGAGCCCAACATCTCCAGGCTCTGAAGCGCGTTGTACTCCAGCATCAAAGGACAAAGTCATCAAGTGAGTCCATAAATTAAAAAAAAAAAAAAAAAAAAAAAAAAAAACAAAAAAAAAAAAAAAAAAAAAAAAAATAACTTATTGTTTTAATCTCTTAAACTGTATTAACTGTGTTTAGAATAAGCTAGGAGGTAAGCTCTCCTAAGATTGGTGATCGCATTCACATCGGTCAAGCTCACCAGGAAAAGTTTCGGCAAGTGGTGGCATTGTGTACCGGGTCGTCATCTTCCCAAACAACGGTTGAGGAAGGCGAGGCTGGTGCATGTGTCAACTTGTGAGCAGGTGCTGCTTGCGGAAACTGGTCCGTTTTGGATGCGAACACTAATCTCTTAGATAAAGTCCCTCTTTAAACTAACTGCATTTCCTAATTGTATTAATCTCTTAAACTGTATCACCTGTGTTAGAGTAAGCTAGCAGTTAAGATCTCCTAAGATTGGTGATCGCATTCACATCGGTCAAGCTCACCAGGAAAAGTTTCGGCAAGTGGTGGCATTGTGTACCGGGTCGTCATCTTCCCAAACAACGGTTGAGGAAGGCGAGGCTGGTGCATGTGTCAACTTGTGAGCAGGTGCTACTTGCGGAAACTGGTCCGTTTTGGATGCGAACACTAATCTCTTAGATTAAGTCCCTCTTCAAAACAAACTGCACTTCCTGTGTCAATAATCTTGTTTAGAGTAATCTACCTTTTTAACGTGTTTATTTGTGCCATCCTTCCTTGCTGTTCTTTCGACTTCTGCTGTTGTATTCTGTCCCTCCCCCTACACCATGTCTGGAGTTCAAAAGAAGGCCTCAGACTCCGCTGCACAGCCTAAGACGTCACGATCTCTTCGGGAGAAAGTGTTGTCAAAGGTCGCCGCGGCGACGTCGCTGGCTTCGGAGAAACTCGGAAAGACATCGCCCCGCAACACGGACGCGCCCAAAGATAAGTCCGATGCAGCCGTCAAGGACAGGTCCGCGGACCCGCCGAGGAGGAGGCAGAAACAAACTTCTGCAACAGAGGGATCTGTTTCTACTTCCTCCTCGGTGGAACACGTCGCGGCACATCTTGAGGCAGCAACCGAGCTGAGTAGGCGCTCCGCCACACCCAGCATGGCGGACTTCGGGGATGGAGATAACTCGTCCGTCAACTCGGACATTCACCCAAGTAGGAGACACAGCCTCATCTCGTCTCCACAGATGGGGAGAAGAATGTCCGGAGCGTGTATGAGCGAGGAGACCCGGGAGGCGAACGAATTCTTGCAGCGGGGCAAGGATGCCATCGAAGAGGGGGGAAACATAAGGCGGGATATCAAGGCCACGACACTGGAATGCCTTCAAGGCCTTTATGAACGGGTGTTGTCCCTCGCTGACTCACGGGCCCGCCATAAGCTCAACTTGGAGAGAGCTCTCTCGAGGCACGCACAGGAGCTTCTAAGTGCCGAGAGAGCTCACACCAAGGAGATGCTAGCCCTAAAGCAGGGCTTGGCGGAACAGGTGAGAATAGCGAGGGAAGACATCTCGGGTACCCTGGAGGAGACCAAGGCCATACGCAGCTGGCTAGGCTACGAGACCGAGGAACCCTTCAGGGGGATAAAGGAAGTAAAAAAGGCCATTGAAGCACTGGGCGCCGGGATTTCCCACGAGAAAGCCCAACCGGAGGTATCAGATGCCAAACAGTGGGTCGACATAGAGGCGGGCATAAACAGGCTCGACACCCACACGAAAAGCATCTCTAACCAACTGGATGCCCTCCGGAGAACAGTGGAAAGTCTCGGGGAAAATATCAAAGCCCCACCGTCAGTGCCAGAACCCCCTGCCCAACACCAACTCCCGGAGCCGTCAGAAGTCTCTGCGCTTAGGGGGGAGATCAAGGAAGTAAGGAACTTGATCAAAAAAGTCCTTGAGAGACCGACGTGCGTCCCACCACCACCCCAACCTCCACTGGACCTAGAGCCCCACCTCAAGCCGATCTCTGAAAACATAGAGATAATGAGGTCAGACCTCCGCTCGCTGCAAGATAAGTGCTCGAAAGAACCGGCACCTCCAGTGCCGAATATCGAGACAGAAATGGCGGTGGAGGAAGTGAAACAAGTACTGGCCTCAATACAGAAGGGAGTGGCAGACTTGAACACTACGGACCGGCCACTCCCAGCTCACACCGAACAACACCAAAGAGCATCGGCAGAGACGAAACCCACCTACGCCAAGATGGCTGCCAAGCCTCCCTCACCCAGTCTAAGGCCTAATCACACCCTCATTATCTCCTCAACAGACCCCAAAAACACCGGGGAAAATGTAATTGAGAAGATAAGAGACGCCATAGACACCAAGACCACAGGCGCCAGGATAGACAGGGTGAGAAAGGCTAGGAACCAAAAAGTCATCCTCAGCTGCGGTACGAGGGAAGACCTGAACCTCGTAAAGCAGCAGGTCCAGAGGAGCGAAACCCTCAAGGTGGAGGTGGCAAGAGCCATGAACCCCCTAGTAATCATAAGGGATGTGCTCAAATATCATTCCGACGCAGCGATAGTAGAGAATTTGCTATCTCAAAACAAACATATACTGCGAGGCGTCGGAACGAAGGAGAGCACAATCCGGGTGAAATACAGGAAACAGGCTAGGAACAATCTGGAGTGCCATCCGGTGCTGGAGGTCTCCCCGGAGATCCACAAGCGCCTTGTGGAGGAGGGTAAGGTATATATTGGACTCCAACGGCGGCCAGTATATGACCAATCCCCTCTGGTCCAATGCACTAAATGCCTTGGCTACGGACACACAAAGGCCATCTGCCAGGAGAAAGACAACCTCTGCAGCCACTGCGGAGGTAAACACTCCTGGGAGAAGTGCAAGGACAGGCAGGAGGGGAAACCCCCAAAATGCAAGAACTGCACAAAGGCGCACGGTCCAGCAGCGGACACGGCACATAATGCGTTCAGCGCAAGCTGCATGGAAAAACAAAAGTGGGATGCAATAGCGCGAACCCGCATCAACTACTGCTAAGGGCGACCAAGAGAACAACCAAAACGGCTCAACCCTCCCAGATGCTGGCACAAGCAGGTTACGGATCATCCAGGTTAACCTGCGTCGGTGCAAAAAAGCAACCCACGAACTCCATCAGGTGGCAAAGGCAAAAGGTATTTCAATCGCCCTAGTACAGGAGCCATACGTTGGCGCAAGTGGCGTATTGAAACAAAACCCAGGCACTCAAGTCATCCAGTGCACCTTAAACCGTCAAACACCAGTGAAGGCAGCGATCATCGTCTTCGGCGATCGGCTGGAAGTCATTCATGACCCACAGCTGGTGACGGAGACGGAGGTCACTGTGCTACTGGTGGCGGGCCACCTGAAACTAGGAGTAGTGTCAGTCTATCTGGACGGGAAAGAAGACATAGAGCCATACTTGGATCGCATAAAGGCAGCGAGCGGGAAACTGCCGACCAAAAACATCCTGGTCGGCGGAGACGTGAACGCCTGGAGTCACTGGTGGGGCAGCAGAACGGAGAACGCCAGAGGAGAAGCCTATAATACCCTCCTTAACGAAATGGAACTGCAGATCCTCAACACGGGAGATATTCCAACCTTCGAGGAGTACAGGGGAGACAGGCTCTATACAAGTTGTGTAGACGTCACAGCTTGTAGCTTGTCACTGCTAGACAAGGTCGAAAACTGGACAGTAAACCGAGATCTAACCACTTCAGACCACAATGCCATTACCTTCGAAGTACGTCTGAAAGGGCGCCTGCAGCCGCTAAAGCCCATCACGACAAGAAGGTACAACACCAAAAAGGCAAAGTGGAAGGATTTCGAGACGCTGTTCAGGACAAAGCTAGCAGAAAACAACATAACCCCTGACACCATACGGAATATCATGTCCGGAAGGGATCTGGAAGCCATGATCGACGCCTACACGGATATCATCCACAAGACCTGTGATGAATTAATCCCGAAAATCGGCGCAAGGAGGGAAACATCACTACCTCCGTGGTGGTGTAAAGAGCTTGAAAACCTCAAGAAAGACGTTCTTCGTAAAAAGAGACGTATCAAAAACGCTGCTCCATCACGAATAAAGGCGGTCATAAAAGAATACCAAGACGCGCGAGTGACCTATGCCGAAAGAGCTAATGAGGCCGAGACTAAGAGCTGGAAGGAGTTTTGCACAACACAAGACGGGGAAAGCCTGTGGGATGGGATATACAGGGTCATCAGGAAAACGGCCAGAAGACAAGAAGACATGCTTCTTCGAGGCGCCGATGGACAGACACTAAACCCTGTCCAGTCGGCGAATCTTCTGGCGGAAACGTTCTATCCTGACGATTCTGTATCAACTGACAGCCCACACCACACGCTAATCCGAGAACTGACTCAAGATAAGCAACCTGAGGAGATCGAAGGCCTGTCGGACGACGATCCACCATTCCAATGGGCAGAATTGGAATTAGTGTTGAGATCACTGAATTCAAAGAAAGCCCCGGGAATGGACGGATTGACAGCCGATATATGCACAAAGGCCATCCACAGTGAAAGGGAGGTGTTTACGACGATAGCGAACAAATGCCTGTCGCTCGCGCACTTCCCCAAACAGTGGAAAATCGCACATGTCGTGATCCTCAGGAAACCGGGAAAGGAGGACTATACCCACCCAAAGTCCTACCGACCGATAGGTTTGCTTTCAGTCCTCGGAAAAATCGTCGAAAAACTCCTGATATGTAGACTTCAATGGCACATACTACCCACTCTTAGTCCAAAACAGTACGGCTTCATGCCGCAGCGCGGCACCGAGGACGCCCTGTATGACCTGCTGGGACACATACGATCTGAAGTGAACAACAAAAAGATCGTCATAATAGTCTCACTGGACATAGAGGGCGCATTCGATAACGCGTGGTGGCCAGCTCTGAAGCACCAGTTGATAACCAAGAAATGTCCAAAAAATCTTTACGCAGTAATCAACTCCTACCTTAGTGACCGAAAGATCGTGGTCAACTATGCCAGAGCAACAAGCGAGAGATGTACCACGAAAGGATGTGTCCAAGGCTCCATCGGTGGACCGACTTTCTGGAACATAATTCTAGATCCGCTGTTGCAGAAACTATCTGGCGAGGAAGTATACTGCCAAGCTTTCGCGGACGACGGGGTTATCGTATTTTCCGGACACGAAGTCAGCGCCTTGGAGGAATCAGCAAACTCAGTACTCGAAACAGTGGCAAACTGGGGGAAAATGAACAAGTTAAACTTCGCAGCGCACAAAACAAACGTGATGCTGATAACGAAGAAACTGCGTTACGACCCCCCAGTTATTCACATGTCGGGCTGCAGGCTGAACCTCGTCGACGAGGTGAAACTCCTAGGCCTCATAATAGACCGCAAGTTGAATTTCCTCCCACATGTAAATTCAACTTGCAGAAAAGTCTCCGGAATATACAAACAACTGGCATGTGCAGCAAAAGTCACATGGGGCTTGAACACCGAAATAATCCGAACCATCTATGTCGCAGTCATTGAGCCGATAGTGATGTACGCCTCCAGTGCGTGGTACAAGTCGACAGAGCTTCAGATGATCAGAGATCGTCTAGAAGCACTGCAAAGGGGCTTCGCACAGAAGATCTGCAAGGCGTATCGCACGGTATCGCTCACATCGGCACTCGCCTTATCGGGAACTTTGCCGCTAGACCTGAGAATTCAGGAAGCCGCAAGTCTGTATATGGCGAAAAAAGGCTTGTCTACAGACTACATTCCACCTGGAAGGGAACTGGAGAAAAATGTGAGCTACCTCGACCAACCTCACCCCTCGACACTCGAAACAACTGAGTACGAGCTCCTAGAGGACATGAACCAGGAAACCCTGAACTCCCACCAAATTACCGGTCCACAAATCTACACGGACGGTAGCAAAATTGAGGGAAAAGTTGGCGCAGCCCTCACATGGTGGGAGGATGGCCAGGAATCATGTTTCTCAACCTTCAGTCTGGACCCCTCATGCACAGTATTCCAGTCGGAACTCTATGCACTCTTCAGGGCGGTACAATCGGCGAAATCCAGCAAGGCCAAAACAGTTAACATCCTGAGCGACTCAAGATCGTCGCTCGACTTGCTGGCAAACCCCAGATTGACCCATCCCCTGACAAAAACGATCAAAGAGTGCATAAGCGGAATGAAAGCAGAGGGGAGACAAGTACGGCTATTCTGGCTGAGAGCGCACGTAGGCACCGCGGGTAACGAGAGAGCCGATGAGCTAGCCAAATCCGCGGCCCTGCATGCAACCTCAACCATGGACTATGGCAAGATCCCGTTATCCTACGTCAAGAGAAAGATCAGAGAAGAGACGGTACGCAAATGGCAAGACAGGTACGACTCTTCAAGCACAGGTGGGGTCACCAAACTATTCCTACCGGATGTCAACAAGGCATACCGAATAGTTAGAACGACCAAGTTGACACCCACCCAAGTGCAAGTCTTGACGGGGCATGGCGGGATAGCCGAGTATCTGCACAGGTTCAGGTTATTGGAAAGCCCAGGTTGCGAATGCGATCCCACAATCAGCGAAACAATATGGCATGTAGTTCTGGAGTGTCCACGCTTTCTGGCAGCAAAATATGAGTTGGAGACACAGATAGACTCAAATGTCACCAGAGAAAATCTGTCAACCATAATTGCAGACCCGAGAAGCAGGACCCACTTCCTCAACTACGCCGAAAAAGTGTTCACCATAGCAGCAAAACGACACCGCACCCTAACACCCACACGACCCACACCAATCACCATCCCACCCAACACCAGCACCATTACCGACAACCCACCCGATGAACGGCGAGCCCCGCAACACCGAACCCCAATACACCGGTTATTGGAGCTCGGAGAGAGGGGTGAGCCTGGCATCAGTATAAGGGGAGTGGCTCTTTTCATGGACAACAACACGGAAAGACTTGGTATCAGCTACTGCAACGTAAACGCAAAGAACCGCGTCGCAATTTCCCCCGGACTAGCAAATCTTCTCAATGGGAGCACCACAAAGACCACCATGAAATGGAATAGGTACAAAGAGCTGGCATTAACAACAATAGCCGGATGCCAATGTCGGTTAGTGCGATCACAGAACAAAACGATCGTACTAATCGACAAAGACACAAGAACACCTTTTTCACTGGCAAACGCGGTGCTCTCAAAGATTGGACAGGCGGTCAACGAAGAAGCTTTGACACCTCGCATAATCAGCGTAGACACGATGGTAGTCGAGTACGAGAGAGGGGAAGTGGGGGATCACATCGGGTGCATAAAAGCCTCAGCACATCACCACGTTGTTGCTTACGAGGACAGAGGCGAAGACCTAAGTTACCTCAAAGCACCCACCCCCACCACTACCCCAAACACCAGTGAAAATCTCCACTCGCTCTCGATTACACAAACAGGGTCAAAGCGTCTTCAGGAAAAAGTCCAAGCCGGAAAAACCATCGCGAGAAAGAGAGCAGACCGGGGCGCAGCAGCTGGCCAAGCGGGACGCAAAAGGGCTCTCACGAACATTATAAGCGCAGTCTTCCAAAGCAAAAAAGACAAAGTCTCCAGGATAGCGGAACGACAGGCAGCCGCTGTCCGAGACTTCACATCACCTCGCTCAGAACCCGAAAAGACGAAACATCCCAAAAGGACGAGAGCAGACAAAGGGGAAGTCAGCCCGCCCAGCTTCATACCACCAACGAAACCAACGGACAACGCGACAAACGCACTCCTCGAATTCCTGGCGATCGAAAAAGCAACAAGGGAAGTTAACCTTAAAACTTGCAAAAACATCCTGCAAGCACATCGCTGGGAAAACGAGGGGTTGTTGAACGTGCAACTCGCGGAGGCGGAAGCGGCCATATACGACAATGACAAATCCCAAATCATCAAGGGAAAAATGTCAGGACAGTATATGGCTGCGTTCAGCTCGACGGGTGGTTTCGTTCCCCTGAACGAAAGGGAAACACAGCGGACGGGCAAACTAACATTCCTGACTCCCCCTAACGATCCCATTGTCGTAATAGCCCGGTGCACAAAGATAATGCTGCAGGAGAAAATTCTCGAGATGGCGAAAACCATCTCGGGACCACATGAACCTGCAGCGGGAAGCGAGCCCTGGACGATGCCAAACGTCACCTGGATCAACGGGGTACCTGGATGCGGCAAAACATCGTGGATTGTTGACAAATTCGACGCTGACAACGACATCATAATCACCACAACAACCGAGGCAGCCAAAGACCTGAGAGGCAAGGTAGCGCAACGCATAGGCGATGGAGTCAAATCCAAAGTGCGCACCATGGCCTCCGTACTAGCCAATGGTTTCATGGAGCGGAGTGAAAAGCGTCTGCTTATAGACGAAGCTCTCATGAACCACTTCGGGGCAATAGTAATGGCATCACGGTTGTTGGGGGCGGAGGAAGTCGTCATCGTGGGAGATGTCAACCAGCTGCCTTATGTCGAAAGAGAGAACCTCTTCGACATAAGGTACAGCAGTCCCGCTTTACTGGCATCCATCAGCCAGGAGATGTTTTGCACGCACCGAAACCCCATGGACGTGGCATACGCTCTGAGCGAAGTGTACCCGGGCATGTACTCGTCAAGATCCCGTATTCGTTCCCTGAAGCTGAAAAGGTATACAGGTGCAAACATACCAACTGACCCTCCGCAAACCCTATTCCTAGTGCTGACACAGGAGGAAAAAACCTCCCTAATCAGCAAAGGATACGGGTCCGGAACGGGGTCCTGCACCTTAACCGTACACGAAGCTCAGGGACTGAACTATGAATCGGTGATCATAGTACAGACGAGGGAACGGTCGACTAAGCTCCGAAACAGCGTCCCCCATGCTGTGGTGGCCGTGTCGCGACACACAGCCAGTTGCACCTACTACACGGACGACAGCTCGGATGCCATAGGCAGGTTTGTGCGGCGGGCGACCGAAGCCAGCGAGCGGCACATAATCGACCACAACATGAAAATGGCCATTAAAAATAGGGACGAAGAGATCGTGAAATCTCTATTAAATACACCAAGGTCTGAGGCAGGGACATCGGGACAATAGCTTGTAAGGAAAAAAAAAAATAAAATTTAGTGTTTTTACAAATGAATGTCGTAATACTTATATATAGTTATATATAGTTAATAAACCAATAACACAAAAAAAAAAAAAAAAAAAAAAAAAAAAAAAAAAAAAAAAAAAAATATTATGGACTCACTTAGAATAGGCAACTAACACTAGCTTTAGAACTTGATGTATGGAGTAATAACATGAAAAATAAAACAAACTGCACTTTGAATAAAAAACAAATCCAAAAAGAGTACGGACCACAGGGTCTGTAGACATGAAGTTTTACTTATAAAAAAAAAAAAAAAAAAAAAAAACCTAACCTAACCTAACCTAACCTAACCTAACCTAACCTAACCTAACCTAACCTAACCTAACCTAACCTAACCTAACCTAACCTAACCTAACCTAACCTAACCTAACCTAACCTAACCTAACCTAACCTAACCTAACCTAACCTAACCTAACCTAACCTAACCTAACCTAACCTTTTTTTTTTTTTTTTTTTTTTTTTACGTGTGGAAAATGCATTTACGCATTCCCGCCAACCAAGGGTGCGGTAGGCGAGATATGTCGGACTAAGCACCCAATGGCACCACTACCGACTAAAAACCACACGATGTTCCTTCTGAAGCAACTTAAGCGGAGTGTCGGGCCCGCTTTCGCATTCTCCGCAACTCCGCCTTCGCCGATGTCCATCGTTATGGATCGATGGACCCTTCTCGGGGAGAGAGACTTACTCTCCCATTCGTCTCGATCGATGCACCGGAACATACGGTACATCACCAACTTATGGGGCCTCATTCCTGAACCCCGCTCCGTAGAGCGTCGGGCATCCCCACATCCGACATCCCAAGCCCACCAAGTGGAGACTGTGAGCGGGCTAAATTAGCCCGTCTCCGTACCCGCGCTCTCCGGAGGGGATGAGAATCAGGATTAGTCTCTCTCTCCCGCTCCTCGGACTCTCTCTGCGAAACAATTATTTCGCAGAAAGAGACCATCGCCTCCCATGACCTCTCGTCGTCCACCATCTTTACTAAGATAGTCGACAACGAGAGGTCCGTTCCCATAACTGCAACCAGGGATGTCCGTTGTTCCTCACCTCCAGGACATGTCTCCAGTGCGTGCTGTGCGGTGTCTTCCACGCAGCCGCACTGGTGACAAATCGGATTCACCTCTTTCCGCGCTATGTTGCACAGGTACCTCCCGAAGCATCCGTGCCCCGAGAGGATCTGCGTCAAGCGAAAGGTTAACGCTCCATGTTTTCGCCGAACCCATTTACCGAGTACGGGCTGAACCGCCTCGAGAAACCGGCATGCTCCAGCACCCCTCTGTGCAGGGCCTGTTAGAAGCCGATCACTCCATGTCGTCATTGCAGCTCGCTTAGCGTTCCTACGCCATCGAACCACCTCTTCCGGCAAAGGACGAAGGTCCTCTTGACGGGCTCGCGTTCTGCGCCAAAAGATGGAGGACAAAACTCCCGCCTCCAAATCCCACGGCAGTGACCCAGCAAGAACACAGGCCACCTCGTGTGAGAGTGTACGATACCCTCTGCACACTCTTACGGCCATCACCCTCTGGGCTCTATGGAGCAGAGCGATCTCCCGTTGGTCAAGGGATCCAGCCCATATTGGTGCCCCGTAGAGAGCCATTGAGCGAACTACCGCCATGTAAAGGCGGCGGCAACTCGCATCCCCTCCCCCGAGATTCGGGAGTAGACGGCTCAGCGCAGCAGCAGTTCCCACAAGCTTGGGAGTAAGGTGCCGGAGGTGCTCCCCAAACCTCCATCTGCTGTCAAGTAAGATTCCGAGATATTTAAGCGTCGACTTAACAGCAATAGAGGTCCCTCCAACAACGATGTTCGAGTCTGCAGGCGGTGCCCTCCGAGGACCATGAAAGCAAATAGCCTCAGATTTGTGGAGCGCCACCTCCAGTCCCAACTGCCGGATCCTGGTCACCACCGCTGCTACTCCCGCAGTGGCCAAGATCTTCGCATCTCTAAAAGTTTGCCCTCGGGCGGTAACCAAAGTGTCGTCAGCATAACAAACGATGCCAACGCCACGAAGGTTAGCGCATCGCAGAACCCAATCGTATCCAACATTCCACAGCAGGGGCCCTAAAGCGGATCCCTGTGGGACGCCGCGAGTCATGGGGCTCCGGCCTTCTCCCGTCGTTGTTGGATAAACTACTTCTCTTTCGGAAAGATAGTCCGCAACAAGGCGTTGGAGATAATGAGGTATTCTGTGGTACCTCAATGCAGCCAAAATTGTGCTCCAGGGAAGGGAGTTAAAGGCATTGGCAATGTCCAATGACACCGCCAACATTACCCCTCCACTAGAGCATGCTTCCTCGGAGAGATTCCGGACGCAAGTGACCGCATCTATTGTAGATCGACCTCTGCGAAACCCGAACTGAGTAACGGCCAGATCAGGTCCTACGCTCTCCAAGTGCTTGATAAGGCGGGCAGCGACCACACGCTCCAAAAGCTTGCCCGCCTCATCAAGCAGCACTATTGGTCGATATCCCGACGGAGCATCCGCTGGCCGTCCCTCTTTTCGCAGGAGGACAAGGCGACCACCCTTCCACCTTTTCGGAAACCTCGCCTCCCGCAAACAGCGGTCGAACAGCGCCCTCAGACGGGGTTCCAGAACATCCAAGGCAAGGACCCACGCGCGACCATGTATTCCGTCTGGGCCTGGTGCCGTGTTTTTAGCTCGCATCCTTAGGACTGCTGCACCCAACTCTCCCTCGCTAATATCGGTGACCTCCACCTCCTCAGCATCGGCCTGCGACTGCGTGGCGTAAACATTGGGAGGTATGAAATTGGGCCCCGGACTAGCAGGGAACAGTCCCTCAACTACCCGCTGGAGGACCTGCGGCTGCAGAATGTTGGTGACTGGAGGTGTCCATGGGCGCAATTTCTGCCTTACCATCTTGTATGGTCGCCCCCATGGATCTAGCTCAAGAGTCGCCAGCAGATCTCTCCAGGCTTGAGCTTTCGACTCAGTAATCGCTGTTCGGAGAGCTATTGCCGATTCTCTATACGCAGCGTATAGCACGTTGGACTGCTCAGTCTCCTGACGTCTTCTTCTCCGGTAGCGCTGGTAGCGTCGGCGCCTCGCTATGCACTGCCGGCGCAAATCTGCGATCTCCGCCGACCACCAGTACATCTGGCGTTTTGTTGGATTTGTTCGTACGCGAGGCATGGCTGCATCACAAATGTGGGTCATTGCCTCGCACAAACTGTCAGCCTGCTCGTCCAAGGTTACCGACTCAGTTGGGGAATCGTTCCAGGCCTGAACGATCGAAGCCTCTTGTAGTAGCTCCAAATCTAAACCTTTAAGGGCCCAGCGCGGACCGAATGTTGACGCTGGCTGCCTATCGTGGTTTGCGGACGATGCTGAAACTACAAACTGAATATATCTGTGATCAGAAAGAGTTTCTTCATCCACCAGCACTACCCAGCCCCGAACGCGCCTTGCGAGCTCTGGTGTAGCAAAAGTGACATCAATCACTGACCCACCCGATCGCCGCATGCACGTGTCCGTTGATCCCCGATTGAGGACGCAAAGACCTATTTCCGCCAGCCATTCTTCAACTATCCTACCCCTGGCATCAGTCGTTGAAGACCCCCATGTCGTAGACTTGGCATTGAGATCTCCAACGACAATGACAGATCGGGGGCGACATTGACTTACTAGAGTACCCACTTGACCAAGGAATACTTCAAACTCAGCGAGGACCCTATTTGGCGAGAAATATGTCCCCACAACAACTGTTTCGCCGATGACAGCGCTGACATATCCCCTTCCTCTTATAACATTTTCTAGAGAAGGAGAGCGGGCCGGTGATTGTGTCGTGATTGCCACAAGTCCATCCCGGTCTGCGATCCAATCGCAACGTGGTGGGATAAAATATGGCTCCGCAACCACAGCTACGTGAATTAACCGCTCCGCCAGGCACTGCAGGAGGAGATCCTGCGCACGAGCGGAGTGGTTAATATTTGCCTGGAGAAATTTAAGGGCCATACTATACCTCTTCCATATGTACCGGCTGCTCTGATTCAGAGCCTGACAACTGCGTCTTGGCCTTAGCCTCAGTCGCAGCCTTCTTTCGGCGCAGCTCTTTTTGAGTCGGGGGCTTGGTGCATGCCTTGCCCCCGGAGAGATGTGCCGCCGGTTTTCCTAACGCTGCACAGAGGGTGCAGTGTGGAGCGGCGGTACACGTGTTGGACTTGTGGCCCTTCTGACCACAGCGATGGCAGTCGTCACTGCGGTCAATTTCCGACTTGCACTGGGCCCTAACATGACCCTGCGCAAGGCATCTGTAGCAGCGAAGTGGTCTCGCATCCAAAACGCGAACCTGCACCACTACCCAGCCTACTTGGAGACTTTTTCCTTTTCCCATTATTTTGTTGGCAGCCTTAACAGGACATCGAACAATGGCAGTACCCATGCCTCTTGGGCCCTTCCTAATGTCACCAACGCTTACTGCTAGCGCAGAACAATCTCCCTCATTTGCAACTGCCTCTTGGAGTTGCTCTGGTCCAACCGAGTCGTCCAAACCGCTCACTCGCAATTCCACATTGGTGATCGGCCTCGAGACCCGGACATCTTCTGTCCCACCAAAGACTTCTTTAAGCTTTTCGGCTAACACATCAGCTTTTTCCGCCTTTTCAGCACCCGGCACCTCAAGGATTCTGGCGCCGGTAACAGCAGTGCGAATCCTTAAAGGTGGCACCCCGATGGCCCCAAGATTGATGCGACTCTTCGCTTCAGCGAGAACTTTAGCATAGGTAACGCCTTTTTCCGTTGCCCCTGGCTGCAGCGTGATGACCACTGCTGCAGTACGAGGGAGCCGGCGTTTAGGTCCCTTTGCTTTTCCCAGAACTGGCGGCTTTGAGGCTCGAGACTGCACAGGTGCAGTTGATCTCGGTGCCTCATCCCGTGCTGCCTTTTTGGCACGTCTTTGAGAGCCACGGTCAACTACGGTCCACGATACCGGCTCTGTAGGTGAAAGTCTAACCACCGATTTGGAAGAATTGGGCAGGTCGGCTACACCTTTCCTCGCTTTGTCCTTTTTTTCCCTCTGATTATTAGCTTTTACCTTCAGCTCAGGGACTCGAGGAGGGGTAGAAGCACGTGTAGCAGCGCCTGAAGGTCCAGGCAACCTAACCTAACCTAACCTAACCTAACCTAACCTAACCTAACCTAACCTAACCTTTTTTTTTTTTTTTTTTTTTTTTTTTTACATGGGGAAACCCGGTCGGGTACCACTCCATCGCGGGGGCAATGAAGTGGTTATGTCGGGCTCCAACCGACTAAAACCCCATGGTGTTCCCAGCTGCACCCTAGTGTCGGGGCTACGGGTACGCTTGGGCACTCGCCCGCGGCCCCGACGGTGTCGGCCCCACTAGGGGCCCCAGCCTCGAATTGGGTGGAGTTGGAGATACCCCACCCTCACCACTGAGATGCGCGCGGGAACACCGCGCGCGCCATCTCCAGGTCTCAGTAACGGGCGACGGTCACCCCCATGACCGCCGCCCTGACCTGTTATGGGGGGTGAAGAAGGGCGTGGTAAGCCCTTCTTCGACGCCCGGCTCTCCGGCTACGGATCGGAAGGTTTGATGCAATCTCACGCTCCCTCTCCGCAGCCTCCTTCTGCAAGATAATATCTTCGCAGAAGTCGAGCACGGCAGTCCATGACCTCTCGCTGTCAAGCATCGATTTAATCAATGATGGCATCGAGAGGTCCGCCCCTACGACTGTGGTGAGGACAAGGCGTTGGCCCTCCCAAGCTGGGCAGACCGCCAGCGAATGCTGCGCCGTGTCCTCATCGCAGTCGCAATGGTGGCACACGGTTGTCGGTTCCCTTCCGGCTATGCGACAGAGGTACTTTCCGAAGCATCCATGCCCCGTCAGTACCTGCGTCAGCCGGAAGGTCAAAGACCCGTGTGCCCTGTCCACCCACTCCTTAAAGACAGGACGGACAGCCTCGACAGTCCTGAGGCCAGCACGGGGTTCGGCCAGCCTCGCCTCCCACCTTCCCATCAAGGACTGCCGAGCGTGGAACTTCCACACTTCAAGCGCCCTAAGCGAAGGACTTTCTCCCCGAAGGCAGAGATCCACGCGCCAATTGTACATTGCCGCGTAGATCTCGGCCTCCAGATCCCATGGTGGGGATCCCGCCAGCAAGCACGCCGCCTCAAAGGAGACAGTGCGATATCCACGGATGACCCCGACAGCCATCACCCTCTGAGATCTCCTCAGCAGGGCAATGGTTTTCTCCGTCAGGGCCTCCTCCCAAATTGGGGACCCATAAAGGGCCATGGACCGCACCACCCCCATATAACCTTTTTTTTTTTTTTTTTTTTTACCCAGGAAAATCCTTTATGGATACCTCTCGCCCGGGGGAGCGAGATGGTTATGTGGGAGTCACTGCCAGAAGGGCAGTATACCCACTAAAAACCTGGGGTGAGCAGTCCTCCGCCGAGATGGGGCAAGATAGGGTCATGCTAAGCAATCACTACCTTGCCCCGGCGGTAGGCCCGGATGAAAACATCCAGGCCCCGGCAAGGGAGGGGTGGCCTCGCTCACCAAGGCCACCCCTCACACGTGTGGGGTCGTGCAAGCCGGCCAAAAGTCCCCCGACCTTCGGCCAGTGACCCCACTATGAGTGAGGGGGGAGGAGGCGGGCAAACCGCCTCCTCCTTCCCCCCGTACGTTTGCGCCGGATCGGGTCAGAGGAGGCGTCGTCCTCCCTGGCCCGCTCCGCGGTCTCCTTCTGCGTCATCACCTCTTCGCAGAAGGAGACCACTGCCTGCCACGATCTCTCACTGTCGAGCATGGCATTTACCACGCTCGGCAGAGAGAGATCCCGCCCTATGACCGCTGAGAGCGTGTGCCGCTGCGGGCTCCATGCGGCACACGCCCCCAGCGTGTGGAGCGCCGTATCCTCTGGCGCTCCACACTCGTAGCAGGCAGGGGTCGCCTCCCGTCTCGCGATTTGGTGCAGGTACTTACCGAAACATCCATGCCCGGAAAGCACCTGAACCAATCGGAAGGTCAGCGACCCGAACCGCCGCCTCACCCACTTCCGAAGGACCGGCCTGACCGCATCCACCGTCCACTGTCCAGGGACCGGTGGAGCCAGGTCCTCCGTCCACCGCCGCAACAGGGCGCCCTGCGCCTGCCTCCGCATGCGTGTGACCTCCTCCCACGCTGGAGGCTCTCCTCGGGATCTCCTCGCCGCCACGAAGTGGTAAACTTCGGCGAGGATCTCCGCTTGGAGCTCCCAGGGGGGATCACCGGCCAGCACGCACGCCGCCGTCCAAGACACCGTCCGGTATCCACGGATTGCCCTCGTCGCTACAACCCGCTGCGGACGTCGCAGCAGGGTTTTGTTGCCGCGACTGAGGGCGTCCACCCAGACGGGTGCCCCATACATGGCCATACTCCGGATGACTCCGGAGTACAGCCGTCGGCAGTTGGCGCTTGGGCCGCCCACATTCGGCAGCAGCCTTCCCAAAGAGGCGGCAGCCCCCACTACTCTCGGGGCCAGCCCGGCAAAGTGGGCCCCAAAAGCCCACCTCCCGTCCAGGATGAGACCCAGATATTTCATCTGGGTCCCAACCCGGACTGGGACCCCGTCCAGTAACACCCGCGTACCTGGAGGGGGTCCCCCCCGAGGCCCATGAAACAGTAGGGCCTCGGTCTTGGAGAGGGCGACCTCCAGCCCGAGGGCGCGTATGCGGCCGACCACAAGTGTTGTGCCCACTACGGCCGACCGAACCACCTCCCCGAGGTCCCTTCCCTTGGCCACGACTAGGGTGTCATCCGCGTAGCACGCAACCCGCACACAAGCGAGCCGCGAAGCACCCAGTCGTAGCCGACGTTCCACAGAAGCGGTCCCAACACCGACCCCTGCGGTACACCACACGAGACACGACGGCGCCTGAAACCGTCGCGTCCTTGCACCAGGACCTCGCGGTCCTCTAAGTAGTTGGCGATCAGCCTCCGCAGATACAGGGGCACTCCATGATAACGGAGCGCCTCCTGTATCGTTGCGTGCGGGAGGCTGTTAAAGGCGTTGGCTATGTCGAGCGAAATAGCCAACGCCCTTTCCCCCTCATGGACCGCTGCCTGCGTCCACCCCTTAAGCCAGAGCAGGGCGTCCATTGTGGACCGTCCCGCCCTGAAACCGTACTGGGCCTCAGACAGCCCAGGCCCAGTCCCCTCTAGATGCCGGATGACACGGGAAGCCACCACTCTCTCAAGCAGCTTACCCGTGTCATCCAGCAGCACAATTGGCCTGTATGCGGAAGGCGAGTCGACAGGACGTCCCTCCCTCCGCAACAGGCACAACCTACCCTCTTTCCACAGCTTCGGGAATCGCCCAGACGTGAGGCACGCGCTGAACAATTCCCGAAGCCGATCACCCATCTCCCTAAGGGCGATTCCCAACACCTGGCCCGGAATCCCATCCGGGCCAGGCGCCGTCCTCCTGCCCCGCAGGCGGCGGACTGCAACCTCCATCTCCGCCTCCGAAACAGGCGGGATGGAGGCCCCGTCAAACTCCTCGACGACGAGGGAGACGGCCATCGTTGGAGGGGTGTGGTTAGGGTCTCTGTCGGGGAAGAGCCCCCCCAACACCTTGTCCAGGAGACTGGGATCCATGGACTCTGCAACCGGGGGCGTCTGGTGCCGGAACTTATTCCGGGCAGCCTTATACGGACGCCCCCACGGATCCCTGTCGAGGCTCGCCAGGGCTTCGCCATAAGCCTGCGACTTGGCCATGGCAATCGCCAGCTGCAGTCCTCGCTTAGCGACGCGGTACGCCTCGTACAGCCGGCGCTCTGCCTCCAACTCGACGGCTGGCATCTGGTCGTCGGTCCGGCCGTGACGCCGTCTTCTGCAACGGCCATAAGGCCGCCGTGCCGCCGCGCAGGCAGCCCAGAGCTCCGCGATGTCCGTGCTCCACCAGTAGACCTCGCGGCGGTGAGAGTGGCGTCGGGACCTCGGCATGGCCGTGTCGCACACGGCCGTCACCGCCTCGCGGAAGCAGCAGGCCGCTTCGTCCACCTCTGGGCGCGTGGGAGCAGCACACCACGATTGGACAATCGCCGCCTCCCTTGCTAATTCCGTGTCGAGGCGGCTGACGGCCCAGCGCGGGAATGAAGCCGCCACACGCCGTGGCCCTCCTTGGTTGTGGGAGGTGGAAATCTCGAACCTAACATATTTGTGGTCCGAGAGAGTCTCCACCTCCGACAACACCCTCCAGGCCCGCACACGTGCGGCGACGGACGGGGTGGCGAACGAAAGATCCACCACGGACCCCCCGTTGTGTCGCACGCACGTGTGGACCGACCCCACATTGAGCAGGGTCAGTCCTGTGGCAACCGCCCACTCCCTGACTATCTCCCCGCGAGAGTCAGTGGAGGGGTTGCCCCAATCCCGGGCCTTGGCGTTCAGGTCCCCGAGAAGGAGGACCTGACGTGGCGCCTGTCTCCCAACCGCAGCGGCTAGGAGGTCCACAAAGACTTCCAGCTCCGCTGCGGTCTTGTTGGGCGAGAAGTATGTGCCCACGACTGCATACTCTCCCCATTTTGCCACCACGTACCCTGAACCCCTCTCTTCAACTGAGAGGGGCAGGCCGCCGCCGCCGGATCGCCCAACTATGGCAACGGAGCCGTCCAAATCCCCAGCCCAACAGGGATGGGAAGCAGGAACATAATACGGCTCCGCCGCTACCGCCACGTCTATTTTCCACTGCGCCAGAGCCTGCATGAGCAGGTCTTGGGCCTGGGCGCAGTGGTTTAGATTCGCCTGTAGGAAGTTGTGATGTCTAAACTGATCCATATTTTATTCAGACATCACAACCTCCTCACTTGTCGCTTGGCTTACGACCTCCGGGGCGGCTTGGCTTGCTGCCACAGGGTTGGCCTGGGTCCTGGTGGCCTTACCCTTCGTCTTTGGGGGGATACAGCTGCGTCCCCCCATCACATGCCCGGAGGGCCTGCCCGACTCCGCGCATATCGCGCAGCGTGGGCTTGACCTTCCGCAGTTGGCTGCCCTGTGTCCAGCGCCTCCGCATCGGAAGCAAAGGTCACCCCTATCAGCTGACGCAGGACACTGCGGGCGCGTGTGTCCGAGTCCCATACACCTGAAACAGCGCATGGGACGCGCCTCCAAAGCCACCACTCGCACCGAGCTCCACCCAATCAGTAGCCTACCCTTTTGCGACAGCACTTTGGCCGTCGCAATTGGGCAGGAAACTATGGCGGAGCCAGTGCCGCCAAAGCCAGGGCGAATCTCCCCAGCTTTGACCAGACCCACATCGCACCCGGTGGCCTTTGCTACCGCCGTAGCCACACTCTCTTTCGTGGCCGTATCATCCAAGCCCGAAACCCTGACATCAACGGATTTCACGGGCCTGGTGATATTGGCCACGTCGGATAGAACCCCGCGAAGTTTCTCCGCGAGGTTATCCGCCTTCTCAATGTTTTGGGAGCCAGAAATCTCCAGAATCCTGGCTCCCGTGGCCGTCTGGCGGAAGCGGAGTCGGTCGATCCCCAGCTCCTGCAGGTCGACCTTCTCCTGTGCCGTCTGGAGGACGGTGCTGTACGTGATCCCCTGTTCCGCGGCTCCTGGCTGCAACGACAGCACGACAGCCGCGGTCTTGGGGGATCTCAGCACCTTCCTAGGCTTGGTGGCAGCAGCCTTCGTCGCTGGAGAAGCAGCGTGGGTTCCAGCCGCGGGGATGGAGGCGGAGGACTTCCCCTTCCCCTTCCCATTCCCCTTGCCCTTCCTCACCACCGTGGTCCACGGTTCCTCTTGAGGAACCAAGGGTTGTGCAGTTTTTGTGGCACTTTGGGTCTGCCCTTTGTTGGAAGGGCCCGCAACTGGTGCCAACGATGGGCTGGCAGTCTTTTTGGGGCCTTTGGTCGGCGCAGGCATTGGCTTGGATGGTACGGTAGCCATCTCCGCTATTTTAGCATCTGCCCTAAGCGGCGGGCGGACCGTCGTGGCTGGCAGAAGACGGTCTTCAATTCCCGCAAGACGGGCATTCATCATCTGCCCGAGCGTGCAGGTCAAGGACCGCTTGAGTTCCTCTACAAGCTCCGCCCCAATCAGGGTCGCGGGTGGCGTACGCGTCCCAGAGATGGCGGCTGCAGCAGCGGTAGAAGCCGTGGCTGCTTCAGATTTTGCCTCAGAGAAACCGCGCCGCAGCGCCTTTACCTCCGCCTTGCGCGACTCAACCTCAAGTTTGAGGCGGCTATTTTCCGCCCTTAGCCGCCTCGTCTCCTCTGCTTCGCTCCTGCTGGCAAGAGCATCGACGACCTCTCTAAGCGCCGATGCGGACCTTTTCAGGCGTCCGGCGAATTCGCCTTTGAGGTTGCCAGACCTTTTGACAACGTCCAAAATAGAGGCAAGGTCTTTGCCCGCATGGGCCCTCAATTCTTGAGCGTTCAGTGCACTCACATCATTCACCATCACGACGACATCAGACTCAGAGCCGGCGTCATCCAGGCAGGTGACCGCAGCGGCTAGCTCCTTTCTGAAGGTCCTGTTTCGCAGAACCTCCTCCAGTTCTCCGTCTGTAGACACAGGACGCGGCTTTAAGAACTCTTCCTTCCTAGAAGGGCCCGCCTTGGTCTTCCCCCTCCCTCTTCTCGCCGTATTAACTTTAGCGGCCGCAGTCCCCTCGGCCTCCGTGTCAGATTCAAATCCAGGCACGAAAGTCGTAGAGGAAGGCCGCTTCCGACGAATACGCTCAGCCCGTTCAATCGCGACACTGCACCCAGCCTCCATTTCTGGAGCGGAAACAGAGTCGCAATTGACGTCATCATCTACAACAACATCATTAGTTGTGTCCGAGAGGTGGCCCTGAGAAGGGCCTTTTATAAACCTCCCAGACGAGTTTCTCAACGGCTTAGACATTCTAAGTACTCTCCACCCCCCCATATAACCTAACCTAACCTAACCTAACCTAACCTAACCTAACCTAACCTAACCTAACCTAACCTAACCTAACCTAACCCGAATTTTGACTTTTAAATTCTGGACGCTATTTAGTTGTTCCCGATATCAATAGACGCAGCTCTGGAAGCTCTTCCCGGATCTGAAACAGAAAAAGTAAATTAGTAGAATTTTAGTGGATTTTTGGTAGATTTTTCTAAATTTTTCATACGAAATTGTGTTTTTTATAGGTTTTATTGCTATTACTTACCCAAATAGCAACTTTTATTTAAGGGAATCACTGCTAAGGGTGTATTAACACCCCCCCTAAATAACCCGCCCCCTTTGGGAGCGCTACGGCCCATAAAAAACAAAAATTTCGCCCGCCCACCCTCCTAGTCTCGATTACTGATATCAACTTCGGGTCCATTAATAAATACCTAAATCTACCAACCTCTGTTATATTAGTTGGATTACTATCCCATAAATTCGGTAAAAATCACAAGAATTTAACTATATACCTTGACTCCATGATTGTTGCTTAGAAGTTTTTCTACACACATTTTGAGCCTTTTTAGGTATACTGACCTTAATAACGTACTTTTATGGTCGTTATTTAACTTTATGCTGACAAAAACATAAAGCTATATTACTGTAGGTTATTATTATAACCGTCATTATATCTGTATTTGTTTTGTTTAGTTTACATGTGTTGTTGACTACCCTTGAAGGGAAATTATTTTATTGTTTTATTCTATATAATTATATACCTATTTACAATTTAATTGTTTTTACTTTGCAACGCGACCCTCTAACCATGTTTGGGCATCGTACTCCCATGAAGAAGAATAATGAGTCCACCTCCTCCTCCTCTCAAAAGTCCCCAGCAGTGACCGAGAAGGCCGGTTCTTCTGGCTTAAATACTGACAAGACCTCCAAAGTGAGGAAGAGCATTGGGGACTGGGAGACCAGTTTTAAAGACACCGAACCCAAGACGAAGTCAAAGGCAGTTGAAGTTACGTCACCAGTGTGTGAATTCTCGGCAACCGACACCTCCACGAAATTTTCCAGCATATCTGCCGAGGCCAAGGCCCACTATACCAAGGGTAAGCTGCATCTTGGCAATTCCCGTATAAAGGTGGAAATCAAGGAGAGTATCGCCTCATCTTTTGATCACCTCTATAGACTGGTGAAAGAAATGGCTAAAGGGATAGTTCAGAACAAGGCGCCAAAGAAAACAGCAGACAAGGAACGTCCACCGCTCACACCTCTTACTCAACCCACCCAAAGCACAAACGACAGCGAAACATTTTCTCATTTGCTCTCCACGCTAGCCAAGCATAGCAGGCTGGTGGAGGAGAGTAATGAGAAAATGGAAGCATTGAAAATATCCTTAGAAACACAGCGAGAAGTCCTAGAGAGAACAACTTACGCAGGTGTAGCAGCCGGACCCCGTGTACAGCAGTCCACTGTGCCGACGGCGCTGCACTCTGTCGTTGTCACCTCCAAGGACGAGGAAGAAAGTGGAGAAGAAGTCCTCTCACGGATAAGGGAAGTCATGCAAGCCAAGGATGGATGGGTGAAGGTTGAAAAAGTGCGCAAAGCGAAGGACAGAAAGATCATATTAGGCTGTAGTACCATTGAGGAGCGGGAAAAGGTAAAAGAGAGGCTGAGGAATGCTGAAAGTCACCTCCAGGTGGAGGAGGTGAAAAATAAGGATCCTCTCTTGATGTTGAGGGACGTCTTCACCTATAATACCGATAGTGATATTATGAAGGCGCTAAAAAACCAAAATAGGGATGTACTTGGCAACATAGAATGTGACGAAACTTTAGAAATAAAGTATAGGAAGAAAGCCCGAAACCCGTTACAATGCCACATCGTCGTGAAGGTGTCCCCAAAAATATGGAAGAGATTGACAGAGTCTGGCATGGTCAACATCGACCTCCAGAGAGTGAGAGTGGTTGATCAATCGCCCCTTGTTCAGTGTTCCCTTTGCTTAGGATACGGACACGGTAGGCGATTCTGCAAGACCACCCTTGAAAAATGCAGCCACTGTGGGGGGCCCCACATGAGGAATGACTGTGCAGACTTGTTGGCTGGTGTGGCTCCCAGATGCTGTAACTGCGCACAAGCTAAACTCGACAAAGTTGACCACAACGCTTTTAGCTCGGAATGCGCAGTAAGACGCAGATGGGATGCGTTGGCTCGGGCCACGGTCGCATACTGCTAAGGTTTCTCTTGGCGTAAACTCATTCCCAGCTAGCACGAAGCCGTACTTTGCAGTCCAGGCTAATCTCCAGCGCATGGCTCTAGCCACGCAGGAGTTGATGCTTGTGGCAAGCGAGAAAAAGGCGGCTTTTGCTCTGATCCAAGAACCGTACGTCGGGGCTATTGGTAGAATGAAGGACTACAGAGGGGTGAGGATCTTCCAGTGCACTAGTCAAGGAGACGGCGTTGTCAAAGCGGCAGTTGCGGTATTTGACAATGACATCGACGCCGTTCAATTAGCTGATGTTACCACAAACAACATCGCGGTGGTAAAGCTCAAGACTAGTGCCTGGGAGATCATTGTGGTTTCATTCTACTTCGAGCCCGACGTACGGGAACTGGACCAATACCTGGAACAGCTGAGGAACATCAAAAATGAAGTTAAAACGCGCAGCTTCATAATTGGTGGAGATGCGAACGCCAAGAGTACCTGGTGGGGGAGCGCCACCATAGATAGAAAGGGTGAAGATCTCACTGGCACTTTGCACGAAATGGGTATGCAGGTACTCAACGATGGCGACATCCCGACGTTTGCTACTGTCAGAGGCGACAAAACGTTCAGTAGTTTCGTGGACGTAACGGCATGTACGGCGGAGATTCTGGACCTGGTGGAAGACTGGAAGGTTGATGAAGGCTTGACGAGTTCCGACCACAATGCGATTACTTTTAAAATCCGAATATCAAAGGCTAAGGGTATGGACATACAATCAACGACTAGAGTATACAATACAAGGAAAACAAATTGGAGTCAATTTCGTGAGAAATTGGCCCAATTGCTAAATGAAAACCAAATTTATATTGACAAAATTAATAAAATAAATAATATTATAGAATTAGAAGAAATAATAGTAAACTACACAAATAAAATAACAGAAGTCTGTAAAAATACAATACAATTAAAGAAAATAAATAAAGTCCATGCCTTACCTTGGTACACGCAGGAACTCGCCAACCTGAAGAAAGAGGTCACCACCAGAAAACGGAGGATTCGCTGTGCAGCGCCGGTCAGGAAACGAAGAGTCATCCTTGAGTATCTGAAATACAAAGCAAAGTATGAGATGGAGGTCAATGCGGCCAGGATAAAAAGTTGGATGGATTTTTGTGGCAAACAGGATCGAGAAGGGATGTGGGAAGGTATCTACAGAGTCATAAATAGAACTACGAAACGGCAAGAGGATATTTTGTTATCAAGGGAAGGAAGAGTTTTGGACCAGAGGGATTCAGCAAAATTATTGGCAGAAACCTTCTACCCGGAGGATAGAGAAACAGAGGATGATACTAACCACCGACGGACTAGACAAACAGCTAAAACAGCAAACGACAAGGGTCATGATGAAGCTCATGACCCACCGTTTACAATGGAAGAGCTGAGAACCGCGGTGGAGAGTTTCAATCCCAAAAAAGCCCCGGGAGGGGACGGCCTAACAGCCGATATATGCTGTCAAGCAATCAATACTGACCCGGAGCTTTTTCTTTCTTTGATGAACAAATGCCTAGACCTCTCATACTTCCCAAAGATCTGGAAGGTGGCCACTATAGTTGTCCTAAGAAAACCCGGGAAAGACGACTATACCAACCCTAAATCTTACAGGCCAATAGGACTGCTGCCCGTCATCGGCAAGATCTATGAAAAAATGATCATTACTCGCATCAAATGGCATCTGCTCCCCAAACTAAGTACTCGTCAGTATGGCTTTATGCCCCAAAGAAGTACCGAAGACTCCCTCTATGACCTGATACAACACATACGCAAAAACTTAGACCGGAAGCGGCTAGTGACAGTGGTGTCGCTGGACATTGAGGGAGCCTTTGACAACGCTTGGTGGCCCGCGATAAAAGTCAGACTGGCTGAGGAAGAGTGCCCCATCAACATCCGTAGAGTAGTGGACAGTTACCTCACCGATAGGACGGTTAATGTGAGGTACGCTGGGCAGGAGATTACCAAGACCACCAATAAAGGTTGCGTCCAAGGATCTATTGGTGGTCCGATCCTGTGGAATCTCCTCCTAGACACACTACTCCAGGGGCTTGGGGAGCGGAAGTACTACTGCCAAGCTTTTGCCGATGACGTCGTATTGGTCTTCGACGGCGACACTGCTCTTGATGTGCAAGGACAGGCCAATGCCGCTCTTGAACATGTGAGGGAGTGGGGTGTCAAAAATAAGTTAAGATTCGCGCCACACAAAACAAAAGCGATGGTGATAACCAGAAAACTGAAATTTGACACACCACTCCTGAATATGGGCGGGATCGACATTGGCATGTCCACAGAGATCAAGATTCTGGGACTGACGATAGATGCAAAGATGACCTTCAACAGCCACGTCTCCAATGTGTGTAGAAAAGCAATAGGCATCTACAAGCATCTATCGAGAGCCGCCAGAATCAGTTGGGGTCTAAAACCTGAAATTATTCGATCAATATATGTGGCCGCCGTCGAGCCGGTGATGCTGTACGCGGCAAGCGCCTGGGCACCAGCAGCCAAAAAACTTGGGGTGAAAAAGCAGCTTAATTTGGTCCAGCGTGGCTTCGCTCAAAAGCTTACCAAGGCTTACCGCACGGTTTCCCTCAACTCTGCTCTGATTTTGGCTGGTATACTTCCGCTTGACCTCCGTATCCGAGAGGCAGCCGCCCTGTATGAGACCAGGCGGGGGGTATTGCAGCCATTGTTAGCAGACAGAGAAGTTGAGAAAAGGGTACCATTCGCTGATTTCCCCCACCCGGCAGAACATATGTGCCTCAAGTTCATTAGATTGGTAGACGGAGAAGACGTAGAGCAGAATAATACTCAGACTGTACGAATTTACACCGATGGCAGTAAGATCGAAGGACAGGTTGGAGCAGCGCTGTCCATTTGGGACAGCAATGCAGAAACAAAAACCATCAAGCTCAAACTCGCTTCTTACTGCACCGTCTACCAAGCAGAACTTTTGGCCATATGGAAAGCCTCAGGGGAAATCCTTAAACGCAAAGAGGTGAGCTTTGGGATATATAGCGACTCGAGGTCCGCGCTCGAAACGATCACCAATTATGCTGCAACTCACCCCCTTGCTGCTGAAACCCGCAAAAACCTGCGAGCTATCAGAGATCAAAACAAATTGGTATCCCTGTTTTGGATTAAAGCCCACGCAGGTTTAGCAGGTAACGAAAGGGCAGACGAGCTTGCCAAGGAGGCAGCCTTGAAGACGAAGAGGAAGTCGGACTACGACCTGTACCCGATCTCATTCGCCAAGCAACTGATTCGCACAGATACGCTTGACGAATGGAATCGGAGATACCAAGCAGGTGAGACTGCTGCCGTCACAAGGATGTTCCTTCCCGATGCAGTGCAGGCGTACAGTATCGTAAGAAAGATCCCAATAACCGGTGTCATCACGCAAGTACTCACGGGACACGGTGGGTTCTCCGAATACTTAAGTCGCTTCAAGTGTAAGGAGAATCCATCGTGTATCTGTGAGCCTGGAGTTAGCGAATCGATTTCACACGTTATTTTTGATTGTCCTGTATTTTGTCTCCAGAGATACAACCTAGAGCAAAAACTTAATAATAAAATAACAAGAGAAAACTTAAAATATATCATGATAAATAATAAAGATAGAGAAGAACTATTAGAATATTGTACAAAATTAGCTAAAGAAGTAATCAAACGAAATAAATAGAAAAGAAAAATATGTTGAAAATATATTATAATGATATATTCAATCAACATATGAAGGAAATCGGAAAAGAAAATTCGTACAAGAAGTACAATAAAATAAAATATGAATCTAAAAATATAAAAGTCACTCTTCAAGTGTTGAACGCAACAAATAATATTATGTGAACCAAACAGTATAACCCAACTCATAATTAAACATTAACAAATCGTACCTAAACAAAAAATGAAAACAAGGACTCTGACTTTCTTGGAGGTCAGAGGAGAATCAGAAACAAAAAAAAAAAAAAAAAAAAAACCTAACCTAACCTAACCTAACCTAACCTAACCTAACCTAACCTAACCTAACCTAACCTAACCTAACCTAACCTGTACCATTAAATATATAAGGATAGGTACCCGAAATCTGTAATATAGCATAAAATATGAGAAGATTGTAAGACAAGAAAAACGAACTCTGCGTTAAATTTATTTCACACTTATAGTAAGAAACCTATGTACAAAAATAAAGAAATTCAGAAAGACATAGACTAGAATTGGCAACCCACCAATTGATGAATGAAAGAGACGAATGCAAGAAAGATCATGTATGAGGAATGACTTGGACCGAGAAAAAGCGAGAATCTGTATGAACCTGACAAATAGACAAAGGCTCCAATTTTGTTGGAGGACGTAGGCACACAAAAAAAAAAAAAAAAAAAAAAAAAAAAAAAAAAAAAAAAAAAAAAAAAAACCTAACCTAACCTAACCTAACCTAACCTAACCTAACCTAACCTAACCAGTCTCACTTGAGCCGTTAGCCCAAGCGCCACGAATTTAAACCGCTCCGCGCTTTAAAAATCGGTAAAAACGGCAATTTTAGAGTTACCAAAAATTTGAAAACGGTTCTGTGTTTCGCTTCGCGAGTGCTTCCCGATTATCGAAAAAAGTGGAGTGAAAATCCAAAAAATTGGAAAAAGTGTTATTAATAACCTCCAAAAGTGAAATTTTCAAAGTGTTTTCGCCCATAACTCGCGAAAGTGATCGGCAACCACAAAATTTTCAATTGCTCAAAGAAGTGAAATTGGGACCCCTTTCCAACGAGCCATTCCAAAAAATTTTCCGTTGGGAAATTCCGGAAAAAGTTAAGTGGACACAGAGATATAGACTCTTAAAAATTGTAATTTTTTGTGACAGCCCTAACTTGAGAAAGAGATCTGCGACCTATTATTTTTATATATTCAAAAAATAGTGTATTTTGTTCTGAGCCCATATCCGAATTTTCAAATTTTTAGCGCTTGTAGTTTCTTAAGAAACTAAAGTCAAACTTTAGGCTAAATATCAAAAAGGGTGAAAATCAACCCCTAAAAATTTGAAAAAATTTGGAGTTGTAAATTACATAATTTTAAGTGTTTTAAATAGCTTTAATGTCTTTTATGTCAATAATTTAATTTTTTATCGGGGTTGATTTGCAAAAAATTTGTTATTTTGAGACTTTGGGACACCCCTTGACCCAAACCAAACTTTTCGCGAGGCTGAATTTCAGTGTGCAAAAAGCCCATTTTGTGCTCTTCACTTTTCTGAAAATCTCGTCCTCGCGAAATTAAAAACAAGGGAGTTATTTAATAAATAAGACGGAGAGGGAAAAACTACCCCTAAATTAAATGCTCATTTTTATTGACAAGGGAGGGTGCTAAAATTACAGTTAGTAACTAATTATATAAATAGCTTTAAGTTAACCACTTATTGAAATTTTTATTGTTAAATATGTGTATAGTTTTAATTTTATAGAAACAAATCGAAAAATAAGACCAAATTTCGGCAAAAAATTTCAAAATTCTCTTAAAAATATAAAGAATCCACTTTTTCAAAATTTTTAAATCAATTTACTTAATTTAATAAATAAGCTATTTTAAAAAGCTAAAACTGTAAATTTCAAACCCATATCTACCTATATATAAGGGATGTAAAATTGAAACAACTTTTATATTTTAAAAAATGTTTAGTAGTGTAAAACTTTGAAAAGGGGTTGTTTTTAAAATATTTCACCGCAGAACCTATTTTTTAGGCAAGACTAAAGTACTGCATAAAGCTCAAAATTCTATCTTCAAAATTGGGAGGGGCGATTTTCGGTTTCAAATTACGTCACTTAAAACTTACAAAAATTTTCTAAAATCTATAACTCGGACACCATTAGGCCAAATTTGACGGGGTTTTCGACATTTTGTATAGCTATCCGAGAGCTAAAACTTTTGTTTCAATCTTCTTGCTCTAGGTAGAGCAGAAAAAAAGATAGAGTTCTGCGGTTTAAATAAAGAGTGTGGTGGAGCCTGGAGAGGGGGTTCTTTGGACTCGACATCCGGGTGGGTAACTGGCTCTACCCAAAAATTTGGGTAGAGATCGGAGCTCTACCAAATCTTGGTAACACTCTCATCAGACGGAGCCCGGAAAGCCCATTCCAACGAGCCCTCGCTCGAAGCTCTGCGACAAAAACTTCCAAAGATATCGCTGGGGGAAGTTTCGGCCGCCATCTTGAAACGTCATCACGTTGAAAGAGGGAGGCGATAACTTCTCACAGAGACGTCGTAGGAAACTGCGGTTTTCGGGGTAACGTATCCCCAGCCCCTCTCTACTTATAGCACAGGTCTATTCCAAAAGGAGAGGTGCTCTACATTGACAAATCTGAGTATACAAAAAGTAGCGCATACAAAAGAGCATCACGAAGCTGAAAACCGTAATTCATTATCACAAAAACTCAATTTTTGGCGAATTTTTTAAATTTTGGGTGGCCATCTTGGACGCCATCTTGAAAATCTTTAAATTGGAATAACTCGGGTTCTAGCAGACTTAGAATCGCGTGCTTGGTATCGAAGCAAGGGGCTCACCCAGCACTACAGGACAAACTATAAGACGGGACTCTATGTAGAGTCGTTCCACATAAAAACTCAAAAATAGCTGTTTTAAAACCGGAAGTCAGGAATACTGGTAAATACCTGCCCCTGCAAGCAGCCTACTGACCTTAGTAAGATAGGAGAGTTGCTCTACATAGAGACTTCTTAAATCTATCATACTTACCTCTACTATCAAGGCTTGCTGAATACTGCAGATGACGCAGACTAGTCCAGCAACTGCAAAAAACTCGTCGACTCGTTGACCACGTAGCGAAAACTCGACCGCAACTGCATCCGGATCTGAAACAAAAAGAAAATAGTATTAGTACACGTAGATTAGGATTCTTGACAAATATATTTCTACAACTTTTACAAACTTACTAGTTATAAGACTTGGTTCTATTGACCAAACATTCTATTCTTCATTTATTTTAATTTGTTTTATCTTATTATTACTTCACTTCTGGATATCCTACATACCAGAACATAAACCATCATGTTCCGCACACCATCGCAACTGAAACAGGCAAAGACAACGGACATGCAGGCCACGTCAACGGGGGAAGCGTCGGCTGGACCCACACCCACACCGATGGCAAAGCCTCAACACGTCCGGAAATCAATTGAGATGATTGAACAGGGGTCAGCAACTGTAGAACTGGGGCCAAAAGCCCCAAAGACGGCCCTGACGGTAGAACGACAGGCAGTAGCGAGACCTGATCAATCAACAATTGGCATATCCTCAGAATCGGGGAGTTCCCCGCAAAGAACTCCAACAAAAACGCAACACACCGTTAAAAACACCACCATTACAAAGGTAAAAAAGGCCAAAACTAACTTGTTTACACCAAGCCCAATAAAAACAGCCAGCGTATCAAAGAGCATCTACCCAAATAGAGCAGCGGAAGCTACCGCAACTCACAGGAAAGGGATGGAAAACCTCAACCGTTTCCAAAACCTGAGGAAAGATGTAATGCTGGAGATAAAGAAGGCCCTGGACATTCTATACGAAATGACGAAGACGGTTCCTGCTGCGAGGAGATTGGAAGAAGAGTTCGAGAGGGACAGGACTAGCGGAACAATAACTAAAGTTACCTCAACACAGACGGAAGAGTCGGAGCAAGATAATAAAGACCAGAAAAGAGGAAGGGACGATCTTATAATATCGAAAATAGAAGAGAACAACAGATTGATAGGAGAACTAAAAACTATTATAGAAGAACAGAAGAACAGCACGGAGAAGACAACTCACGTGAATGTAGCAGTAGAAGGGAATAAAAATAGGTCTACGCAGGAAAGAACAGCGCTACATACAGTAGTGATATCCTCGGAAAATGACGATGATACAGGGGAAGAAGTTCTCGAAAAAGTCAGAAAAGCAGTGGACGCTAAAGAAGGATGGGTGAAAGTTGAAAGAGTAAGAAAGGCAAAGGACAAGAAAATTATCGTGGGGTGTAAGACACAAGAGGACAGGAGGAAACTTAAAGAAAAGATAGAGAAAGCAGGTGCCCACCTCACCGTCGAGGAGGTGAAAAACAAGGACCCGCTTCTGATTCTTAAGGACGTCTTAGCAATACATAGCGATGAAGACGTGCTAAGAGCCCTCAGAAATCAGAACCGGGGGGTTTTTCAGGGCCTCGACAGTGAGGAGGACAGGATGAAAATAAAATATAAAAAGAAGACCAGAAACCCGCACGCAGCCCACATTGTCCTGACCGTGTCACCTATTATATGGAATAGAGCGTTGGAGATGGAGAAACTGCGAGTAGACTTACAAAATGTATACGTCGAAGACCAATCTCCGCTTGTACAGTGCTCGAGGTGCTTGGGCTACGGCCATGGTCGCAGATTCTGCAGAGAGACGGAAGACCTCTGCAGTCACTGCGGTGGACTGCACCTAAGCGTCTCGTGCCCGGACAAATTAGCTGGAGAATCACCAGAGTGCACGAATTGCAAGCGCGCTAGCTTGAACAACCGTGGCCACAATGCATTCAGTCAGACATGCCCCGTAAGGAGAAAGTGGGATGCGATAGCGCGGGCAACCATCTCGTATTGCTAAAGTGGTCCCGGAGCAACCCCCCAAGTACAAAATACTACAAATGAACTTGCAAAGAAGCCAATTAGCCACGAACGAGGCATTACTGGAGGCAAAAGAACGAAAGGCATCAGTAGTATTAATGCAGGAACCTTATGTCGGGCGAGAGAGAAGGGTACGAAGTCACAGGGGAGTGAGAATCTACCAGAACCCTGCCATAGGGGACGGCACCGTCAAGGCTGCAATTGCAGTCCTAGACAGTGATCTCGACGTACTACAGTGCCCAAAATCAACCAACAACAATATAGTTGTGATTAAAATAAGAACCAAGGCCTGGACAATCACTCTCGTGTCATATTACTTCGAACCTGACATACCAATCGAACCGTACATTGACACCATAAAGGTAATCTGCACAGAAGCAAAAGGTAATATAATTATAGGTGGCGATGCCAATGCCAAGAGTACTTGGTGGGGAAGCGGAGCAGAAGATGCTAGAGGGGAACAACTGAGCGGGAGCCTGCTGGAACTGGGATTGCAAGTCTTAAACAGTGGGGAGATTCCAACGTTCGATACGATCCGTGGAGGGAAAAGATTTTGCAGCCATGTGGACGTGACAGCATGCTCAGAAGATACCCTAAATCTGGTAGACGGATGGCGAGTAGTCGAGGGTCTGACAAGCTCGGACCACAACGGCATTATTTTTGAACTTAAACTTACTAAATCTAAAGGAATAAATATAGAAAGAACAACAAGAGTCTATAACACAAGGAAAGCAAACTGGGGTCAATTTCATGAGAAATTGACCCAGCTTGTGCAAGAAAATAAACTTACAGTGGAAGAATTAGACAAAATTAATAATATAACAGATCTAGAATTAACAATACAAAAACTAAATACAGTAATAACAAACACATGTAAATTATCAATACCAAATAAAAAGAATACAGAAATACTTACCATGCCGTGGTGGTCCGAGCAGCTTGCAGCCATGAAGAGGGAAGTCGCCACCAGGAGAAGGAGGATCAGGAACGCTGCACCAAACCGTAGACCGAAGGTTGTGAAGTTATACCTGGAACAAAAAGAGAAATACGAATTATAGGTCATGGAGGATATCACCAAAAGCTGGAGAGACTTCTGTGGAAAGCAGGATAGGGAAGGAATGTGGGAGGGAATTTATAGGGTAATCGGTAGGATAACAAAAAGGGAAGAGGACCGGCTCAAGTTTCATATTCTATCCAGAATAAGTACCCGTCAGTACGGATTTATGCCGCAGAGGAGCACCGAGGACGCCCTTGTAACTCTAGTGAATCATATCCGTGCTGAAATAAAAGAGAAAAAACTCGTAACAGTAGTTTCGCTAGACATCGAGGGCGCCTTCGATAGCGCCTGGTGGCCGGCAATAAAGACCAGATTGGCGGAGGAGCAATGTCCAGTGAACTTGAGGCGGACCATCAGTAGCTATCTTAGCGAGAGATCTGTGAAGGTGAGATACGCGGGAGCTGAATACAAAAGGGAGACGGAGAAAGGCTGTGTCCAGGGATCGATAGGGGGACCGATTCTGTGGAATCTGCTGCTGGACCCACTGCTAAAACAACTCGAGGGTAGAGGCTACTACTGCCAGGCCTTTGCTGACGACGTGGTGATGGTATTCAGCGGCGTGGAGGCCCGGGAAATTGAAGGGCAAGCCAATGCCGCCCTCGAACATGCTCAAGAGTGGGGTGCCAAAAACAAGCTAAAGTTCGCACCTCACAAAACTTGTGCAATGTTACTAACAAAGCGACTTAAATACGACACCCCACGTTTGAGCATGGGAGGGGTCGACATTGGAATGACGCCTGAAATCAAAATCCTCGGCTTGACTATCGACCATAAGCTGACATTCAACACACACGTCGCCAACGTCTGCAAAAAGGCTATAGGCATATATAAAGCGCTTATGCGGGCAGCTCGGGTTAGTTGGGGGTTAAACCCCGAAGTAATCCGGACTATATATGTCGTAGCAGTGGAGCCCATTATATTGTACGCCTCAGCAGCATGGGCACCAGCAGCAGAAAAGTTAGGGGTACAGAAGCAGTTGGGAGTCGTGCAGAGGGGCTTTGCACTCAAAATGTGCAAAGGATACCGCACCGTTTCCTTAAACGCAGCACTGCTTTTATCAGGTACGCTCCCTCTCGACCTCCGAGTCCGTGAGGCAGCCTCATTATATGAAGCAAAGAAGGGAGCATGCAGGCAGGAGTTAGCGGACAGAGAAGTCGAACGCATGGCTTCTAAACTGGACTTCTAACTTTCTAACTGGACTGGACGCCCCGCACCCCGCTAGGCAGGTGGGTTTGGGATTTAACAGCCTGGTAGACGAACAACAGTACAATCGACACAGCGATTTTGCTGTTCGAATATTCACCGACGGAAGCAAGATCGAGGGTAAAGTTGGTGCGGCAGTGTCGGTGTGGAATAGCGTAGGAGAGACAAAGGCCCACAAACTTGCCCTCTCGTCATATTGTACCGTCTACCAGGCAGAGTTACTGGCTCTATGTAGAGCAGCAGAAGTCGCATCGAAACGTAGGGAAAAAACCATTGGTATATACAGCGACAGCAGAGCAGCTCTCGAAACTGTCATAAACACCAGTGCCCCACATCCACTAGCGGTGGAAACTAGATCACACATCGCCAGCTGTAGAGCCCAAAACAAGGAAGTATCCTTATTTTGGATTAAGGCACATGTGGGACTTGCTGGTAATGAAAGAGCCGATCAACTCGCTAAAGAGGCAGCAAAAACATCAAAAAGGAAACCTGACTACGACCAGTGCCCGGTCTCATTCGTGAGGCGTACCATCCGTATGGAGACGCTTCACGAATGGGACAAAAGGTACAAATCGGGAGAGACAGCCTCGGTCACAAAATTGTTCTTCCCAGACGCGATTTCGGCCCATAAAACCATACGGAAGCTACAATTAGATGGTCCCTTAACGCAATTACTCACCGGACATGGTGGATTCTCCTCATACTTGAACCGTTTCAAGTGTAAGGAGAGTCCATCATGCATTTGCGAACCGGATGCAGACGAGTCAGTAGAGCACCTAATCCTCGATTGCCCTGTCTTTTCCAGAGAAAGATACGATCTGGAACAAGAGTTAGAACTCAAATTATGTAAAACAAATCTGTGTAGTATTATAAGTGGTAGAGATAGGAATATATTTTTAAATTATTGTAGAAAAATTGTATTAAAAGCAAACAATAGAAATAAGGTAGTTTAAGTAAAGTATGTTACTGTATATAATAATTATATAATAAGTTAACATACAATTATAATGTTTGATAAGAATATGTGCAAATCAACACCCAAGTAGAACATAAAACATAGAGAATAAGAAATTGTAAAAACTGTATAATAAGGAACAACGACTAAGATTATTACCCCCACAAAATTAAGAGAAGTTCGAAATGCAAATAGAAATAAGATAGCGTAGCATAAACTAGAGTAATAGATAGAGCTAGATGGTCTGTCCCGACCTCCAGTCTAAAAGATGATGAGTGAAAGGTTAGTATGAAGTATGACAGTGCGAGAGGCATAAAAGCGAGAAATAGAATGAAAGCGTCGACAAAAACACTGTAAACATAGGCTCCGACCACGTTGGAGGTAGACAGTAGGAAAAAAAAAAAAAAAAAAAAAAAAAAAAAAACCTAACCTAACCTAACCTAACCTAGCCTAACCTAACCTAACCTAACCTAACCTAACCAGTCCCGCTCCAACCGCCACCGAGAGCGCATCGAAAACACGTGGCTCCGCGCTTTTAATAATCGGAAAAAATCGAAAAAGTGGTAAAAAGTGATCGGATCAAATAGTGCGATACGTCAAAGTGTGCGTGTTCACGAGCGCTACCAGCCTGCGCAAAAAATTTGGAAATTGATGAAAATTTGAAAGAGTTATAAGTGAAAAAGTGTTTTTAACCAAAAAGTTGCACCTTTGGAGCTGAACGCTGCCAAAACAAGATCTGTTACCCCCACTTTTTAAATACGTTTTAAGTGGGCGTTCAGGAGGAGCACATTTTGGCCGAGTTTCAGATTTTTCTGATTGCAACTCGCCAAGATATTGACAAAAAACCGGAAACCACGTGGCCACGTGGTCGGACTTCCGGACTGCTTCGAGAAGAATTAACAATTGGATATTGGGCGCCTAGCCGAGCCCAGCCAGCCGACACCTCGAAAGTGGAAATCCGACTACCCTCGGAGGATTTATAAGGTTTGACTCCCTCTGTTTTGAAGCTAGAATAATAGACATTAGTGAACTCAATTTTAGTGCAAAATTTCAGATTTATCTCGTTCTAAGTTTTTTAATTATTAATTTTTTAAAATTTAAATTGTTAATATCTCCGTAAATAAGCGAGATAGCCCATTTTTGACCACACCTTTTAAAATTGGTATATTTTAATTCTTAATTTTTGTAAAATTTTTCGGAATTTTTTGGACTTTAAAAATTTTTGTTAACATCAACATCAATATCTCGGGAACAGAACATTCCAAAAATATTTTATTTGCCGAATTATAACCTCCTAAGAATTGCACACAATCCACACTAAAATTGTATATTAAAAATTTTTTGAAAAATTTTGGCAAACATTTTCGATTTTGTAAAATAATTTTAAATAATCAGTTTTATTTCAAATTTGAATACACGATATAATTGACTAGTTTTTCAATTTAAAAACAATTTTTGTTATTATTTTTGAAAAATCGAAAATTTATCTTACTGTGTAATTGTTAATTTAAGTGTATTGTAAGTGTTCTTGGCCCATAGCCAACTGAGTTTTACCCTTTCCGATCCTTTACGACGGAAATCAGTGAAAATCGACAATAATATTAAATTTTAAGATTAGTACGTAAGTACTTACTGACATTTTTGGTGACCTGTGGAGCACTTTCGTACCGAAATTTGATAACGTTCCTATGAACAATAGGAAAACTAATAAATCAATTTGACTGCCCAATTGGGAATTTAATTTATTTTATTCTATGTTTTATACTATATACAGAGTTTATTTTATTTTATTTTAAAAATTTTTAGCATATAATTGACAATACTTTATTCAATATACAATTTAAAACTTATACAATTTACAAAAAATCACAATTTAAAATTATACAAACTAACGCGACCCTATCAACATGTTCGCCGCCACGCGCACCCCAACCAAAAAGTCATCTGACCAAGTCGAGCAGGCTGGACCTGAACAATCCAAGGTTCGAGTGAGCATCGGCGAATGGGAATCAGGGAGAGTATCCCCATCCCCAACCCCGACCTCATCGACATATGCACCCCATGCCTCCAAGCAGATACCGGTAGAGGCGTCTAAGAAAACACCACCAAAAGCGACATATCTCATCAGTAGAGTCGCAGAGGCAAGGGCGTGTTACAATAAGTGCAAGTTAAACCTTGGAAACTCCAGGAATATTAAGACCGAGATCAAGGAAGCTTTGGTCAGCGGGCTGGATAGACTGCTCCAGATCGTGAAGGAACTGGAAGCTGAAATTAAGACGCTGAAAGGGCAGACTAAAACTCGAGCCGAGAGTAATGATGAAATGCAATCTCTACCAGTCCAATCATTGACGGGAAATGTAGAGTACGTAGAGCTGTGCAAAAGACTAGCAGAACACAGCAAACTACTCTTACAAAACAACGAGAGCATGGCGGCACTTAAGACTAAGATTGGAGCCCACCAAGAAATAATGGAAAAGACATCGTATGCGAGTGTGGCAGCCGTTGGCAGCGCGAAAAAGTTCGTGCAGCAGACAGCGCTGCACTCCGTGGTCGTCACATCGAAAGACGAGACAGAAACGGGAGATGAAGTAATTAACCAGATCAGGAATGCGGTCAATACTGAGGAGGGATGGGTTCTCGTAGATAAGATACGTAAGGCAAAGGACCGGAAAGTCATTGTCGGCTGTAGAAGCCAGGACGAAATTAAAAAGGTCACCAAACGCATCATGGACAGAGGTGCCCAACTAAATGTAGAGGAGATGAAAAATAAAGATCCCCTTATAATCCTATACGGTGTTCTTCAGTACCATACTGATGAGAACATCGTAGAGGCAATAAGGAACCAAAATAAACATCTCTTACAGGATGTGAGTGACGAAGAAAATCGAGTCGAAATCCGTTACAGGAGAAGGGCCAGGAACCCATTGGTAGCCCATATTGTCGCCAGAGTATCGCCACCTGTTTGGCAAAGGCTGACCGAAGCAGGGGCAGTGCACGTCGACATGCAGCGGGTCAGAGTGGCCGACCAGTCCCCCCTCATTCAGTGCTCGCGCTGTTTGGGGTACGGACATGGGAAAAAATTCTGTCGCGATGTGGCCGACGTGTGCAGTCACTGTGGAGGACAGCATTTGCGGAGCAGTTGTGCGGAAAGACTGGCAGATGTCGCTCCCAGTTGTGTTAACTGCACAAAGGCAAAAATGGAAAGAGTCGACCACAACGCCTTCAGCAGTGACTGCCCGGTACGGCGCAAATGGGAGGCATTAGCAAGATCAACCGTAGCATATTGCTAAGGTGGCCTCATACAGAATACTGCAGGCAAATCTCCAACGTAAAAAGTTGGCTACCGCCGAAATCCTAATCGAAGCAAAAAACCAGAAAGCAGCCGTCGCGCTTCTCCAAGAGCCGTATGTATATATGCCGGTGGAGCAAGAAGTATGAGGGCATGCCAAGGTGTCAGGGTCTTTCAAAGTGCTGGTCAAGGCGAAGGGAGAGTAAAGGCAGCAATAGCTGTCTTCGACGCCAACTTAGATGTCGAAAAATTCCCGCAACTCACCACCGACAACATCGTAGTGGTGGGGGTTAAAACTAGCACATGGAGGATCTACCTGGTATCCTACTACTTCGAGCCAGACCACCCCATCGGCCCATATCTGGAACATTTTGCTAAGATCGAGAAACAAATAGGACTAAGGCGGCTAGTGATTGGCGGAGATTCTAATGCCAAGAATACCTGGTGGGGAAGCACAAGAGTGGATAGTAGGGGCGAAGATTTTGCCGCAACCCTCGATGAGCTAGGCCTTCATGTGCTTAACATCGGAACAGTGCCAACATTTGACACAATAAGACGGGGTCAACGCTTCAGCAGTCACGTCGACGTAACAGCTTGCTCGGAGGATATGTTGGACCTGGTGGTTGACTGGCGAGTAGAGGAGGGTCTCACGAGCTCGGACCACAACGGGATTAGCTTTAATGTACAACTTTGTAAATCCAAAGGAACCACAATTATTAGAACAACAAGAGTTTTTAACACAAAAAAGGCTAACTGGAGTGAGTTTCATGAGAAACTCACCCAGTTAAAATTAGACAATCAATTAAATATAGAGTCACTAGGAAATATTAATAGTAAAGAAAACCTTGATATAACAATAGATAAATTCACAAATATAATAGTTAACGCATGTAAAAACTCAATACCTCGAAAGAAAAATGAAGGTGTACTTACCATCCCGTGGTGGTCCGCGAAGCTCGAAGAGATGCGAAAGGGGGTGGCCACCAGGAAAAACAGAATCCGCTGCGCTGCTCAGGTCCGAAGAGCAAAGGTCGTCGCTGACTACCTGAAACATACAAATGAATATGAGGTGGAAGCACAGAAGGCCCAAATTGAAAGCTGGAAAGATTTCTGTGGGAAACAAGAGAAAGAAGGGGTATGGGATGGAATCTACAGGGTGATTGGAAGAACGAAGAAAAGGGAAGAAGACCTACCACTGGAGGATAATGGCTGCATCTTAGACACAAAAGGCTCTGCGAAACTTCTGGCAGCAACATTCTATCCAGAAGATACCACGGAGGGAGAAGAGGACTACCATAGGCGGACAAGAGAACAAGATGATAAAGTGAACGATGAGAAACAAGGTGATCCCTGTGACCCACCGTTTACTCAGACAGAGTTACTCTTGGCTGCCAACTCCTTTAACCCCAAAAAGGCGGACGGCTTAACGGCCGATATTTGCTGCCAGGCCATCCGGAATGACCCTGACCTATTCCTAGGCCTTCTCAATAAATGCCTGGCGTACCACCACTTCCCAACCAGTTGGAAGGAAGCTACGGTGGTTGTACTAAGAAAGCCGGGCAAGGAAAAGTACACCGTCCCCAAATCGTACAGGCCAATCGGTCTTTTACCTGTACTGGGGAAGGTGTTCGAGAAGATGTTGATGACCCGGATTAAACACTACATAGTGCCAAAGATAAGTCCTCACCAGTACGGATTCATGCCCCAAAAAAGTACGGAAGACGCCCTCTATATCCTCACTCAAAGAATTCGATCAAAAGTAAGGGAAAAAAGAATTGTCACTTTAGTGTCCCTTGATATAGAGGGGGCTTTCGATAGCGCATGGTGGCCTGCAATAAGAATCCGACTGGCTGAGGAGGAATGTCCTGTAAATTTAAGAAAGGTCATCGACAGTTACCTTAGCGACAGGAAGGTCAGCTAGGCTATTCTGTAAGCTCTCTCGAAGGCGGGATCCGCGGTGAGATTTAAATTTTGTATTACGAAATTTAACCGTATTACGAACGTGATACGATTGAATTTCGTAGTACGAAATTCGAATCTCACCGCGGATTCCGGTGCCGAGATAGCTTACAGAATAGCCTAGCAGGGTACGTTACGCAGGCGAAGAGTTCGCAAAAACGACAAATAAGGGGTGTGTCCAAGGTTCAATCGGAGGACCAATCCTCTGGAATTTGATCCTGGACCCACTCCTTAAAGGTCTCGAGCAGAGAGGTGACTACGCGCAAGCCTTTGCGGACGATGTCGTCCTTCTCTTCGATGGCAAAACGGCGGTGGAAATCGAAGCACGTGCCAATGCTGCGCTTGAATATGTCCAGGCGTGGGGTGCTAGAAATAAACTTAGATTCGCCCCGCAGAAAACCAACGCAATGGTCATGACGCGAAAGCTGAAATTCGACACACCACGCCTGCACATGGGAGGGCACAGCATTGGCATGTCTAAGGAGATAAAAATACTCGGCTTAACAATAGACGAGAAGCTCACTTTCAACACGCACGTGAACAAAGTGTGTCGTAAAGCTCTTGACTTTTATAAACTGCTGTCCAAAGCTGCCAAGGTCGAATGGGGATTGCAACCGGAAGTAATTAAGATCATATATAGAGCAGTTGTAGAACCAACCATTCTGTATGCTGCAGGATCGTGGGCTTCTGCATCAAACAAACTAAGCGTTAGGAAGCAATTGGACGTCGTGCAACGCGGGTTTGCACAAAAAATGGTGAAAGGCTACAAGACAGTTTCACTAAATTCGGCACTGTTACTTGCTGGGCTGCTTCCTCTGGACATACGTGTCAGGGAAGCAGCCTTACTTTATGAGGTGAAGAAAGGTTATTCCCGGCAGGTTATAGGCGACCTAGAAATAGAAACGAAAACAGCATATACCGAGCTAGTTCACCCTGCGGCACAGAACGACTTAAAATTTGAATGCTTGGTAGACGATGCAGCATTGAGACGACATAGCAACACCGGTATCAATATATTCACAGACGGTAGTAAACTTGAGGGGAACGTCGGCGCGGCATTATCCTTATGGGATAATGGCCGCGAGATTAGTACCCGAAAGTTTAAATTGCACCAATGCTGCACCGTTTACCAAGCCGAGCTACTTGCTCTATCAGAAGCGTCAAACCAAGCCCTAAGCCATAAAGCGCCAACAGTAAACATATACTGCGACTCAAGGTCCGCCCTTGAAACTGTCGCTAACAACGTTTCCCTTCACCCCCTAGCAGCCAAAATAAGTCTAACCTAGAAAAGTTGTCGACCGACACCCAGGGTGCACCACGAGGAGGTGCTCCGACCCGCACCCCAACCTAACCTAACCTAACCATTTTTTTTTTTTTTTTTTACGTGTGGAAATAAGAAAAGTGCCAATGGACACATTCTTAGTTTAACAATAATTAGCAGTTTAGGTCAAATGTAAATTACTTATTAGTCTTAAGACTAGATTGTAATATTAATGATATTCCATTATATTGGAATATCATTTTTTAAGAAAAAAAAAAAAAAAAAAAAAAATTGTGGAAAATGCATTTACGCATTCCGGCCAACCGAAGGTGTGGTGGGCGGGCTATGTCGGACTAAGGACCCAATGGTACCACTACCGACTTAAAACCACACGATGTTCCTTTAAGACGCCTATGTGCCGGGGCTACGGGTACGTTTTCGAACTCTGCCGCGGCCCCGACGGCGCTGGTCCGTGAGGACCCCCTCTCAGTAATGGGTGGAGTTGGAGATACTCCGCCCCTACCCAGTGTCTGAGAAGCACGCGGGAACACCACGCGCGTTTTACCACCTCGAGGCCGTTCGTGGTCAGCAGACACCACCCTCGTGTCAACCTTCCCGGCCTCTGGAGATGAAATTGCATCGGTCGAATCGGTCGACCGAACTTCATTACCAAGCGCATCCCGAGCGAAGCAGACGCTTGCTCCGCTCTACTATCCCCTCCGCGACCATTCCAGGCTCACGGGGGGGAGGACTGCGACCACACACCATCTCGCTCGTCGCTGTGATGTATCAGTTCACAGTGACGAACGAGAGACCCATCGCAAGCACTGACTCGATCGACATCGACGAGCGAGTGAATGTCAATGTCGAACGAGTCCCCGTCCCCCACATTATAACGCGTGTGCGAAGGGCAAATGCCCCTGCTCGCACACGGTCTGCTCGGCTCGATCATCCCCACCGCGACCAGTCCAGGCTCACGGGGGGGAGGACTGCGACCACACACTATCTCGCTCGTCGCTGCGATGTACAAATTCACAGCGACGAACGAGAGACACAACTGCACCGACTCGATCGACATTGACGAAAGGGTGAATGTCAATGACGATCAAGCCTCCATCTCCCAGCTAATAAAACGTGTGCGAAGGGCAAATGCCCCTGCTCACACACGGTCCACTCTCCGACTCGCACGCTATTGCTCTGCAATGGCGCCCGAGGCTCCACCCCTACGGCCGTTACCAGCCCCACCACTTGGCCCAACAGGCCCACCACTTGGGACACTTTGGTCCCCCATTACTAGCTCCCAGGTCACGTTGTCGCTACACCCATCACCTTCTGGGCAAGCGCCAACACGAGCATGAGCCTCCCTCCCGCGTCTTAAGGGTAGAGGCGTTTCGGTCGCCTTGTATTCACGATCGAACCACTCCGACCCCCGACGCGTCCGAGCAGCAGCCCAGACCCACATCCGGGTGTCTCCCACAACTGAGCCCGCCCTGCCCCGTCACACTGTGCCCTCTGCTACCTTGCCAGAGGGACACGCTGAGGGGCCCACCACGTCGGAACTTCGCTATCGGTCGACAACTTAACCCAAAAAGGAAAAGTTGTCGACCGACACCCACGGTGCACCACGAGGAGGTGTTCCGACCCACACCCCAACCTAACCTAACCTAACCTAACCAGAATTTTATCTTTTAAATTCTGGTTAGGTTAGGTTAGGTTAGGTTCCCGACATCAATAGACGCTGCTCCGGAAGCTCTTCCTGGATCTGAAACATAAAAATTAAATTAGTAGAATTTTAGTGTATTTTTGGTAGTTTTATCTAAATTTTTCATACGAAATTGTGTTTTTTGTAGGTTCTCTCGCTATTACTTACCCAAATAGCGACTTTTATTTACGGGAATCACTGCTAAGGGTGTAATAACATCCCCCCTAAATAACCCGCCCCCTCTGGGAGCGCTACGGCCCATAAAAACCCACCCTCCCAGTCTCGATAAGGGATATCATTTTTTGGTACACCATTATATGCCTAAAAATCACTAATCATCACCGATCGCGCTGATCTTTACCTCAAAAAATAGGATAAAATCTGTAGTATAATTCTTCATTTATTGACTTTCCGTGTATCAGGAAAAAACTAAAAATAATTACATTTTATACGCTTATTTACGAATTGGAAATTAATTCCAACTATATTCTACATATTGTACAAATTTTTATTAGTTTTAAGACAAAGACGGTTTCTGCCATCTACACAGAATACCAATAGTTTAATTGACTTACACTTTAGTTATTATTTTATTATTTTGGAACGTCGACCCATATACCCCGTGTATATCAGCGACGGAATATAATTATTTACAAAAATTTTAATTTTGTTTAATTATTAGTTTTCTTGTAACACAGCCCCACCCTTGTGACAAGATGATGGGCATTCGAACCCCCGTTAAGAAGCCGGAAGACACTGCTTCCCAAAATGCCCAGCCGACAGAGAATGCCGGCCCTTCTGGCGAGCTGGACAAGGCCTCCAAGGTTAGGCGCAGTATTGGGGAATGGGAAGCAGGAAGTAATGAGAAGCCGTTTACGATGCCGTCCACAGTGAAAGCAACAGGCACTGAAACCAGTACGATTGCACGCAAGCCCGCGACAAACGTTTACGGGAACTCCACCAAACAGACGGCCAGAGTTGCTGAAGCGAAAGCTTGTCTGAAGCGGTTAGAGGATCATGTCGCAGAGTCACGCAACCACAGACATTAAGGAGGGGGTGCTTTTGGAGGCGGCCCGGCTTTGCGACATAGTAAAGGAATCGGAAGAGGCCAAGGGTAAAAAACAAAGTCCGGGGCCGATTGCAGAAAGACTGCCAGAGAAACCGGCTCACAACCCTTTACCTTACTGTATCCCCGGACAGGAAGAGCTCTCTCATTTGCTCTCCACGCTGGCCGAGCATAGCAAGCTAGTGATGGAGAGTAATGAGAGAATGGAATCCTTGAAGAAGACCTTAGAATACCAGAAGGAAGTCCTTGAGAGGTCAACCTACGCACAAGTAGCAGCGGGACCGCGAGTACCGCAGCCCACAGCGCCGACGACTCTTCATTCTGTGGTTGTATCATCCAAGGACCACGAAGAATCCGGTGAAGAAGTTCTCACCAAGATCCGCGATGTCATGGACGCTAAAGATGGCTGGGTGAGGGTTGAGAAGATAAGGAAGGCCATGAACCAAAAAATTATCATAGGCTGCAAAACAAAAGAGGAAAGAGAAAGAGTTATAGAGAGGCTACAAAAAACAGAATCTCTGCATGTTGAGGAGATAAAAAACAAGGACCCTCTTATAATGCTGAAAGATGTATTTAATTACAATACAAACGAGGATGTGATTAAGGCTCTTAAAACCCAAAATACAGACATTATAAAAGGCCTACAAGCAGAAGATGGGCTGGAACTAAAATACCGGAAGAAAGCAAGGAACCCCCACCAATGCAATAGAGTCTTCCCTAAAATTTGGCAACGACTAATCGAAGCTGGATCAGTACTCATTGACTTGCAAAAAGTCAAAGCGATAGACCAGTCTCCTCTAGTCCAATGTTCGGTTTGTCTGGGGTACGGACATAGTAAGCGTTTCTGCAAGGAGACCACCGAGAAATGCAGTCACTGCGGAGACTCACACATGAAGAGCGAGTGTAAAGACTGGAGGGCCGGAGTGACACCGCGATGCTGTAACTGTAACCAAGCAAAGCTGGACAGAGTCGACCACAACGCGTTCAGTCAAGAGTGCGCAGTAAGGCGAAAATGGGCTCAACGGTCTCGTACTGCTAAGGTGGTCACTGCTGTAACACTCTCTTTAAGCCAAAGACCTTACTTGGTGGCCCAAGCCAATTTGCAAAGAAAAGCACTAGCAACACAGGAACTAATGCTTGAGGCCAGCAAACGTAAGATGGCTTTTGCTCTTGTTCAGGAGCCGTATGTTGGACGATGGGAAGAATGAGGGACTACCAGGGAGTTCGTGTTTTCCAGTGTGATAGTCAGAGTGACGAGGTTGTTAAAGCCGCCGTAGTGGTCTTTGACAATGATCTAGACGTTACTCAATATCCGTAACTTACCACAACCAACATCGTAGTGGTAAAAATTAAGACTAGTGCGTGGGAGATAGTGGTGGCCTTTTTCTACTTTGAGCCTGGCATGAGGACCCTGGACTCATATCTTGAGCAACTGAGGAGAGTTGAATCAACAGTTCGGTGCGGAAGAATCATCTTTGGTGGGGATGCGAATGCCAAAAGCGCCTGGTGGGGCAGCAAGATAGAGGACCAAAAGGGAGAAGAGCTTGCTGGAGCCCTTGAAGAGATGAGAATGCAAGTATTAAACGATAGTAACATCCCTACTTTTGCTACAAGAGCTTTTGCTTTGTAAGAGGGGGCAAAACATACAGCAGTTTTGTTGATGTAACAGCCTGTACCATGGAGCTTCTTAATCTTGTGGAAGACTGGGCCATAGATGAAGGCATGACTAGCTCCGACCACAACACAATTATTTTTAAAATTAGAGCAACAAGAGCCAAAGGAACAGAAATTAAAACTACAACGCGTATTTATAATACAAAAAAAGCTAATTGGAGCCAGTTTCATGAGAAACTGGCCCAATTAAAATCTGATAACAAATTAAGTAAGGAAGAAATAGAAACTGTCAAAACAAAGTCCGGCCTTGATTAAATTGTAAATAAATATATTAAAATTATAACGGAAACATGCAATAGTTGTATACGTAAAAAGATAGTGACTAGTACACCCGTCTTTCCATGGTGGTCCGAGGAGTTAGTCACGCTTAAAAAAGAGGTTGCCACTAGGAAGAGAAGGATTAGATGTGCAGCGCCAGTTCGTAGAAAAGTCGTTGTAGCAAGATACCTACAGGCCAAAGAAAATTACGAGAAAACAGCAGAGGAAGCCCAAATAAAAAGTTGGAAGGAGTTTTGCTGTAAGCAGGACAGGGAGAACCTCTGGGAAGGAATATATAGAGTTATGAATAGAACCACAAAGAGACAACCAGATATCAAACATCTAAAATGGTCATTTAAAATGCCAAAGCACCATTTGATCGATTTGTATGGCCAAAATGAAATTCAGAGACATGAAAACAATCTTAAGAGCTATCTATAGATCTAAGAGATAGATATCTTGAACTGCCTAAAATAGTAATTCGTTAAATTATTATGAAATATTCTAGTGTTTAACATTATGTATATATTGTTTCAGATGCATTACCAAGGAGCTAGCTGCACGATGTTCCTATCATCTTGTCCCTTTCCTGGCTAAAACATGTGTGGTGGGTGCTGCCGGGATATTCTGCTTAGTATGTAGTAAAACATGTGTGGTGGGTGCTGCCGGGATATTCTGCTTAGTATGTAGTAAAACATGTGTGGTGGGTGCTGCCGGGATATTCTGCTTAGTATGTAGTAAAACATGTGTGGTGGGTGCTGCCGGGATATTCTGCTTAGTATGTAGTAAATCATGTGTGGTGGGTGCTGCCGGGATATTCTGCTTAGTATGTAGTAAAACATGTGTGGTGGGTGCTGCCGGGATATTCTGCTTAGTATGAGCAAGTTGCAGTTGCAAACCGAACGAAAATTTAGTATAATTTGATTTATGATGAGTAAGATTCTTCGTCGTAATCAAATTATACTACATTTTCATCATCATCTGATAAAAATAGAATTTAATACAGAGTTATACATTTGCCATTTATAGTAGGTTAAAACTGCCTTGTATTGTAATGTAATTTATTTTGACACGGGAATGTTTGATGCATGAAAATGATTTAATATGTAATAGCTGTGCTCTGTTGTGTGAAAAATGTTTTCCTATCCGCATCGATGCTATGATGTTATTTTGCTTTGTTTAAAAGTTTTTTACTGTTTTAAGTTATATATCTAGTTTCTGCAGAACATTAATTATCAGGGCGAGCGAAGCGAGCCCTACACTATCCCACAACCTGAGCACTTTTGTGGTGCACTTTACTGAAAAACTATTACGCCTATTGATTTGTGCTTTAACATAGTAATTTAAATTCACATGTAAATGTGTTATCAGTAAAAAAAATATAATTTTCCTAACATTAAAAATAACCGGCCAAGTGCGTGTCGGGCCACGCGCAGTGTAGGGTTCCTTAGTAGCCTGTTATTCAATGCAAGTCTTTAACCGTTATAAACAAGCAACTAGGTACTTCGTCTTTGTAGTTTAAAGGATTTATTCTAAGGATTATGTATTTGGTACAAAATTATCCAACACCCAAGTTCAACAACCATTACTGCTAAACTAATAAAGTTATCTTAACCGCTATAGTTTATCTTTAAAGTTCATGAAATGCACTATTATCACGATTTTTTCCTGATGTTTCAAGCCAGCTGTTTAACTTTTAAAGGGGGGGGGGGGGGGATCGTTAGATTAGAAGATCAAAGAATTAACTTCGCTGCGAACATAATGTTTGGTTACTAACACCATCTGTTGGAAATCTAAAGAATTTACATCTGTCATCCAAATGACCTCTGGTATCAGTGTACCATTTAGGCAGATTTAGGACCTAAATGTTGCTATTGTTTTTTGTATCTTATAGGCTAGCGTTTGACCACTATCTCACCTGTTGTTAAATGATGATGCGGATAAAGCTGACGATTCCAAAAACTGGCAGATTTCAAGGATTTTTATGAATTTTGAAATATAAATATAATTTTGACAATTTTCTGTTTCTATTTAAAGTACCTATAACATTCTTATTATGCATGTATTTGGTTGGAAAGGCTCTAGGGGTATATGCTAAGTAAATCTGTCCCCGAAAGATATTTGATTGATATTTATACGATATGTAGGTACTAATAAAATATGTATTTTCTGAATGTTTGAGATCTCTAACTCAATAGGTTTTTTTTTCTAAAACGTAAAATGTAAATAAAACTGGCCAAGTGCGAGTCAGCATCGCGTCTCTTATCGCACACTTACAGAGGGTTCCGTACAATACGAAACATAACAGAGTTTCAACCTCATGTATTTGATTAATTGATATTACCAAGAATATTTGGTTTGGTCGCGATCTAGAAAGACGGGGCTCGTTTACTAGCGCCATCTATGTCATTTTGCCGAAACTAATTAGATAGATAGCGTTTAAAAACACATTTTTTGTATCGGGACCCACTTTAATTTTTAACTTTATTTTGTTTTTAGTATTTGTTGTTCTAGCGGCAACAGAAATACACCATCTGTGAAAATTTCAACTGTCTAACTATCACGGTTAATGAGCTAGAGCCTGGTGACAGACGGACAGACAGACAGACAGACAGACAGACAGACAGACAGACAGACGGACAGTCCCGTTTTACCCTTTCCGTACGGAACCCTAAAAACAGAAAAAAATATTCAAGACAGACTGCAGCAATTAAACCAATTTTTTTATAAATCTTTAGGACTAATAATAGCTATTATAAAAAAAATTAGAGCTTTATAACATCATAGGATCATAGAAAAATAAAAAATAAAATGTTAAATTTAATTTGATGATGATACAATTTTGGCACAATAACAAAAAACATTTTTTTTCATACCTAATAATATATCCCTATAATAATGTAATATTTATTTTTAAAAAAAGGTAAGCCAAAGTGAAAAAAAATAAAAACCACTTTTTGGCCCCTATTATGCATTTAAATATACATTACATGCTCGCTTTTAATTGCTTTTTTCTGCTATTTATGTACATATATATATTACAAAAAAAAAAAACATAATTTATTAAAAATAATATTAATTTTCAAAATAACAACAATTGCTTCTATTGCGAAAGTAAATAAATAAAACATTCAAATATCAATTATCAATTTTATTATTCAATCTTAGTTAGCTATGTTTCAAGGAACAAAATATTATTATTATGACACTTCATTAGGGTTCCGTAGCCGAATGGCAAAAAACGGAACTCTTATAAATTTGTCATGTCTGTCTGTCTGTCTGTCCGTCCGTATGTCACAACCACTTTTTTCCAAAACTACTTATAATTTGGGAATAGTTAGTATAATAGTTTAGAATAGTTCCGAAATTCCTAAGAATACACAGTTGTAACTTGGTAGGTAGATGTATTCTATGAACCGCTTTATGATTTTGATACGAAAAAAAACATGTGTGTACTTATGTACACGCGTTAGAAGTTATACTTCTGTGGCGTATGGAAAAAAAATAACTAAAATGCAGTAGTGATTAACGATAAATATAAAAATTAATCAAAAAGATTTTATTTAAATAAAAAAGGTTTTATTAACGTAAAAATATGACGTTAAATATGACATATAAAACTTGAACATAGTCATGCCACCTAGAACTATCTTTACGGTGTAGAATTTAGGTGGCGCTGTGCGCGCGCATCGTACCACCTAGAACTAACTTCACGATGTTAAATTTAGGTGTCAGTGTGCGCGCGCATCGTAAAAATTCACTCTCATCATTTTTCTCTATCGCGCCATAAGAAGTATAACTTCAAAAATAATAATTTAAGATCGTTTACAAAACGAAAAAAACCGACTTCACATGCCGCGATAGTAATTTTTAGTACTAAGTTTGAGATGTTTATCTCCATTCTCCATATCTCCGGAGATAATTATCAGATCTCGTTAAAATTTGAATATGACCACACAGGAAGCATACTCTATCAAACTAAAAAGAAGTTTCCAAATCGGTTAAGATTTGACGGAGTTCTGAGGTGACAAAAAACTTTAAAAAAAACTGTCCAATTGTGAACCTCCTCCTTTTTGTGAAGTCGGTTGTAAATAAAAGATAAAAAGGAGTACCCATACATATACTTAAAAAAAAATCATCAAACCTCTAGATACGTGCGGGTCATAACTTTGGTTACATACATTATACAGGGTTATTGGTACTAAATATGTCGCATTTTAGCCCCCCATTATCTGCTCAAAGTAAGACGGGAAGGGAGACACACATTTTACCACTTTAGAAGTGTCTATCTTTCAAAAGATTGACTTTGAGAATAAATAGTTTTAAAAGCCTCAATTTAATTTTTAAAAACCTATCTATAGACACCCATCCATAAGTTTCCGTTCCATGTATGGGGGAGCACCCCCTTAATCGTTTATTTTTTTATTTTGTATAAAAATCGTAAAGCGGTTCATAGAATACATTTACCGACCAAGTTTCAACTGTGTATTCTTAGGAATTTCGAAACTATTCTAAGTTATTATACTAACGATTCCCAAATTATTAGTAGTTTCGGAATAAAGTGGCTGTGATATACGGACAGACAGACAGACAGACATGACAAATCTATAAGAGTTCCATTTTTTTCCATTCGGCTACAGAACCCTAATAAAGTGTCAAATTAATGTTTTGTTCCTTGAAACATAGCTAACTAAGATTGAATAATAAAATTGATAATTGATATTTGAATTTTAAAATTATCGTGAATTTGTAACATTATTATTGTTATATACCGGCTGTAATTCACGTACCTTTAGTCGAATTTTCTCGACCTAGGTTTCGAGCGAGTCGAGTGGGCGGAAGATCGTCCCACCAGGTCATCTTAGACAGATGCTGCGTTCACCGAAGGACAAGGACGAGCTGAACGTTCCGGGTGTGTACAGAATACCATGCGACTGTGGCAAGAGCTACGTGGGAGAAACTCGACGCAATATCACGACTAGACTTACGGAACACATAAGGAGCATTAAGAATTCGGACACGACAAGATCCGCCATCGCGGAGCATGCACATCTCGCGGACACAAACCACTTTATCCGTTTTGATAAAGCCTCCGTACTAGCTAGAGAGAAGTTCTTTGTACCTAGAAAAGTACGTGAGGCTATTGAGATAAATAGACACCCCAATTTCAACCGAGATAGTGGATGGACCTTGCCGTCAGCGTGGAAACCGATTCTTAATGCGTCCTCGAAAAAGAAAGTGTCAGTCAGTCTAGAGTGTGACACAGTCAGCATTGTTTGCGACGGTACTTATGGCGATATGAGTAGCAGCGATGAAGAACCGACGATGACATCATTCGGGCTATCTCAGGCATCCTCGGTACCGAAAAGGAACAGCCGTTACCGATCGCCGCCGAGTCCGCCCCCACCCCGGCTATCAAGCCGAGCGCAGCGAGCGGCGGCCCGCAGTGAACATCGCGATCTCACCGCGTGACCTCACTCCCGAGGAAGAGCGACTGACTCGCTCGAAACCTAGGTCGAGAAAATTCGACTAAAGGTACGTGAATTACAGCCGGTATATAACAATAATAATGATATTTGAATGTTTTATTTATTTACTTTCACAATAGAAGGTATTGTTGTAAATCAATATTATTTTTAAAAAAATGATGTATATGTGATGTATATACTCGTATGTATAAAAATAGCAGAAAAAGCAATTAAAAGCGAGCATGTATGTATTATATGTCAATTGATGATTGGGGCCAAAAGTGTTTTTTTTTCACAACGGCGTAACTTAAAATAAAAAAATATTATATTATTATAGAGAAATATTAAAGGTACGAAAACTTTTTTTTGTTATTGTGCGAAAGTTGTATCATGGTAAACAATTTAATTTAACATTTTTATAATAATTACTATTCGGTTTATTTACATTTAACTAAAGACAGTAATTTAATTATAGAGACATATTGTACCTACTGCTATAATAAAAATATATATATATCTATATTTTAGTCAAATAACCCGCCCCTGAGCGCTCCGGGTGCAAAGGTGCCCATCACACTCGCCGCATTTCCACGTTGAATGGCGATGCTCATCCTTTGCACCAGGAACGAGCCGGAGCGGGAGTCACCTGTACTGTCCCTAAGCCTGTGACCTACTTCATGGACGAACTTCTTGGCCTCTGTCCCCCAACAACCCATGGTCTCCACTGCGATAGGCACGAAGTGGTAAAGCGGCTCCATAGCAGCGTACTTTAGCCTCTTTTTACTAGCCGCGTCTTCTGCAGCTGCTGACGGGGAGTGGACGGTGCGACTGAGGTGGCTGGCAGCTAAAGTGCTAACGCAAGTCGCGTCCCACACTAGGCACTTGCCGTTTTTCCAAGGCACCAGAGTCAACCCGTCCAGCCTCTTACCGTCAGATCTGCTCAGACCTGGAGGCTCGAGCACGCAGGGAACGTTTGCCGATATGAGGGCTCTACGGAGTATGTCATTTAGCGCATGGTGACGAGGAAACCTCCCTGTGCAACGCCGACAACTCAATGCGTGATTGCCATCGGCCTCCACCATGGAACCGCAGGTGCATATGTGGGGTTCACACACCTTGCAGCCCAGACGGAGAGCCACCGCCACACGCAGAGAGTCGTCATCCAGTAAAGTGCCCAGGTAAGGTGAAGGCAGCGCATGTAACCATGCACCGGATTCAGGCTGTGACACAGCCCGCAGTCTGGCCTTATCTGCTCCCGTGGTACCCTCTAATAATTGCTCCTGGAGCCGCTTCGTCCCTACATCGTCCCATGCCCGCTGAACGTGCTTCAATTCTGGGATAGTCGCATCCGAATTGAAGCCAGACCAAGCTGACAACGCGTCAGACGCAAAGGGAATGCTCCCCCAGTCACCATTAGAATTGAGTAAAACAGTGACCAGGTTTGCAACCCCATGCACCGACGCTAGAAAAGCTGGCAGGCCTACGTCACGTACGCAACGCACCCCAAGACCACCATATCGGATTGGCAGAGCCGCCTGACTCCACTGATTTTCATCTAGGGAGACATTAAGGACAGACTCCACCACCGATTTTAAGGCATTGTCAAATGAAGATACTTCCTCAGGACACAGCCAGGTAGGGGTGGTACGCAACAGGTATGTGACTTTTGGGAGAGCAAAGCACATGCGTAACATGATAATCGCAACGTGTGCGGAAAGATCTTTTAAACGTTCATGAGCAGTAAGGAGAAGCTTGTTACGAGCATTGATGGCCTCTGGTACTGCACTGAGAAATATTGGAGACCCTAAAATATTGAAATTAGATGCTGATAGCTCCTTGAGGCCAGGAAGAAGAGTATCAAAGCGAGAGTAGTGTACCCGAGCCTCAACACTGCAGGGGAATAACTCACACTTCGAGGGGTTCACTTCCAGACCCAGGTCTTTAAGGCGAGGAATAAGGGCCTCCAGATCCTGGAAAACGTCTTCAGGTTTACCCCCAATAGTGCCATCGTCCAGATACCACTCGTTTAAGGCCGATTTGAGCTTAAGAATTACTTTATGAATGGCCAAACTAAAAACAAGAGGCCCGAGCGGATCCCCCTGCTGGGCTCCTACTCGTGAAAGAATGAGACTATTGTCGAAAAAGATATTTGACGGAATCTTGTGAACTAACCTAACCTGGTGAAGAAAAGGATAGAGAGAAGGAAATTTTTCCTTAACCTCATTCAACAGAACGTCTCTCTCCAAAGTGTTGAACGCGTTGCGAATATCAAGCTTAAGCAAAATACAGTCTTTGTTCTCCGGGTTCATCACGAACGTTCGAGTTGCGTGGATTGCCGCTTCACATCCCAGGCGTGTACCGAAACCCAATTGGTGTGGCCGTAGGTATCCGGTTATGTCATCCCTCACGGCGCGGCAAGCCAATTTGGCAGTCAAACGACGAAACACACTACCGACGGCAATAGGTCTTATGCCGCCATCTTTCTTGGCTAATGCAAAGAGCGAGGCACCATACAGATACGGACACACCAATGGATTCAGCTGGCCACTTAACAAAAAATTCGAAAGCCTGGTTAGGCATCCTATGAGGCGTCTACCGTTCTCTCCTGCCGATAGCGATGTCAGTTCCCTAAGATGTCCCGGCCGTATCCCGTCCAAGCCCGCTGCTGAGCCAGTATGGAAAGTGCCAAGCGCCGACACCACGTCCTCTACAGTAACTGATATCGCAGTATGTGATAAATCCGGATCTGAGGGAAAACTGAGAGGACGCGAAGGACTCGGATGTTTAAGCTTCAAAGCAGCCAACGTGTCAGGATCTCGCTGTGCATAAGAGTCCTCCAACACCAGAAGGCGAACGGCCCCCCGTAAGTCACCCTCAAAGACCTTGTGTTCGATAGTTTTTCTAATCGAGTGCACTTTGAATAATGACCTCGTGGTGGCAAAATCTTCATAGACACAAGCACCGGACGACAGAATATTCGCCTTGACTTTAGCCGTCATGTTCCCAGGTAGTTCTTTTGATGGCACTCTTAGAGCTGTGTATGCGAAAAATAAAAGAGCGCTCCATTCGTCTACCCCGTTACATGAAACACAAGAATCAATAATGTCACACAGTTTGCCGGCAGCTTGATTCCGTGCATTTTTAGGGACGTGCCGAAGGACAGGAACGCGTCCCTTCAAAGCTGAAAGCCTATCTAAGGGACAGTGGACGGGTGGTGGTGAAAGTGGCAAAGTACTCGCCGCCACTGATGGCGTACTCACTCTATCTGTTGGATAGACCCGTGAAGCTGCAACCTGATACTGTACATTTTTGTGCATGCGACCTATATGCACTCTAAGCCCGTGTTCAGAAAAAACGCGTGTGGACCCAGGGCAGTGGGGGCACGTCAAATTGCTAGGCGTACAACTCATGATAAACGCTCTGAAATTAAATCGATACTTACTTAAGTATATTACTAATTATACAAACAGTATACAAAACCTAATAATACAAATGCATTGTATAAAGAAAGCTAGCAATAACAAACAAAATAAACAAATCAAAATGAAATCTAACATAAAACTTGTTGTTAAAATAATCCAATTGCGCCCAACAAAAAAAACTGAAAAATAATAATAAACTTACTAAAAACTATAATTTATTAAATGTCAAATTCAAAAACATTACAATATTTGACCTATATTTTAAAGTTCAATAAAGTTAGGTCACAGGCAAAATTTATTACAATATAAAATTTAAATTATGTTTAATAAAAACTTAGCGTAGCTACCTAGGCGTAATGAATAAATAAATAAATGTCAAGGAATAAAATAAGTCAAAAGACTAATTAAAATAATCTGTAGTAATATGTACTAAAAAGTACACAGCTCAAAAAAAAAACAATTACATTAATTTAAGTACAGTAGAGTCCGTTTATAATGACATCGAAAGGAACTGACAAACAAGTCATAATAAGCGGACGTCATACAAAGCGTTTTGTGAAATGAAAAACCTTTTTTATGTGTAGTTTAATACATAAACATAGTTCAAAACAAAAACGAGCCACGTGCCGAACGTTGTCGGGAATCAACGAACATTACCGAAGGTGTACAGAATCATGTCGGTCATTATAACCGGCCATAATTTACATTTTTGTATTAAAAATGGGTCATAATAAGCGACATGTCACTGTAAGGGAAGTGGGAAGTCATTATATCCGACTATTTATAAAGAATTTCATATGAAAACCAAACTTCGTAGTATAGTTACGTCATAATAACCGGTTGGTAAATATAGGCGGAGTCATAATAAACGGATTCTACTGTACATAAAATACAAATACAATGTCAACAACTAAAATTTACTTCACGGCGGTCTACTAGATGTTTTAGTACATCTATCTATATTCTACACAAAAATGTTTATCTTCTTACAATACGACTCCCAAGCAGGTTCCGCCATCTGTGTAGTAAATCAGGAAACCGACCGAAGCGCACCAGTGCGCTCTGTTTCGCGAAGATAAAAAAGACTTGCACCCGATCCTGTCGTCTAATCGATTAGGCCGTCTCACAGCCGAGTGTGCTGCGCCTTGACGAAGTGTTGTGTCCAAAAAACAGATGGCGCTGTATGTGGGAAACTAAAAGGGATTTTATTTAGGGAAGATCAAATGTTCCCATAATTCCCCCACAGCACGGCACAGCACACACTCGACACTGTAGTAGGCTCGAAAACACTGTAAAAATTGCCTGTAGAAAAATGCGCGAACTACAGCGGCTGATCTTGACGGTTGGTGACGGGCGGCGGCGGTGATTACAACGCTGAATATCCAAGTATTCCTGTTGCCAGCCACGGGATAACTTGTTCACACATGCAGCGTCGCTCCCGGTACACGGATATATTAATTTTTTTGTCCAAAAGTAACTAAAAATAATTTTAAATATAAATAATTTACGGAGTGGTAAGTGTTGTTGAGGGCCTACCTACCCTCCTCCTCTCATTACTCATCTCTCTCATCTCTCATTACAATTTAACATTAATATTTTTTCTTTTTCTATGATCCTATAATGTTATAAAGCTCTTAATTTTTTTTTATAATAGCTAATATTAGTCTTAAAGATATATAAACATTTGAATGAATTGCTACAGTCTTGAAAAAAACTTTTTTCAGTTTTTACATTTTCTGCTTTAGAAAAAAAACCAACTAAGTTACAGATCTCAAACTTTCAGAAAATAAATATATATATAAATAATAAGTCTTATAAATATCAATCAAATATCTTCCGGGGGCAGATTTTCTTATCTTGGGGCCTTTGTAAAAGTTTGAATGAAAAGATAAACTTTATTTTTGGGGTTCCGTACCACAAAAGGTAAAAAAAGGAACCTTGATAAGATCACTTTCTTGTCCGTCTGTCTGTCTGTCTGTCCGTGTGTCACCACCGATTTTCTCAGGAACGGGTGAACCTAGCAAATTGAAATGTATATCAGATACTGAGGACTATAGTCCCTATTTGGTGTATAAAAATCAAGGTCCTGTCGTGAGTCAAAACGATAAAAAGATATGGGCAAATTTAGTTTTTAGCGAAAACTTGTAAGTACCAAAATTAACCTTAATTTTCAACTTTTTTTATTTTTCGGATTTTTTCCTATACTTGTAGTGTAAGACCTTACTTTTAACCAAAATTGACAATTCTAGGTCAACCGGAAGTACCCTATAGATTTTGGGTCGAAAACCTATAGGGTACTTCCCTTTGACCTAGAATTATGAAATTTGGCAAGAAGCCAGTTCTCATAGCACAAATAAAGGAAAAATTCAAAAAATCACAAAAAAATTAAAATGAAAGGTTTTCCCCATACAAACATAGTTCAATCCAATCAAGATAGGCCTCTGAGTTATACGAGCGCTCTTACAATTTCCTCTAAATTGTAAGAGCTGTCTAGCTTAATTGGTACCAACCAACGTTGGTACGGAAGTCTCGGTGGACGAGTCCAACTCGACTTGGCCAGTTTTATTATGCCTTATTTTATGCCATCTATACTAATATTATAAAGAGAGAACATTTGTATTTTTGTAATTATTTGGCTCAAAAACTACTGGACCGATTTAAAAAATTCTTTCACTAATACATAGAATGGACTTTCGGAATGAAAATAGGCTATATATTATCCCGTTTAAATCAAAGGTACATTCGTGGAGACCCAATTTGCAACCTAAGTCGGCAAAAAAACGGTCGAAAAAACACGTTTCTTACGAACGCTGCTTAGTTAAAAATAGATAAAAGAATATTTTCTTTGCAAGAGTTGTACAACTTAATAAGACCTACAAAAAAGTCCGCGACAGCATGTCTATCTCTTAAGGTTGACTCACAGTAACCATTTTAATCTTAAAATTTTTGTTAAAAAATATTACATAACTTCCAAGGCTATTTTCAAGTCAATATAGTATAATAATATATGATTACTGTAAAAAAATCTATTGTATAATATAGTTATGACACAGAATAATAAATAGTACAAGCACAGAAATTGCACTCCCTGAGAGCAAATATGCGAGATTAAACCTAGTTACAACGCTAGTAACGTTCAAAATGCGCTCAAAACTCGCGGCCTTTACTATAGGGTTGAATGTTATGAGAAAACTTGTAAGCCTTTAATTGGTAGAAGAATACTCGTAGAACAATGTAATGAGTACATTACTGATAATAAGTACTACATTAATGTTTAATGTCGAGGTAGGATAAAAGTACTACAGTTAAACTAAAATACGTGACGTTCAATAAAAATTGAGTAAAGTTTTAGATTGCGTAAGTTAAATAACGCGACAATAGTACTCCTTGTCTAGAATTTTTCTGGTTTGTTTGTGCTATTTTGATTATGGAAACATTGATGTAAATGTAATGTAATATCCTATACAATAATGATTGTTTTTGGAATAAATGAAATGAAATGAAAAAATGAAATGAAATCGTAGGTTGTTTGACTTGTAACATTATAATAGTGTAGGAGCCGACTCACTTTTTCGACCAAAAATAATTATGTATTTTATTCATTCTAGGAAAGCTTTATTTTGTGATAGTTAAATATCATAAAAAAAAAGGAACTCCAATATTTTATTTCACCATTTTGTCGGCGTTATTGATATACACACATACCTACACCATTTCAGCTTTCTAGTACTAACGGTCTCCTAGAAAAACCTTGGACAGACAGACAGACAGACAGACAGACAGACGGACATGACAAAAATATAAGGGTTCCTTATCAGGACTACGGAACCCTAAAAAAGAATTTTCAATTTCAAATCGGTTAAGATCTGACAGAGTTCTGAGGTCACAAACATTTAAAAAACCGTCAAATTCAGAACCTCCACCGTTTTTGTGAAGTAGATTAAAAACTAAAACACCGACTTCCATGCCCCGCGAATCAATTTCAGTAGCAAGTTTGAGACGTTTATCGTCATATCTCTGGAGATACTTATCAGATCTCAGTGAATCTCAGTGATCTGAGATCTATAAGTATTTTAATTACATTAACTCTCGGATTATTAAAATCTGACTATAGTATGACACGACAAAATCATTAAGAAAGAAAAAAAGAAAAATTGAAGTAAGCGTTAGTAGGTACCTACCCTATTTATTTATCTTAGAACTAACTAAATAAAGCAAGATGTAATGTCGATAGAAATTCCTTAAAGATCATTACGTGAATTCCCTTGTAACATGAAACTCAGCTGATTTATACCTACCTACCATTTTATGTGTGACATTCTTTGCTTTTTACATAGTTATTCTTTACAGTTACTATATGAAGCAAGGAATATAATATTGAGGTAGGTACAAGTAAGGCGCGCGACCGATCGAGACCGCGCGTGATACTTAACTGACTGAACTTGAACCCTAGCGGGTGCGCGGAGGTACTTGTAGTTTCAGAGCTACAGCGCGGAGTGCGACAGGCCTGGTTATGATCAATATATAAACCACCCCGACTGATCGATGTATAATCTTTTCAATAAAAGCATTCCAATGACTCTAAACACGACATTTAACATCTGAGCTGTAAGTTGGTGTGGATTTGAGTATTCTGTAGAGTACAGGAGATGTCCCAGCATCAGGTCAGTGCTTCCATGTTCTTACAATATCGTTGAAGAAGAAGATTTTCGAATTGATCAGACCTATAAAAGTTGATTTTATAGCGCAATTAACTAGAAAAAAGCTCATAGTTTTATAACGATTGAACGAATTTTCATGAATCAAAGCTAAGAACACTCTCGATCGTCGAAGACATCTATTAAACAAAAAAAAAATCAATAATAAAATAAAAATCAGTTCATCCGGTTGGGTGCTAAGATGCTACAGACAGACACAGATACACACGTTAAACGTATAATACCCCTTCTTTGATCCCATGATTTGATTGATTTTGATTCAATGATCCCACTACCTCTGTACGAAAACCCATAATTCATGAATGCACATAAAACTTTCATTGGTAGGTATATAGCTAGGATTAGAACCAACGACCGTCGGGTCAGAATCAGGGTAACTATCCTTTACGCCAAAGGGCCGTCCAATATCACTACGTAAGTATTATAAAACAAAGTCCATCACTGCGTCAGTCTGTCTGTTCGCAATAATCTCAATAGCTACTGAACGGATTATCATGCGGTTTTCACCAATAGCCAGAGTGTTTATGAGGAAGGTTTAGGTGCATAATTCGTTAAGGTTTTGTGTAAATTGGTTGAAATATGACGATGATTGTTAAATATGTTAATATTTTATATTTGATGCAACAAACTGATGCAAATTTTGTAGGCATGTTCTACCCGTGCGAAGCCGGGGCGGGCTGCTAGTTATCAATAAAGTTGATTATTGAAAACACGAATAAAACAACATCTTCTGAAAATGACTCCTGGGTAGATCGATTTATCGCCCCTGAAATCCCCTGTAAGGATACTAAATTTTATTTAATCGTTGGAGCCGCTTCCGAGATTCAGATTAAGGTAAAGACGAGACGATAGCGCCATCTTTGATGCTAGCTAGATGGCTCGGCGCTATCGTAAAAACCTTTTTTTTACTTTTCTTTAATTTTTAACTTTGTTCTGTTCTTAGTATTTGTTGTTATAGCGGCAACAGAAATACATCATCTGTGAAAATTTCAACCGTCTAACTATCACGGTTCATGAGATACAGCCTGGTGACAGACGGACAGACAGACAGACAGACGGACAGCGGAGTCTCAGTAATAGGGTTCCGTTGGTGCCCTTTGGGTTCGGAACCCTAAAAATTAAAAAAGTTAAAATTAAACGGTATCCCCATACATAATTTCTCCAATTAAGATAGGCCTAGTTATATGAGCGCTCATACAATCTAGAGGTCTAGCTTAATTGATACCAACCAAGTCGGTACGGAAGCCTCGGTGGGCGAGTCCAACTCGACTTGCCGGTTTTATTTGACGTGACAACGTGGTGCGTACAGGCGGTGTAACATGACATGTTATAACACTGTTATATAGATACTTTAATTATAGTGTAATGCGTTACTTTTTATTAAAATTTTAGCACAGCTTAATTAATAGTAGGTACTACATTTCATGCATGCGACCGCTTGCGCAGCTCGCGGGGCTCGCGGCAACCGCACTGAATAGTAGGTACTACATTTCATGCATGCGACCGCTTGCGCGGCTCGCGGGGCTCGCGACAACCGCACTGAATAGTAGGTACTACATTTCATGCATGCGACCGCTTGCGCGGCTCGCGGGGCTCGCGACAACCGCACTGAATAGTAGGTACTACATTTCATGCATGCGACCGCTTGCGCGGCTCGCGGGGCTCGCGACAACCGCACTGAATAGTAGGTACTACATTTCATGCATGCGACCGCTTGCGCGGCTCGCGGGGCTCGCGACAACCGCACTGAATAGTAGGTACTACATTTCATGCATGCGACCGCTTGCGCGGCTCGCGGAGCTCGCGACAACCGCACTGAATAGTAGGTACTACATTTCATGCATGCGACCGCTTGCGCGGCTCGCGGGGCTCGCGACAACCGCACTGAATAGTAGGTACTACATTTCATGCATGCGACCGCTTGCGCGGCTCGCGGGGCTCGCGACAACCGCACTGAATAGTAGGTACTACATTTCATGCATGCGACCGCTTGCGCGGCTCGCGGGGCTCGCGGCAACCGCACTGAATAGTAGGTACTACATTTCATGCATGCGACCGCTTGCGCGGCTCGCGGGGCTCGCGGCAACCGCACTGAATAGTAGGTACTACATTTCATGCATGCGACCGCTTGCGCGGCTCGCGGGGCTCGCGACAACCGCACTGAATAGTAGGTACTACATTTCATGCATGCGACCGCTTGCGCGGCTCGCGGGGCTCGCGGCAACCGCACTGAATAGTAGGTACTACATTTCATGCATGCGACCGCTTGCGCGGCTCGCGGCAACCGCACTGAATAGTAGGTACTACATTTCATGCATGCGACCGCTTGCGCGGCTCGCGGGGCTCGCGGCAACCGCACTGAATAGTAGGTACTACATTTCATGCATGCGACCGCTTGCGCGGCTCGCGGGGCTCGCGGCAACCGCACTGAATAGTAGGTACTACATTTCATGCATGCGACCGCTTGCGCGGCTCGCGGGGCTCGCGACAACCGCACTGAATAGTAGGTACTACATTTCATGCATGCGACCGCTTGCGCGGCTCGCGGGGCTCGCGGCAACCGCACTGAATAGTAGGTACTACATTTCATGCATGCGACCGCTTGCGCGGCTCGCGGCAACCGCACTGAATAGTAGGTACTACATTTCATGCATGCGACCGCTTGCGCGGCTCGCGGGGCTCGCGGCAACCGCACTGAATAGTAGGTACTACATTTCATGCATGCGACCGCTTGCGCGGCTCGCGGGGCTCGCGGCAACCGCACTGAATAGTAGGTACTACATTTCATGCATGCGACCGCTTGCGCGGCTCGCGGCAACCGCACTGAATAGTAGGTACTACATTTCATGCATGCGACCGCTTGCGCGGCTCGCGGGGCTCGCGGCAACCGCACTGAATAGTAGGTACTACATTTCATGCATGCGACCGCTTGCGCGGCTCGCGGGGCTCGCGGCAACCGCACTGAATAGTAGGTACTACATTTCATGCATGCGACCGCTTGCGCGGCTCGCGGGGCTCGCGGCAACCGCACTGAATAGTAGGTACTACATTTCATGCATGCGACCGCTTGCGCGGCTCGCGGCAACCGCACTGAATAGTAGGTACTACATTTCATGCATGCGACCGCTTGCGCGGCTCGCGGGGCTCGCGGCAACCGCACTGAATAGTAGGTACTACATTTCATGCATGCGACCGCTTGCGCGGCTCGCGGGGCTCGCGGCAACCGCACTGAATAGTAGGTACTACATTTCATGCATGCGACCGCTTGCGCGGCTCGCGGCAACCGCACTGAATAGTAGGTACTACATTTCATGCATGCGACCGCTTGCGCGGCTCGCGGGGCTCGCGGCAACCGCACTGAATAGTAGGTACTACATTTCATGCATGCGACCGCTTGCGCGGCTCGCGGCAACCGCACTGAATAGTAGGTACTACATTTCATGCATGCGACCGCTTGCGCGGCTCGCGGGGCTCGCGACAACCGCACTGAATAGTAGGTACTACATTTCATGCATGCGACCGCTTGCGCGGCTCGCGGCAACCGCACTGAATAGTAGGTACTACATTTCATGCATGCGACCGCTTGCGCGGCTCGCGGGGCTCGCGGCAACCGCACTGAATAGTAGGTACTACATTTCATGCATGCGACCGCTTGCGCGGCTCGCGGGGCTCGCGACAACCGCACTGAATAGTAGGTACTACATTTCATGCATGCGACCGCTTGCGCGGCTCGCGGGGCTCGCGACAACCGCACTGAATAGTAGGTACTACATTTCATGCATGCGACCGCTTGCGCGGCTCGCGGGGCTCGCGACAACCGCACTGAATAGTAGGTACTACATTTCATGCATGCGACCGCTTGCGCGGCTCGCGGGGCTCGCAGTCGGTGCTGAATCAACCTGTGTATAAAGAAGATAGATAGGCGAGCGTTGAAGCGGTCGATCACTATCTCACTGTCTGGCGTTAAATGACGACGCGATCGAGGGCGTAGCACGCTCGCCTACGAGATACCCGTTCAGTCGCGATTTGAAGACCGCCGGCGTGTAGTTGTCGGGGACGAGGAAACACCCACCGGCTACCGTTACAAGGGAGATAATAAAAAGGATCATTTATCGATATCGGATTTTAATCGTTACGACGAATTAATTTAGGATAAGTATGTACAGAGGAGCGTGCGGGGCGCGCGGGGTCAGAGGGCGGCCGGCACGGGCGGCACGGGCGGCGAGTGCACCGCGGCCGGCGGCGCCAGGTGGCGCGGCGGCTCCGGCTCGTCCAGGTCCAGCGCCGCGTCGATCATCGTCGTGTCGTGCAGCAGCCGCAGCCGCGACGCGCTCAGCGCGCCGCACCCCACCCCCACCTCTGCAACAACACACGCACCGCTGTGAGACCGCCGACGGTGCCGACGGTGCTGACGGTGCCGGCGGGCGCGCGGCCGCGAGGCTCACCTTGCAGCGGCACGGGGTCGAGGTCCAGCGAGCGGTTCATGTAGGCGTGGCGCGGCTCGGGCGCGGGCGCGGGCGGCACGGGCGGCACGGGCGGCGCCAGCGCGCACACGAAGGCGGGCGGCAGGTCGTCCTTGGCGTCGAGCGCGGCCACCCCGCGCCGGTCGATGAGGCTGGGCGCGAGCGGGCCGCACAGCACGTGCCAGCAGTTGGCGCACGCGTTGCCGCGCGAGTACGGGTTGGGGTTGGGCACGCCGCGCCGCACGGAGAACGATCCCTTGATCTGCAACACGACACACACACGTCGTGCGGCTCGCTCTAGTCGCTCTCGGTGTCCGCCTCTCCGCCCATCACAGAACACATATAGGACGGGACCGATGAGGCTACTCCTTTCGACAAAATAGTAGATTGTATATCGAGGCCGCAAAATAGTAACGTTTCTGCGAGGCGAGAATTGAATAGAATCCGGAGCTGAGCGAAGGATTTAAAGTACGTCGGCAGAGAAAATAATGTAGCGGCCGAGTTATACACTGCTTTTCATCCCCCTTTATGAGAAAATAGAATAGATAAAAGGCTCTATAAATAACAATTCCTGAGCATAATATCGTTAAAGACGCTGACTAACACAAACAAACGTAATTAACCAATAAATACATTTAGTTTTCGATAAAAACTTCGCACCTTTTGAAATTTTCACCCGACAAACATTATACCTTATTTGACATATTATACTATTGACATTAAATATCTACTAAATAATATATAGTAAGATCGTTTAAAAAAATTAAAAATAACTGACTTCAATGCCGCGCTATTAATTTTCAATACCAATTTTGAGGTGTTTATCTCCATATCTCTGGAGGTATTTATCAGACCTCGATAAAATTACAATGGTACTACACTTGGGATATCTCCTTTCCAACAAAAAAATAATAATTAAAATCGGTTCATAAACGACGAAGTTATCCGCGAACAAACATAATATATATATATATATATACGGTCGAATTGAGAAACCTCCTCCTTTTTTTGAATTCGTTTAATAAAGATGCTTAACTAAACCTAAAATGTATGCCATTGATTGTCCATTAGTCCATTGCTAGGATTGTGTCACTGTCAACGAGGTCATCATTGCTAGGATTGTGTCACTGTCAACGAGGTCATCATTGCTAGGATTGTGTCAACGAGGTCATCAATGTGTCAACGAGGTCATCATTGCTAGGATTGTGTCAACGAGGTCATCAATTTGTCAACGAGGTCATCATTGCTAGGATTGTGTCAACGAGGTCATCATTGCTAGGATTGTGTCAACGAGGTCATCAATGTGTCAACGAGGTCATCATTGCTAGGATTGTGTCAACGAGGTCATCAATGTGTCAACGAGGTCATCATTGCTAGGATTGTGTCAACGAGGTCATCATTGCTAGGATTGTGTCAACGAGGTCATCAATGTGTCAACGAGGTCATCATTGCTAGGATTGTGTCAACGAGGTCATCAATGTGTCAACGAGGTCATCATTGCTAGGATTGTGTCAACGAGGTCATCAATGCACCTGTGGACAATCAATGGCAGTCATTTTAGGTTCCATTATGATGATTAGGTATGCACCTTTTTTTTAACCGACTTCCAAATAAAACATTAAATTAAAAAATCAAAGAACCCGACTGCGCAAAAAGTGAAGTGTTAAAAAACGAACTGAAAAGAAAAAAACAAGTAAGTCTAGTACTTTAGACTTCTGTTTAGGGATATCAAAAAACTATACCATTTAAATTCTTTCTCGGTCGATACACTCATAAAATAAATTATACATTGTTATATGGAATATAGAGACTTTAACAGTCGGGACACATTAATGGCATGGGGATAGATATATAGACTGATAAACACATTACCTCTCCTTTGCGTCGCGCAGTCGGGTAAAAAGGAGGACTGATCCAATTCGACCGTTTATATTTTTTTATGTTTGTTCGCGGATAACTTCGTCGTTTATGAACCGATTTTGATGACTCTTTTTTTGTTAGAAAGGAGATATCCCAGCGGTGGTACCATAGTAATTTCATCAAGATCTGATTGGTATCTCCAGAGATATGGAGAACACCTCAAACTTGGTACTGAAAATTAGTAGCGCGTCATTTTTGGTTTTTTAACGATCTTATATATCAACATTTGTATTACGATGCATTTATATACCTCGATGTCATGCTTAGTACTGCTGGCTACTTTGACATATACCTCGATGTCATGCTTAGTACTGCTGGCTACTTTGACATATACCTCGATGTCATGCGACAATGAGTGACAACTGACAAATTAGTAATTTTACATCGTTTAAAAAACGAAAAGAACGACTTTAAATCAAATGCTGCGCTAGTACTAAGTTTGAGGTGATTATCTCAATATCTCTGGAGATACTCATTAGATCTCGATGAAATTTAAACGGGACAACCTGCCAAGTTAAAAAATAAATTTCAATCCTTTCAAACAAAACAACAATTTTCTAAATCAGGATTCCGCTGTCGAGATAGCTTACAGAATAGCCTAGCCGGCGTCTTTGAATCATCGGGGAACATACATAAAGATGTTCCAAAGACTTGGAAACTTCCTCCACTTTGTCGTCGATTAAAGAATTTAAATAAATGACGAGCTTCTCGTTGGTCGACTTCGATATCAAATACTCGGGTCTACCGTCTCTTTCAGCCATGAAACAATCACACTTGTCAGACAAGTAATCTATAGATATTATGACCGTTTATGTCACATATTTTGCGGTTTCACATTGGAATCAAAACCTATGGGATACTTCCCGTTGGCCTAGAAGCCCTAGAATTATGATAAGATTTTTATACATCTAATAGGGACTATAGACCTCAGTATCTGGTATAAATTTCAACTCGCTAGGTCCACCACCCGTTCCTGAGAAAAACGGTGGTGACACACGGACAGACAGACGGACAAGACAGTGATCATATGAGGGTTCCTTTTTTACCTTTTAAGGTACGGAACTCTAATTTTGAGGTCGGTGCAATAACCGTGTCCAGAGATCGAACGTCAAAGTTAAGTTTGTCCTATGACCGTTTTATTTTTTACAAATGACTAAATAATCGTTCGGCTGCAATCTCACCTGACGGGAAGTGACGATGCAGCCGACGGAGGAGCACGATCGCTCAGGAGATATCTATTCACTGTCGACTCTAACATTGAGTTCTTACAACGCACGCGCGAGTGCAGTGTAGTGCAGTGCAGTGTAGCGACACAAAGGTGACTCACGTCCTCGTTGGTGGTCTGGTCGGTGGAGGCGAGGTAGGTGTGGAAGCCGGCCAGGCCCAGCACCGACCACACGGACAGGAAGCAGACGGCGGCCACGAGCGCGGAGGCGGGCGCCGCGCGCAGCGCCGCCGCCAGCCCCGCGCCGCGCGCCGCCAGCGCCAGGTGCGCCACCGCGCACGCGAACACGAACACCGCCAGGAACGACAGCGACACCACGAACGTGTAGAAGTAGCGGTAGTTGCGCTTGCCCACGCAGTTGCCCACCCACGGGCAGTGGTGGTCGAACCGGTCCACGCAGTTGTCGCACAGCGAGCAGTGCGACGCGCGCGGCGGCCGGAACATCTTGCACGTGAAGCAGTACTTGAGCTTCACCTGGCGGCCGCGCACCAGCACGTCGCGCGCGCGCGGCGGCGGCCGGCCCGCGCCGCCCTCGGCCGCCTCGAGCGCGGCCGCCTCGTGCGGCGCCGCGCGCGGGATGATGCCCGGGTCGGACAGCGCCGTGCGCAGCAGCGCCGCCAGCGTGAGCAGCGCGAGCGCGGCGCCCACACAGGGCACGGCCGGCGACACGGCCGCCGCCAGGAAGGGCACGTCGAACGCGAAGTGCAGCGCGCACGTGCCGCAGATGAGCGCCAGCGTGAGCGCGAACACGCCGGGGTGCGGCGCCGTCATCAGCCGCCCGTCGCACCAGAACCGGTTGCGTCCCGCGAACACCTCCCACTTGCGCGTCACGCGCCGCCGGGACATGGTGGCATGTCCCCCGTCGCCCGCGCCTCCGCCCCCGCCCTCCGAGTCCTGCGACCGCCGGACTGTTAAATTTGGCGCCGACTATTCCCGCACCGACACGAAGAGCAGACGGCGCCTCCTCTTTGTGTGCTCAACATTTTTTGCCGGGAGGGAGCGGTGCGGGAATATTCGGCGATGACCTTTATAATTCCATTCGCAGATAATTCCATTCGTTTTTAGGATTCCGTACCCAAAGGGTAAAACGGGACCCTATTACTAAGACTCCGCTGTCTGTCTGTCTGTCTGTATGTCCGTCTGTCACCAGGTTGTATATTATGAATTCAGAAAGCCCGGAATCTCATACAATGTCATTATGTTCCACACACATTATGATTATTTCAGATTATGAATTTATCAGATCGATCTGTAAGAATGATACTGACGAGCGTTCTGAATTTCGGATCTGAATATTTAAGATTATGAATTCATAACGCGCGTACATTTATTCCATACATTTGAATAGATTGGCACACACATACTGAAATCAGATTATGATTTTTAGGGTTCCGTACCTCAAATGGTAAATAAACTGGCCAAGTGCAAGTCGGACTCGCACTCGTAGGGTTCCGTACCACACTACAGCATTTTATGGAGAAAAAAATACCACTATCATTTTTTGCCAGCAAAAAATAATAATTAATAAACATTTTATCAAAACAGAGTTGTAAGCCGCGTGCTCATTCCTTATAACGCCGTCTAACATAAACATAATGACATTGTATGAGATTCCGGAATTCTTATTATGAATTCAGAAAGCCCGGAATCTCATAATGAATTCAGAGAGCCAGGGGCTGTATGAGGCCGGCCTTAGACAGTTTAAATTTTCACAGATGATGACATTTCTGTTGCCGCTATAACAACAAATACTAAAAACAAAATAAAGTTAAAAATTAAAGGGGGCCCCATACAAGAAACGTTTTTTTTTTCGGCATTTCACTATAACGCCATCTATGAACGTTTTGTTGAACGCACCCTAACACCTTTGTGTTAACTTTCACTTAAATAGCGTTAGACGTTCGTTAGATGGCGTTATAGTAGTAAATAAGCACGCGGCTGAAACAGGGCTGTAACCTGTTTTTAACCCCCGACGCAAAAAGAAGGGGTGTTATAAGTTTGACGTGTGTATCAGTGTAATGTGTGTTTCTGTCTGTGGCAGCGTAGCCCAAACGGATAAACCGATTTTGATTTTGTTTTTTTTTGTTTGATAGGTGTCTTGATCGAGAGTGTTCATAGCTTTGTTTCATGAAAATCCGTTCAGCCGTTTAAATAAAATCAGCTATTTTTGGGTTGATGAGACTACTATGGTAACTTTCGTAACCATTGACCGCGGACGTCAAAAAAATCAAAATGGCGCTTCTGCGCACTACATACCCGTCATTTTGCTGCTGTCTGTTTAGCGTAGTTTATGTACATTAGTCAAATCAAATGTTTAAAATTCAGTATCCTGTTACTTGAATTATATTGCAAGAATATGGTAAACTTAAACCAATGCTGAGACATCTCCTTGAATCAGCAGAAATCTCCTAACTCCTCGTCTGAGATGTCGTGTTTAGGCTCATTAAATTGGTCTCAATGAACAAATCTAAAGGTGGAAACGCACTAGAGCGGCGCAGCAGCGGAGCGGCGCGTCGCGGCGGCGGCGCGGCGCGGCGTAGTTGCCTCCTGGAGAATATTTTGCCGCATCGAACCGCGCCGCGCCGCTCCGCTGCTGCGCCGCTCTAGTGCGTTTCCACCTTAATACTATAAGAATCTTTGTCCTGACATACTGACTGACTGACTGACAACGCACAGCCTAAACCGCTGGTCGTAGAGACTTGAAATTTGGAGGGTATATTTGTAATTTACCCCTGAAGGGGATGAAACAGGGGTTCAAAGTATGTATGGAGAAACAAGATTATATAGTATTTTCTATTCGAAACTTCATACAAGTGCTCCAGTAAAAAAATAAGTAAATACGTGTTTCAGGTTTTTTTTAATTCCACCCCTAAGAGGGTGAAATGGGGTAAAAAAGAAGTGTGAAAATCAATATTGTTTCGGATTGCGCTGAAATTTGGCATGCAGATAGTTATTACGAAGTTAGTTCCCTCTGAGAAAGTATTTTCCAAAATTCACCCCTGAAGGGGATGAAACGGGGGTTCAAAGTTTGTATAGAGAAACAAGATTAGATAGTCTTTTATATTTGAAACTTAACACAAGTACTTAAGTAAGTAAATACGTGTTTCAGGCTTTTTCGAAATTCCACCCCTAAATGGGTGAAGTGGGGTTAACAAAGTCTGAAATTAATATTGTATCGAATTGCGCTGAATAAGAAAGGATTTTCTAAAAATTTCTCCCGGATATGGAACGGGGATTCAAAGTTTGTATGGCGAAATAAGATGAGGTAAAGTACGTGTTGTAGGATTTTTTGAAATGGGGTAGGTAACAAAGTCTGAAAATTTGAGTTTTTCGGTTTTTATAAATATGAATCCCGAATTGCCTTAGTCACGCGATAACATGAAAACGGGTGAACCGATTTGGCTAATTCTTATTTCATGTATTTAATGATAGAATCGTTTTTACAAAAGAAAAGTTTTAAATACATAAAAGAAGTTTTTAACGCGGGCGAAGCCGTGGGGCACTTTTAGTTATATATATACAACTCAGTCGGGGACGGTTTTAAATTTTAAATTTATGTATTATGTATAGTATTGTACTGGACGTTGAAGATTTCTACGGCAAGCTCTACGCATCGCATGCAAGACCGTACCCGATAGGTACTGAGGATTCTAGAGCCACCTTAACCCGCCACTTCACAGAAGATCTGCCCAAAATTAGCCGAGACGAGATCATGATGGCCCTTAAACAGCTCAAAAATGGAAAAGCCCCAGGACAAGACGGTATCACATCAGAGCTTTTAAAAGCTCTTTAATTCCGTTCTTTTCACAGGGAGAACTCATGAAGCATGTTGGTTGTTTTAAAAAAAAGGAGACAAACCCCTCTTGAAAAACTATCGCCCGATTTCGCTTCTGAGCCATGTCTAGAAGCTGTTTTTAAGGGTCATCACGAACCGTCTTGCGCATAGACTCGACGAGTTCCAACCTCCGGAACAGGTCCGTCGGAGGAGGTCCGTAGCTACTACGTAAGCCGGTCGTAGCGTGGAGCCGGTCTAATTCCCCGCCATCAGATATGTTAAAGCCGTTATAAGCTTTCATAATATGGTAAAAAAAAAAAAAAATAACCTCCGGAACAGGTCGGGTTTCTAAGGGGTTATGGCACCATAAACCACATCCACACGTTGCGGCAGATTATACAGTACCGAAGAGTACAATCGGCCCCTTTAATTAGCATTTGTGGACTATGAGAAGACCTTCGACTCAATCGAAAGCTGGTCTGTTCTGGAGTCCTTGCAGCGTTGCCAAGTCGACTGGCGATATATCGAAGTGATGAGATGTCTGTATGATGCCACAAAGATGACTGTACAAGTACAGAACCAGCGTGCTAAACATGTCCACACAATAAAGTTGACCAATTTTGTTGGAATCTTGCTCTGGTATACCCAATATGATGGAGTAGGACATAGAATACTTTTTAACACAGATAAAACTGCGAGGATCAGCTTGTGGTTTCATTTATGAAAAAAAAGCGACGAATTGAGAACCTCCTCCTTTTTGTGAAGTCGGTTAAGAAGAATGAAATTAATAACAAAATTATTGAACGAGTGAAATTACATCAAGTTGCGAATATTTCTATATATCTTTATATATCTTTCTTCACGTCTAGACACAGCTGGTGAGACACCTCCAAGTCTACCTGGATGTATGACACAAATGTCGAAAATCCGCATCCGTCAGACAGAGGTTCGTAAAACACTGCAAAATCTAGACGTGAACAAAGCCAGCGGCCCGGATGGTATTCCAGCTATAGTTTTGAGGACCTGTGCGCCTGAACTTGCTCCTGTTCTGACACGCCTCTTTCGTCTCTCTATAACATGTGGTCAAGTGCCGAAATCATGGCAGCTTGCCAACGTGCAACCTGTGCCCAAAAAAGGCAGTCGTGCTGACCATGCCAACTATAGGCCAATCTCAGTCACGTCCATTCTCTGCAAGACTATGGAACGTGTACAGAATAACCGGCTCCTGGCATACCTAGAAGCAAACGACCTCCTAGTGACCGACAATATGGATTTCGCCAAAATCGATCCACTGGGGATCTTCTAGCGTATGCCACGCACATTTGGAGCGAGGCTGTTGAAAATAATGGGGAAGCTCTTGCAGTTTCCCTTGATATATCAAAAGCCTTTGACAGGGTTTGGTACGATAGTCTTATAAGCAAGCTTCCATCCTACGGACTGCCTATTGGTTTATGTGTCTGGATTTCGGATTTCCTGAGGGACCGGTCAAAAGAGTAGTCATTGATGGCTGCTCTTCTGACCAAATGGCTTTTAATGCCGGGGTCCCTCAGGGATCAGTGCTCTCTGCAACTCTTTTCATTTTTCATTTGCATATTAAAAAAACGAAAGCCCGGTATCTTTGGGTATGCAGACGACAGCACCGTTGTAGAGAGCTATACATCCAGTGCACGTACTAGTGTAGCACAAATTCAGTGTTATAGGGAGGCGATGGTCGAGCGCTTGAACTTGTCCTTACAGGCTGTCTCCGAATGGGGCGATGCCAACCTGGTCAAGTTTAATGCAGCTAAGACCCAGGCGTGTCTGTTCTCCGCCAAACGGAGTCCGTTCTCAAAAAAGCTTGGTGTTTTGGCCAAGGTGAGACAGTACTTCACACCAGGACAGCTGCTTAATTTGTATCAAGCTCAAGTCCGATCATGTATGGAGTACTGTTCTCACCTGTGGGATGGGTCAGCCAAATACCAGCTGGAGGCGTTGAAAGTTATTGAGAGGAGAGCCAAGAAACTCATTAACGACAAAACTCTTGTAAGCAAAAGGCTTCAGAGCCTAGAGCGTCGCCAGTTTATCGGTCTTTTATCGGATACATTTCGGGGAGTGTGCCTACCAACTGTACGAATTAATTCCACCGTCCCCCTTTTACCATCGTACTACCAGACGCACAGATATACGCCATCGATACATGGTTGATATTCCATTCTGTCGCACAAAGCGCTTTGCATCAACATTTATCATACGCACAGCAAAGGAATGGAATACCCTGCCAGAATTTGTGTTTCCTGTGAAGTACAATCCGGGGGTCTTCAAATCGCGAGTGAACAGGTATCTTCTAGGCAAGCGTGCTACATCGTCGATCACATCTTCACTTAACAACAGGTGAGATAGTGGACAAACGCTTGCTTATCTTCAGTAAAAAAAAAAAAATTATGTAAATATTGACTTATTAACTACCAGACCAAATTACGAACAAAGTCATGAGCTGATATCTAATCAAATGCAGAACCAAAATCTTGAGATAGATGCACTTCAAAAATAGGTAAAAAATTCAATCACAACACTTTGTTATTAGCTCATTGTTCGACTATGCACGCAGTCTTCACCTATAATGAAAATGGCACTAACCTATTTTACTATGTGCGTAAATCTTAATTTAATCTTATTGTGTACTTTTTAGTGGTGTCCAATAAATAAATACATTAAATAAATGTTTGCGTTAGGTAAATAACTATCAGTTCTAAAATTAAAATATTTGTGAGCTAGATGTAGCCCAAGGGCCATCCCCGCCGAAACCTGAACCTACTGTCACAGTCTAGTCTACATTTTTATTGGTATTCATTCTTTTGACTTTTAACTATTAGGTCAATAAATAATATGCCATAATAATATAGGTTTATGAATATCGAAATTATTCAATACAAAATTGTTTATTGTGACACCTCTTAGGGTCAGCTCACACCGCGACGCGGCGCGCACTTATTAACAGAGAGATACAGAAAACTGGCCAAGTGCAAGTCGGACTCGCACTCGTAGGGTTCCGTAACACAGTAGAGTATTTTATAACTATGATTATTCGCCATCAAAAATTAACTTTGTTTTTCATAGTGTTTGTATGAAAATCAAAGTTATATCTGCGGTCGCTATATCTCAAAAACTGCTGACTGTATCTTGTTCAAACCAATTTTCGTTGAAAGTGTTTATTGAGATCTACAGAATATATTTTTTCTGGATTTTTCACTCCCATACTTTAAAAGTTAAGGCACGGTAATTATTATAATATTACCGTGGTTAAGGTCTCAGCACACATATCAACTCGGAAAGGGATCGTCACCGTATCGCCTCGAGCCGTTCAGTATTGTTTGTATGAAACTCCATACTGCAATGCACACTAATAGGAATCGTAACGTAATCGCTTCGCATCGGAACAGGCTCCGAACCGCGATACGGTGCGTGGTCAACTTGCAGTTCCCGCGCTTACGTCTCTCCGTACCCGAGCTCACGTCTCTTCGTCTACCCTTGCCCCTGTCCCCCCCTGACGGTGTCGCCTAACCGTAGCCGAGTTGACGTACAGGAGCTGCTGATACGCTTTGGTTACGTGCATACGTTAGGTTTACGCCTGGTTGACGGCGATGCGAAAGGCGATACGGTGACGATCCCTTTCCGAGTTGATATGTGTGCTGAGACCTTTAGAGGGGGGACATTTTACCACTTTAGACGCACCTATCTTTCAAATGATTGACTTTGACAAAAAATGGTTTTAGGAACTTCAATGTCATTTTTAAAGACCTATACACCCCACCCCACACGTATAGGTTTGAAGAATTTTTTTTTTTGTTTCAGTTCCATGTTTCGGATGCTCCCCTTAAACTTTTATATTATTATTTTTGTATAAAAATCGGAAAGCGGTTCACAGAATACATCTCCCTACCAAGTTTCAATTCTGTAGTCCTTATAGTTTCGGAATAAAATGGCTGTGACATACGGACGTACGGACAGACAGACAGACAGACAGACATGACGAATTTATAAGGGTTCCGTTTTTTGCCATTTGGCTACGGAACCCTAAAAAGAACTTTATTTACTACACAAAGATACACATTTAATTTTACTTTTTTTATTTTATACCTTATAGGCTAGCGTTTGACCACTATCTCACCTGTTGGTAAGTGATGATGCGGTTGAAGATGGTAAGCACGCTAGGCCAGAATGGGCCTATAACTGTTACTTATTTATTGTACACTAGCTGACCCGGCGAACTTCGTATCGCGAATATAAATAAACTATTTAAGTGCGAGTCGGACATTAGGACCCGCACACGCACACGCAGGGTTCCGATTGAACAATATTTGCCGGAAAATAGTAGATTATACAACAATTGAATAAAAAGGCAATTTAATTCGAGGGGCTAAGTTGGATCCCGAGAGCAGCGAAGGATTCTAGATTAGAATCCTGAGCGGAGCGAGGGATACAGGACCGAGATTAAATTTTTTATTCATGAGTCGTGTATATATATCTTCTTTTTACCATTGACTGCGAGAAAATAAATGGTGGTACCTACTTGTATTACTTATGTTTATCATATTTTATTAGTAATATGTAATAAATGAGGATTATTAACCATTTAGTGCCGGTGAATGTGTGCGAGTGTAGGGAAACAGCACGATGTTGAAAAACATGCTATTTGTGTCCTCACCAAAATTCCACTGAAGATCTTCAGTAAAGTTCACATCTTTAGTAAGGCTTGGACTAGACTGTGACTTCAACTTGACACAGAACTCACAACACAGAAATGTGACTTTGACTCAACATTATGACTTGAATTTATAAAAACTTAAACAATTTTAATACTTGAATCTGGCTGAATACACTAATCGTATGGAGCCATAATGAAAACAAAAAAATATTTTTCAACCAAAATTGGCGGGATATTTATTTTTATTTAATTTTATAGCTTCTATCGTTTACCTTCATTTAGCCAGCCAGTAGGCACTTTCAGCAAGATTTATTTATTTTTTGACCATAATTCGTATTTCATACATGTTTCATATTCAAAATGTTTTTATTCACCGAGTGAGTAAAAGAGCGTTTTATTCACTGCTGTCGATGAATAAAGTGCTCTTTTTCGAGTGGCAATGGTATAAAATACATTTCTTGAATGAGGACCCCCATAAATTTTTAATTTAAGTTATTTTATCTTGCAGTCATTGCACGTCATACATATCATGAATAAGTTTCAAGTCTTTATCAATTAAGGTTTGTAAAATCGAGCATAAAAAAATCGCCTCAAAAACGTTTCTTATATGGGGACCCCTTTGTTATTTAATTTAATTTTGTTTTAATCGGTTTTTATACACAAACAGCGAATACCCATGTATGGAAGCGCCATAATGACAACTATCAAAATATGTCAATACAATGACAAAAATATCTGAACGAACCAACAATTACCACCTGGGACAACCATCAGGGATGTTTAGGAGCACAACATCATCTAGTGCTCCAAGCCGACCTCACCTGCAAGTAGTCATCCTGCTAGATAACGGACGAGGCGACGGCGACCGACCGATGGCGGGATATCCATCACGAACATGCGTAGCTAGCTAAATGCAACAGGCCGGTGTCGGGCAGCAGCGACACAGGTGCGACTAGCTACGCTCTGCGATTGCCAACACGCCTGCTCAGCGTGGCAATTACGAGCAAACCCTTCAATGGCAAGTCCAGAGAAACCACGGCCTCCAGTTCCCGGTCGCCCTGCTATTCCAGATCACGGCAGAGGTCTCGGTTACGGCAGGGCAGAGCGTACGCAGAATCCCCGGGTTACGGATGGCCGCCAAAAACCTTTGACCTTGGCGACGTATAACGGCAGAACGATTCGAGCACCTGGCGCAACTTGAGCACGAACTCGGAAAGATAAAGTGGCATATTCTTGGGTTATGCGAAGTCCGAAGAGAGGGGGAGGACACCGTAACCCTTGAATCTGGCCACCTGATGTACTTCCGAGAGGGAGACCAGCAATCCCAGAGCGGCGTAGAGTTCCTGGTAAATAGAGCCCTTTGTGACAACGTTTTAGAAGTTTCGAGTGTGCCGAGCAGGGTCGCGTACCTTGTAATCAAGCTGACGGAGAGGTATAGCCTCAAAGTTGTGCAGGTTTACGCACCGACCTCGACACACTCGGACGATGAAGTGGTTGATATGTGCGGGGATATGCCCGAAGGCCCTTCACTTCACCACCAAGGCCCACTACAACGTTGTCATGGGAGACGTTAACGCCAAAGTTGGAGTTTGAAGCATTGCAGTGAATTGGTAGTAAGATCTCATGGTTAAGGCAGCAGGAATCATAGGGGGCAAACGCTTGTCAACTTCCTCGAAAAGGAGGGGCTTTTCTTAATGAATTCTTTTTTCAAGAGAAAGCTCCACTGGAAGTGGACATGGCAGAGCCCCGACTCTATGACAAAAAATGAGATTGACTTCATCATAACGGACAAGAAGCGTATATTCAGAGACGTTTCAGTGATCAATAGGTTTAATACCGGTTAATCCTCCGGGAAGAAGGTCTGAGGTTTTGCGAACTACAGCGTACAAGTCAAAATTTTCGAAAGAAACCCTCGACCTAATAAAGGAACGGCGCGAAGAGCCACCAGTCATTTAGTCAGAAAGGCATGCACTAAACAAGAAGATTGGCAAACTCGTACGACGTGACTCGTTTGAAATTCCAAAACTCGCTCTATCGAACGAGCAATTGAGCAAAGTCGGGGGTCAAAAGTGTTAGTCCAATCTCTTGGGAGAAGCCATCTGACAAAGTTGACCACAGCCGGTGGTACGGTCGTTGCTTCCAAGTCAGAGGTTCTTTCGGAAATTGAACACTTCTATGGCCAGCTTTACGCTTCGCATGCATCTTAACCTGATCCCGAAAATGAGGGCCCGGTGGCGTAATCGGGAGAACGGTCGGCTTTGATGCCGTGGTACCGAGTTCAAACCGCCGTGCACCAATGGATTTTTCTATCGAAAAATTTATGTGCGCTTCTCACAGTGGCCCTCCGGTGAAGGAAAACATCGTTAAGAAACCAACAACCCCCGCATGGTGTTAGGACACTATCTAGTGTCCGCCTGGCCAGCTACCACCCTCAAGTTAGAAAATCTGTCACCAAACATCTAATGTGTTCCGGCAGCTATCCTTGAGAGACAGTTCCCATTCTAGGCCTAGCGTGCTTACCATCTTCGACCGCATCATCACTTACCAACAGGTGAGATAGCGGTCAAACGTTAGCCTATAAAGTATAAAAATTAAAAAATTAAAAAAAATCTAGAGTCACATTGACGCGACACTTTACCGAAGACTTGCCAGACGTCAGCCCAGGCGAGGTCGAGATGGCTCTTAAACAGCTTAAAAATGGAAAAGCCCCTGGAGAGGATGGTATTACTACTGAGCTCCTAAAAGCTGGTGGACAACCTGTAATGAAGAAGCTCCAGCAAATCTTTAATACTGTCCTCTTTGATGGGAGAACTCCAGAGGCGTGGAGCAGGAGTGTTGTCGTGTTGTTCTTCAAGAAGGATGATAAAACTCTTCTGAAGAATTACCGACCTATTTCGCTCCTGAGTCACGTCTACAAGCTGTTTTCAAGAGTCATCACAAACCGTCTCGCAAGAAGACTCGACGAATTCCAGCCACCAGAAAAGGCCGGGTTTCGAGGAGGATACGGCACCATAGACCACATTCACACAGTGCAGCACTACTAATTATTTTTGGTCGAAAAAGTGAGTCGGCTCCTACACTATTATAATGTTACAAGTCAAACAACCTACGATTCTAGGCAAGTGATACTATTGTCGCGTTATTTAACTTACGCAATCTAAAACTTTACTCAATTTTAATTGAACATCACGTATTTTAGTTTAACTGTAGTACTTTTATCCTACCTCGACATTAAACATTAATGTAGTACTTATTATCAGTAATGTACTCATTACATTGTTCTACGAGTATTCTTCTACCAATTAAAGGCTTACAAGTTTTCTTATAACATTTAACCCTATAGTAAAAGCCGCGAGTTGACCGAGTTATTCAGACTCTCGCTGTGCGGACTTACGGTGCATTTCACTGTGCGCAACACGCGGTTCATAGTTACTATTAGTTGATACTGTGGCGCAAATTCAAGGTCGCACCCGAGGCGTGAAGCGCATTTTGAACGTTGCTAGCGTTGTAACTAGGTTTAATCTCGCATTTTTGCTCTCAGGGAGTGCAATTTCTGTGTTTGTACTATTCATTTTTCTGTGGTATGGTCCACAAATTTAAAGTTGCTCAGTGTGCTAAGGAAAGGGCTATGCTCGGAGTTTCTTTGAAGGATCGAATCCGAAAGGAGGTGATCCAACAGAGAACTAAAGTTATCAACATAGCCCATTGAATTAGTAAGCTGAAGTGGCAATGGGCCGGCCACATTAGCCGTAGAACCGACAACCGCTGGGGTAAACCAGTTCTTGAGTGGAGACCGCGAATCGGCAAACGTAACGTAGGACGCCCTCAGACTAGGTGGAGTGATGATGTTCGTAAGGTGGCTGGCAAGAGCTGGATGAGAGTAGCTGAGGATCGTGCTCAGTGACGTGCAGTTGGAGAGGCCTATGTCCAGCAGTGGACAAGTATAGGCTGATGATGATGATGACAACCATCAAAAATCAAAATATTAAAATTTAAATACCTATGCGTGAATACGAGTAATGTGGATATATTATGTTGTTTATTCAAAACTTTGAGAAACCCTCAATTTAATACGTGCTTCAAATGTCAATTCAAGAGTGAACAGAGTCTACCCTACCGCACGGACGAACGTCAAATGTTTGACGGGAAAGTAGGTAGAACAGTTTATATGGGAAAAGGTAAATTGTTGTTTTTACTATCTTTGTCGCAATTTTTCCAAATTTTCTCACCGTTTAAACACTCCCTGGACTACGAAACATTTCAAAACCAAAATCAGCTAAATCAGCCCAGCCGTTCTCGAGTTTTAGCGAGACTAACCAACAGCAATAGATTTAAGGAAGATTTTGCTACTCGATCTTCGTCATCAATCGTGAACTGCCTATAATAATGTAACGAGGTATTTCGACTCGTTACATATTTTTCGTTTGGAAGCACATTTCAGCTTCTAAGACTGACAAAATTACCTTTTGGTTTTAAATAATTTAGAACATTTTCGTATTTAGCCATTTTTAGTCGATTTTAAATAATCGAGTTATTACTTGGTCTGTGGATCATTCCATATCCTATAGACAATCTTTAAAAAAAAAATGACTTTGACATCTGTCAATTCTCGATCGGAGACGTCACTTTTTCTTGTCCCTGGGGCCTACGAAGAGCTAAACTTTTTGTATTTTTTCTTAATCAGATTTTACAAGATTAATCCATCTTGTTAATTAAATTTGCGATGATACTCGGCGTGCTTATGGCGTAGTGCCATATGATAACGTCGTGATTTTGCGGTGAGTCAATTTTTGATAACCTAAAATGTTTCGCGTCATCCTTCATGGCGACAAATATATTTACAATCGGATTTTTGGTTACAGCCTTTGGCGCTGTTTGTTTGGACGACTGTCGTCTACTGTTTGTGCGACTATGGGTGTCGTCAACTGTTTGTACGACGCCGGAAGACGTCGTTATTTTGAGATGTTTGTTCGACGCACCACGTTTGGATGTCGTCGTAGTTTTGAGCTGTTTGAGCGACGCTAGATGTCGTCGTCTATTTTGAACGGTGTGCTCAGACGCCACCGGACGCTGCAGATAAGCTAATTTCATTATAACTCTTTTTATTACCCTTAAAACTTTAATTTCATATTCGCAAGATGCAAGAAAGACAATAACCAAATTTCAGTAGTAACATGTAAAATAAATTAACCTAAAAAGTAACGAAAACCGAATGGTATTTATAGTCAAATGTTTAGACATAGTATTCCGGCTTTAACTAAATAATGTGTATCTCATTCTGGAGGTAAGGGACGTTTCGAAGTATTAAAATTTGTCATACAATCCCAAAACCGTGTTATCATTTGCCAGTCCCCCGGTCCGAGATTAAAAGTCTCAATGACACCGCTGATTTATCCTGGTAAGTTTTAGATCTTGGTAGAACAAGGGCGCTCGATATTCATAAATACTGTCTACCTAACATTAGTTTTTAGCTTTTTATACTCTATAACCTTCATGTTACAACTAGTAACGTTTATATTTTTTATAACACAAAATTTTTTATTACAATTGGCGCCCGAACAGGGACCGGATTTACCTCCACATATATAATCTTTCTTGCATCTTATTTTTGTTTTTCTTGTCACAATTTAGTGCAATTTTTGTTATTTTTAGCATTTTTACAGTTTTTGTACTTTGAAAACAGAATTGTTACAACTTTTTTTGTATTTTAACAAAACTAATTAACATACAATGTTCTTTATATGTCTTATGTACTGGATAGACTAATCTAAGTGTGTACTTACTATATAATAACATTTGAGATATGCGTTGTTTACATTTTGTAAGGAACTGACCTTGACCACATTGAAAGTGCTAAGTTTTGTTTGAATTGATATAACTTTGTCTTATATAAAGTTATAACGTTTGTTTACTGTTGAGAAGCATTAAACTACATTCATATTAGAAAATACTAGCTTATTAACATAATTATTAACTAGTTTATTGATTTTACTTTTCACAAATAGATATAACCTTAGCCGTTGTTAATAATCTTGAAAATTAAGATAAATTGTGAATCTTTTTTGCATCTTACATACTTCACAATTTGAATGTTTCTTTGTACATTCAAATTTCTTTAAATACTTTTGAACATTATTAAATATTAACATAAACTTTAAAACATAATAACTTAAATCGGTTTTAACTAAAAATCTTATAAACTTTGATGAGTTTTAACTATTCTTTGAATTTTTAGTTGGTTGTTTGTCTTTGTTTCTTTAATATTTTTGATTATTCATCATGACTGACAAACAGGTTCAATTACCACCCTTGTGGAACATAAAATTAACGTTACTGGCGACCCTTTTAAAAGTAGATATTGGCCGTTGAGTCCTGCTAAACAAAAAGAACTTTATGATGAAGTGGAAGTTTTATTAAAGGAAGGAATTATAGAACCTTCAAAATCTCCTTGGTGTTCCCCTGTATTAGCCGTCGATAAAAAAGATGGTGGAACCAGAACTTTCCACGACCAGAGTCCGTAAAACAACTTAGAAGCTTTTTAGGATTATGTTCATATTATCGACGTTTCATTTGTAAATTCGCTGATATTGCCTCCCCTTTAACTAAATTAACTTCCGGAAGTAAAAAGATAAAACATACTTTTGTTTGGAATGAAGAAGCTGAAGAAGCCTTCATTAATTTAAAAAATGCCTTAATAACTACACCTGTTTTACAGTGTCCTGATTTTGAAACCTTTCTTTTTACATTGCGATGCTAGTTCTGTAGGAATTGGTAGTGTTCTGAGTCAAGAAGACGAAAATAATGAACAACATCCAATTGCTTATTATTCAAGATCTTTAAATAAATGTGAAAGAAATTATAGTACCACTGAACGTGAACTTTTGGCAGTTTTAGATTCAATTGAACATTTTAGACCTTATGTCGAAGGAATGAAATTCACAGTCGTGACAGATCATGCTAGTCTTAAGTGGCTTTTAAAACTTAATAACCCTAGTGGATGCTTAGCTCGATGGGCTGCACGTATTTCTCAATTTACTTTTGATATTGTTCATAAAAAAGGATCTTTATATCAAGTTCCTGACGCTTTATCTAGAATCAATATAACTTCAATATTAGTTTCCGCTATAAATATTGTCTCACCAGATGAAGATATAGAAGACCTTTGGTATAGAAAAGTCTTTATAAATTGTCAAAAATACCCTTCTAGAATGAAAAACCTTCGAGTAGAAGATAATACTTTATATCGTTACTGTAAAAATAAATTTGACCCTAATAGTCGTTTAAATTGGAAAATTGTTATACCTAAAGAACATGTTTTAGATACTATTCGTTCTAATCATGATGATATTAATTCTGGACACTTTGGAATACATAAAACTCTTAATAAAATAAAACAACATTATTATTGGAAAGGAATGTTCGGAGACGTTCAAAGATATATTTCTTCTTGCGACATTTGTAAAGCTTATAAACATTCAATTTCTGCTCCTGCTGGTAAGATGGTTAACCCTAAGAAAGTTGATCAACCTATGGTAATGTTATCCGTTGATATTATTGGGATTTTACCTAAATCTTATTCTGGACATAGATTCATTCTTTCAATTGTAGATGTTTTTACTAAATATTGTTGGATATTTCCTATGATAAATGCTACTTCTAAAGTAATTTGTAAAATCTTTGAAAAAGAAATATTTCTTAAATTTGGTGTACCTAAAATTTTAGTGACCGACAACGGACCCCAATTTATATCTAAACATTTTGTAGATTTCTTAAAAAATTTCAACATAACTAAAATATTTTATAATGCACTATACACTCCACAGAATAATCCAGTAGAAAGATATAATAAGACAATAGAAACATGTATTTCTTGTTTTGTTAAAAATGATCATCGAACTTGGTCAAGGTTTTTGCCTCATGTCCAATTAGCTTTAAATAGTAGTGTAAATCTTGCTACAGAGTACACTCCTAACTTTTTGATGTTCGGTAGAGAACTTATTTTTGATGCATCTTTACACCGTTTTAGTAACTCTTTTGATAACTTAGATCAACTTGAGCTTGGTACTAGAGATACTTATGCTCACTCTTTAAATTCACTTAGTGAAGTTTTTGTTAAAGTTCAAGCTTATCTTTTGAAAGCTTATAAGCGTAATGCTCTTTATTATAATAGGGGAAGAAAAGTCATTTCTTTTGATGTCGGTGATGTAGTTTGGCGTAGAAGTTTTGTACAGTCAAATGCACCTGCATATTTTTCGGCTAAATTAGCACCTAAGTTTATTAAATGTGAAATTGTAGAGAGAATTTCTCCTAACGTTTATGTACTAAAGGAATTTAATAAAACAAGTACTGGACGTTATCATGTTAAAGATATAATTAAATATTAAAATTTTCATTTTTGGATTTAACTTTTATTTAAATTTGTTTTGATATTTTTTGGGAAGCGCGTTGAATGTGGAAGAATGAGGTTTGATGTATGGAAGAGGACGCGCAGGATGAAAGATGATTATCTGAAAGGAAACCAACACTTTATTGAAATACAACTTTAAATATACTAAACCTAACTTAGGTCTATTTTTGATACCTTCATTTTATTTTTGGAACTTTTATCCTAATTTTGAACTTTTACCCAACTTTAAAAACTACATCTAACGATTATATTTTCTTTTAGAAATTTTCTTGGCATCAAAAGATCTTATGTATATTTTTGTATATTTTATTATTTTGGTTACTTTGAAAAGCTTTTCACTTTTCAAGTACTCAACTTTCTTTTAGATACTTTGAGAAGTTTTCCACTTTTCTAGTATAAATATTGTTTTAGATTGCTATGAAAAGCTTTCCACTTTTCAAATAGCCTGCACATAGTGTAAATACATTTTTAATATAGATGTGTTTCAGTCTTTGTGAAGCATGTTATATATTATTTAGATTATTTAGTTTGTGTTTGTTGTAGACCTAAGCCTCGGATTTGACACTTAGAGCTCTATATAATTTTTACCCGGATTTGCCTCTCGGATTTGACTCTTTTGAGCTTTTGTCTCAGTTAACCTTTTTGGGTAAGTTTTTTACTCTTTATTTTTTCCTCGCTTTGACATTTTTGGTTCAAGCGTTGGAAACTTTAGATATTGTGAACGGAAAGTCGGTGGTGTTGAGCCGGTCACAATACAACTTTGTTGTTTTCCCAACAAACTTTTGTTAACTTGTTTTTGTGCACGGAATGTCGGTGGTGTTGAGCCGGTCACAATATACAATTTTTGGTCTTTTTGACAAACCCTTTTATTAATTTGTTAGTGTTCGGAAAGTCGGTAGAGTTGAGCCGGTCACTACTTATTATTTTTGGTTCTCTATTTTTATGAGAATAATTTGAACTTTTGTTGTTCAACTTTTTCATTGAAAACTTGTTCACTGAATCTTTTGCAGTGAATAATTATCTATAGTCGGCAGCTAATGCTTAACCGTACTACAATATGGATAACCTTTGTTATTACCTTTTAATTTAGTTAGAATCGTTCTGAGATTATAAAAGATAGAGGCGATGGTGCTTATCTACACTTTTGTTAAATATTTCAGAAATATTTATTTGGTTTGTAATACAGATAAGTAGATGGAGGCTATGGTGCTTATCCACTCTTGAGTATAATTAATTTGTGATGGATTTTAGGATTGAGTCATATTGATGGATTAGTTTTGGTAAACCTTAACATTGTTTTTCACTTAGTTAGAAAGTTTTTATAACTTGTTTTTCTAGAGCAACTTAGTCAGTGGCTAGAAGCTTAACTGATTTAATGTTATGCTTTATTAGTGTCTTCTTTTAGTTTGAATAAATTTCATATTTTGGTGGCGGAATATTTTCTGTTTATTAATTTTTTTGAATAAGTTTTTGTTAGGAATTTTTTGGGAGTTCTTCTCAAAAATAAAAGAAGTTTCATTCTTTTATTTTTTTTTGGGAAGGTATGTACTGTAACGAGGTATTTCGACTCGTTACATATTTTTCGTTTGGAAGCACATTTCAGCTTCTAAGACTGACAAAATTACCTTTTGGTTTTAAATAATTTAGAACATTTTCGTATTTAGCCATTTTTAGTCGATTTTAAATAATCGAGTTATTACTTGGTCTGTGGATCATTCCATATCCTATAGACAATCTTTAAAAAAAAAATGACTTTGACATCTGTCAATTCTCGATCGGAGACGTCACTTTTTCTTGTCCCTGGGGCCTACGAAGAGCTAAACTTTTTGTATTTTTTCTTAATCAGATTTTACAAGATTAATCCATCTTGTTAATTAAATTTGCGATGATACTCGGCGTGCTTATGGCGTAGTGCCATATGATAACGTCGTGATTTTGCGGTGAGTCAATTTTTGATAACCTAAAATGTTTCGCGTCATCCTTCATGGCGACAAATATATTTACAATCGGATTTTTGGTTACAGCCTTTGGCGCTGTTTGTTTGGACGACTGTCGTCTACTGTTTGTGCGACTATGGGTGTCGTCAACTGTTTGTACGACGCCGGAAGACGTCGTTATTTTGAGATGTTTGTTCGACGCACCACGTTTGGATGTCGTCGTAGTTTTGAGCTGTTTGAGCGACGCTAGATGTCGTCGTCTATTTTGAACGGTGTGCTCAGACGCCACCGGACGCTGCAGATAAGCTAATTTCATTATAACTCTTTTTATTACCCTTAAAACTTTAATTTCATATTCGCAAGATGCAAGAAAGACAATAACCAAATTTCAGTAGTAACATGTAAAATAAATTAACCTAAAAAGTAACGAAAACCGAATGGTATTTATAGTCAAATGTTTAGACATAGTATTCCGGCTTTAACTAAATAATGTGTATCTCATTCTGGAGGTAAGGGACGTTTCGAAGTATTAAAATTTGTCATACAATCCCAAAACCGTGTTATCATTTGCCAGTCCCCCGGTCCGAGATTAAAAGTCTCAATGACACCGCTGATTTATCCTGGTAAGTTTTAGATCTTGGTAGAACAAGGGCGCTCGATATTCATAAATACTGTCTACCTAACATTAGTTTTTAGCTTTTTATACTCTATAACCTTCATGTTACAACTAGTAACGTTTATATTTTTTATAACACAAAATTTTTTATTACAATAATGACTTGGGTTTATTTTGAGGCCATAAGCTCTAGCCAAGTCCACAATCCGATCAAGGTTTAGATTAGTGATTGTAACGGCCTCAGATAGTTTATTTAGTGGCGCTGGTGAGTATATTGATAAGTAATCTGCATAGCGGTGGTTATACTATTATAGTTATGCCTATTTATACAATATTTTTAACTAGACTCTTATACATAACACATAAACTGTTCACTATTCACTATTTCACCATTTTTATTTTTTTTACATAAAAATTGTCTGAAGTACTGAAACACACAGTTACATGTATGGTTGGTTTTAACTTTAATATTTTTTTTAATATTCTGTTGTAAACGATTGAATGACAGCTGAATGGTTCATTACTTTTGTATTTTTTCTAATTCAAAGTGTTAAAATTCTGCTTTTGCTATGTTTACTTGATAATTGGTTATGATTTATGATTTTGACGTGTATATGTGCGTGTATTAATACTGCCTACATACTGAATAAATGCTTTGATTCTTTGACTGTATGTTCCCTTCATTGATTTCATTATTATGTTTGAAATGATGAGTACTATATACATTGGAACATAGGAAGTACAGCTTGTCATCTTCAGCATCTTCACCCTATGCAGAGATCTATCTGTGCTTATTGAATAATCAGTAAAGAAACCGTATTGTGACACATTCATACAATAGATGCATCAGCATGGACACAATAGAAGCTTTATGTGAGCTGATTATGTATGTACTTGTGTATTCGAAGTTACGATAAAAAACTGGTGACAATAATTTGTTATTTCCAGCTCACAACGGAATGTTGAGATCGCGCTCAGAGCTAAGCGAAATATATAAATAATTAGACTCACCTCACGGACCACTCCGATGATAATCAATGCTGGAGGAGCAAATGTGAGCTCGATTAAAGTCAAACAAAAGTAGTAGTAGTATTCTCTTGGATGGCACTTGCTGCAACTTTCTATTGAATGTTCGAAGCTCTTCTTTGACTTGTGTATGACTTTTGTGCATATAATTTAGCTTCTTAGTTTGACGAGTTTCTTATTTGAAATTGAAATAAAGCTGACGCTGAGACAAGAAAAAGTGTATTTAACTTTGTACAAAAACTTTCTTGTTGCTGCATGCATACTGATATGATATGATATGCATATGATAGGTAGGATAGATAGATAGATATTGATGTATGACTTTGACAGTTTGTTATGACTCTGACAGATAAATACAGAATGACAAAATTTACAATTTTAGATTATAGCTCCACATGACTAGTAAATTTACATAGTATGAGTTTTACAAACTTTTATTTACTTATTAATTATGATTACTTTATACCCTAGGATCCGATTACCGATTTGTTTGATTACCTTATTTCCTTACCTTTGAATGTTAGTTGATCGTAACCCGACATGGATTAAATATTAAGCGGATGTGGCATTTAAATAATAATAATATGAGAAGGATAAAACTATACAATCACTAGTATGAGAGAGCGAGATGAACAACAATTTTTTATCCTTTACCTGCGTATGATACAGTTTAATCAACTGTATCCAGCAATGTTTGGATACAAGTTCTAGTGCACACATTGGCTCTCACCCGCTGTCATGTATAACCCGACCAAATTACGTTGTTCATTTTATCTTATAGCTGGCATATGTATCACGTGTTCATCGTTTTAGTCGGGTTATATCTCTATAGCTATTTCATTCGCATACGCTAATGTTCTCTACATATATCATCAGAAATAGGTCTCAAAGAAGTAATGTCTTGGCTACGAAAGAATTTACGAAAGAAATTACTCACACTTAACGTCAGCAAAACTAAATTCATAACTTTTTCAAAATCTTCAGAGTCACTGATAGGAAATCATAATCAGATAAAAGCTCACATTTGTTGTGGTCAATACTCATGTCAATGTCCACTGATAGAGCAAGTGCCGTCTATCAAGTACCTTGAAGTCATAGTAGATCGGCGACTAACTTGGTCGCAACATATAAAAATTCTAACTGGTAGGGTACGCAAATTAATAGTTATTTTTAAACGAATTAGACATTTACAGGATACGAAACTGGTAATGATGATTTACTATGCTCTATGTCCACTCATTGTTATCATATTGCATAGTAGTTTGGGGTGGTACAAAACATTCATGCTGCGCGCTGAGAGATCTCAATGAGCAGTACTTACGGTGATGCTTTCAAAATCATTTAGGTATCCGACCAAACAATTGTACTCCGAGACCAAACTCACGCGATCACACCATGTGACATATCTAGCTATAATAAAAAACGTCGTAAGGATTCCCTAATAACGACCACAAAATTTTCGTCTGCTTACGCACATAGGCACCATTGCTTTTTCGGACCATTTCTATACAAGCGCATTAGTAAAGTAATTTATATCTATCCGCTAACCTTATTCAAATGTAAAGCTGCTGTTGAAAAATATTTGCTAACTTTAAGCTATACTGATACAGAAAACTTATTGTTATGTAATATATAAAACAGACACACACACGCACATGCACACATATACACAAGCTCACAGGAGTACGTACACACACACACACAGAAAGACAGACACACACACACAAACACACACACACACACACACACACACACACACGCAACTCCACATTCTTCTATGTTCCGAGTTGACTTCTAAACCGGTTATATTATCGCACCTGCGAGTGCAATGACAATCGTACTTGGTCTTGTTTACGTTAGATATCGAGTATCGAAACAGTATCAGTATGACTACGTATATTTATTTTTCTTTTTTAAATATACTATACTTATGTACGTACGTGAACTTACCTATTCAGATTGTAAGCTACGGAACAATTTTAATATGCAATTATTGCACCTACTGCATACATACTACTACTCGAAATAATAAATAGCACGAATTACCTTCATAGTAAAAAATAATATAACTAGTCTAACAAATATACTACAATTATAAGGTATCTCCTCGGAAGTATTGTATCCGATAGACACCTAACCTACTCGTAAATTACAAAGTAAAAAATACCACAACACTAGTAGGAGTAAGTAGGTACGTCACACGATTCTTGTACAAAACCGGTATGCAATACCTGTGGCACTAGCAGCGTGATATTTGTGACAACTGATAAGAAAACTGGACCTTTATTTTCAATTGATATTTTATTATTAAATTTAGGTACTGGCTTACATTTCTTTAAAATATTGATAAATCGAAAAACGTAAATCCTCATGTGATTATTCTAATGTTAATAGGTATCTTGTAACATTCGCTCAATGTATACTCATTTGTTCTATTCATGCAATTAAATATTATATATACCCTTAAGTTTTCAAAAATAATACATACTGTTATATCGCGTCGTCGAGTCGCGATGTTTCGCCAAGCTTCTCGAACAAAAATACCGTGGGAAAGAATAGACTAATTAGGGGCTAATAAACACCCGACCCGACCGTCATAAAAGTAACCTTCCGGGAATTCCGACCCTAGTCAATGTACCTAGTTTTGTAGTTAAGATTGAACCTTATTCATAAGTAGTTAGAGATCAAATTAGCATGTATGGTAAAGTTGTTTACATCAGATGCTCAAAGGAAAGCCGCCCCTTTTGTTTGTGATTTTTATTGCTTTGTTTTGAACGTCTTTTGTCTATTGTTTCGAGTCAATACTGGAAAGTTCTGTAGAAATATTCTCGTCCTATATAAGACGTGAACACGTGAAACTGCGGCTTCAGTCAGTCTTTCTCTGGAAGCGACAGTGTAACTATCTAAGCGAGGATAGCGACCAAGTGATCGTTAAGTGTTATCAGTGTACTAGTGTTGTGTGTGAGTTGTATGTCTAGTGATCAGTGGAAATAAACGTTCATCTCATCGGATTGGCATTTTAATACCACCCCGCACGTAACAATACTTATACAATGTTACCGCACAGTAGGAAGTTATTGTCAGCTGTAACACAGGTTCAACTTAGAACGGCTGACAATATTCAGTTGTACCCTCATATTAGATAAATGTATTATTATAAGATATATTTAACTGCACATTGTATATTAGTGATTGTATTTATTATTATTACATTTTTATGGTATATAGGTTTCAGGTACATGTACTTGATTTGTGTTATTTACTGAATAAATATTTTATTTTTATTTTTTATTTCTATATATACTTTCTCTATGTAACCCTACGATGGTTATCTTTTTGCACAGACTCTAGTTTCATTATGGTTCCACCCGATTAGTGTATTTAGCCAGCGTTAAGTTTTAATGTGTTTCAAGTTTTTGAAAATTCAAGTCATAAGATGGTCTAAAGTAATATTTCAGCTCAAGTTGAAGTCAAAGTCTAATCCAAGTCATACCCCATGTAATGATAGACTTCACTGAAGATTTACTTTGTCTGTACTCCCACTTTGGCCATACGTAGATTCAAAATTCAAATTCAAAATATTTATTCACTTCAGATATGGTAAAAGATACATGTTAAAAAAGGCATTGTTCCAACATATCTTGCCTATTGACATGTGAATTATATTTGTACTCGCAGGTACAATAAGTAGAACTTATGTTGTAAGCACAAATCAGAACCACATAGGTACTTAAATTTTTTAAAATTATAATAATCAGGGCGAGCAAAGCGAGCCCTAGCACTATCCCACAACCTGAGCACTTTTGTGGTGCACTTTACTGAAAAACTATCCCGCCTATTGATTTGTGTTTTAACATAGTAATTTAAATTTACATGTAGATGTGTTATCAGTAAAAAAAATATCATTTTACTACCATCAAAAATAAACTGGCCAAGTGCGAGTCGAACGCGTGAACCTTAAGTGTGCGAGTCCGACTCGCACACTTAGGGTTCACGCGAAGCCTCTATTAGGGGGTCACAAGGGGTCGCGAAAACTCAGTAAAAGAAAAAAATCTAAGTTTGAAAATATACTTTTTAAGAAAATATTAGTTAAGGAGCATTTGTAGGTGTTGTTATTTAGAGTGCTTATTTCTTTCAAAAGAAAAATATGTAATTTGTTTCCTGTAGGCCACATGAACGAAGCCGCAGGCAGAAGCTGGCAATATAAAAAAATACAGATTATAAACAGTGCAAGTAGGGAAGTCGCGAAATTTATTTTCACACTAAGGGGATCGCGTTATGAAAAAGGTTGAAAAACACTGAGGTAAACAATCGTTTATAGACGGCGCTATAGTACAAAACACGATTTTAGGCTTCCGTATCTCAAAAGGTAAAAAAGGAACCCTTATAGGATCACTTTCTTGTCCGTCTGTCCGTCTGTCTGTCTGTCTGTCTGTTCGTCTGTCGCTCTGTCTGTCCGTGTGTCTCCACTGATTTTCTCAGGAACGGGTAGACCTAACAAGTTGAAATTTATACCTGACACTGAAGTCTATTGTCCCTATTGGGTGTATAAAAATCAAGGTCTTGAGACAACATTATAAAAAGATATGGGCAAATTTAGATTTTCGCGAAAACTTGTTAGTACCAAAATGTAACTTAATTTTCAACTTTCTTATTTTTTGGAATTTTTCCTTTACTTATCCTGTAAGACCTTTAAGACCTGTAAGACCTAAAACCAAAATTGACAATTCTAGGTCTACCGGAAGTACCATATAGGTTTTGGGTCAAAAACCTATAAAGCACTTCCCGTTGACCTAGAGTCATGAAATTTGGCAAGAAGCAAGGTCTTACAGCACAAATCAAGGAAAAAATCCAAAAAATAAGAAAAGTTTCAAATTAGAGGGTGCCCCCATATATACATAGTTCACGCCAATTAAGGTAGACCTCTGAGTTATATGAGCGCTGATACAATTTAGAGGTCTAGCTTAATTGGTCATCCCAACGTTGGTATGGAAGCCTCGGTGGGCGAGTTCAACTCGATTTGGCCGGTCTTTATTTCAGTATTTGTTGTTATAGCGGCAACAGAAATACATCATCTGTGAAAATTTCAACCGTCTAACTATCACGGTTCATGAGATACAGCCTGGAGACAGACGGACGGACAGACAGACAGACAGACAGACAGCGGACAGATAGACAGACAGACAGACTGACAGACAGACAGACAGACGGACGGACAGACAGAGAGACAGACAGACGGACAGCGGAGTCTCGGTAATAGGGTTCCGTTGGTACTCTTTGGGTTCGGAACCCTAAAAACTAGATTAACAATATTATTTCTAGGATAGAATATTATTGTACTACTAACACCACCAACAATATTATTGTACTAATAACATCCGTAAGAAGAACAAAGAATTATCTTCGCTGCGGTTACTAACGCCATCTGGGAATCTAAAATAACACTAGGCTCTCTATATATATATTGGAAGCATGTGTGTTCGTCAAACAATATCCACATCAATTTTTATTCCACGAAACCAGGCGCCCTCGAAAAACACGTCCCAGAGTAGTAGCTTCGTCTCACTACGAATCGTAAACAGCATTTTTCGGCAAGACTGTTTATAAAATGGCACAAAAACTTTACAATAAGCTACCAGACAGTATAAAAAATCGTGACTTACCTAGTTTAAAAAAATCTTTGAATGAACTCTTAATTAAAAAATGTTATTATACAGTTGACGAATTTTTAAAGGATACAAATATAATATTTAATTGATAATTATGAATAATACTAACATTCATTTGATAATTTGTAAATTATATTTGACATTTAGTAATGATTTTATGTGCTAGATTTTGACATAATTTGTATAGTCGTGTTCGTTGTTACTCTGAAATATAATGTAATAAATATGTCATTTAATTGTATTCTGCGACAGCTTATGATTCCTACTAATTTTATCTAATTAACCGAAATATTGTACGCCTTAAAGGCAAACTACAGAGATAATTTTATTTTATGACCTACCTGTAGTATGAACAATAAATTATTTGAAGTTTGAAGTTTTTGAAGTTAAAGAATTTACATTTTTCATCCAAATAACGTCTGGTATCAGTGTGCCAATTTCGTGGCAGATTTCTGCCATTTAGGCAGATTTGGGACCTACATTTTAACTATAGAAGATTAAGCTGACGATTCCAAAAAGTGGCAGATTTCAAGGATCTTTATGAATTTTGAAATATACATAGAATTTTGTCAATTTTCTGTTTCTATTTAAAGTATAACATTTTTATTATGCATTTATTTGGTTCAGAATTTGTAATAGTTTGAATGAGAAGGTAAACTTTATTTTTATGCCTTATTTTATGCCTTAATTCAATAATATGATGGCAAATTTTATGCATTTGTTGGAGTGGTTGGTGGTTTGGCAGATTTTTTGCCAGTGTCGGGCAGATTCGCCATTTAATAATAAAAAAAACTGCCTTAAAAATTATAACCAGGCAGAAAAACTACGCGAGCCCTCACAAAGCTCGGCTTTTAGCTAGTATTAGAACCTTGTACATAATTTTATTATTAATCTTATATACATTAGATTTAAACTACTTGGTCTCTTTTAGATTTTACCTAAACTAGCTAAATCAAGATGTACCAATTAAGCTAGACCTCTAAATTGTATCAGCGCTCATATAACTCAGAGGTCTACCATAATTGGCGTGAACTATGTATGTATGGGTGTTAATTTAAGTTAAGTGTTAGTGTTATAAAGGGTGCCCACCCTTTAATTTTAAACTTTTCTTATTTTTTGAATGTTTTCCTTAATTTGTGCTGTAAGACCTTGCTTCTTGCCAATTTTCATGATTCTAGGTCAACGGGAAGTACAATGCGTATCCACCTTAAGGAATAATTTCCTGTGCACTCTTATTGAATTGGCATCTCGCTTCTGTCTATGTTGACATTGTTGACCGATGACAAGAAGGGACAAAGCCAAAAATTATGTTTTGTTTTTGGTTTTGGCTCTTCTGATTGGTTTGAAATTTTTTATTTGGTTTTGGTTCTTCTGATTGGTTAGAAATAATTGATACTTGCAACCGAAAATGTTTTGAAACTGGATACGCACAACTGTACGCGATGGTACCTTATAGGTTTTCGACCCAAAACCTATATGGTACTTCCGGTTGACCTAGAATTGTCAATTTTGGTTAATAGCAAGGTCTTACAGGATAAGTAAAGGAAAAATTCCAAAAAATAAGAAAGTTGAAAATTAAGTTACATTTTGGTACTAACAAGTTTTCGCGAAAATCTAAATTTGCCCATATCTTTTTATAATGTTGTCTCAAGACCTTGATTTTTATACACCCAATAGGGACAATAGACTTCAGTGTCAGGTATAAATTTCAACTTGTTAGGTCTACCCGTTCCTGAGAAAATCAGTGGAGACACACGGACAGACAGAGCGACAGACGAACAGACAGACAGACAGACAGACGGACAGACGGACAAGAAAGTGATCCTATAAGGGTTCCTTTTTTACCTTTTGAGATACGGAAGCCTAAAATCGTGTTTTGTACTATAGCGCCGTCTATAAACGATTGTTTACCTCAGTGTTTTTCAACCTTTTTCATAACGCGATCCCCTTAGTGTGAAAATAAATTTCGCGACTTCCCTACTTGCACTGTTTATAATCTGTATTTTTTTATATTGCCAGCTTCTGCCTGCGGCTTCGTTCATGTGGCCTACAGGAAACAAATTACATATTTTTCTTTTGAAAGAAATAAGCACTCTAAATAACAACACCTACAAATGCTCCTTAACTAATATTTTCTTAAAAAGTATATTTTCAAACTTAGATTTTTTTCTTTTACTGAGTTTTCGCGACCCCTTGTGACCCCCTAATAGAGGCTTCGCGTGAACCCTAAGTGTGCGAGTCGGACTCGCACACTTAAGGTTCACGCGTTCGACTCGCACTTGGCCAGTTTATTTTTGATGGTAGTAAAATGATATTTTTTTTACTGATAACACATCTACATGTAAATTTAAATTACTATGTTAAAACACAAATCAATAGGCGGGATAGTTTTTCAGTAAAGTGCACCACAAAAGTGCTCAGGTTGTTTATTTACATTTGTAGGTACTCTAATGTTTATCCAGGATATTCCATGAACTCTTTTACGGAATAAAAATTGTGCTCTAGTAGCCACTTACATATTTTTTTTTTTACTGTACAAATGTAAGTGTTTTGAGAGATTCTGGAATGTGGTTGTAAATTAATAGCCATTATACAACAATTTCTGTGAAACAATTCATTGTTACATTGTGGTAGTATAAGCTTATTGGGGTACCTAGTGTTATAATTACTGAAGTATGTATATGTAGTATTATTATCTTTTCTATGCTGGGAGCGCTGAGGTCGTTGACAGAGAAAAGAATAGACCGCGGGTAGCTCTGTCTCTTTCCCACATGAAATAGGATATACTATGGAGTTATGTACTATGGAGTCTATTTCCCTCACTCAGTGCGTGCCGGTTTTTACAGGGTCAGTAACGTAGTTAGCCGTTTTTAGCTTAACGAACTTTGACCTTTATTGCTATGTGTCACTGGGTTCTAAATAGATTTGTGGTTATGTCACAGATCATATAATAGTTACTACGTGTTATGTTACAATCGTCTATCTCATGTGGCCACACTACCCAAATCCTTATAATTCCTTACTTTATGACTGAGGTGTTATTTGTGCTCTCTGTGGTTTGGTGTCACGCAAATTGTCAATGTCACTGACTGACCGACAATTGATTTGTTTGACATTCAAATTCAAATATGATATGATGTCGTCGTCGTGTCATTGATGATGTGATGTCAGGGAGCGAAACCGAGAGCAGAGAAAATGCGAAAACGAAAAATCGTGCACTGTAGCAAAAACTGCCAAATGTGCAAATTAGATCGTGACCAAATAAAAATAAAAGGAAGTTTACTTTCAGACTGAAGCGATTAAATTTGATCCTTTTAATTTTAAATAATTATTGATACTAGTAATCAGCGAGGCCAACCTGGCGCCGCATTAAGACTAGAGGCAGAGTGCGAAGACAGCAGAGGTGACTCCGAGAGGCCGTCGAGTATGAAACCCGGAGGAAGGTGATCTCGGTCGCGGTCGCGATGGGAGGCGGGCGGCGCGAGGCGCTGACGGTGGCGGCGCTGTGCGCGGCGTGGTACGCGGCCAGCTCCGCGTCCAACGTGGTGGGCAAGCTGGTGCTGACGCGGTTCCCGTTCCCGATGACCGTGACCATGGTGCAGCTGCTGAGCACGGTGGTGCTGAGCCCGCCGGCGCTGGCGGTGTGTCGCGTGCGCCGCGAGACCGAGCTGCCACCGCGCTACTACTGGCGCGTGCTGACGCCGCTCGCCTTCGCCAAGTTCCTCACCACCGTCTGTTCCCAGGTCTCCATATGGAAGGTGCCTATCTCTTATGCGCACACAGGTTAGCATGCACCCTGCTGAAGATCGTGTCCTGCTCCTATTCATCTCAGTTTCTAGGCAGAATTGACCGGAGGTGATGTTTCAACATTATATTCTCACTGTAGCCTTCCGTGGGGAACGATCTGGCTGGCCTGATTAACTCCATATAAAATAGATACTCTTTATTGCAACAACATGACTATAAGCTAAATGACATGACAAAATAAACAAAAGTGTGTTACAATGGGATGTCCTATCACTAAGAATGATCTCTTCCAGAACTTATTATCCAACATATTTACTGTGTGTAACTATATAACTACTGTTGTAGTAGTTATATAAACGCAATTACTATTCAAATATTAAATAAATAAGTCTCAAAATAAATAACAAGTTTAGAATTATATTTCAAAAACATATTTATTTATTTTGGGCAATTTCTGTTCCACTGATGGGCAAAGGCTGCTCTACCTTTTCAAAAACATAAAAATCTTAAATACTTAATTAATAATAATAAAAATAATGAGCCATTAATTCTGAACTGTGACAATGTTTGAGATTTTTTTTTATTATTATATTTTTTCTTTTTTCTGTAGTTTTATGTGATGTCACGCAGTCCAGCGTGCCTCGTGGTATAGGCCTCCTCCAACATTTTCCACTGGGTTCTGTCTCGTGCGACCCTTCTCCAATGATGTCCAGCTGTCAGTTTTATGTCGTCTTCCCATCTGGTTTGCTGGCGTCCTCTGTTGCGCTTCCCATCTCTGGGGTACCAATCTGACACTCTTGTACTCCATTTATTTTGGGTCGCCCGTATCATGTGACCGGTCCATCTCCATTTCTGGCTGTCTATTTTTTCCAATATGTCAATGAGTTTAGTTTTTGCTCTTACAGTGCTACTTCTCACTTTGTCCATCATTATCACTCCCACCATGGTTCTCTCCACGGCTCTCTGGCAACGTTTTAACTTTTCTTGGTGATGTTTGGTTAGTGACCAGGTTTCACATCCGTAAGTGATGACGGGAAGTATACAGGTTAAATACTTTCCTTTTTATTGACATTTTTATTTCTTTGGATTTTACTACTTCTTTCAGTGACCAGTACTTCTTCCATCCGTTTGCTATTCTCCTGTTAATTTGTTTAGTGGTTTGTTCATTGTGAGATATTAATTGTCCCAGATAGTTATATTGTTGCACATACTCGAGTGGGTGGTTGTCTATTTCAGTGGCTGTGGGCGTGGAGTTTGTCAGCAGTTTTGTTTTATCTTTGTTCATAGATAGGCCTACTTTCATACTTTCTTCACGGAGTGATTTTATAATTTCTTTGAGGTGTGCCAGGTTTTCTTCAAACAGGACTATATCATTTGCAAATCTTAAATGGTGTAGTTTCTCACCGTGTATATTGAGGCCAAAGCCATTCCAGTTCGGTTTGCGGAAGATACTTTCCAGTACAGCCGAGAACAATTTTGGTGATAACTGGTCCCCCTGTTTTACACCCCTCATGATTTTAAACTTTTCGCCTAGGGTTTCAAGTTGTACCCTCGCTTCATCATTTGAGTAGATGTTCTTAATAATTTCAATGTATTGCGAATGTATCCCTTGTTGTTCCAGGCTATCCCATATGGATCTATGGCTTATGCTGTCAAAGGCTTTGGAGTAATCGATAAATGCCATATACAGATTTTTGTTGTATTCCTTATATTTTTCTACTATTTGTTTTACTGTGTGTATATGGTCTAAGGTGGAAATTTTTTGTCTAAAGCCTGCTTGTTCTTGCGGTTGGTTTTCATCAAGCTTCTTGCTTATTCTTTCTAGGATAACTTTGGAGAATACCTTGTAGATATTTGACATCAGACTTATGGGTCTGTAGTTACTTATGTCTTCTTTTTGTCCTTTCTTACATATAAGGATAATATGTGATGTTTTCCATTGTGTGGGGATAGTACCAGTCTCCATTATTTCATTGAATATTGATGTAAGTATGGGTATAATACTTAATTACCTTATTAATAAACTGGCCAAGAGTGATTTGGACTCGCACACCGTGGCCTCCATACAAACCTCTCAAACTCGGATAAAATGTTAACTTAACTTTGCAGTTGGATCGCTAGGCCCATGCCTGGACACTGTTAATGCACGAAAGTGCTGCAAGATCTTGCTTCTTGCCAAATTCATGATTCTAGTTCAACGAGAAGTACCATAAAGGTTTGGATTCCCTTGTGAAATCGCAAAATATGTGACATTAACCGATTCCGTGCGGAGGGCCCCGGGAAGACGCCTTAAAAATCTTTCGCGTCTGGCGTAAGGCTCCCGAGTGGAGCCAATGTTTTTTCCCAGAAAATACAGTTAAAATAACTTTTGCAAGATTTACTAAAACAAAAGTGTCTAAGTTTGTCACATAGAGTAACCCTGCAGCGTTCGTTTGGGGATATTGCATGAATTAGTAAACATCAGGAGTTGTCAACCTTTTTCTTTAGCAATTTTAAAAGATTTACTGTAAATACAAGTGTCTTAGTTCGTTTGTTACGTAAATTAATCCTACAGCGTTACTACTACTTACTATACAGCTAATATATTTAAATACATAATACATCTTGACGGATATATGCGTAGAACTTAAAGAGAAAGAAGAGAAGAACTTACTTTAAGAACTTTGTTATGAAGGTTAATTAAAAACTCAAAATAATTACAAAAATATACACTTAGGTACCCGATGTCATATGATAAGACATCGGGTAAAAAAACGTAGGTATCCATTAAGAAAGTATTTTCAAACTCTGTTACTTACGTACCCTGTTTCACCCTTTAGGGTGGAATTTTGAAAAAGCCTGAAATAAGTATTGAATTATTTGTTTACAGAAGCACAGAATAATGAATAGTACAAACAGAAGTACTTAAATATTTGTTTACAGAAGTACATGTGTCAAGTTTCGAATAAAACAGGCTATCTAATCTTGTTTCTCCATACAAACTTTGAACCCTTTTTTAGCGGATACCTACGACATAATAACTATCTATATGCCAAATTACAGCGCAATCCGTTAAGTGGTTTGACCTGTGCGTTGATAGATCAGTCAGTCTGTAAAGTTTGACTTATTATTAGAAGATACGATACTTATATTTTTGGCTGATTCTTTTATGTTGTGTTTTTGTAAATGAAAGAAGTTTTGAACGCTGACGAAGCCGCGGGGCACATCTAAACATAAAGTGCTCGGTTACAGGCACACATGTACTGGCTAATGACGAAGCCGCGGGGCACATCTAAACATAAAGTGCTCGGTTACAGGCACACATGTACTGGCTAATGACGAAGCCGCGGGGCACATCTAAACATAAAGTGCTCGGTTACAGGCACACATGTACTGGCTAATGACGAAGCCGCGGGGCACATCTAAACATAAAGTGCTCGGTTACAGGCACACATGTACTGGCAAATGCGCTAATCTTGCGAGTCCATAACTCAATGAGTACACATATTAAATATTGATGTAATTAATTGTTTGATATAATTGTAATAAATTACAACAATCAGTATTTAGTTAAAATTAACAAGTATAATATTATGATAAATCTTTAATTATTAAATATTTAAAACGTAAAGAAGTGTTTAACACTTCTATAATTTAACTCCGGTCGTTCTACCATATCCTTCCTTACATGTAAAGTAGTACAAACCACAGAGTACATTGAATATAGGGTACAAAAAGGTTTAGCATATCTGAAAGAAAAACTTAAGTTTTTTTCAATCTCCTCTGAAACACGCAGACAGTAACTTTAAAAGACACTAGACTAATAAATTAACCGCTTACGTTCTATTTCGGGTGGCAACTAAACTTAAAACACGTGAAAAACGAAAAAAAAAGCACAGAGTTAGTTCCTGGCGGATGGCGCCTTAGGGACGCCATCATACTCCCTGGCGTAGGGCTCCTCAGGGGAAAATGAAAAATTTGTTCGCCGCCAGGCGCAAAAGTTTGATAAAAAGAGTAACGCACGGAATCGGTTAACTGTCTACCAGGCTGGGATCTTAAAACGAGTCGCCTGAAATTGAGGATTCCGCTGCTGTGAGAGGGTCATCCTCCCAAATAGATTTTAGCTGCTGGAGTTAAGCCTAAAATATTTTAAATTGATATTTTTTGAATTCGCGAATTCGCGTGAATAACTTGCAAATGCGTGAAATGGAACGTAAATATTAGGTACAGTCTTAGTCTGACACTAAGGCAACACACACTAGAGAACAGTGACCACCACGTGACGTGAGCCGATGAGCGTAGCGAGGAGGAGGCCGAACCGACGCTTTGGCGTTTAAATTAAGTTACAGAAATCTTTATCTATATATACCTATATACGTGTAAAATATCCGTCTAATTTGATTTACTGACAATTCAATTAATTTTCATAAAAAACCTTTTTTCCCATCATCTATGTTTCTGCGTTTCTCCACGCATAGGGGAGTGGCCCCTCTCCAGCTTAAACTAATTATTGATCAATTTAGTACTTAACCTGAAAATATTTAAATATTCATATCTCCTAAAAGGGGGGTTCCGCTCTCCCTTCCCCTCCCCCCTCCCCCATTCTCTTCCCTAAATCAACGGTGTTTCAATAGAGTAGCGTCAATAAACTTTGATAATAAACATAGACATTCATTATTCTGTGACATAGAGAAAGTATATATATAAATACTCCATCGACGATATTAAATGAAAAAAAAATTATGCATTTCCGGCGGGGGGAAATGGCGCAGGAGGGTTCCTCACGTCTCCCCCTCCCCCCTTCACTTCCCTAATTTCAGGCGACTCGATTTAAGATTTTACTCGTCTACCATATTATCTTTCTATCGCGTCGACTTACAACCTTTATTTTTCCAATGCTGATAGACCAAAAATATTTGATATAAGTTTCAACTCTATATCTCTACGCATTTCTGAGAAAAGGGGTCTCAAAAGACACGACGGACAACAAAGCGATCCTACAAGGGTCACTCCGTTTAATCACTATTAAGCTAGAAGCAGTAGAGTGGAGTGTAGTGTAGTGTAGGTATAGGTATAGTGTGGTTGCAGTGAAGGCGAGCACGCCGCTGTGGACGGCGGGGCTGGCGTACGTGCTGTTCGGCGAGCGGCAGCCGGCGCGCGTGCGCTGGGCGCTGGTGGCCATCGCGGCCGGTGTGGCGGTGGCCTCGCTCACGGAGCTGCAGTTCGACGCGCTGGGGCTGGGCGCGGCGCTGGCGGCGGCGGCGCTGCTGTCGCTGCAGCACCTGTACTCGAAGCGCGTGCTGCGCGACACGGGCGTGCACCACCTGCGGCTGCTGCTGGCGCTGTCGCGGCTGGCGCTGCTGCTGTTCCTGCCGCTGTGGGCGTGGAGCGACGGCGGCGCGCTGGCGCGCGGCGCAGGCGCGGAGGCGGGCGCGGGTGCGGGCGCGTTGCTGGCGGCGGACGGCGCGCTGGCGTGGCTGCAGGCCGTGCTGGCGTTCAGCGTGCTGTCGCGCGTGTCGCCGCTGGGGTACGCGGTGGCGTCGGCCGCCAAGCGCGCCGCCGTGGTGGCCGCGTCGCTGGTGGTGCTGCGCAACCCGGCCTCGCCCGCCAACCTGGCCGGCATGGCGCTGGCGGGCGCCGGCGTGCTCGCCTACAACCGAGCCAAGGCGGACGCGCGCACCTATCGCCCGCAGCGCCCGCTGCTGCCGGTCTGACGGACCGTCTAGAGGTCGTCGCCCGCTTACAGGACGCCGCTCCCACCCGCCGAAACAATGTTCATTCAAATGTGAGCCTGAGGACGTCCACTGTTGACAGACTTTACATTGACGACGTGAAGTAGCAGACGGCTCGCCGTAGCCGAGCTTACCGCCGGCGTCCTACTCGTATCGGTCGTATCGCTCACTGCGCCCTTCGAGGGAGCGGTTCAATCTGTTCCGTTTGAAGCACGTTACTTTTTGTAGACTGACAGCTGTAAGCGCGTGGACAGCTGGTGGCCTGCTAGCCAGGGCGTGGACATCGAGTATTCGCCTCCATTTAAGGCAGTGTTGGAGCAGGGTCGTGTAAGTCGGCGACGACTTTAATTGCTTCTATAAATACAATACATTATCTATATTTATTTTGACATTATATTATATTAAAATTAAATAAAACTAGAACGCTTTTCATATATTATGTCCTTTCTTGGTCCATATTCACAAAATCTCAAAAATATTGTTTTTAACCGACTTCACAACGAAGCAAAAGAAGAGGTCCTCCATCTATTAAGATAGGTAGTTGAATAACATAAACTTGCCAAGTTCAAGTTGGACTCCCACTCATAGGGTTCCGTAACACAGTAGAGTACAACTATAATTTTTCACCACCAAAACATTAACTTTCTTAGGGCTCCGTAACCGAATGGCAAAAAACGGAACCCTGATAGATTCGTCATGTCTTTCCGTCCGTCCGTCAGTATGTCACAGCCACTTTATTCCGAAACTATTAATAATAGTTTTGAAACTACACAGTTGAAACTTGGTAGGTATAGGTGTATTATGTGAACCGCTTTACGATTTTAACTACAAAAATAAAAGATTATGGGCTCCCTGTAGGTACATAAAACTGGAACTAAATTTTTTTTTCATCAAACCCATATGTTTGGTGTGTCTATAGATAGGTCTTTAACACGGACGTACTACCCAGTACGTACCCAGCCCGTCTGTCTGTCCGTGTGTCACCACGGATTTTCTCAGGAACAGGTACCTAGCAAGTTTAAATTTATACCTGATACTGAAGTCTATAGTCCCTATTGGGTGTATAATAAAACTGGCCAAGTGCAAGTCGGACTCGCACTCGTAGGGTTCCGTAACACAGTTAAGTATTCCATAACTATGATTTTTCGCAACTACAAAATTAACTTTGTTTTTCATAGTGCTTGTATGAAAAACAAAGTTACCTTTGCGGTCGCGATATCTCTAAAACTGCTGACTGTATCTCGTTCAAACCAATTTTCGTAGTTTTTATTGAGATCTACAGCATACATTTTTTTTAGATTTTTTACTCCCATACTTTAAAAGTTAGAGGGAGGGGGACACACATTTTACCACTTTAGACACGCCTATCTTACATATGATTGACTTTGAGAAAAAATGATTTTAGGAACCTCAATGTCATTTTTGAAGACCTATCCATAGACACCCCACACGTATAGGTTTGAAGAAAAAATTTTTTTTTGTTTCAATTCCATGTATAGGATGCTTCCCCTTAAACTTTTATATTTTTTATTTTTGTATAAAAATCGGAAAGCGGTTCACAGAATACATCTACTTACCAAGTTTCAATTCTGTAGTCCTAACAGTTTCGGAATAAAATGGCTGTGACATACGGACGGACAGACAGACATGACGAATCTATAAGGGTTCCGTTTTTTGCCACTTGGCTACGGAACCCTAAAAATGTAGGTCTTGAGTCAACACAATAAAAAGATATGGGCAAATTTAGATTTTCGCGAAAACTTGTTGGTAACAAAATGTACCTTAATTTTAAACTTTTTTATATTTCGGAATTTTTCCTTTACTTGTGCTGTAAGACCTTGCTTTTAACCAAAATTGACAATTCTAGGTCAACCGGAAGTAGTACCCTATAGGTTTTGGGTCGAAAACCTATAGGGTACTTCCTGTTGACCTAGAATCATGAAATTTGGCAAGAAGCAAGGTCTTACAGCACAAATTAGGGAAAAATCCAAAAAATAAAAAATGTTGAAAATTAAAGGGTGCCCCCAAACATATATAGTTTAAGCCAATTAAGGTAGACCTCTGAGTTATATGAGCGCTGATACAATTTAGAGGTCTAGCCAGGCCTGTCGCACTCCGCGCTGTAGCTATGAAACTAAAAGTACCTCCGCGCACCCACTAGGGTTCAAGTTCAGTCAGTTAAGTGTCACGCGCGCTCTCGATCGGCCGCGCGCCTTACTTGTACCTACCTCAATATTATATTCCTTGCTTCATATAGTAACTGTAAAGAGTAACTATGTAAAAAGCAAAGAATGTCACACATAAAATGGTAGGTAGGTATAAATCAGCTGAGTTTCATGTTACAAGGGAATTCACGTAATGATCTTTAGGGAATTTCTATCGACATTACATCTTGCTTTATTTAGTTAGTTCTAAGATAAATAAATAGGGTAGGTACCTACTAACGTTTACTTCAATTTTCCTTTTTTTCTTTCTTAATGATTTTGTCGTGTCATACGATAGTCAGATTTTTATAATCGAATGTAATTAAAGTACTTATAGATCTCAGATCACTGAGATTCACTGAGATCTGATAAGTATCTCCAGAGATATGACGATAAACGTTTCAAACTTGCTACTGAAATTGACTCGCGGGGCATGGAAGTCGGTGTTTTAGTTTTTAATCTATTTCACAAAAACGGAGGAGGTTCTCAATTCGACGGTTTTTAGGGTTCCGTACCCAAAGGGTACCAACGGAACCCTATTACTGAGACTCCGCTGTCCGTCCGTCTGTCTGTCTGTCTGTATGTCTGTCCGTCTGTCACCAAGCTGTATCTCATGAACCGTGATAGTTAGACAGTTGAAATTTTCACAGATGATGTATTTCTGTTGCCGCTATAACAACAAATACTAAAAACAATAAAGTTAAAGATAATAGAGGGTCCCCATACAAGAAACGTGTTTTTTTCGGCATTTCACGCCATCTATGAACGCTTAGTTAGGTAAACGTCCCATAGATGGCGTTATATTGAAATGTCGATCCCTAACACCTTTGTTAGACGTTAGAAGGCGTTATAAGAAACGAAATGTTTATTAATTATTATTTTTTGCTGGCGAATAATGATAGTGGTATTTTTTGCTCGATCTTATAAAATACTGTAGTGTGGTACGGAACCCTACGAGTGCGAGTCCGACTTGCACTTGGCCAGTTTATTTAAATGTTTGTGACCTCAGAACTCTGTCAGATCTTAACCGATTTGAAATTGAAAATTCTTTTTTAGGGTTCCGTAGTCCTGATAAGGAACCCTTATATTTTCGTCATGTCCGTCTGTCTGTCTGTGTGTCTGTCTGTCTGTCCAAGGTTTTGCTAGGAGACCGTTAGTACTAGAAAGCTGAAATTGTGTAGGTATGTGTGTATATCAATAACGCCGACAAAATGGTGAAATAAAATATTGGATTTTTTTTTTAATATATTTTTTTTATTTTGTTATTCTACTATTACAAAATAAAGTTTTCCTAGAATTAATAAAATACATAATTATTTTTGGTCGAAAAAGTAAGTCGGCTCCTACACTATTATAATGTTACAATTCAAACAACCTACGATTCTAGGCAAGTGATACTATTGTCGCGTTATTTAACTTACGCAATCTAAAACTTTACTCAATTTTAATTGAACGTCACGTATTTTAGTTTAACTGTAGTACTTTTATCCTACCTCGACATTAAACATTAATGTAGTACTTATTATCAGTAATGTACTCATTACATTGTTCTACGAGTATTCTTCTACCAATTAAAGGCTTACAAGTTTTCTTATAACATTCAACCCTATAGTAAAAGCCGCGAGTTGACCGAGTTATTCAGACTCTCGCTGTGCGGACTTACGGTGCATTTTACTGTGCGCAACACGCGGTTCATAGTTACTATTAGTTGATACTGTGGCGCAAATTCAAGGTCGCACCCGAGGCGTGAAGCGCATTTTGAACGTTACTAGCGTTGTAACTAGGTTTAATCTCGCATTTTTGCTCTCAGGGAGTGCAATTTCTGTACTTGTACTATTCATTATTCTGTGGTCTAGCTTAATTGTTAACCAACGTTGGTACGGAAGACTCGGTGGGCGAGTTCAACTCGACTTGGCCGGTTTTTATTTTCTAAAAATATAACTTTGAGACACATAACCATTCTTTATCATTATACCTTTGCACTTCTATAGCTATATTTCATATGACTGATGAAACTATCGATAATGATGGGGTGGTGTCACGTTGTCCCAGCACTGAGCATGATTTATTGCTACGAGTCAAATTGAAGTTGTCCAATCACAGCGCTGTATTACGTATAACCCCCCGCAAAATGTTTCGCTCGCGAATTAGTTCATAGTTTTTCTCATGCGGAGTCCACTGGGTGGTACGTCCGTGGTCTTTTGAAATTTAAGGTTCCTAAAACCATTTTTTCTCAATGTCAATCATTTGAATGATAGACACTTTCAAAGTGGTAAAATGTGTGTGTCCCCTCTAACTTAGTAACGGAGTAAAATATCTAAAAAAATATATGCTGTAGATCTCAATAAACACTTTCAACGAAAATTGGTTTGAACGGGATATAGTCACCAGTTTTTGAGATAGCAACCGCAAAAACACACTTATTTCCAAATTTAAGTTTGAGGGAGGGAGGAGGGGGGCACATATTTAACCACTTAGAAGCGACTATCTTTCAAACGATTGACTGAAGAAAAATAGTTTTAGGGTAGAGATGAAACGGATATCCGGGATCCGGCCTTGTTTTCACTATCCGGCAACATATCGGATAGTAGGTAATTCAGTATCTGGCCGGATTCCGGATAGTAAATTCCAACAATTGTTACTATTTTACACAAGGCATATCATACGACGTTTGCCACTCTAGAACCAGTCTGCCCCAACGGTAGGTGGCGTGTTTTGGGGGAGGCCTACGTCTAGCAGTGGACTGATACCGGATGATAATGATGATGATGATGTGACCTTAATTGGTTATGGACACCATTTATTTTTATAATTGCACCCACTAATAATTAGTTTGGTACTCAACATTAACAAGTGGCAAATGGTGGTGAATGAATACCAAATTTTTCGCTTTTGTTGCTAAGAAGTCTTGACTTGAAGTTAGTCTCCGGCTTCGTAGCTTGCCGAATATCCGGTATCCGGCCAAACCACTATCCGTTGTATCTCTTTTTTAGGGACCTCTATGTCATTTTTAAAGACATGTCCTATATAAACGCACATAGGTTTGACGAAAAAAATTTTTTTTTTATTAAAAAAAGGAACCCTTATAATATTTTCTTGTCCGTCTTCTAAGGGACGGGTGGACCTAGCAAGTTGAAATTTATTTATGATTTATGGTGGCCATTCCATCTACCCGCACAAAGCGTTTCGATTCATCATTTATCAAACGTACTGCCAAAGAATGGAATTCCTTGCCGGTGTCTGTGTTTCCCAGTAACTATAACCCGGGGGTCTTCAAATCGCGAGTGAACAGGTATCTTCTAGGTAAGCGTGCTACATCGTCGATCGCATCGTCACTTAACATCAGGTGAGATAGTGGTCAAACGCTTACCTATTTAGTATAAAAAATATATATATATATACAGATACTGAGGTCTAGAGTCCCTATTAGGTGTATAAAAATCAAGATCCTGAGTCAATACGATAAAAAGATATAGGCAAATTTAGATTTTCCCGACTTGAATGAGGCACTCTGGAGTCTGGACATCGACTTCAAAGCCGAAAGATCCCGATTGATGAAGTCTACGCTCCGACCGAACCTACTCCAAACCGTTGTTGGATCCGAAACATTCCAATTAAAATTGGAAAATCGATTCGCTGCCTTGGAAACCACAGATTACGGAAACCAGAAACTCGAAGAAGTGGAAATCCTCAGGGATGAAGGGACGAAGTTTTGCGAGAGCAAGCGTACGGGCAAAAAGTCCAAACTTTCGGCAGAAACACTTCGACTAATGGAAGAGAGACGAACAGACCCTTTGTCAGCTTTTCACTTAATCAGGTGCGCAACAAAACCATTAAGAAGCTGGTACGACAAGACCTTCGATCCTCTAACACGCTCTTTATTAAAGAATCAATTGAGCAGAATCGGGGGTCGAAAGTGTTCGCCCAGCCTCTGGGTAGAAGCTAACTCACAAAGCTGACAACGTCAACGGGGAACGTCGTCGCATCCAAGTCGGAGATTCTGTCAGAAGTTGAAGACTTCTACGGCAAGCTCTACATCGCATGCTTCAAGGCCCGAACCCGATACTGAGGATTGTAGAGCCACCTTGACCCGCCACTTCACAGAAGACCTGCCCGAAGTCAGCCGAGATGAGATCGTGGTGGCCCTTAAACAGCTCAAAAATGGAAAGGCCCCAGGTGAAGACGGAATCACAACGGAGCTTCTAAAAGCTGGAGGAGCCCCAGCTGCAACAGCTCTTGAATTCTGTTCTCTTCACTGGGAGAACTCCACAGGCATGGAACAGGAGCATGGTGGTTTTGTTTTTCAAAAAAGGAGACAAAACCCTCTTGAATAATTAAGATAGTTAAAAAACTAAAACAACCGACTTCAATGCCCCGCGAGTCAACTTCAGTAGCAAGTTTGAGACGTTTATCGTCATATCTCTAGAGATACTTATCAGATCTCTATGAAATTACAATGGGATCACCTCGAAAACGTACCCTACCGATTACAAAAAGAATCATTCGAATCGGTTTAAAATTCACGGAGTAATCGCGTAATATACACACAAAAATAAAAGAAAATAAATTATAAATATAAAAAATATTGAAAAACAAGCTTTTCTCTAGGACGATGAACTAAAAAATAAATTCTAGTAAGTATTTGGCGTGTAGGTACTACCTATTAACTTAAAAGCTTGAAGCACTACCCGTTTTTCAGGCTAGGTTATTACTATACTTCAGTGCCTCAAGCTTTAATATAGAATTTATTTTTAACATTTTAGTTCATCGTCCTAGATAAAAGCTTGTATTTAAAAATATTTTTTATTTATAATTTATTTTTAACTTTTTAGTAGGTAGGTACCGACTACCTACCTACTACCTAAGTATTTAAGAGAAGGCATGATGTTTTAAAATATTCCACGGATATTTGATGTAATTATGGGTAAAGTGCTCTTCGCGGAAAATCAATCGACTCGGTGGGGCTATGTTGCTTTATAACAGAAATGCCATGGCCCCCTTACAGCTTGATCATCAGATCCTGGCTATCATTTAAGTGTAATTTGAGCCCAAATTCACTGGGGTTACGTTATTTTATCACAGAGATGCCGTGGCCACCTTTCAGCTTCATCACCAGTCGCTAAATATCATCTAGGTGTAAAGTTCTCTTCAAGACGAATCAATCGATACCAAACTCGGTAGAGTTACGTTGATTTATCACAGAGAAGCCGTGGCCACCTTCCAGCTTCATCATCAGACCCTGGATATTATCTAGGTGTAAAGTTCTCTTCAAGACGAATCAATTGAGCCCAAACTCGGTAGAGTTACGTTGATTTATCACAGAGATGTCGTGGCCACCTTCCAGCTTCATCATCAGACCCTATATATCATCTAGGTGAAAAGTTATCTTCAAGACGAATCAATCGAGCCCAAACTCGGTAGGGTTATGTTGATTTATCACAGAAATGCCGTGGCCACCTTCCAGCTTCATCATCAGACCCTGGATATCATATAGGTGAAAAGTTCTCTTCAAGACAAATCAATCGAGCCCAAACTCGATGGGGTTATGTTGTTTTATCACAGAGATGCCGTGGCCACCTTCCGTCTCCATCATCAAACCAGCTCCATGGTACCATATCATTGTATTGTCACCATATACCTAAGTCACCAGATACATAAGTACACCAAATTTGAGTCCAATCGGACATCGGGAAGTGGGTCTAATTTAGCTTCCAAGATTCCACCCGAACATACATAGTTACATACATACATACATTGCAAGTTAAATAAAAGCTTGTAAAAAAAAACATACAGATGAATTGAGAACCTCCTTCTTTTTGGAAATCGGTTGATAAGAGCCCTGTTGGCGTAAAGAATAGATATATAAGGATAGGCTTGACTTTTAAGCGAGAGGTCACCGGTTCGAATCCTAGCACGTGTGCTCATTCACAGGTTGTAGGAGCATATTATATCCATGTTCCGCTTGACTGTAGCTTACCACCATCAAGGATAAAATTAGCTGCCATAACCTTACGATGTTCCGGGCTCCGGCCGCACACAGCCCTTGAGAGTTTTAGAGTATTCTAGGCCTAGGGTTCACCATCTTCGACCGCATCATCGCTTACTTAAGAATTTACTTACGAAGCTTTTTTTTTTAGCTTACGAAGATTATGGAAAAAGCTGTATGTCAGCAATTAACAAAGTACCTAGAATCTAATAATATATTACCCGAGTACCAATCAGGATTTAGGCAGTCTCGAAGCACAATGACAGCTTTATTAGACGTTACTGACAACATACTAGCTTCTCAAGATGAAGGCAAATGCACCCTATTAGTACTGCTTGATTTCTCACGCGCCTTCGATGCAATTAATATCTCACTTCTACTGTCAAAGCTGAGTTACTACGGATTTGATCAAAGTGCGCTCATGTGGTTTAATAGTTATCTAAGTAACCGTAGTCAATACGTAGAATTGCGATTACCCTCTGGTAAAACATCATCTTCGCAGCCTTCCCTAGTAAGTAGAGGTGTCCCACAAGGATCTATTTTGGGTCCGATACTATTTATTTTGTATAGCACTGACATCACACACTGTATTCGTAATTGCAAATATCATATTTATGCCGATGATATTCAGATCTATATTTCTTGCAATCCTGAGAACATTCTCGATGCTATACGAGATCTCAACGAAGACCTAGATAGAATAGCTGCGTGGTCTATAAATAACTGTCTTCTACTTAACCCAGTCAAGACAAAATTTATGGTTCTAGGCAGTAAACACAAACTACTGAGAGTACCAGCAACTATTACTATTTCCCTCATGGGAGAAGCCATAGAACGAGTCTATGAGGCCCGTTACCTTGGACTCAATATCGACGCAGAATTGAGATACGAAAAGCATATAGCCAGCTGTGTTCAGAACTGCTTCTACAAGCTGAAGACTATTTATAAGTTAAGACCATACCTCAGCGAAGAACTAAGACTTCAGCTTGTAGAGACTTTAGTTTTGTCGAAACTAAACTACGCCGATACTGTGTTTGGGCCTAGGTTACTTTCAAGGACACAGCGCTTGATACGAGTCCAAAATGCGTGCGCCAGGTTTTGCTTTAAGATCCCTGCAAGAAATCATGTCACACCTTATCTCAATAAGCATTACTCATTAAAAATGAAATCACGCCGGAAGCTGCATCTCGCGTGTCTACTCTTTGGTGTCGTCAATTTTAAAAATCCGTCATATTTATACAACAAGCTTAAGTGGCTCTCTGATGATGGACAACGACATCGGGCTTGCAGACACGGTTCACTACTGCTTTCCTTACCTCGGCACCGAACTGCTGCCTTCAGAGGTAGTTTTCGGTATGCAGCTTCCAAGTGTTGGAACAACCTGCCACCGCCCATCAGGATTCGTAAAAATTTAAATACTTTCCGACAACTAATTAAACGATACTTAATTGGCCTACAAAGAGATACCGAAGATATTAATATAGATTATTCTTTTATTTGATTTCGTAGAAACCTATGTTCCACAGTAAAATAAAATTAGTTATTACTATAACTTGTGTAATAATATGTTCAATTTATTTATGTTCTTGCCTATTAGTTTCTTATTCCAAATTTTTCCAACAATGATTATTATTGTAAATAATGTTAAAATATACCTATATGTTATATACCTATATATATATATATATATATATATATATAATATAAATATTGTATGTATTACTATTTTTATTTTTATGTATTGTATACTAGGATGATGGATTACAATGGATGGCGTCAAAACTTTGGCAGCATGTCCATTTTCTGTTTGTGTTAGTGTCTAGAACTGCTAGAGTGTGCGTGAGTAGGGAAGTGATCACTAGTGTAGAACATATCGATAAAAAGGTGAAAAATGTAGAAAACTAAAACTTATGTAAAAAGAAAACAATTTATGTGATAAAATACATTTCAAGTTATTGCGTGACTAAGGGAAATAGGGATTCATATTTATAAAACCCAAAAAACCATATTGACTGTCAGACTTTTTTTACCAACCCCTTGCAAAAATCTTGCAACATGTATTTACTTATTTATTTATAGAAGTACTTACGTAAATCTATAAGTTTTTACATATATTTTTTTTTTTTCATTATAAATTATAAGTAATATCCGTGGGGAATGTTTACAAAATGCTTTCTCAGCGGAAACCTACGTCATAACAACTATCTGCATTTTAAATTTCAGCAATCCGAAACAATATTGATTTTCAGACTTTGTTACCCCACTTCACCCTCTTAGGGTGGCATTTTGAAAAAGCCTGAAACTCGTATTTACTTATTTATTTACAGAAGTACGGTTTGCGTGAAGGTTGAATAAAATGACTATCCAAACTTTGAACCCCCGTTTCATCCCCTTAAAGAGTGAATTTTGAAAAATCTTTTCTTAACGGATACTTATGTTAAAACAACTGGATGCCAAATTTAAGCGCAACCCGAAACGATATTGGTTTTCAGACTTTGTTACCTCATTTCACTCTTTTAGGGGTGGAATTTTGAAAAAGCCTGAAACACGTATTTACATATTTTTTTACTGAAGCACTTGTATGAAGTTTCGAATAGAAAAGACTATCTAATCTTGTTTATCCGTACAAACTTTGAACCTCCATTTAACCCCCTAACGGGGTGAATTTTGAAAAATCCTTTCTTATTACACCCTTGCGTACTAAGACAAATATACTCTTTAAATTTCAAGTCTCTACGACCAGCGGTTTAGGCTGTGCGTTGTCTGTCAGGCAGTCAGTATGTCAGGACAAAGATTCTTATAGTATTAGATAAATTATCATATAAAATTACGCGCATCGCAAATAATAAAAAAATGCAGTGAAACCACAAATACGCCATACTTACTTTGTAAACATTAATTGTATTATTCATTATTGTGTGACATTAATCAGATTTTTAATTGTAAAAGGTAACAGGACAAGCATGACTCTCACTTGATGGTAAGCGATGACGTCTACCTATTACAGATACAGCGATACAGGAAAATTCTGGCAGTCCAGAATTTTGCATGTCACTCCACTGCGCCTGTTACCTTGAGACATAAAGATGTTAAGTTTCACATGCCCCGTAATTTCACTGGACACCTTGCCATTTCAACCGAAAAACATTCCCATGAAAATTAATTGGCAAAGTGGTCGGCCCAGGCGGACTAGCAGAAGTCCTACCACTACAGAAAAATTAGCTCATTTTTTTGTAAATGCTAACGATATAAAGTAATTTGATGTCAATATAGTATGATCTATTGTATCATCATCATCATCAGCCAGTGTCAGTCCACTGCTGGACTGTAGGCCTCTCCCAAGATGCGCCACTGAGCCCGATTTTCAGATCTTTTTTTCCAATCACTGCCCATCGCATTGCGTATGCCGTCGCTCTCCACTCTCCAAAACTCAAAATTTGAAATCACCCCGACTGATCTATGTATAATCTATAATGAAAATAAAAATATTCCAATGAGTCTGAACACGACATCTCACCTGTAAGTTGGCGAGGAGTTGAGTATTCAGCAGATTCCAGAAGATGTCCCAGCATCATGTCAATGCTTCAGTGTCCTTTGTCGTTGAAGAAAAGGATACCGAATTTCGAATTAATCACTATGAAAGTTGATTTCATAGCGCCATCAACTAGAAAAATGCTCATAGTTTTACAACGGCTAAACAGATTTTCATGAATCAGTCACTTTCGATTAAAACACTTTCAAAACAGTTTCATCATCCTTCATTGCTCGCAGAGGAAGATTATAGGAAGACTTACAGGAAGATTTTCTATCTTGACTCCACTAGCTTCTATTCTTATTGTTATATACCGGCTGTAATTCACGTACCATTAGTCGAATTTTCTCGACCTGGGTCGACCTTGTAGCGAGTCAGTCGCTCTTCCTCGGGAGTGAGGTCACGCGGTGAGACCGCGATGTTCACCAGTGAATTCGACTAAAGGTACGTGAATTACAGCCGGTTTATAACAATAATAATGTTACAAAATTCACGATAATTTTAAAATCAAAATAGCTTCTATTCTTTTCCGTTTCCTCGGTGTCAGTTCCAGCTTGATTGATAATCTAGTAGGTACAAAATTGATTTATCAAAATGTTTAGAACAAATTCTGAAGTGTTTCGTTGGATCGTAATTTTCACGCCTTACTGCCTTTATCCACTTGATTGGATTTTCGGACATTTTGGAAACCTACAACAAAATGATATTATATATTAATGTGGTAAACTGTCACACATTCTTCATAAAAATATATATAATAGCATTATCATAAGTAATAATAGATTGAATACGAGTAAGTATAAGTGCTGATAATATAATTAGGTACCTAGTTACTACTAATTTTGCGCGACATTACTTTGATCACTTTTTATAATATTTTAAGATCGCTCACAAAACGAAAAAACCAACTTCAAATGCCACGCTATCCATTTTCAGTATAAAGTTAAAGTTGGAGGTGTTTATGTCCATATCTCTGGAGATACTTATCAGATTTCAGAAAATGTACAATGGGACCAAACGGGCAGAATAATCTATCGAAAAAAATTATTTCCAATCCGGTTAAGAACTTGCGGAGTTATGAGATAACAAACATAAAAAAGGCGAACTGAGAACCTCATCTTTTTATTGTGAAGTCGGTTAAAAATGTTCAAATTTCGTTCTAATCAAGGCCCTAAGCTAACCGTTCCATCCTTAAAAAAAATCTTCATATTATAAATCAACTAGCTGGGTCCCGCGGCTTTGTCCGCGTTTAATGACAGCGGCAACATGCGCGTGGGCTGTGCGCGGTAGAAAACACTGCTTAATTTGCACATTAACCTTCCCTATTTGTATCAGATATTGTTCCCTATTTCATTAGCTTCAATTTTGATTTCGCGGAGCTTTATTTTATTCTAAAATAAAAGTAGCCAAGTTACTTGGTAGTTAATATTTTAAAATCAGCATTCTGCTAGTGAAAGTCCCGTTAAATTGGTCCAGTCATTTCAGAGATAAACCGGAACAAACAGACAGACAGACAAACATTTAAAATTTTGTTTTTTATGTAAGTACCGTATATTCTTTCATATGCATTAAGTGAAAAGCTGTTAATTTGGAATTACAAACAGACACTTCAATTTTTTTATATGTATAGATTTAGTGCAAAATGTATATAAACGATTTATATATTTGAAGTTTTAAGTGTAATATTATAATATTACACTTAAAGGAATTTATATATTCCTTTTGATAAGGGTATCGACTGTATCGACAAAGTTTTGGAGGGTTCTCGTACATCACTAGCCGGGCGGCGTAAAATAATGTTTGTTATTTACATAAATTAAAGCTTTCAAATGATAACCATTTACCACCTCGGTAGTTATATGACGAAAAAGATGTATATAATGTAAGCAAAATAAATATTTTGATTAAAAAAGTGGTTATATATGAGAATAAATGCCCACAAAGACTTACGTGTGAAATGATAATTCTGGATCTTTTACGCCTCCTTTAGTTGTTCTTGATGGATAAAACACAGCACAACACGACATAATTTAACCATGTAACAGGGTTTCAGTCTTTAAAGCTATGTTTCTATTTAATTTTTAATTTATAAGTATGATGCGTCGCTATATTATGGCCTGCTAGCCGGTCAAAAATGGACACGATCACCCATGCGCGAGGTTGTCAATTTGATATTAGCTTTCTCGTTTACTCTTATCTCGCGATCCCTGTAATAGAAAGGGTAGGACAATGTGTTGATAGAATGAAAGTCGATGTGACAACGTCACATGGCTGACATGGCTCCATCCATTGTAATCCATCATCCTAGATTGTATATTTATTGTACGTATAAATATATGACTGTATTCAATAATAGTTTATTCCAATTAAACTCATTAATCTATGATTTTCTTTAAACCAATTTTTTATCTGTATTCCGCCACCTCACAGGTCGTGGCTGAAAACCAGCGCTGAGTGTGAAAGCACTCCGCACCATGCTGAGTTACGACCTTTTCAACACTGTAAAATATGTTTAATGTGAACCTTTTTTCTTTACTTGTCCCTATACATATATTTTTGTTTTTTGTAGTGATGAATAAATGTATTTTCTTTCTTTCTTTCTTACTTCCAGACAAGGTAGTGGTCAAACGGTAGCCTATCATATAAATGATTATAGATTAGAAAATGTATAGATTATGTCTACAGAATTAATAACAAACCATATAGATGTTTCACGTTATCGTACCCTAGGTAACATGTTCTAATCGAATCTAATCATCACTATTTATTTTTACACTATTTTTTAATACTCGAATTATGAAAGCACTGTGTAGCCAACCTTACAACGGAAAGTATTATTTACGTAGTAACTATTATATAATTGTGGTATTACGCTTATAATATTTTTTTTTGTAGTGGTGGTTGGTACAAGGTACGTTCATAATTCTGAGTTATTTATGTATGCCGTGTCGCGGGCGGGACTGATATAGCCGCCATCTTCGCCAAACGTCATATCATGTCAAAAAATATTAGGTGCTTAAAAACTTTGCTCATTAACAAGACTTTGCCTGGTAGAACATTCCTGTAAAGACAATAATACTTAAATTAAAAAAATTAAAACCACCCCCGACTGATTTGTATATGTAATCCGAGTTTATAATCAAAGCATATTTTGTACATTGAGACCATTCCAAGGAGATGGTCTCAGAATTAGATCAAGCTTACCATATTTTTGCAATATCATTGCAGTAACAAGATACTGCGACAGCGCCATTTTGATTTTTTGACGTCCACGGTCATAGGACTACGAGCTTACGAAAGTTGCTATCGTAGTTTTTTTTAACCAAAAAAGAGCTGATAATATTTAAACGGCTGAACAGATTTTCATGAAATAAAGCTAAGAACACTCTCGACGAAGACATCTATCAAACAAAACAAATCGGTTCATCTGTTTGGGCGCTACGATGCCACGATGACAGACACACAGATACACACGTCAAATTTATAACACTCCTTCGTTTTGCGTCGAGAGTTAAAAACCAAAATCAACATGAAGGAAGATGTAAAAACATAATTCAAGATCATATTTTTTAGTCTTCAAAAGTATATGCAATAGCAACCTCCATTGTGTATAATGTTCTTGCGACTCTTCTTCTAAAACCAGTACATTCTCCTTTGTTTGAGATATTTATCTCCATATCTCTGAAGATACTAATCAGATCTCGATAAAATTAAAATGGGACCACCTCGGAAACGTACCCTTCCTATTAAAAAAATAATCATTTGAATCCGTTCACAATTGACGGAGTAATCACGTAACATACACAAAAAAAAAAACATACAGACGAATTGAGAACCTCCTCCTTTTTGTAAAGTCGGTTAAAAACTACCGCCCGATTTCGCTTCTGAGCCATGTCTACAAACTGTTTTCAAGGGTCATCTTATTAGACATAAATTACAATAATTGTAAGGCGATTTCATTCATCCGCGTGTGTCTGTAACGTACTCGTAGTAGGTTATTGTGAAATATGCTAAGTTGCAAAAGTAAGTAAAGTGAGTAAGTGTTCCGTACAATTATTTTATCGTGACGAACGGACCTAGTCTATACCTACATGCCAGATGACAACGTACAGGGTTGGGTGTACGAAGTTAAGTAAAAAAAAAATGAAGTTACTTCGAAATCTTGTGATATTGTTAGTTTTTGCGGTATTGTTGTGAGTACTTCGTGACACGAGCAGTTTAGTTCTGGCAGTAAACTGATGGCGTTTCGATTGTCAGGTTGGGCCGAACGTAGGAAACTTGAATCTGGGGAAATATAAGACTTACAGCGGTAAGCTTAAGGTGAGGTGATAGAAACAGTAAGCAAGTTACTTACTACTTATGATGCAAACTGTTATTTTAGTTTGATTTTATTTCTATTACTTACGAAGCGTTGTTCAACACTGGTGAACCATTTTAATAGCCCCAATATTGCGGCTATTCTGTGCACCGACATTGTGGCAACTTGTTACTTTTTTTTACTAACTTGTTCGTTTATTTTGTATTTTGTATGGTGACTATTGAGTGTTTATTTTGTACCCCGACATTGTGGTACTTGCAGCCCCGACATTGTGGCTATCTCGTGCCTCGACATTTTGGTACTCGTGCCTGGACATTTTGGTACTCGTGCCTCGACATTTTGGTACTGGTACCACGACATTGTGGTACTCGTACTCCGACTTTCTGGTGTTTGCAGACCTCCGAGCATCGCGGCATCTGTTGGCGATCGCGCCACTGCGCGGGTGCGCGATATGCTGTGCGTGCTGGTGCTCGCGTGCCGTGCTTCATGCTGAGCTCCACGCACTGCTGACTGCGCGCCGTCCGAGGCGTGGTGGTGCACGCTCCCCGCAGCGTGACTGCGCGCCGTCCGAGGCGTGGTGGTGCGCGCTCCCCGCAGCGTGACTGCGCGCCGTCCGAGGCGTGGTGGTGCGCGCTCCCCGCAGCGTGACTGCGCGCCGTCCGAGGCGTGGTGGTGCGCGCTCCCCGCAGCGTGACTGCGCGCCGTCCGAGGCGTGGTGGTGCGCGCTCCCCGCAGCGTGACTGCGCGCCGTCCGAGGCGTGGTGGTGCGCGCTCCCCGCAGCGTGACTGCGCGCCGTCCGAAGCGTGCTTGTGCGCGCTCCCCGCAGCGTGACTGCGCGCCGTCCGAGGCGTGGTGGTGCGCGCTCCCCGCAGCGTGACTGCGCGCCGTCCGAGGCGTGGTGGTGCGCGCTCCCCGCAGCGTAACTGCGCGCCGTCCGAGGCGTGGTGGTGCGCGCTCCCCGCAGCGTGACTGCGCGCCGGCCGAGGCGTGGTGGTGCGCGCTCCCCGCAGCGTAACTGCGCGCCGTCCGAGGCGTGGTGGTGCGCGCTCCCCGCAGCGTCACTGCGCGCCGTCCGAGGCGTGGTGGTGCGCGCTCCCCGCAGCGTGACTGCGCGCCGTCCGAGGCGTGGTGGTGCGCGCTCCCCGCAGCGTAACTGCGCGCCGTCCGAGGCGTAGTGGTGCGCGCTCCCCGCAGTTGGCCGGGTTACTGACGCATCGCAAGTAATTTAATTTCCTGCGTTCTTTTTCTACGTACATATATTTATATCATTAACTTTTGTTTCATGTAGGTGGCAATCTGATGTTATTAATTTTTAGATTACGGCCGCCAATATCTCCCAAATTCGTCAAAAAACTGTATAGGGGGCCGCATTCTAAACCCTCCGTGTCAGATTACGGCCGTATAAAAATGTATGGAAATATGGTGGCCGCCATCTAAACACAGCCAGCCAATATGTCATTTTGCGTCCACCCAACAAGTAACGGGAAATTTGAAATGTATTTTTTTTATTAATTTATATGGTGAGATATTCAATCGTTAGGATAGGTTCATCTTATGTAAGTAGTACATAATTCTATCCTACTAATATTATACATGCGAAAGTTTGAGAGTGAATAAGTGACAGTAAAGGAGACAGTGCGATATCCACGGATGACCCCCACAGCCACCACCCTCTGAGATCTCAGCAGGGCAATGGTTTTTAAATTGGGGCCCATTGAGGGCCATGGACAATACCACTGCCACATGGAGGCGGCGAGCACTCGTCTTAGGCCCCCGAAGTTGGGCAACAACCGCTTTAAGGCGGCTGCCGCACCAATCAGTCGGAGGAAAAGGCGCTTAAAGTGCTTGTGGAAGTTCCACCGGCTGTCGAGGACGAGTCCGAAATATTTTATCGAGGACCCAACCCCGATTCAGGCGTCGCTGATGGTAAGATGAGTATCACGCGGCAGGGCTCCTCTCGGCAGGGACCTTGAAAGCATATAGCCTCCGCGACTCACCAAGTGCCACGCGAAGACCCAGCAAACCAATTCGGTCGACGAATCGTGTCACCGCCAATGTTGCAAGACGGGCAGCTTCCTCATACGTGCTCCCCGGGCCATGATCAGCGTGTCATAAAGGTTGAAGCCAAACGTTTTGTGCGGGTAGATGGAATGTCCACTATATATCGATGGCGCACATCGGTACGTCTTGTTGTCCGATAGAAGAAAGGGGATGGTGGGATTAATTCGTGAAATTGGATGGCACACTCTCCGAAATGTATCCGATATAAAAAACCGATAAACTTGCGACTTTGCGGCGATGCTCTTGGCTCTGGAGCCTTTTACTTACAAATTTGTTGTCATCGATGAGTTTCATAGCTCTTCTCTCAATAACTTCCAGCACCTCCAGCTGATATTTGGCTGAACCATCCCACAGGTAAGAATAGTACTCCATGTACGATCGGACCTGTGCTTGATACAAATTGAGCAGCTGTCCCGGTGTGAAGTACTGTCTCACCTTAGCCACAATACCCTTTTTTGAAGCCAACTGGGCCTTGGACTCAATGTAGGATCCAAAGTTGAGTGTTGGTGTTAAAGAGATGCCAAGAAGCTTAAAGTAGTTAGTTATCGGCAGTGTGGAGGTCTCCCCACAACACGCAGTCGTACCTTACCAATGTTCCACAGGAGTGGCCCTAAGACCGAGCCTGCGGAACACTGTATGACATCTTCCTATGAAGAATTCGGCCATCCCGCCCTGAGTACCAGATACACCTCAGGCAAAGTATGCCATCAGGCCCGGAGTACGATTTTTGGCCCAGACGCCTCCGGCACGTCCTCGCTCGTTTCTCTCTGCCCCACCACTCGGGCGGTTAACATTTAAGCGTATATTCCACCATGTTTGGAAACCGTATGGACACAACGTCCTCCACAAGCTGAGGAAGATAACTCTCTGTAGGGAGGGGGGATCGTCCATGGGCGGAACTTTCCCCTGACGACTTTGCAGGGTCGTACCCACGATTTGTGGCTGAGAGTCTCCAGCTGCCATGCTCTTCCCTCGCTTGGGTTTTGACGTAGGAGATCGCCAGCTGTAGGTCCTTTACGTACCCCCTATAGGACTCGTACAGCTGACTCTCCACCTCTTCGCCCCAGCGTCTAAGTCTCCGGTGCCTGGATTACCTGCATAGACGGAACTAATGCGTAGGTCAGCGACCGCCTGGTTCCACCAGTTGACCTTAGGAGGACGTGCCATGGCCTGGGATTTGCCAGCGTCCCGCCACTCCGCCTCCTCCTCGACCTCCACGGGACCGTGGGGAGGGTTAGGCCACGCCTGGACAATTGAAGCCTCCACAAGCGCTTCACTATCGAGGTCCTGCATACTCCTAGCCTAGCTTCGTAGCTCATGCAGGCCAAACGTAGATAATCACTGAAAATCATGTTACTGATTGTTTTAAAAACATAAGATTACCTCATTATAATGAAAATATATTCCTTTAGTTATATTATAGCTGATTGTAATGTAAGCTAGTGCATTTTCATTTATTTTCTTGAAATAGCGATTAAGTTATCTACGGCCGCGATCTAGCATATTAATGGTCGTATACTGAAAAAAGCGGCCGCAAACTGACGTTTTGCCCATTTTTCAATGTTTAATTAATTATAAATTATTTCTTATAATAAAGTCATGATTCTTTTATATCTAATTCAAACTAGATTATATATACTACAACCAAGCAAAACTTCAGAGCGCTTCAGAGTTTTATATCTATATGAAAACCTTTGACGAAGAAGGGAACTCCACTAAAAGGCCGCAAACTAGCGAACTGACCCTACATCATCTGTGAAAATTTCAACTGTCTAACTATCACGGTTCATGAGATACAGCTTGGTGACAGACGGACAGCGGAGTCTCAGTAATAGGGTTCTGTTGGTACCCTTTGGGTACGGAACCCTAAAAAGGCACGGTGGGTGGAAATCCAGCAAGGTGGCCGAAGGTTACATTAAAGATTCCATACAAAATAAAAGTAAAATTACCAACCTAATAACGGAAACTATTCAGCTTTAAAAAAATGAAACATCTTTCTCAAGAGATGATCCGCAACCATCAACTTCTGCTGAAGAAAGCTTCATCCCGTCAGATTTTGTCCATGACCAACAAATATCACAATCTCAAACTATTAACATACCCAAAAAACACCTGTCCCTAAAACTTGAAAATTGTTCTCATTTCACTATAAATTTTAACTAATAAAATGTTTTATTCTTGTAATGCCGGTTTTAATCGAGATGTAAAGCAGAGTAGTTAGCTCGGGTGTAAGCATCAATTGCACCCTCGAACTATATATAAATATCTCGTGCTGCAATTGATGCCTTACAGCCCTTGGCTACTAATCTACTATTAAAATTATAATATGCGTCAGTTCATTTTAAAAGTAACTTTTAAGTATTCCAAGCTGTGATTCCAAGAATATACCAAGTAACTATAGATTAACGTTAAGTAAAACTTACATTACATTACATTGCTGCGTTTGCTTTGATTGTTTGATCTGAGAGACGATGAATATCGGAACAAGCGATACTCTCGCGATCGCTTCAACTTCGTAGTAGGTTCAGGCAAATTCTCATTCGTCTGTCAAATCTCGCGACTAGTGTTGTTCGTTCTACAACATATATCAATATTCGATTGTACTCGATATCGGACAGACGAATGATATAAGCACAGTTTTACAATCATACAGTTTGGAATCGAATCGAATGTACTTGCGCAGAGGCGGGGCAGTCGCGGGGAGGCGGGCGGCGCGGACCGCGTCCCACAATCTCGCTTAGTTTGTAGGATCGACCGTTGGAGCAGACGCTACCGTGACATTTTAGTAGTCGGGTTTGGTTTTTACCCGACTACAGTCTAGCAAAAGGAAGATTATTATTTTTGACCGGTATGTGTATGTATGTATATAATATACATGTGTACACATTACGTACTTTACATACTTACAATTTACGTATATATTATTATGTAGGTATGTATGTATTAGAGATGCGCCTAGTACTCGTTTATTACTCGGTTTTCGGTACACTCGGTGTTTATTAGTACTCGTAGTCGGCCGAGTACGGTACGTTCACACGGAGACACGATTTGCCGAATCTTATTTTCATCGGATCTGGAAAAACCGAATGTTGTATTCACACAGCACATCTTGCTTGGCCGTATCCGACGGCCTCGTATCGGGATCTCGTGTGAACTCACCACTCACTTCCCAGCTTGTGCGACGCATTCGGTTTCAAGATCCGACAAAAAACCGAATCTACCCCTGCGTGTATCGTATGAACGCATGTATTGAATGCCCTATACCACTGAATCGGATCTGCATTTTGCAGTATCGCCGGATCGGTTTGTAGTCGCAAAATCGGATGTCAACTTCAGCAAGATTCGGTTTTTTTGTCGTGTCTTGAAACCGAATGCATGTGTGAACTCCTTCATTGAAATACTTATGCCACTAAACCGAATCCTGCAAAAAACCGATTCGGTAGAGAAACACTCGACGCCGTGTGAACGTACCGTTACTCAACATTACTGAACTCAAACAATCGGTAGGTTAACTAACCTAACCTATACATATGTCAAACTTCTATACACCAATTACCTTTCTTCTTATTTATAACCGACTTCACAAAAAAGGACGAGGTTCTCCTCTCTAAGTGATGATCTCTAAGAACTCTGTCAAATCTTAACCGATTTGAATAATTATTTTTTTGTTTGAGATGATGCCTCCCGTTGGGTCCCATTCAAATTGTATCGTCTCCACAAAGGAGATGGAGATAATTGTATGCAAATTAGATGACACGATAATATAGTTATTAAGAATTTTTAAAGTCGCGATAGTCGAAGTACTGGCTAGTGTTTACTCAGTACTTTGACTATCGCGACTTAACGTGACATGTGAAGTCGGTTTTCTTTCGTTATATACGATCTTAAATTATCGTTGAAAATTATTTTAAAAATATCTTCGTAAACGATCTTAAATCGTGCCGTGTACGATTTACCTATAGCCGAAAACAAGAGAACGGAAAGCGCCGGGACATGAGGGCGGGGGTGCGGACGGCGAGGTACCGCTCGCTCGCGGATGGCATGGCGGGCGGAACATAGCGCCTTTAAGGATGTGTCTAAGGCAAAAAATATATAACCACTACGTGTCTAAGGTTTCGATCTGCGTATACTTAGTTTAATTTTAGTTTTTGGAAACCCTTGCACATTTACGATTGATAGCGTATGTACCTACTCGGGCGGCGGTGTCGTCCGACTTCAACACGGACGTACCACCCAGTGGACTCCGCATGAGAAAAACTATGAACTAATTACGTAATACAGCGCTGTGATTGGACAACTTCAATTTGACTCATAGCAATAAATCATGCTTAGTGCTGGGACAACGTGACACCACCACATCATTATCGATAGTTTCATCAGTCATATGAAATACTAGCAGCCCGCCCCGGCTTCGCACGGGTAGAACATATATGCCTACAAAATTTGCATCAGTTTGTTGCATCGAATATAAAATATTAACATATTTAACAATCATCGTCATATGTCAGCCAATTTACACAAAACCTTAAAGAATTATGTACCTAAGACCTAAACCTTCCTCATAAACACTCTGGCTATTGGTGAAAACCGCATGTTAATCCGTTCAGCAGCTATTGAGATTATTGCGAACAGACAGACAGACGCAGTGATGGACATTGTTTTATAATACTTACGTAGTGATATTGGACGGCCCTTTGGCGTAAAGGATAGTTACCCTGATTCTGACCCGAGGGTCGTTGGTTCTAACCCTAGCTATATACCTACCAATGAAAGTTTTATGTGCATTCATGAATCATGGGTTTTTGTGGGATCATTAAATCTACCAATAATTAAGATAGTTTAAAAACAAAAACAACTGACTTCAATGCCCCGCGAGTCAATTTCCGTAGCAAGTTTGAGACGTTTATCGTCATATCTCTGAAGATACTTATCACATCTCAATGAGATTACAATGGGACCACCTCGAAAACGTACCCTACCGATTACAAAAATAATAATTCGAATCGGTTCACAATTGACGGAGTAATCGCGTAATACACACACACCAAAAAAGAAAGAAAAAAGAAACATACAGACGAATTGAGAACTTCCTTATTTTTGGAAGTCGGTTGAAAAGTAGCTTACCACCAAGGAGAACATCTGCCGCCGTAACCTTAAGGCGTTCCCCGACGCAAAAAGTAGGGGTTTTATACGTTTAACGTGTGTATCTGTGTGTCTGTCTGTAGCATCTTAGCACCCAACCGGATGGACCGATTTTGATTTTATTATTGATAGTTTTTTTTGGTTGATAGATATCTTCATCGAGAGTCTTCTTAGCTTTGATTCATGAAAATTCGTTCAATCGTTATAAAACTATGAGCTTTAATCAACTTTCATAGGTCTGATCAATTCGAAAATCTTCTTCAACGATATTGTAAGAACATGGAAGCATTAACCTGATGCTGGGACACCTTCTGGACTCTACAGAATACTCAAATCCTCACCAACTTACAGCTCAGATTTTAAATGTCGTGTTTAGAGTCATTGGAATGCTTTTAATGAAAATATTATAAATAGATCAGTCAGGGTGGTTTAAAATATTATATTATATATATATATAGATCATTATTATTTTATACAATAGATCATATTATTACACTATATTGACTTCAAATTGATTGCGATCGGTGGGGATCTACAGAAAAGCTAAGCTTATAATAATATGTTCGTAGTAACTATGACATATTCTGTGGTTTGACTGCAAATATTTTATTAATTTTGCGATGCGTGTATGTGAAATCCGTGATATCTTCTAGAGTTTTCATTAGAACTATATACTGAAAAGGACAATTTTAATCTATAATATATGGTCAAGCTAATTAACGTAATTATTTGGATAAGGATTAATACTATATACTTGAAAATAGCCCTAGAAGTTATGTAATATTTTTTAACAAAAAACTAAAGATTAAAATGGTTACTGTGAGTCAACCTTAAGAGATAGACATGCTGTCGCGGACTTTTTTGTAGGTCTTATTAAGTTGTACAACTCTTCCATGGAAAATATTCTTCCATCTGTTTTCAATTGAGCAGCGTTCGTAAGAAACGTGTGTTTTTGACCGTTTTTTTAGTCGACTTAGGTTGCAAATTAGGTCTCCACGAATGTACCTTTGATTTAAACGGGATAATATATAACCTATTTTCATTTCGAAAGTCCATTCTATATATTAGTGAAAGAATTTTTTAAATCGGTCCAGTAGTTTTTGAGCCAAATCATTACAAACATACAAAAATACAAATGTTCTCTCTTTATAATATTAGTATAGATAGCTATAGAAGTGCAAAGGTATAATGATAAAGAATGGTTATGTGTCTCAAAGTTATATTTTTAGAAAATAAAAACCGGCCAAGTCGAGTTGAACTCACCCACCGAGTCTTCCGTACCAACGTTGGTTAACAATTAAGCTAGACCTCTAAATTGTATAAGCGCTCATATAACTCAGAGGTCTACCTTAATTGGCTTAAACTATATATGTTTGGGGGCACCCTTTAATTTTCAACTTGTTTTATTTTTTGGATTTTTCCCTAATTTGTGCTGTAAGACCTTGCTTCTTGCCAAATTTCATGATTCTAGGTCAACAGGAAGTACCCTATAGGTTTTCGACCCAAAACCTATAGGGTACTACTTCCGGTTGACCTAGAATTGTCAATTTTGGTTAAAAGCAAGGTCTTACAGCACAAGTAAAGTAAAAATTCCGATATATAAGAAAAGTTGAAAACTAAGGTACATTTTGTTACTAACAAGTTTTCGCGAAAATCTAAATTTGCCCATATCTTTTTATTGTGTTGACTCAAGACCTTCATTTTTATACACCCAATAGGGTACCCAAGTACCAAGTAGGGACTATAGACTTCATTATCAGGTATAAATTTCAACTAGCTGGACGTGGCGGCGTTTTGTGGTTGTGGCCCGTGGCCCGTGTGCGGCGACACTTAAGTACATCAGTAGAATAATTTGGATTAACAACATAACAGATTTGAATTAAGCATTTTTATTATCTATCAGTAATCATTGTCGATAACGATTTGACAAAAACCAATATAATGCATTCAGCCAAAGAGCAAAAAATCAAATGATATTGACAATGCAAAGTTTTTAGGTTTAATAATTGACAATAAATTAAATTGGAAGGGACACATAGAACACATAATTATAAAAATAAGTAGTTTAACATATGCTCTTTACAAGCTGTCTAAAACTTAAAATTAAAATAAATATTAACGCTCTGCTCACCGCCTATTATGGATTAATAGAATCTACTTTGAGATACGGGATAATATTCTGGGGGAACTCGACAAATAAAAACGTTGTTTTTAAAATGCAAAAACGCTGCATTAGAGCTATGTTTAACATACAGATGCGAGATAGTTGCAAACCGTATTTTCTAGAGCACAGAATTTTGACACTTCCGTCCTTGTATATTATGGAAATTGCTGTTTTTGTAAAGAATAATTCGAACCTCTTTCCAAAGCTTTCTGAGACGGTAAAACGGAATAGACGAAATTATAGGATTCGGATAATTCCAGGCAAAACAACATTACTTCGCAAAAGTATTTAATAAGATTCCTAAATCTTTGAAGAACCTGGACAATATTATGTTTAAAAATAGGCTCAAACAATTTTTGATTCAGAAATGTTGTTATAGTACTGACGAATTTTTAAATGACAAATTATAATATATATATTTATGACATTACTATTTTCAGGTCACTTATTACAGGTCTTGTATTTGGTCCGAACTGAAGTGACCGCTCAAGGATGATATTTTAAATACCCCATTGCGCCATGTGTTTCGCATGGGGGTGATACAACAATAGGTGTCCACTGGGTAGTACGTCCGTGGACTTCAAAGACGATTCTCAACTGTATTATTCTAAAACTGATAAAAGCCAAATATAACCATAGATAAAAACAAGCTCATAAATAAAGATGTGTTTCAGACTTCGCAGATAAACTCACTTAAAATACAAATTATATCCATTAGTATATCCCATATGCAAATTAAAACATATCCGCATTTCATAACCGATATTTTCTAACATTATTAGACCGTATCTGTTGTGTTTTTAACTTGCATTGTTTTTGTACCAGTTGATAGCAATGATGTGATCCAAAATAATGATATGGCAAGGTTGCCTAGAAAATACCTATTCATTTACGGCTTGACTTAACCGATTTCACAAAAATGTTTGTTTCATCAAGATATACCGGATATAGGGTTATACGAGTATTAAGGTTTTGGGAAGTGGAATGAAGGATATATATCCGCTTAGGGATATATATTAATTTTCTATTAATACGCTTACTATAGAAACACTATTAATTAACAGTACCAATTTTGAGATCTCTGGAAATACTTATCAGACCTCGATAAAATTACCATAGTACCACACTTGGGATACCTCCTTTCCATCAAAAAAGAATAATCAAAATCGGTTCATAAACGACTAAGTTATCTGCACAAACATAAAAAAAGGTTCCAGTTGAATTGTATCGAGACGGAGGGGCATCGGTGGCATATCGGTGTCTTTGAATCGGTTTGGATTTCCCATCACTAAATTTCGGCTGTGACGTCACAGTAGGTGTTCAAAATTTGGCACGCTAAGTTTCAATACAAATTGTGATACTAGGCGTTATCTATGTATATATGATATCTGTGCTTCACACCTTAACAATTGTCAATTGCGTATGATCGTCTCCAGGGCACTTAAACCTCATGCAAATGCAAGTTTATTTGGGTCTGTTTTACAGTCTTGTACTCAGCCTTTGGCTGACATTTTGCTTAAGGATATGCAATATTACGATAGAATACAGATGAATCAGCAAAGCAGACAGTTCTCAGTAATCAGCTTTACCTTGTTTGTATATCTCAGGGCAAACACTGAGGCCAACAGATGTAAAGCATCAGATTAGGGCTCACATTATTTATCAATTCAGTGGTCATCTCGTCAGTCTTATCAGATTGATCACCTTCGTCCAACCATCACTTTTAATCTACATATATGTCTATCACCCGAGTTCCAAATTCCATCACAATTATCCCCTGCTTATCGTGGTAACCCTATCGATTAAAGCATTGAACAAGCTTCGAAAATGTATTCCGGCACGTCCGTACCCGTCCTGCGGAACCGCGTAGTCCTAGGGTATGTTCTTTAAGCGCGTGAGGAGAGCACACTCGACGAGAGGCAGTGTGAAGCGGTCGAAGCTGGCGTCGCAGCACACGTAGACGGGGCGGGCCAGCGTCCGCGCCAGCCTCGCCGCCAGCGGCGCCGCGGCTCCGTCGGGCGCGCTGAGCAGCGCAGTGGCGAGCGGGGCGCCGTCCGGGCGCGGCACACCCAGCGCTACCTCCGCGAGCCTCGGCGCCCCGGCGCCGCTTGCGCCCACCCACACCAGCAGCGAGCCCTGCACGCATAGCGCCGCCGCGCGACATACCGACCCGCCACTCCACACTTCGAACTCTTCTACGCTCCAATCGCTCCGCCGGTATGTTACTCGTTTGGCCGAAGTTTTTAGCAGGGGCGATTTCTTCTCCAACGGAGAATCTCCATAGCCATCACCCTTAAACCTTCCTTCCATCACCAAAGTGAATATAAATAAAATTATTTATTTTCTTTGTTTTTGGCTTTTGCTATAAATAAAATAAATAATCACTAAGAGCAGTAAGAGCACAGACTACTACTATGCATAGAGAAAACCACAGACTACTAAGGAGATACTACGTATGAGAAAACTGACCACTGACCAGTGAGCACAGATTACTATATGTAGTGAGTGAGTGACCGATTCAACTGATTGGGTGTTTTTCACTCAAATTGACAAATAGTGACTTTGATATTTTACTTGATTGACTGCGTACACCGGCCCCAATAAGACCGACCTTGAACGGAGTTTGTCCCTTTCTTTTGTATGGACAACTTATATATATAGTCTCGGAACAATGACTAAAGCATGGAAGCCAGGCTAAAATAAAAATCGAGTAAGCTGTATTTTATTCATTTATGTCAATTAGCATGTCATGAGGTGTGAAAGAAACAAAATATGGCTGTTTGTTTTTATTATTTTTAAACGTGTCACAAAGCTTAAAATGGGAAATGTCAAATGGTCACCTTTGGTCATCTTACAATGCTAACAAATACAAAAGTTCTATCCAAGACGTCAAAATACTATATGTCAGCTATCAACTTAGTTTTGCAGTTTTAAGTTTTGTCGATACGTGTCGCGGGTTTGACGAATTCACTGAGTGAAAAAAGCGATATAATTATTAATTTGGGAGTTTTGACGGGAACCTGGAAAAGTGTGTGTGATCTCATTGTATTTTTTCCTAAAACTTGTGTTCTTCCGCGTGTTAATATGTAATAAATGTGGATTATTAACCATTAAGTGCCGGTGAATGTGTGCGAGTGTAGGGAAACAGCACAATGTTGAAAAACATGCTATTTGCGTTCTCACCAAAATTCCACTGAAAATCTTCAGTAAACACCACATCTTTACTGAAGGTATGACTTAGACTAGACTTTTAATTGACAACTGACCTGAAATGTAACTTTGACCCATCTCTACGATGAAAATTCATAAAAACATGAAACATTTCAATACTTGACACTGGCTAAATACACTAATCGTGTGGAGCCATAAAGAAACCAAAAGAAAAAAAAATTATTATTAATTTCTGTCTGAGAACGTGACCAGAAAGTAAAAGTATATACTTACGTGAGGTGTACAGTGCTTTGGACAAGATGGCTTGTGTTGTTGAAGGGTGTATTACGGATTTACGCACCATTATCATTCTATTTCTACATTACGATGCAACGCTTTTTTATATTTATACTGAGTGAAGAAGAGAAGATTTTAAAGGAAAATTTCATGAACTACATTTTCGCTCAATAACTAGGTTTTTTATAATTTAAAAACCTAATCGGAACTAACTTTTTTAATTAAGATTGATTAATTGATATCATAGCCATTGTCAAATTTTTCGTGTGTTTCCAAAATCCTACTATATTTTGCAAAAAACGTTTTATCAATAATACCTACGACATAACACAACTCATATAATGAACAGTCTTGTATTTTGATTTTTTAATAAAATTAAATACTTATTTGCTTTGATGACTGACATCGACACGATAATGTCGATGATAAGCCCATCACTAGCCAAAAATTAACTTGTGACAACCTGCATGATAAAGAAACAGAACGGCATTATACGTCTCTTTCCTACGCACTATTAACATCGTAAGTAAAAAAAAAGTAAACATACGTATTTCATTTCTTATTTTAGCCCGGCTTCCATGCTTTAGTCATTGTTCCGAGTATATAGTATAGGACTAGCAGGTTGTTAGACACGGACACACTCCCACCCGGGTGTCTCTCAATTGGGCCGTTTTGTTCTACAAAGCAATTACAACCTTATAGTTAAAACAATAGGCGTAATATAAATGGATGGCGCACTGCAGATGTTTTGACAAATTCAATTTAATCCGTATAATTTAGCAAAAGAATGGAGCAAACTCCTTTCAAGGTCGGTCTCATGGGGGCCGTTGTACGTGATGAGGACCCGATGGACACCTCTGGGGGGCTCGGGCGTCCCCGCGGTCTCCGGAACTGGTTTACTAAGATGATTTATCTGAATGTGTGTCACTGTGTTGGTAAATGAGCGTCTCGATGGCAAGGAAAAATAACAGAAAGTCGGTTTCACAGCGGAAGCACGTCCTCTCTCTACAAGTGCATTTCTCTAACATCCGAGGCTTGAACTTAAATATCAATGCAGTCCACCACCACCTCGAAACTGCTAAACCGCACCTTCTGTTCCTCACAGAGACGCAGATTAAATGTCCAGCTGACGCAGCATATCTCGCTTACCCAGGCTACGTCCTAGAGCATCGCTTCAGGGCGCGTGCTGGAATCTGCATGTATGCTCGCGATGATATTTGTTTTCGGCGTCTCCGTGATCTTAAGGACCCCAAATTTTCCACCATGTGGTTTTTGGTGGACACTGGTATGGAGAAAATTCTCTATGCTGGTGTCTACCGTTCTCCCAGTGGAGACGAGGAGGCAACCAGGCTCACTAATCTCAGTGAGACGGCCGATGTAGCCCAACAACGGTATCCATCAGCTCAATCAGTGCTTCTGGGGGATTTTAACGCCCACCATCAAGACTGGCTATACCCATACCAGAGCACAGACCATGCTGGTCGAGAGATGCGCAAGCTTGCCTTGACGCTAGACCTCACTCAGCTGGTCCAGGAAGCAAAAAGGATACCGGATGTTGATGGATGATACAGCCAATTGCTTGGACGTTCTGCTGACAACAGATCCAGACCGCTAGTCGGTGTCGGTTTCATCACCCTTAGGTAGCTCCGACCACTGTCTGGTAAAGTCTGTATCAGTCTACTCCTCACCCGATCCCAGCCCGAAAGGGTCTCGGCGGGTATGGAGATACAGGGCCCCTAGACAAAATCCAATTTCCTGTGTGCCTTCACGCTAACGCAAGTTCAAAATGTATTGAATGACAATTATTTTTCCGCAACAGAAATGTCATTCCCATACATTTTGAACTTGCGTTAGCGTGAAGGCACACAGGAAATTGGATTTTGTCTAGGGGCCCTGGTCAGCAGATTGGGATGAAATGCGAAGGTTTTTCGCGTCTTACCCTTGGCAAGTTTGCTTTTCTTCGAGCGATCCCTCAACTTGCGCGGATGCTGTGACAGGAGTATTACGCCAGGGTATGGAGTATTACATACCTTTCTCAAACGTCCCTCTGTCCGGCAAAGTTCGCCCTTGGTTTAATTCCGCATGAAGAGATGCTGCAGCGTCAAAGCATAAGGCTTACTTAACCTGGGCTGATGCTCGAACCCGCAAAACTAGAGATGTTTGCGAAAAGAAGAAATCCTTTAACAAAGCCGCTAAGTCTTGCAAAAAGGCTCTCAAGAAGGCTCGCTTCGACCACATACGCCGAACTAGGAACAAAATTGCTTCTTACCCCTCGGGTAGTAAAGCGTTCTGGTCCCTGGCGAAGTCGATCGAAGAGAACTTCTGCCGTCCCTCACTGCCTCCACTGCTGAAACCCGACGGATCACTAGCTCACACCGCTAAAGAGAAAGCAAATCTATTTGCTACTCTGTTTGCGGAGTCTTCACGTTTAGATGCTGGCAATGCTGTACCTTCTAGTTTGTCGTCATGCGGGACGTTTATGTCGGAAATCCGCATACACCAAACCGAAGTGCGCAAAGCGTTGCGCGATCTGGACGTGAATAAAGCTAGTAGATCAGACGGTATACCAGCTATAGTCTTGAGGACATGTGCGCCTGAGTTGACTCCTATTCTAACACGTCTCTTTCGCTTGTCTATGGCGACTTGTCAAGTGCCTAAGTCTTGGAAGCAAGCTAACGTGCAACCTGTGCCCAAAAAGGGTAGTCGTGCTGACCCTGCCAATAACATGCCCATCTCAGTCACTTCCATACTCTGTAAGACTATGGAACGTGTACTGAACCACAGGCTCCTAACATACCTAGAAGCAAACGATCTCCTCAGTGACCGACAGTACGGGTTCCGCCGAAACCGGTCTACTTGGGACCTTCTAGCGTATGCTACTCACATTTGGAGCGAGGCCATTGAGAATCATGGAGAGGCGCTCGCCGTCTCTCTTGATATCTCTAAGGCCTTTGACAGGGTTTGGCACGACAGCCTTATTAGCAAGCTTCATTCATACGGCCTCGCCACTGGTTTTTGTGTCTGGATATCAGATTTCTTGAGGGAACGGTCGATTCGTGTGGTCATTGTTGGCTGCTCGTCTGACCAATTAGCTATTAATGCTGGTGTTCCTCAAGGGTCAATACTCTCTGCAACGCTTTTTCTGCTGCATATTAATGACCTGCTAAAACCTGGTATTTTTGGGTATGCAGATGACAGCACCGTTGTGGAGAGTTATATGTATAGTGCACGAGCCAGTACAGTACAAATCCAGTCTCATAGAGAACTTTTCCTTGAAGGCAGTCTCCGATTGAGGCGATGCCAATCTGGTTCAGTTTAATGCTTCTAAAACCCAGGCGTGTCTTTTCTCCGTCAAACGGATCCGAACGGTCCATTTCAACTGGCTCCTACTTTCAGGGATGTGTCCGTGCCGATAAATGACCAACTTGAGCTTCTTGGCATCTCGTTAACACCAACTCTCAATTTTGGCTCTTATATTGAGTCTAAAGCCCAGATAGCCTCCAAAAAGCTTGGAATTTTGTCTAGGGTGAGACAATACTTCACACCGGGTCAGTTGCTCAATCTGTACCAAGCACAAGTCCGGTCGTGTATGGAGTACTGTTCTCACCTCTGGGATGGTTCTGCCAAATACCAGCTGCAGACGCTGGAAGCTATTGAGTGGAAAGCCAAGAAGCTCATCAACGACGACCAACTAGTAAGCAAAAGACTCCAGAGTCTCGAGCATCGTCGCAAGGTCGCTTGCTTGTCAGTTTTTTATCGGATTCATTTCGGAGAGTGTGCATCGGAACTTCATAACTTGATTCCGCCATCCTCTTTTTATAATCGGACTAGCAGGGATACTAAGAGGCGCCACCGCTTCATGGTGGATATACCATTTACGCGTACAAAGCAAAGCTTCTTCTTTCATCATACGTACTGCCAAGGAATGGAATTCCCTGCCCGAGTCTGTGTTTCCGATTAGATACAACATAGGGGTCTTCAAGTCGCGAGTGAATAGGTATCTTTTGGGTAAGCGCGCTACATCATCGACCGCATCGTCATTAACATCAGGTGAGATAGTGGTCAAGCGATACCCATTTTCGCATAAAAACAAAAAAAACTTGTTTAACATGTAGCAGGTCTGTGGTTAAAGCATACGGATTCACAGACCTGCTACATATTAAACTCGATCGCGTACACCGGCCTCCATGAGACCGACCTTGAACGGAGTTTGTCCCTTTCTTTTGTATCGACAGCTTATATAATATATACCATACGTATACCATACATATAGTATAGGACTGTCAGGTTGTTAGACAAGGACACACTCCCACCCTGGTGTCTCCATTTTGTTCTACAAAGCAATTACAACCTTGTAAATAAAGCATACGGATTAAATTTAATTTTTCAACATCTTCAGTCTACCATCCCATATTACATCTAGGAATTACTTTTTTTTTTAAGTTTTATTATGGTTCCACACGATAAGTGTATTTAGCCAGTGTCAAGTATTAAAATTCTTCATGTTTTTGTGGATTTAGGTCTTAAAGATGGATCAAAGTCACATTTCTGGTCAACTTTCAAGTCAAAGTCTAGTTCAAGTCATACCCTCAGTAAAGATGTGGACTTTACTGAAGATTTTCAGTGGAATTTTGGTGAGAACGCAAATAGCATGTTTATTAACATTGTGCTGTTTCCCTACACTCGCACACATTCCAGGCACTTAATGGTTAATAATCCACATTTATTACATACTAGCTGTGCCCGCGACTTCATCCGCGTGGAATAGTGTGTTTGGGTAGCATTAACTAATAAGACACATACGTATCCCAGCTATACTGCACCCTACCACGCCATGCTAATCCCCTCTTCCCTCCTCCCCTCACTTACCCTCCCCTTCCCCTCACTTCCACCTCCCCTCCCCTTCCCCTAACATACCCTACCCTCTCCCCCTTACCCTCACTTCCACATCCCTCCCCTCCTCTCCCCTCCCCCTCCCCTCTCCTCACCTCCCCGTCCCCTTGGAGGTAAAACTTTGGAAATGAAGGGAAGGAGGAGGGCAGTATATGTGAGAGGATGAGGGAAGGGGGGATTAGCATGGTACAGCGCGGTGTAGTTGGGTAGCATTAACAAATATGACACATACGTAATGTGTCATATTTGTTAATGCTACCCAAAGACACTATTCCACGCGGACGAAGTCGCGGGCACAGCTGGTAAGGAAGAATACAAGTTTAAGGAAAAAATACAATGAGAGCACACACACTTTTTCACGTTCCCGCGAAAACTTCCGTTCATGCGTTCTTCGATAGGTGTGCGACGATCGGTGAAACAGATATTACATTTCACCAATAGGATAAAGACATATGTATTTATTTATCTTCTATTTGACAGATGCCGATCGTGTTGTCTTATGATTGGTTGGATAGTGGATAATAATATTTACGCCAATAGCAAGCTTGTGACATACAAAAATAGGTACTCAATTGTAATTTTCTACACTCAAAAAAGTAATTTTTAATCTATGCTCAATGCTCAATTCAACGCGTGAAGGCTAGGACAGCGTCAGTCAGTTTGCCGACAAACTTCGCCGATTTTGTACTAAATTTATTGGGAAGCAGAGATTACCGTAGCTGTATTAATTATTTTTTAAAAATGAAGTACTTGCTGCTGTTGGGGGTCTGCGTCCTGCTTTTTGCAGGTAAGTTCCATTCAATATAATATTCTGTCGACGTTGCACTGTTTTTGCCGTAAGGATACATCGTTCCCTTCCTCGTTCAGCCGTGCATAATAATTTTCTTCTTGCCATTAGTTGTGGGCAGAGTAGATATTTGAAGTAATCGTTGCATATCGAAGTAAGCGTCCTACAGCACTCGCCACCCGGTCCGGAACATTCTGTCGCTTACCTCCTTCATTGATCCACTCGTTCCTCTACCTCTGTTGAAGCTTTACATTTAATTCTTGCTTCTCTACTCTACACTTCGTTCTCATGCACTGAGGTGATGTGAACCTAAATATCACATTAGATTTTTACTTATATTTTCACTATCACCAAGTTTTCACATGCCTCCATCCAGTATATTTTAGGAGCCGTATATAGCATTATTAAATTAAATGAACCAATTTGCTAAGTTTAGCCTGTTAAAAAAGTGTTGCCCTTTCATTAAAAAGTCAATAATTACTGATATTATGATTTTGAGTCATCGACTTGATAACAAGTAGACCCCGCTTGAAAGGCGAGCACTTTCCGCTAAATCATCGGATTTATAGGTCTTATATAAATCCACGCCCACAAACGCGATGTTAGTTTCGACCAGTATGGTGACCTGTAAACACCTCCGTGCTCAGATACTTAAATTTCTTAAAAAGTCGTTGTGATGGCTCCTTGCAGTGTATGATGGTGTGGAAAAACCAGTACACACTCAAATTTTAAGGCAAACGGTATCAATCAATAAATGAATCTAATCTTCAAAAATACATTTTAGGCAAAGCTTAGCTTATATTTGTCGGTCGGCAGTTGTCTTTAATCACTATCTCTTTTTGTCACGGGCGATGTTTAATAGTTCTATCCCATTTTTGCATGGATTTAGTGTTGCGCCTCTGCTGCAGTGATACAAATCAATAAACTTGGAATATTATCGACATTAATTTTACAATTAGGTATAATTTGTAAATTTGGATGCGGTGTGTCTCCTGATCCCGCAGACCATTTATGAAGATCTACAGAGTATCTACGTTTTAATATAGCTCCACACGATTAGTGTATTTAGCCAGTGTCAAGTATTAAAATTGTTCAAGTTTTTGTAAATTCTACGTAGTTTTTTACTTTACCATAACAGTTAACACATAATTTTTAATGGCATAATAGTACTTATGGGACCTCCGGGATATCTCCCGGGAATTCCCAACTGCTTGTATGTGCCTTCCCTAGAATCTACTATTAAGATAGGATACAGAAAGGCACTTGATGATCCAGCAGTTTGCTGATAGCTGGGAGATAGAACTGGTTCACAACTCCCGGCTATGGACAGAGATGGCGAGCTATTGTAACGAGGTATTTCGACTCGTTACATATTTTTCGTTTGGAAGCACATTTCAGCTTCTAAGACTGACAAAATTACCTTTTGGTTTTAAATAATTTAGAACATTTTCGTATTTAGCCATTTTTAGTCGATTTTAAATAATCGAGTTATTACTTGGTCTGTGGATCATTCAATATCCTATAGACAATCTTTCAAAAAAAAATGACTTTGACATCTGTCAATTCTCGATCGGAGACGTCACTTTTTCTTGTCCCTAGGCATACAAAGGGCTCATTTTTTAGAAAATTTTATAAATCGGATTCAATAAAATGAATCCGTATTCCAAATCGCCCCTGCGATAATACTCGGCGTGCTTATGGCGTAGTGCCATATGACAACGTCGTGATTTTGCGCCTATGGCGCTGTTTGAGCTGTTTGGACGACTGTCGTCTACTGTTTGTGCGACTATGGGTGTCGCCAACTGTTGGTTCGACGCTGGAAGACGTCGTTAGTTTGAGGTGTTCGTGCGACGCACACCGTTTCGATGTCGTCGTAGTTTTGAGCTGTTGGTGCGACGATGAATGACGTCTGTTTAGAGTGGAGTGCTCAGACGCCCCCGGACGCTGCAGCTAAGCAAATTTCATTATAACTCTTTTTATTACCCTTAATACTTTAATTTCATATTCGCAAGATGCAAGAAAGACAATAACCAAATTTCAGTAGTAAAATGTAAAATAAATTAACCTAAAAATTAATGTTAGGTAGACAGTATTTATGAATATCGAGCGCCCTTGTTCTACCAAGATCTAAAACTTACCAGGATAAATCAGCGGTGTCATTGAGACTTTTAATCTCGGACCGGGGGACAGGCAAATGATAACACGGTTTGGGATTGTATGACAAATTTTAATACTTCAAAACGTCCCTTACCTCCAGAATGAGATACACATTATTTAGTTAAAGCCGGAATACTATGTCTAAACATTTGACTATAAATACCATTCGGTTTTCGTTACTTTTTAGGTTAATTTATTTTACATTTTACTACTGAAATTTGGTTATTGTCTTTCTTGCATCTTGCGAATATGAAATTAAAGTATTAAGGGTAATAAAAAGAGTTATAATGAAATTTGCTTAGCTGCAGCGTCCGGGGGCGTCTGAGCACTCCACTCTAAACAGACGTCATTCATCGTCGCACCAACAGCTCAAAACTACGACGACATCGAAACGGTGTGCGTCGCACGAACACCTCAAACTAACGACGTCTTCCAGCGTCGAACCAACAGTTGGCGACACCCATAGTCGCACAAACAGTAGACGACAGTCGTCCAAACAGCTCAAACAGCGCCATAGGCGCAAAATCACGACGTTGTCATATGGCACTACGCCATAAGCACGCCGAGTATTATCGCAGGGGCGATTTGGAATACGGATTCATTTTATTGAATCCGATTTATAAAATTTTCTAAAAAATGAGCCCTTTGTATGCCAAGGGGTAAGAAAAAGTGACGTCTCCGATCGAGAATTGACAGATGTCAAAGTCATTTTTTTTTTGAAAGATTGTCTATAGGATATTGAATGATCCACAGACCAAGTAATAACTCGATTATTTAAAATCGACTAAAAATGGCTAAATACGAAAATGTTCTAAATTATTTAAAACCAAAAGGTAATTTTGTCAGTCTTAGAAGCTGAAATGTGCTTCCAAACGAAAAATATGTAACGAGTCGAAATACCTCGTTACAGTACATACCTTCCCAAAAAAAAAATAAAAGAATGAAACTTCTTTTATTTTTGAGAAGAACTCCCAAAAAATTCCTAACAAAAACTTATTCAAAAAAAATTAATAAACAGAAAAGATTCCGCCACCAAAATATGAAATTTATTCAAACTAAAAGAAGACACTAATAAAGCATAACGTTAAATCAGTTAAGCTTCTAGCCACTGACTAAGTTGCTCTAGAAAAACAAGTTATAAAAACTTTCTAACTAAGTGAAAAACAATGTAAAGGTTTACCAAAACTAATCCATCAATATGACTTAATCCTAAAATCCATCACAAATTAATTATACTCAAGAGTGGATAAGCACCATAGCCTCCATCTACCTATCTGTATTACAAACCAAATAAATATTTCTGAAATATTTAACAAAAGTGTAGATAAGCACCATCGCCTCTATCTTTTATAATCTCAGAACGATTCTAACTAAATTAAAAGGTAATAACAAAGGTTATCCATATTGTAGTACGGTTAAGCATTAGCTGCCGACTATAGATAATTATTCACTGCAAACGATTCAGTGAACAAGTTTTCAATGAAAAAGTTGAACAACAAGAGTTCAAATTATTCTCATAAAAATAGAGAACCAAAAATAATAAGTAGTGACCGGCTCAACTCTACCGACTTTCCGAACACTAACAAATTAATAAAAGGGTTTGTCAAAAAGACCAAAAATTGTATATTGTGACCGGCTCAACACCACCGACATTCCATGCACAAAAACAAGTTAACAAAAGTTTGTTGGGAAAACAACAAAGTTATATTGTGACCGGCTCAACACCACCGACTTTCCGTTCACAATATCTAAAGTTTCCAACGCTTGAACCAAAAATGTCAAAGCGAGGAAAAAATGAAGAGTAAAAAACTTACCCAAAAAGGTTAACTGAGACAAAAGCTCAAAAGAGTCAAATCCGAGAGGCAAATCAGGGTAAAAATTATATAGAGCTCTAAGTGTCAAATCCGAGGCTTAGGTCTACAACAAACACAAACTAAATAATCTAAATAATATATAACATGCTTCACAAAGACTGAAACACATCTATATTAAAAATGTATTTACACTATGTGCAGGCTATTTGAAAAGTGGAAAGCTTTTCATAGCAATCTAAAACAATATTTATACTAGAAAAGTGGAAAACTTCTCAAAGTATCTAAAAGAAAGTTGAGTACTTGAAAAGTGAAAAGCATTTCAAAGTAACCAAAATAATAAAATATACAAAAATATTATACATAAGATCTTTTGATGCCAAGAAAATTTCTAAAAGAAAATATAATCGTTAGATGTAGTTTTTTAAAGTTGGGTAAAAGTTCAAAAGTAGGATAAAAGTATCAAAAATAGAATAAAATTACCAAAAATAGACCTAAGTTAGGTTTAGTATATTTAAAGTTGTATTTCAATAAAGTGTTGGTTTTCCTTGCAGGCAATCATCTTTCACTATGAACCATCTCTTTCATGCATCAAATCTCATTCTTCCACAAACATGGTTCCTCCCAAGCAGAGTATCAAAACAAATCTAAATAAAATGTTAAATCCAAAAATGAAAATTTTAATATTTAATTATATCTTTAACATGATAACGTCCAGTACTTGTTTTATTAAATTCCTTTAGTACATAAACGTTAGGAGAAATTCTCTCTACAATTTCACATTTAATAAACTTAGGTGCTAATTTAGCCGAAAAATATGCAGGTGCATTTGACTGTACAAAACTTCTACGCCAAACTACATCACCGACATCAAAAGAAATGACTTTTCTTCCCCTATTATAATAAAGAGCATTACGCTTATAAGCTTTCAAAAGATAAGCTTGAACTTTAACAAAAACTTCACTAAGTGAATTTAAAGAGTGAGCATAAGTATCTCTAGTACCAAGCTCAAGTTGATCTAAGTTATCCAAAGAGTTACTAAAACGGTGCAAAGATGCATCAAAAATAAGTTCTCTACCGAACATCAAAAAGTTAGGAGTGTACTCTGTAGCAAGATTTACACTACTATTTAAAGCTAATTGGACATGAGGCAAAAACCTTGACCAAGTTCGATGATCATTTTTAACAAAACAAGAAATACATGTTTCTATTGTCTTATTATATCTTTCTACTGGATTATTCTGTGGAGTGTATAGTGCATTATAAAATATTTTAGTAATGTTGAAATTTTTTAAGAAATCTACAAAATGTTTAGATATAAATTGGGGTCCGTTGTCGGCCACTAAAATTTTAGGTACACCAAATTTAAGAAATATTTCTTTTTCAAAGATTTTACAAATTACTTTAGAAGTAGCATTTATCATAGGAAATATCCAACAATATTTAGTAAAAACATCTACAATTGAAAGAATGAATCTATGTCCAGAATAAGATTTAGGTAAAATCCCAATAATATCAACGGATAACATTACCATAGGTTGATCAACTTTCTTAGGGTTAACCATCTTACCAGCAGGAGCAGAAGTTGAATGTTTATAAGCTTTACAAATGTCGCAAGAAGAAATATATCTTTGAACGTCTCCGAACATTCCTTTCCAATAATAATGTTGTTTTATTTTATTAAGAGTTTTATGTATTCCAAAGTGTCCAGAATTAATATCATCATGATTAGAACGAATAGTATCTAAAACATGTTCTTTAGGTATAACAATTTTCCAATTCAAACGACTATTAGGGTCAAATTTATTTTTACAGTAACGATACAAAGTATTATCTTCTACTCGAAGGTTTTTCATTCTAGAAGGGTATTTTTGACAATTTATAAAGACTTTTCTATACCAAGGGTCTTCTATATCTTCATCTGGTGAGACAATATTTATAGCGGAAACTAATATTGAAGTTATATTGATTCTAGATAAAGCGTCAGGAACTTGATGTAAAGATCCTTTTTTTATGAACAATATCAAAAGTAAATTGAGAAATACGTGCAGCCCATCGAGCTAAGCGTCCACTAGGGTTATTAAGTTTTAAAAGCCACTTAAGACTAGCATGATCTGTCACAACTGTGAATTTCATTCCTTCGACATAAGGTCTAAAATGTTCAATTGAATCTAAAACTGCCAAAAGTTCACGTTCAGTGGTACTATAATTTCTTTCACATTTATTTAAAGATCTTGAATAATAAGCAATTGGATGTTGTTCATTATTTTCGTCTTCTTGACTCAGAACACTACCAATTCCTACAGAACTAGCATCGCAATGTAAAAAGAAAGGTTTTTCAAAATCAGGACAATGTAAAACAGGTGTAGTTATTAAGGCATTCTTTAAATTAATGAAGGCTTCTTCAGCTTCTTCATTCCAAACAAAAGTATGTTTTATCTTTTTACTTCCAGAAGTTAATTTAGTTAAAGGGGAGGCAATATCAGCGAATTTACAAATGAAACGTCGATAATATGAACATAATCCTAAAAAGCTTCTAAGTTGTTTTACGGACTCTGGTCGTGGAAAGTTTTCTATAATTTCTAATTTAGACGGATCAGTATGTAGGCCTTGACTGTCTACAATATAACCGAGATAACGGAGTCTTTCTTTGCAAAATTCACATTTTTTAAGATTTACTGTTAAGCCTGAGTTTTTAAGTATTTCATGGACTTTTTTAAGGTACTCTATATGATTTTGAAAATTATCATTTACTAAAATCAAATCATCTAAATATTTAAACAGGACATTGTCAAATTCAGGTCCAAAGAGTTTATCAACCAAGCGTTGTAACTCTGCCGGTGCGTTGGTGATTCCAAAAGGCATCCGAACAAAATGGTACAAGTTTTTTCCAGGAACTACAAAAGCAGTCTTTTCACGAGAGGACTCTTCAAGTTTAATTTGCAGAAATGCTTTAGAAAGATCTATGGTAGATATGAATTTAGCCCCACGAAGGCTGTCTAATATCCTAGAAGGGTACGGCAAAGGATAAGAATCTTTAACAGTTATTGAATTTAATCGTCTCGAATCTAAACATAATCTGGTTCCACCATCTTTTTTATCGACGGCTAATACAGGGGAACACCAAGGAGATTTTGAAGGTTCTATAATTCCTTCTTTTAATAAAACTTCCACTTCATCATAAAGTTCTTTTTGTTTAGCAGGACTCAACGGCCAATATCTACTTTTAAAAGGGTCGCCAGTAACGTTAATTTTATGTTCCACAAGGGTGGTAAGGCCTAAACCTTTTTTCTCATAAGAAATATCTTCAAACAAAGCAATGGTTTCATCTAATTGTTGTTTCTCAGAAGGAGTTAAATGAACTGTAGAAGTAACAGCGTTCACTTGAATTTTATTATTGTGAACATATTCAATATTTTTCCACAAGTCTTTAGCTAAGTTAAATTTCAACCAAAAATCAAATCCCAATATAATAGGTGGATCAAAAGAGGGTATTATCAAAAATTCTACAAGTTTACAAACATTGTCAACGTTAACCGGTAATCGCATAGAACCGATAACTTTTCTTGATGAACCGTCAGCAGTACAAGCGGAGGCATCAATAGGTTTAATTTGAAATCCTAGTTTAGAAAAATGCAAGTGTTGGTTATTACCTAAAACACAGCTATTTGAACCACTATCTAGCAATCCAGAAAAAGTTTCATTATAAATGGTAAATTTTAAAAATGGTCTAGTATCATTTTGTTTAGTAAAAAGTATAGGAGCTGCTTTATGAACAGAAAAAAATGTTTTTAAATAGTCAAGCCATTCTGAAAATTCTCTTTTACACGTATCATCATTAGGTTTATAATTGGATATCGGAGCACCTGAAGTTTCTTCAAAAACTTGGGCCCGATGCCTTACAAGTTTTTTGAATTATTATTATTTTAAATATTGTCAGAATGACAAGTATCACAGTTCTTTGTCAAAACGCCTCGTTTATGACATTTAAAGCACACAGGTCCAAGAATCTCTGTACACTCTTTATAAGTGTGGTCAGTCGACTTACACTTCAAACAAGAAAGTTTGGTTTCAACCGCATGAAAGTTTTGTTTAATTTCCTTTACAGGTTTTCGGTTAACTAAAATCTCTAATTCCTTACTAATTCGGATAAACTGTTCAATAGTGTCTATTGATTTTCCAAATAAAAACGGTGTGTAAATAGGTAACATGTTGTGTTTAATTATAGTTATCAAAACATTCTCAAAAGTTGGATTAGCTAATCTGCTAGACATATCTAAAATCTCAGTAATGAAATCAGGAAGTGACTCATTACTCCGTTGTTTGCGAGTTCTCATTTCATACTCCAAATGATAATCAAATTCAGGTTTGTCGAATCTGTTCAACAATTCAGTTTTAAGTGTTGTCCACGAAGAAACCCTAATTCGAATACTACGGAACCATTTCGTTGCTGTTCCAGTGAGCAGATCAGAAAAAGAACCGACTAAAAAGTTTTCATCAAAGTTTTTATACAAAAAAATACTCCTCAACCGAAGTGATAAAGTCTCTAACACAAGTTTTCCCATCAAAAGATATCCTACTACGCTTCAAATCAGGAAGTTTATTTGTTGAAGGCAAATGCTTTTTCAATTGTTCATTGAGTTGAACATTCATAGAGTTAAACGAAGGTAAAGGTGTAAAATTATGCAAGCTATTATGACCAAGGTTAGGTAAGAAAGGGTCGACAACCTCTGTTGCATTCTGCATAACTAAATTATCCAACGCCGGATTAGAAATAACATCCCTAGAATTACCAGGTAAATTCTCTTCCAACAAGGGTGGAAATTGAACCTGTTTGTCAGTCATGATGAATAATCAAAAATATTAAAGAAACAAAGACAAACAACCAACTAAAAATCCAAAGAATAGTTAAAACTCATCAAAGTTTATAAGATTTTTTGTTAAAAACCGGTTTAAGTTATTATGTTTTAAAGTTTATGTTAATATTTAATAATGTTCAAAAATATTTAAAGAAATTTGAATGTACAAAGAAACATTCAAATTGTGAAGTATGTAAGATGCAAAAAAGATTCACAATTTATCTTAATTTTCAAGATTATTAACAACGGCTAAGGTTATATCTATTTGTGAAAAGTAAAATCAATAAACTAGTTAATAATTATGTTAATAAGCTAGTATTTTCTAGTATGAATGTAGCTTAATGCTTCTCAACAGTAAACAAACGTTATATAAGACAAAGTCATATCAATTCAAACAAAAACTTAGCACTTTCAATGTGGTCAAGGTCAGTTCCTTACAAAATGTAAACAACGCATATCTCAAATGTTATTATATAGTAAGTACACACTTAGATTAGTCTATCCAGTATATAAGACATATAAAGAACATTGTATGTTAATTAGTTTTGTTAAAATACAAAAAAGTTGTACACAAAGTTACAATTCTGTTTTCAAAGTACAAAAACTGTAAAAATGCTAAAAAAATAACACAAAAATTGCACTAAATTGTGACAAGAAAAACAAAAATAAGATGCAAGAAAGATTATATATGTGGAGGTAACTCCGGTCCCTGTTCTCGCGCTAATTGTAATAAAAAATTTTGTGTTTAAAAAAATATAAACGTTACTGGTTGTAACATGAAGGTTATAGAGTATAAAAAGCTAAAAATTAATGTTAGGTAGACAGTATTTATGAATATCGAGCGCCCTTGTTCTACCAAGATCTAAAACTTACCAGGATAAATCAGCGGTGTCATTGAGACTTTTAATCTCGGACCGGGGGACAGGCAAATGATATAACACTGTTTTGGGATTGTATGACAAATTTTAATACTTCGAAACGTCCCTTACCTCCAGAATGAGATACACATTATTTAGTTAAAGCCGGAATACTATGTCTAAACATTTGACTATAAATACCATTCGGTTTTCGTTACTTTTTAGGTTAATTTATTTTACATTTTACTACTGAAATTTGGTTATTGTCTTTCTTGCATCTTGCTAATATGAAATTAAAGTTTTAAGGGTAATAAAAAGAGTTATAATGAAATTAGCTTATCTGCAGCGTCCGGTGGCGTCTGAGCACACCGTTCAAAATAGACGACGACATCTAGCGTCGCTCAAACAGCTCAAAACTACGACGACATCCAAACGTGGTACGTCGAACAAACATCTCAAAATAACGACGTCTTCCGGCGTCGTACAAACAGTTGACGACACCCATAGTCGCACAAACAGTAGACGGCAGTCGCCCAAACAGTTCAAACAGCGCCATAGGCTGTAACCAAAAATCCGATTGTAATTTGTCGCCATGAAGGATGACGCGAAACATTTTAGGTTATCAAAAATTGACTCACCGCAAAATCACGTCGCTATTGCATACTAGGACACTATATGTACGCCAATTAGCGTCGCATTCGTTATTTAAAAGAAGGATTCATCTGGTTGAATCAGATTTAAATAATTTACCAAAAATGAGCCCTTTGTATGCCAAGGGGTAAGAAAAAGTGACGTCTCCGATCGAGAATTGACAGATGTCAAAGTCATTTTTTTTTTGAAAGATTGTCTATAGGATATTGAATGATCCACAGACCAAGTAATAACTCGATTATTTAAAATCGACTAAAAATGGCTAAATACGAAAATGTTCTAAATTATTTAAAACCAAAAGGTAATTTTGTCAGTCTTAGAAGCTGAAATGTGCTTCCAAACGAAAAATATGTAACGAGTCGAAATACCTCGTTACACATGCTTCACAAAGACTGAAACACATCTATATTAAAAATGTATTTACACTATGTGCAGGCTATTTGAAAAGTGGAAAGCTTTTCATAGCAATCTAAAACAATATTTATACTAGAAAAGTGGAAAACTTCTCAAAGTATCTAAAAGAAAGTTGAGTACTTGTAAAGTGAAAAGCTTTTCAAAGTAACCAAAATAATAAAATATACAAAAATATACATAAGATCTTTTGATGCCAAGAAAATTTCTAAAAGAAAATATAATCGTTAGATGTAGTTTCTAAAGTTGGGTAAAAGTTCAAAAGTAGGATAAAAGTACTAAAAATAAGATGAAGGTATCAAAAATAGAATAAAAGTTCCAAAAATAGACCTAAGTTAGGTTTAGTATATTTAAAGTTGTATTTCAATAAAGTGTTGGTTTTCCTTGCAGGCAATCATCTTTCACTATGAACCATCTCTTTCATGCATCAAATCTTATTCTTCCACAAACATGGTTCCTCCCAAGCAGAGTATCAAAACAAATCTAAATAAAATGTTAAATCCAAAAATGAAAATTTTAATATTTAATTATATCTTTAACATGATAACGTCCAGTACTTGTTTTATTAAATTCCTTTAGTACATAAACGTTAGGAGAAATTATCTCTACAATTTCACATTTAATAAACTTAGGTGCTAATTTAGCCGAAAAATATGCAGGTGCATTTGACTGTACAAAACTTCTACGCCAAACTACATCACCGACATCAAAAGAAATGACTTTTCTTCCCCTATTATTATAAAGAGCATTACGCTTATAAGCTTTCAAAAGATAAGCTTGAACTTTAACAAAAACTTCACTAAGTGAATTTAAAGAGTGAGCATAAGTATCTCTAGTACCAAGCTCAAGTTGATCTAAGTTGTCAAAAGAGTTACTAAAACGGTGCAAAGATGCATCAAAAATAAGTTCTCTACCGAACATCAAAAAGTTAGGAGTGTACTCTGTAGCAAGATTTACACTACTATTTAAAGCTAATTGGACATGAGGCAAAAACCTTGACCAAGTTCGATGATCATTTTTAACAAAACAAGAAATACATGTTTCTATTGTCTTATTATATCTTTCTACTGGATTATTCTGTGGAGTGTATAGTGCATTATAAAATATTTTAGTGATGTTGAAATTTTTTAAGAAATCTACAAAATATTTAGATATAAATTGGGGTCCGTTGTCGGCCACTAAAATTTTAGGTACACCAAATTTAAGAAATATTTCTTTTTCAAAGATTTTACAAATTACTTTAGAAGTAGCATTTATCATAGGAAATATCCAACAATATTTAGTAAAAACATCTACAATTGAAAGAATGAATCTATGTCCAGAATAAGATTTAGGTAAAATCCCAATAATATCAACGGATAACATTACCATAGGTTGATCAACTTTCTTAGGGTTAACCATCTTACCAGTAGGAGCAGAAGTTGAATGTTTATAAGCTTTACAAATGTCGCAAGAAGAAATATATTTTTGAACGTCTCCGAACATTCCTTTCCAATAATAATGTTGTTTTATTTTATTAAGAGTTTTATGTATTCCAAAGTGTCCAGAATTAATATCATCATGATTAGAACGAATAGTATCTAAAACATGTTCTTTAGGTATTACAATTTTCCAATTTAAACGACTATTAGGGTCAAATTTATTTTTACAGTAACGATACAAAGTATTATCTTCTACTCGAAGGTTTTTCATTCTAGAAGGATATTTTTGACAATTTATAAAGACTTTTCTATACCAAGGGTCTTCTATATCTTCATCTGGTGAGACAATATTTATAGCGGAAACTAATATTGAAGTTATATTGATTCTAGATAAAGCGTCAGGAACTTGATGTAAAGATCCTTTTTTATGAACAATATCAAAAGTAAATTGAGAAATACGTGCAGCCCATCGAGCTAAGCGTCCACTAGGGTTATTAAGTTTTAAAAGCCACTTAAGACTAGCATGATCTGTCACAACTGTGAATTTCATTCCTTCGACATAAGGTCTAAAATGTTCAATTGAATCTAAAACTGCCAAAAGTTCACGTTCAGTGGTACTATAATTTCTTTCACATTTATTTAAAGATCTTGAATAATAAGCAATTGGATGTTGTTCATTATTTTCGTCTTCTTGACTCAGAACACTACCAATTCCTACAGAACTAGCATCGCAATGTAAAAAGAAAGGTTTTTCAAAATCAGGACACTGTAAAACAGGTGTAGTTATTAAGGCATTTTTTAAATTAATGAAGGCTTCTTCAGCTTCTTCATTCCAAACAAAAGTATGTTTTATCTTTTTACTTCCGGAAGTTAATTTAGTTAAAGGGGAGGCAATATCAGCGAATTTACAAATGAAACGTCGATAATATGAACATAATCCTAAAAAGCTTCTAAGTTGTTTTACGGACTCTGGTCGTGGAAAGTTTTCTATAATTTCTAATTTAGACGGATCAGTATGTAGGCCTTGACTGTCTACAATATAACCAAGATAACGGAGTCTTTCTTTGCAAAATTCACATTTTTTAAGATTTACTGTTAAGCCTGAGTTTTTAAGTATTTCATGGACTTTTTTAAGGTACTCTATATGATTTTGAAAATTATCATTTACTAAAATCAAATCATCTAAATATTTAAACAGGACATTGTCAAATTCAGGTCCAAAGAGTTTATCAACCAAGCGTTGTAACTCTGCCGGTGCGTTGGTGATTCCAAAAGGCATCCGAACAAAATGGTACAAGTTTTTTCCAGGAACTACAAAAGCAGTCTTTTCACGAGAGGACTCTTCAAGTTTAATTTGCAGAAATGCTTTAGAAAGATCTATGGTAGATATGAATTTAGCCCCACGAAGGCTGTCTAATATCCTAGAAGGGTACGGCAAAGGATAAGAATCTTTAACAGTTATTGAATTTAATCGTCTCGAATCTAAACATAATCTGGTTCCACCATCTTTTTTATCGACGGCTAATACAGGGGAACACCAAGGAGATTTTGAAGGTTCTATAATTCCTTCCTTTAATAAAACTTCCACTTCATCATAAAGTTCTTTTTGTTTAGCAGGACTCAACGGCCAATATCTACTTTTAAAAGGGTCGCCAGTAACGTTAATTTTATGTTCCACAAGGGTGGTAAGGCCTAAACCTTTTTTCTCATAAGAAATATCTTCAAACAAAGCAATGGTTTCATCTAATTGTTGTTTCTCAGAAGGAGTTAAATGAACTGTAGAAGTAACAGCGTTCACTTGAATTTTATTATTGTGAACATATTCAATATTTTTCCACAAGTCTTTAGCTAAGTTAAATTTCAACCAAAAATCAAATCCCAATATAATAGGTGGATCAAAAGAGGGTATTATTAAAAATTCTACAAGTTTACAAACATTGTAAACTTTAAACTTTCGCGATTTGAACACATAGTTATAAATAAAATATCCAACTGAAATATTTAACTGTAATATTTAACCGAAACACTCAACCGAAATATTCAACCAAAACATTCAACATAAATATCTAACTAAAATATTAAATTGAAACGAGTTGGGAGCGACGGAGTCGGCAGTCGCAGCGTCATCGAGTGAAGGCAGCGACGCAGCAAGTCGGCGCGTGCACCAGGGACAACGACCTGCGATGCTCTGCCACCCACTGCACCTGTACGCACCAACGAGCTCCACTCCCAGCCACCTGAAACATGAAATAGTTTGATTTAACTGAAATATTTAACTGAAATTTTTCACCAAAATATTTAACCGAAATACTTAACAGAAATATTTAACCGAAATATTTAACCAAAATATTTAACTGAAACATTTAACAAAATACTTTAACCGAAAATTTAACTGAAATGTTTAACCGAAATGTTTAGCTGAAATGTTTTAACTGAATATCCAACTGAATATTTAACCGAAATATTAAACCGAAATATCCAGTTATAAATATTTAAAAACGGGACTTATCGCGCCTAAAACATAAATCTTATCTACTCGACGTTTCGACCAAGTTGCATTGATCGTGGTCACGAGACGACTGACTCAGTCGTGGTCACGAGACGACTGACTCAGTCGTCTCGTGACCACGATCAATGCAACTTGGTCGAAACGTCGAGTAGATAAGATTTATGTTTTAGGCGCGATAAGTCCCGTTTTTAAATATTTATAACTGGATATTTCGGTTTAATATTTCGGTTAAATATTCAGTTGGATATTCAGTTAAAACATTTCAGCTAAACATTTCGGTTAAACATTTCAGTTAAATTTTCGGTTAAAGTATTTTGTTAAATGTTTCAGTTAAATATTTTGGTTAAATATTTCGGTTAAATATTTCTGTTAAGTATTTCGGTTAAATATTTTGGTGAAAAATTTCAGTTAAATATTTCAGTTAAATCAAACTATTTCATGTTTCAGGTGGCTGGGAGTGGAGCTCGTTGGTGCGTACAGGTGCAGTGGGTGGCAGAGCATCGCAGGTCGTTGTCCCTGGTGCACGCGCCGACTTGCTGCGTCGCTGCCTTCACTCGATGACGCTGCGACTGCCGACTCCGTCGCTCCCAACTCGTTTCAATTTAATATTTTAGTTAGATATTTATGTTGAATGTTTTGGTTGAATATTTCGGTTGAGTGTTTCGGTTAAATATTACAGTTAAATATTTCAGTTGGATATTTTATTTACAAACATTGTCAACGGTAACCGGTAATCGCATAGAACCGATAACTTTTCTTGATGAACCGTCAGCAGTACAAGCGGAGGCATCAATAGGTTTAATTTGAAATCCTAGTTTAGAAAAATGCAAGTGTTGGTTATTACCTAAAACACAGCTATTTGAACCACTATCTAGCAATCCAGAAAAAGTTTCATTATAAATGGTAAATTTTAAAAATGGTCTAGTATCATTTTGTTTAGTAAAAAGTATAGGAGCTGCTTTATGAACAGAAAAAAATGTTTTTAAATAGTCAAGCCATTCTGAAAATTCTCTCTTACACGTATCATCATCAGGTTTATAATTGGGTATCGGAGCACCTGAAGTTTTTTTAAAAACTTGGGCCCGATGCCTTACAAGTTTTTTGAATTATTATTATTTTTAATATTGTCAGAATGACAAGTATCACAGTTCTTTGTCAAAACGCCTCGTTTATGACATTTAAAGCACACAGGTCCAAGAATCTCTGTACACTCTTTATAAGTGTGGTCAGTCGACTTACACTTCAAACAAGAAAGTTTGGTTTCAACCGCATGAAAGTTTTGTTTAATTTCCTTTACAGGTTTTCGGTTAACTAAAATCTCTAATTCCTTACTAATTCGGATAAACTGTTCAATAGTGTCTATTGATTTTCCAAATAAAAACGGTGTGTAAATAGGTAACATGTTGTGTTTAATTATAGTTATCAAAACATTCTCAAAAGTTGGATTAGCTAATCTGCTAGACATATCTAAAATCTCAGTAATGAAATCAGGAAGTGACTCATTACTCCGTTGTTTTCGAGTTCTCATTTCATACTCCAAATGATAATCAAATTCAGGTTTGTCGAATCTGTTCAACAATTCAGTTTTAAGTGTTGTCCACGAAGAAACCCTAATTCGAATACTACGGAACCATTTCGATGCTGTTCCAGTGAGCAGATCAGAAAAAGAACCGACTAAAAAGTTTTCATCAAAGTTTTTATACAAAAAATATTCCTCAACCGAAGTGATAAAGTCTCTAACACAAGTTTTCCCATCAAAAGATATCTTACTACGCTTCAAATCAGGAAGTTTATTTGTTGAAGGCAAATGCTTTTTCAATTGTTCATTGAGTTGAACATTCATCGAGTTAAACGAAGGTAAAGGTGTAAAATTATGCAAGCTACTATGACCAAGGTTAGGTAAGAAAGGGTCAACAGCCTCTGTTGTATTCTGCATAACTAAATTATCCAACGCCGGATTAGAAATAACATCCCTAGAAGTACCAGGTAAATTCTCTTCCAACAAGGGTGGAAATTGAACCTGTTTGTCAGTCATGATGAATAATCAAAAATATTAAAGAAACAAAGACAAACAACCAACTAAAAATTCAAAGAATAGTTAAAACTCATCAAAGTTTATAAGATTTTTTGTTAAAAACCGGTTTAAGTTATTATGTTTTAAAGTTTATGTTAATATTTAATAATGTTCAAAAGTATTTAAAGAAATTTGAATGTACAAAGAAACATTCAAATTGTGAAGTATGTAAGATGCAAAAAAGATTCACAATTTATCTTAATTTTCAAGATTATTAACAACGGCTAAGGTTATATCTATTTGTGAAAAGTAAAATCAATAAACTAGTTAATAATTATGTTAATAAGCTAGTATTTTCTAATATGAATGTAGCTTAATGCTTCTCAACAGTAAACAAACGTTATAACTTTATATAAGACAAAGTCATATCAATTCAAACAAAAACTTAGCACTTTCAATGTGGTCAAGGTCAGTTCCTTACAAAATGTAAACAACGCATATCTCAAATGTTATTATATAGTAAGTACACACTTAGATTAGTCTATCCAGTATATAAGACATATAAAGAACATTGTATGTTAATTAGTTTTGTTAAAATACAAAAAAAAGTTGTAAACAAAGTTACAATTCTGTTTTCAAAGTACAAAAACTGTAAAAATGCTAAAAAAATTGCACTAAATTGTGACAAGAAAAACAAAAATAAGATGCAAGAAAGATTATATATGTGGAGGTAAATCCGGTCCCTGTTCTCGCGCTAATTGTAATAAAAAATTTTGTGTTTATAAAAATATAAACGTTACTGGTTGTAACATGAAGGTTATAGAGTATAAAAAGCTAAAAATTAATGTTAGGTAGACAGTATTTATGAATATCGAGCGCCCTTGTTCTACCAAGATCTAAAACTTACCAGGATAAATCAGCGGTGTCATTGAGACTTTTAATCTCGGACCGGGGGACAGGCAAATGATAACACGGTTTGGGATTGTATGACAAATTTTAATACTTCAAAACGTCCCTTACCTCCAGAATGAGATACACATTATTTAGTTAAAGCCGGAATACTATGTCTAAACATTTGACTATAAATACCATTCGGTTTTCGTTACTTTTTAGGTTAATTTATTTTACATTTTACTACTGAAATTTGGTTATTGTCTTTCTTGCATCTTGCGAATATGAAATTAAAGTATTAAGGGTAATAAAAAGAGTTATAATGAAATTTGCTTAGCTGCAGCGTCCGGGGGCGTCTGAGCACTCCACTCTAAACAGACGTCATTCATCGTCGCACCAACAGCTCAAAACTACGACGACATCGAAACGGTGTGCGTCGCACGAACACCTCAAACTAACGACGTCTTCCAGCGTCGAACCAACAGTTGGCGACACCCATAGTCGCACAAACAGTAGACGACAGTCGTCCAAACAGCTCAAACAGCGCCATAGGCGCAAAATCACGACGTTGTCATATGGCACTACGCCATAAGCACGCCGAGTATTATCGCAGGGGCGATTTGGAATACGGATTCATTTTATTGAATCCGATTTATAAAATTTTCTAAAAAATGAGCCCTTTGTATGCCTAGGGACAAGAAAAAGTGACGTCTCCGATCGAGAATTGACAGATGTCAAAGTCATTTTTTTTTGAATTTTATAAATCGGATTCAATAAAATGAATCCGTATTCCAAATCGCCCCTGCGATAATACTCGGCGTGCTTATGGCGTAGTGCCATATGACAACGTCGTGATTTTGCGCCTATGGCGCTGTTTGAGCTGTTTGGACGACTGTCGTCTACTGTTTGTGCGACTATGGGTGTCGCCAACTGTTGGTTCGACGCTGGAAGACGTCGTTAGTTTGAGGTGTTCGTGCGACGCACACCGTTTCGATGTCGTCGTAGTTTTGAGCTGTTGGTGCGACGATGAATGACGTCTGTTTAGAGTGGAGTGCTCAGACGCCCCCGGACGCTGCAGCTAAGCAAATTTCATTATAACTCTTTTTATTACCCTTAATACTTTAATTTCATATTCGCAAGATGCAAGAAAGACAATAACCAAATTTCAGTAGTAAAATGTAAAATAAATTAACCTAAAAAGTAACGAAAACCGAATGGTATTTATAGTCAAATGTTTAGACATAGTATTCCGGCTTTAACTAAATAATGTGTATCTCATTCTGGAGGTAAGGGACGTTTTGAAGTATTAAAATTTGTCATACAATCCCAAACCGTGTTATCATTTGCCTGTCCCCCGGTCCGAGATTAAAAGTCTCAATGACACCGCTGATTTATCCTGGTAAGTTTTAGATCTTGGTAGAACAAGGGCGCTCGATATTCATAAATACTGTCTACCTAACATTAATTTTTAGCTTTTTATACTCTATAACCTTCATGTTACAACCAGTAACGTTTATATTTTTATAAACCAAAATTTTTTTATTACACTATGACCCCTTTATTACTGGGTCATGCTACGGTAATTATTTTTAATGAAACGAAGATAGTGCTTAACTTTTACGACGCCGGTCGTCCAATAACTAAGACTGCAAAAGATTTTTATGGGGGCCTTTTAAATCAGACGCATTTGAGATTTGTTTTACACACTTTATTGTGGATAGATTGCTACGTGGCCCAGCCACTTTACATGCCGGGCGCACGGGATATCTATTACAATTAATTTCACTTTTTACTATTCACGTCAAGTAATCGTAGCAAACTGTTGATAAAAATTTTCACGTTCTAATTCTTTTGTCAATAATAATGATCTAGCCATCGATATTTGAAACATTCAAATCGACTGACTGTCAAGAAAAAAACATTGTCAAAAGAGTTTGAACGTCATACAAAACAGGTTGGCGTAAGGTCGCCACATACTTATGCAATAGCCCATATAGGCGGCAATAGCCCAATGGATAGGGTGTCGGACTGGCGATCGAGAGGTCGTGAGTTCGATCCCCACCCCACCCATTGCACTATTGACGTGAACTCACTCCAGACACAAGCATATTTAGCTTAGTTGGTGGGGTTAACAAGAATACTAGTAATGTGCAACCCACATTGCGAGTAATCTTTATTTAAAAAAAAAAAAAAAAAAAAAAAAAAAATATGTTTGTTGGCATATTATATAAACTATATATATAAAAGCGAAAAGTTACTCATCACGAAATCTCGAAAACTGCTGGACGTATAAATATGAAATTTGGCAGGAAGGTAGTCCGCTAAGAACGGATTAAGGCCGGATTAAGGGGTCTAAGGGCACTCGCAATTTTTTTTATGGAAGTCATTGCTACAAACTTGAAATTTGGCCAGAAGTATTTAGTAATCATTCGCTTATAACGGATTTTGCGACAGGGCTGGATTAAGGAGGTCCTAGGGCTCACGCAAGTTTGTATAAAAGATCTTAATTTTTTTGCTACAAACTTGAAAGATATTTAGTAAACGTTCGCTCAAGCCTAGTTCGCTAGTAATTTAGTAGAGTAGCGTGTAATTTCGTGGCTAAACTACTCGCTACTGCGCAGAAATTGTTCACATTTAGGTCCAGTACAGTACACAAGTGACTGGTGTTTTGCAAGATGAACAGGCTGCAATGCAACAGAGTGAATTAAAAAAAATCATTTGTTTGATTTTGATTGAAAATTTAATGTATGTGTAAATTTATTGTATGTTACTCGATTTCTCCGTCAATAGTGAACGGATCTAAATGATTCTTTTTTTAATAGGTAGGATACGTTTCCGGTCCCATTTTAATTTTATCGAGATCTGATAAGTATTTTCAGAGATATGGAGATAAATACCTCAAACATAGGAGAATGTACTAGTTTTAGTAGAAGAGTCCTAAGAAGATTATACACAATAGAGGTTGCTATTGGATATACTTTTGAAGACTAAAAAATATGACCTTGAATAATGTTTTTACATCTTTCTTCTCGTTGATTTTGGTTTTTGACAGATATTCTTACGGTAACTGTGAGCGAGATAGAAATAAAGGTGGGGATAATACATTTTTTTTTAAATATCTTATAGGCTAGCGTTTCACCACTATCTCACCTGTTGCTAAGTGATGATGCGGTCGAAGATAGAGAAGTGGACTAGAATGGGAACTGGCTCTCAAGGATAGCTGCCTGAACACATAAGATGTTTGGCGATAGATTTTCTAACTTGAGGGTGGTAGCTGGCCAGGCGGACACTAGATATGTCCTACCACCATGCGGGGGTTGTTGGTTTCTTAAGGATGTTTTCCTTCACCGGAGGGCAACTGTGAGAAGCGCACAAATATTTTTCGATCGAAAAATTCATTGGTGCACGGCGGTTTGAACTCGGTACCACGGCATCAAAGCCGACGGTTCTCCCAATTACGCCACCGGGCCCTCAATAAATAATTATATATTAATAATTATAATAAATAATTATATATAAATATAAATAATTTGTCTTCACAGGAATGTTCTACCGGGCAAAGTCTTGTTAGGGTGCAAACTTTTTTAAACATACCTAAGATTTTTTGACATGACATGACGTTTGCCGAAGATGGCGGCCATTTTAGTCCCGCGACACTGCATACAATATATTAAATAACTCAGAATTATGAACGTACTTTGTACCAACCAACACTGCAAAAAAAAAAATTATAAGCATAATACCACAGATTATATAATAGTTACTACGTAAATAATACTTTCCGTTGTTAGGTTGGCTACACAGTGCTTTCATAATTCGGGTTTCAACAATATAGGGATGTGCCTCTTATAACGTAGTAGAGTGATTCAGTACTCTGTTGGCCATATGGCGGCAAGTAATGTTAATAATCGCAAATAATACTTTTTGATATTCATTTTGGAATACAACTAGTCCGTGTTATAAAAGTATTTGGAATTATTGTAATAAAATAGACAATTAATTATCGTGTGTGTCAGATGCTTTAATTGCACAGGGCCATTTTGGACATTATCCTTTGATACCTTGATGACATAATTATTAATAGTGAATATTATCACTTTACCAAGGCATTTAAAGTCAATTTTTGTAGGGTTCCGAACCCAAAGGGTACCAAATGAACACTTTCTGAGACTTTGTTGTCCGTCCGTGTGTCTATACATATTATGTGCGCACTTTACAGATCTGTATCTTCTTAACCGTTATAGGTACATACTTGAAATTTTCAAAAAGTATATATCCGTCAGTGTATAACGGCCCAGACACCAAATGTAATAGATGCATGTAATTTAATTAAAACTTGTTATACACTAAAAAGGGTAAAATAAGTATTTTTCAAAAAAAATAAAACCGACTTCATAACCACAAACAGGCACTCAAAAGCGAAAAATAAATTACTTAATATAATTATTATAAGCGCTACCCACTTATCTATTTGAAGTCGGTGCCAGCCAAGTCTATTGGATAGTAGATAGATACTATGTATGTAGTAGTAGTAAGTAGGTACATGTAGGTTAGTAAGTAAGTAGATACATGTAGGTATTATATATCTACTACCTATTAGACTTGGCTGGCACCGACTTCAAATAGATAAGTGGGTAGCGCTTATAATAATTTTAAGTAATTTATTTTTCGCTTTTGAGTGCCTGTTTGTGATTATGAAGTCGGTTTTATTTTTTTTGAAAAATAACTTAATTTTGTTACGAACTTGAAATGTATCCAGAGGTGATAAGTTAATGTACACTAAGAACGGATTTTGCGACAGGGTCGGATTAGGAGGTCTAAACCTCCTAATCTGACCCTGTCTCTCGTGAGTTTGTATGAAAGTCCTTCATTTTTTTGCTACTAACTGGAAAATTGGCACAGAGGTAGTTAGTTCTGCCCCTTCCCTCCCCCTCTTCCACCCTTTTCCCCCCTTTTCCCCCCTGAAATCGAACTATTGATACATTTTTAGTACTTAACCTCAGAATTTTAAAATATTATGGTAAAATATTAGGGTTCCGCAACTTTTCCTTCAAGGGGAGAGTTCTACCCCTGCCCAGATCCCCTCCCGCCCTTAAAATCGATGTGAGGTAAAGTAAATTCCTACCTTAATATTAATTTTGCCCCTCGCGCTAAATAGGATAATTAACAAAATTATGAGTTTAGGCTGACGGCTACTTCAGCTAACTCATATATTATGATTTCTCCAAACCTTGACAGTGCACCTGATGTTTGTATACTTATATATGTTTACTATATACGTTTATGTTGATAGTGTACTAAACTTTTATCGATATTTTTTTACGGTAATTTGGTATGGTCATCTCTATCTGAGATTTATGACTTTGTCCCCCCGTCTAAACTAGTCAGAAGCGCCAATCACAAACAGTTCCCCGCGACCGCATACCTCGGCCAGTTGCGGAATTGATTGTACCGCGCGCCAACAATGATTAGGGGTCTAATTGCTATGACGTCGATGTTTTGAGTCATAGTTTTTGATTAATCTAGTATGTTCATTTGTTTGTTTAGACACAATTATTTCCTAATGTAAAGTTTACTTAGGGTTGGACCTTATATCGAGTCTCCCAAATTTAAGTAAAGTGTGGGGTGGTTAAGGGGGTTTGTACTAAACGCCTTGAAGCAAAACTTGCAGCCGGACATGCGTTTTTAATATTTAATATTAGCATCTAATTATAACCTACAGAAAGTAGGTTTTCAAACAACGTTTCGCTCGGAAACTAGGCCGAAAATTCGCTGTGTGCGTAACTGAGGTGTGTTTACTTGCAGTGTCACACGCAGAGACGTATTATAATGTTGCCAGTAAGAAAGACTTTTCGCTAAAAGTTGGGTAAGGATGATTCGTGATTTTTTGCATGGGTATTGGGTACCTATATACCTACTCCGTGTGATTATCGGGATAAAAAGTACTCTATGTGTTATTTGTATGACGTATATCGCAAGTTGAATGAAAGCGTGTAAAATAGTAAACAAATATCGTATTTTCCCTCAACTTTATTTCGCGGAGTCATCTTAAAATGTTGTACACTTTGTTACTACCAATATTAACACCATTCATATGATACCTCACATATCAAATTCCATTAAGCTGTTTAGGCTGTGCTGTAGGGCATGTCAAAGAAACATACATACATACACAATCGACAAAGATGTTGTGTAACTGTTCTAGATAACTAAACTAATAATAAACTTAATTATTCATTACTATAGGTGAAAAAGGTAGTTTAGTTGAGTCTAGTTTAAGTATATTTATTATGTACCTAATACTTTTTTTTTGTCATTTTTTAAGTAAATAAATGTTGGTAATGGATGTGTAAATTAAACTAGATCAATTTCAAACCACCCATCTGGCAACACTCCGCTCGTACTAAGAGCTCGTTATTTTGATTCACTAGTTTTTGTTTTATTACATAATTTACGTAATTAAATGTTTGTCTTACCTGGGCCCCTAGACAAAATCCAATTTCTTGTTTTCATTCACGCTAACGCAAGTTCAAAATGTATGGAATGACATATATCTTTCCGCAACAAAGATGTCATTCCCATACATTTTGAACTTGCGTTAGCGTGAAGGCAAACAGGAAATTGGATTTTATCTAGGGGCCCTGTGGAATGTTACACCAGAAACCTTTTGATCCTTTTCCGATGAAATGTGGCACAAAATCACCGCACAACATGTCATATTTTAATAATTTTGAGGGAGACGCACTCGCTACCTTGTGACACGGACCACAATTTTTTTTTTAGGCTCGAAACCCGTGGTATAAGTGTCAGGCTTCTTCCGTCAATTGTACATAATAAATGGTGAGCAACATTTGCCTATTGGGTTAGTACAAAATTACAATCTATTAAGGGCATGCGTTTGGTATGTGTGTGTGTATGTGTGTGGGAGAGGGGGTGTATGTGTGAGCCAATTTATTTTATTATTGTTATTAATTTTTCAGTTTCCATATAATCCAAGTGTATTAGCAGTTTAAAAATTTTATGTCTGATTTCATGCGTCGTTAAGCTGTGAATCTTAATCAATTTGTGAATTTTATTGTATAGAAATGGTCCTAAGAAATGTAAATATTTTGTAGCAAAAACCGTGTTTACTGTGGGTATTGCACAAACATTGTGAGAGGGACGCTTTGTATTTGTGGGATCATATTCGACAAGTGGATGTTGATACAAAACGGCTTGCTGTACAAAGAGCTGTCTTATTGTAAGTACCTGACACTCTTTGTACAACTTAACCGTAGGGTATCGCATGGGTCTGCTTCTACTGCATTTCAGTATTCCTCTTTGTACCCTCTCAAGCTGTATTATTAGGGTTTTATTTGTTCCTCCCCAAGCTGTAATACAGTATGTAAGGAGTGATTGGCACAAAGAGTAGTACAACATTTTCATTATATCCCATTCAGCACTATCTCTCAATGCTCTGAACACGGCCGTAAGCCTCCGAACCCGGTTACATAGTTCTTTAATGTGTATCGCGAATGTTAAATTCTCGTCGATTGTGACACCGAGATATTTGATCGATGTAACTTTCTCTAGGGCAGCGCAGTTACATAGTCGGGGTTGTGCAGTTTGACAAGCGAGTGAGATGTGTCCAAACAATGAAAATGAATCATTTGGTTGAGGACCTCTTATGCTAAAAGTAATATATTTTGTTTTATCAATGTTCAGGGTTAGCAGGTTATTCCTCAACCAAGAGGAAATTTTGTTAAATGTGGTTTGAGCGTTTTGGTAAGCATCCTCCCAACCCTCTCCTTGTGTGATTATGGCAGTGTCGTCCGCATATGTAATAATGGAACCATTTCTGATTTCAATATTACATAGTTCATTTATATACGCCAGAAAGAGAGTTGGGCCGAGTATGCTTCCTTGGGGGACGCCGCATACTGTAGATTGGGGTTGACTAATGTATTCTCCGATTTTTACACTCTGAGTACGTTCGCTCAAGTAATCCGTTAGCAGTTTATGTTGAATGCCTCTAATACCCATGTGTTTTAGCTTACATAAAAGTAAATTAATCGGGACGCTATCAAAAGCTTTTGCTAGGTCTAGGAAAATTGCGATAGTTTTCTTCTTTGTGTCAAAATTGTGGGTTATATAATTAGTCAACATAAGCACAGCATCTCGCGTAGATCTATTGGCGCGAAAGCCAAATTGTTTTGGTGACAGCAAACCATTAATTTCAAAAAAGTTAACTATTCTTTTATTAATTATCTTTTCAAAGATTTTTGATAATGCTGATAGGATTGAAATTGGCCTGTAGTTACCTATATTTTGTTTGCTACCTTTTTTGTGAATAGGAATAACGATTGCATGCTTCAGTACCTTCGGAAAACATCCAGACTGTAGTGACAGGTTAACAAGGTACGTTATAATGGGAGTCAGCGCACTTTTATTTTGACAGATAATCAGAGGTGATATATTATCCCAGCCAGTGGCAGATTCTGCTCTCAAAGTTCCTATAATAGATAAAATTTCAGTCTCATCGGCATCCAACATGACAATAGATTTTTGAAAGGAGATGTGTTCGGAGGGGTTGGTGTTCTGATCTGGAACTATCTGTTGTGAAAGTGATTTACCAACATTTACGAAAAATTCATTTACTATATTCACGGCTATTTCTGGAGAATCCTCACAGTCTAAGAGGTCTTTGGATATTTTAGGTTTTGTCTTATAGTTTGTGATTTCATTAATAATTTTCCACGTCTTTTTACAGTCGTGATTGTCACTAGCAAGCTTTATTTGTTCCTTATCGTAATTAATTTTTGCTTTTTTCAGTAGTGATTTGCAGAAATTTCTATACCTTTTGTAAGTTTTTTGTAGAATACTATTGGTTGGATCTTTCCGAAGTTTTAGGTGCATACGGTCACGGTTGCGCATACAACGTATTAGCCCTATGGTGATCCAGGGTTTTTTAGCAGCTCTCCTTAGGGGAATAATAGCTTTAATCGTGTTGTTGCAGATTATTTTGGATAAAATTTTAATAAAAGTTTCTGTTGCTGTGTTACAGTCATTGATCTGAAAGATATTAGAAAAGTTTGTTGAGTTTATTGAAGCAGTTATAGCCTGGTAGTCAGTCTTAGTTATAGTTTTTAATTCTGTCAATTTAACCTGCTTGACTGTTATTGCTATAAATATTGTGTAATGGTCTGTAAGAGTGTTTTCAATAACAAGCGTTTGCGCCTCGAAAGATGAACGAACCATCATATGATCTAGGCAGCTATTGCCTCTTGTCGGAGTTGTGTATGCGGGAATTAGACCGTGCATTGCTAACAAATTTAGATATTCGGGGGCGTTGGAGCTACAGTTCTCTTCGGAAATATTTATATTTAGGTCACCAGTTAATATTACATTCTTCATTTTTTTTAATGTGTATAGTATTTTGTCTAATGATAAGAGAAATGGTTCGATATTTTGAAAGGATGGTGAACGATAAATGGCTATTATAGCAATGTTGTTGCTAATTTTTGTAATAAGGCATGAAGCATTTGCAATAGGTGGTTCATGTTTCAACAATAAGGCCAGTTCTGTAGTAAATTATTAAACCATCATTTTTATTAATAATTTGCGTGGAGCAGCATGAGTCGTACCCCACAATTTTTGGCGTATTCATTTGCGATGCGAGCCAGCATTCGGTTAAGATGATAATGTCAGGCGTTACGGCAATCCTCGTCAGCAATAACAAAAATCCTGGGAGATTACAAGTGACACTTCGTATGTTCTGAGTGATAATTTTTAATTTATTCGTTGGGCATTCTATAAGTGTGCTGCATTGTTCTGGGGCACAAGTTTGGGCTCTGGAGCACGTAATGTTGTCCACGTGATTTACTATTTGATCGATCTTATCCATAATTGTGTATTGAAATATTTAAATGACACAAAAATGTGGGTACTTTATTTATGTCATTTTTTGTGTAACTACATTAAGCTCATTATTATATGTATAGTATTTCATTGCCCATATTTTAAAACATTTAGCAACAATAATATTAATTATAGTCAGTAGCGTTTTCAGATAATTAGGAGTAAAATAACTGTATATCCATAACTCATTATTATAGGTGTACACTTTAAATTTGGTTAAAGTTACCCTTGGGATTTTATAATTAATTATCAAGTATTCGTAGTTGATCAAATTTATTCTATTATAATATAATTCAATAAAATTTGTTGTGTTTATAGTTAAAATTAAAATTAAAATTGCAGCCCCGTTTGTGATCTGCGTTCTCCAAACATAAAAACAGCACTCTATACAGCAAACAGTCGTTTGTCGAGTGAATGTTTTTATAAGATAACACAATAAAAACTTATGAATATTAAACGTCTTGGAATTAATCAATAATAAGATTGAATTTAGCATAACTTGCCAAATTATTAATTCAAGATACTGCATATACGTTTGAGCAACATCATCAAAACAGTGTTTGTTTGAGGTTGAGTTAGGTATCTTCATTATATGACTAAAGGTTTTGATGTATTGTTTTCTATATAGTGTACTCGGGTCATTGATTTGTATAAACTTGTAAAATGTAATAAGAGCAAGAAGTGTTTGTGTAGATAACCTGTATTTATATAAGTTAATGTTCAATTTATTTTTGTATTTTAGAAGATTGAGTTTAATATTGCATAATTCTATGAACTTATGTTTTATTATAACAAACCCCATAAGTACGAACTCCTCAGAGATGATGTGTATATGTGTGCGATGTAAGTAGTTAGATACGGCAAATCTATGTACTGTTAAGCTATGGTGTACGATACAGTTTAATGTATACAATAATGTAACAAAATAGATCAAAACATGACTCATAAGTAGGTATAGGTTAGCATAACAGCCTTTAAGTCTTTTGAGTGTATTCGCTATGGTATTTTTCTGTTGAATTTGAGTTGGAGTAGAAGTGAGAGGCGACTGCGGCCGCCGTGAAATCGTACTTTGCAATAATGACAAAGGGATTACGGTGCATCTCGGTAAACTAATGATGGGTAGATTAGTGGCGTTCTGTGCGGCATTACATGCGGACGTAGTGAATAAATTAATATAAGTTAAGTTTAAATGTGCTAACATTATTATGACTGTGATGAGTATAAGAGTGAGGATTTGATGTATTGTATTATTTTTTTGTGATAATAGTGAAAGTGAAGTGCATTGGATGTGTAATTTGTTCATTATGGATTTAAATGTGAGTAAGCTGTAAGTGAGTATAGTTGACATAGTTACGGTATAATGGGTTAGTCATGTTGATTGGCTTCTGAGCGATTGAAGGTGTTGTTCATCTTTTATCACGATGTAGGGAGCACCGTCCTGTTTTCTTATAAATACTTTGCCATTCGTGACCCAACAGTGAGCATAACCTTCGGTTTTGATGAATTCTCGGGCTAAATAGTGTAGTCGTTTAGCCTTTGCAGTAAGCCGTTCAGAAATGTAAATCGGAACGGCCTGTCCTTCGAATCCCAAGTTTTTAGAGTTGAGTTGGTCAGTCTTATTTTTCTTGTATCGCTTAACTGCTTCTAGGAAGCGGTGTCTTGTCCAGGTGTTTGCGAATTCAACCACAACTGCAGTTGTTGAGGATTCCCGTTTAGCCGGGAGGCGGTACATGTCCCGGAGCTCGTAATCCTGAACGGTAGTATTTAGGGATTTTACTAGGAGGCGTAGTGTTTGCATAAGATCATCTCTGGTTTCTCTTTGTTTTTTCGGAATGTTTCTTAATTCTGCCGCCGTCTTTAGAGAAAAACGTTCCATTGTATCATATTTGTCATCAAGTTTAGTGACCACTTTTGATAGGAGGTTATGTTGAGTGTCCAATCCTTTGATTTTCTCGTCATATCGTTTTATTTGATCTGATAAAAAGCTTAAGTTGTTTTCGATCTGTGTGTTTGTGTTGTGGACTTGGTCCACTCGGTTTTTTATCTCATTCGAGTCATTACCGTTTTGTGATTTTAATTCTTTGATGCAACTTTCTAATCTATCAAGCCGATCATTTTGCTTGGACATCATATCGGACATCAGTTGTTTTATGACGTTCCCACATTCGCAATCGCAGTCCACGTCTATGCTAGTTCCACCAGTGGCCCGTTTACGTTTCGAATTTTGGCGTATGCCATCAACGGGGTTTCTCTGCTTTAAGATTTCGGTATCAGATTCAGATGCTGATTGAATAGGGGTGTTGGATTTCGTAGCGGGCGGTGAGCGTTGTACCCTACCGGTCATTTTGTTTTCGGACAACACTTTTTAATTGCACAATGTTATACGTGTGTTTGTATGTATCAGCAGATATCAGCATGTATTGTCTTGTTAAACAGTTTTATGTAGAGAGTCACTCACTGTGCTTGATGTTTATCATATTAATATTGCGTTTGAGTTTGCCTGACCCTAGAATTTGGTGAGATAAAGGCACGAAACAAGTTAAGACGACCGATCCGCGCGGCGGTCCGGACGAAAGCCATCCACCAATTACGCGAGCGTGGACTGGGTAGGATTCCGACCCAAATGAACGGCGAGTACGACGAGCGCGTACTTGGTTTCTGACGTTATAATTCGATGAATATTAGTTTTTTAAATTAATTAGTAGTACTTTTTGTATTTCGAATGTAATACATGTATGAGTAAGCTTTTATTGACAAAGGATACTTTGTATCTCAAAAAGACTGACATCTCGACCATTGCTAAGTTATTAGCATTCAATATATGTGATCCAGTTTTACATGTTGTAGCGGATCACACAGACAAGCTCCAATGTAGTGGTGTTACTATGCGGGGTAATTGTAGTGTAGTTGACAAAGTTGGTTTAAACTAACGCTTAGGACAATGGGGAGGCCAGACTTAATCAACATTTTCCATCAAAATATACAAGGCCTCTCCAGCAAAGCCTTAGAATTAGAATTATTTCTCGACTTTTATAAAGTTAATATAATGTGTATTACTGAACACTGGTTTGTGAAAGGTACTTTGTTACCAATAATCAGAAATTATACAATTGCAAGCACATTTATTAGACAGAAGGCAATTATTTCTAGTTTATATCAATGATTTACCGTCATTCGTACAGAACCTATGTGATATTGTTTTGTTCGCAGATGATACTTCCTTGATATTCAAAATAGATAGGACTACACCTAACTTTGACGATGTAAACAAATCAATAACACAGGTTCTGAATTGGTTTACAACCAATAACTTATTGTTAAACGCAAAAAAAACTAAATGTATTAATTTCTCTCTACCAAATGTAAAAAAGGGTATCCTAAATAGAAGTATATTAATAAATGATGAACCATTAGAATTTGTTGAATCCACAACATTCTTGGGCATCACCCTGGATTCAAAGCTTCAATGGGGTTCTCAAATATCGGTTCTAGCAGGTAGGTTAAGCACCGCTGCATACGCAGTACGTAAAATTAGATTTTTAACGGACGAAGCCACTGCAAGATTGGTCTATTTCAGCTACTTCCACAGTATAATGTCTTATGGCATTTTATTGTGGGGGAAAGCCGCTGAAATTCAATCAATATTTGTTTTGCAGAAACGAGCTATTCGCTCTATATATAGTATGAGGTCGCGAGATTCACTTCGTGAAAAATTTAAGGAAATTAAAATTCTAACAGTGGCATGTCAATACATTTATGAAAATATTTTGTTCATACGCAAGAATATAAATGACTAGCAGCCCGCCCCGGCTTCGCACGGGTAGAACATATATGCCTACAAAATTTGCATCAGTTTGTAGCATCAAATATAAAATATTAACGTATTTAACAATCATCGTCATATTTCAACCAATTTACACAAAACCTTAACGAATTATGCACCTAAACCTTCCTCATAAACACTCTGGCTATTGGTAAAAACCGCGTGATGATCCGTTCAGTAGCTATTGAGATTATTGCGAACAGACAGACAGACGCAGTGATGGACTTTGATTTATAATACTTACGTAGTGATATTGGACGGCCCTGTGGCGTAAAGGATAGTTACCCTGATTATGACCCCGACGGTCGTTGGTTCTAATCCTAGCTATATACCTACCAATGAAAGATTTATGTGCATTCATGAATCATGGGTTTTCGTACAGAGGTAGTGGGATCATTAAATCTACCAAAAAGTAGCTTGCCACCAAGGAGAACATCTGCCGCCTTAACCTTACGGCGTTCCCCGACGCAAAAAGTAGAGGTAATATACGCTTAACGTGTGTATCTGTGTTTCTGTCTGTAGCATCTTAGCACCTAACCGGATGAACCGATTTTGTTTTTATTATTGAAACTATCAATTTTTTTTGTTTGATAGATGTCTTCATCGAGAGTGTTCTTAGCTGTGATTCATGAAAATTCGTTCAATCGTTATAAAACTATAAGCTTTTTTCTAGTTAATTGCGTTATGAAATAAACTTTCATAGGTCTGATCAATTCGAAAATCTTCTTCTTCAACGATATTGTAAGAACATGGAAGCCTCCTGGACTCTACAGAATACTCAAATCCTCACCAACTTACAGCTCAGAGTTTAAATGTCGTGTTTAGAGTCATTGGAATGCTTTTAATGAAAAGATTATACATAGATCAGTCGGGGTGGTTTAAAATATTATATAATTATATATATATAGATGAATATTATTTTATACAATAGATCATATTATTATACTATATTGACTTCGAATTGATTGTGATCGATGGGGATCTACAGCATAGCTAAGCTTATAATAATATTTCGTAGTAATTATGACCTAATCTGTGGTGTCACTGCAAATATTTTATTAATTTTGCGATGCGTGTATGTGAAATTCGTGATATCTTCTAGAGTTTTCATTTGAATTATATACTGTATGGGACAATTTTAATCTATAATATATGGCCCAGCTAATTAACGTAATTATTTGGATAAGGATTAATACTATATACTTGAAAATAGCCTTGGAAGTTAAGTAATATTTTTTAACAAAAATTTTAAGATTAAAATGGTTACTGTGAGTTAACCTTAAGAGATAGACATATGCTGTCGCGGACTTTTTTGTAGGTCTTATTAAGTTGTATAACTCTCCAATAGAAAATATTCTTATATCCATTTTCAATTGAGCAGCGTTTGTAAGAAACGTGTTTTTTCGACCGTTTTTTTGCCGACTTAGGTTGCAAATTAGGTCTCCACGAATGTACCTTTGATTTAAACGGGATAATATATAGCGTATTTACATTCGGAAAGTCCATTCTATGTATTAGTGAAAGAATTTTCTAAATCGGTTCAGTAGTTTTTGAGACAAATCATTACAAACATACAAAAATACAAATGTTTAGATAAGGTGACTTATTATTCATATTTCTGTGGTTGCATTAGATAAACATTTAATTTATTTTTCTCCTTTTAAGTATAAATTAGGTGCACCCTTACATATACATTACCCTTACGTGCACTCTTCTAGGCAAGCGTGCTACATCTTAAACTACATCGTCACTAAACATCAGGTGAGATAAATAGTGGTCAATCACTTGCCTATTGAGCATAAAAAACCCTTTTCATAACAATACTTTACTCCTATCCATCCAAAGGGGGTGGAACAATGAATAGTTTATCTATTTATTTATCCGACTTGCACTTAACCTCAGTATCAATGTCTGTATCTTGAAATACTTGTTTTTGTAAATTATAATAACATTCCCTAGCCGTCTACATGGAGCTATCAGATTGTACCACAGATAATATCCGCTCGGAAATTATCTCTCAGCTGAAACTTAAATGTTCAATGAATATTTTTCATTCACGTTGATATAAATAGCAACACATTTTGTTTTAATTTGTACCGCTGTCAATTTAAAATTTAGTCAGACGCTTTGACTCTCACAGATTGGTAGAGGTCAAAATAATATTGTAAGAGTTTTTATGATATGCTCTGACCTGCTGTTTTGCATGCACATAAATATTAATGACTAGCAGCCCGCCCCGGCTTCGCACGGGTAGAACATATATGCCTACAAAATTTGCATCAGTTTGTTGCATCGAATATAAAATATGAACATATTTAACAACCATCGTCATATTTCATCCAATTTACACAAAACCTTAACGAATTATGCACCTAAACCTTCCTCATAAACACTCTGGCTATTGGTGAAAACCGCATGATAATCCATTCAGTAGCTATTGAGATTATTGCGAACAGACAGACAGACGCAGTGATGGACTTTGTTTTATAATACTTTCGTAGTGATATTGGACGGCCCTTTGGCGTAAAAGATAGTTACCCTGATTCTAACCCGACCACCAAGGAGAATATCTGCCGCTTTAACCCTACGGCGTTCCCCGACGCAAAAAGTAGAGGTAATACGCTTAACGTGTGTATCTGTGTGTCTGTCTGTAGCATCTTAGCACCTAACCGGATGAACCGATTTTGTTTTTATTATTGATAGTTTTTTTTTGTTTGATAGATGTCTTCATCGAGAGTGTTCTTAGCTTTGATTCATGAAAATTCGTTCAATTGTTATAAAACTATGAGCTTTTTTCTAGTTAATTGCGCTATGAAATCAACATTCATAGGTCTGATCAATTCGAAAATCTTCTTCTTCAACGATATTGTAAGAACATGGAACATTGACCTGATGCTGGGACATCTCCTGGACTCTACAGAATACTCAAATCCTCACCAACTTACAGCTCAGATTTTAAATGTCGTGTTTAGAGCCATTGGAATGCTTTTAATGAAAAGATTATACATAGATCAGTCGGGGTGGTTTAAATTATTATATTATCTACACTAATATTATAAAGAGGAAAACTTTGTTTGTTTGGTTGTAATGAATAGGCTCAAAAACTACTGGACCGTTTTTAAAAATTCTTTCACCATTCGAAAGCCACATTATCCACGAGTAACATAGGCTATAAAAATTAGGGTTCCGTAAGATATTTGGGTTTTAGCAAAACAACGTTTGCCGGGTCAGCTAGTTAGATATGTAGATGAATATTATTTTATACAATAGATCATATTAATATACTATATTGACTTCAAATTGATTGTGATCGATGGGGATCTACAGCATAGCTAAGCTTATAATAATATTTTCGTAGTAACTATGACCTAATCTGTGGTTTCACTCCAAATATTTTATTAATTTTGCGATGCGTGTTTGTGAAATTCGTGATATCTTCTAGAGTTTTCAATTGAATTATATACTGTAAGGGACAATTTTAATCTATAATATATGGCCCAGCTAATTAACGTAATTATTTGGATAAGGATTAATACTATATACTTGAAAATAGCCTTGGAAGTTAAGTAATATTTTTTAACAAAAAATTTAAGATTAAAATGGTTACTGTGAGTTAACCTTAAGAGATAGACATATGCTGTCGCGGACTTTTTTGTAGGTCTTATTAAGTTGTATAACTCTCCAATAGAAAATATTCTTCTATCCATTTTCAATTGAGCAGCGTTTGTAAGAAACGTGTTTTTTCGACCGTTTTTTTGCCGACTTAGGTTGCAAATTAGGTCTCCACGAATGTACCTTTGATTTAAACGGGATAATATATAGCGTATTTACATTCGGAAAGTCCATTCTATGTATTAGTGCAAGAATTTTCTAAATCGGTTCAGTAGTTTTTGAGACAAATCATTACAAACATACAAAAATACAAAAATACAAATGTTCTCTCTTTATAATATTAGTATAGATTTCATCGTAACGTCAATGTATATCGACGAACATACTGGAAAAAACATTAATAGCCGAAAATCGGGCTCAGTGACTTGTATTATTCATTATTCTGTGGCTCAGTGGCTTGTCTTAGGGAGGCCTATATCCAGCAGTGGACTGATACCGGCTCCAGAGTTATGATAAAATCTTTTTTTTGTTTAAAAAAACCGACTTCATTACCACAAACAGGCACTCAAAAGCGAAAAATAAATTACTTAATATAATTATTATAAGCGCTACCCACTTATCTATTTGGAGTCGGTGCCAGCCAAGTCTATTGGATAGTAGATAGATACTATGTATGTAGTAGTAGTAAGTAGGTACATGTAGGTTCGTAAGTAGGTAGATACATGTAGGTATTATCTATCTACTACCTATTAGACTTGGCTGGCACCGACTTCAAATAGATAAGTGGGTAGCGCTTATAATAATAGGGAATATGCATGAAGCTCAGATTTATTGGAAATAATTTTTTTTCGATTCTTTGTTGTCCTGGAGTTATATGTAAAACCTTTTTTTAATTTAATCCCATTTTATTTGCTTAAAATAATAAATTAAAAATGCAATTTAAGCGAGGGAATTTTAAGTTTGTAAAACAGATGACCATTGGTCGAATCGAAAGTTGACGTCATTATGCACTACTCCACGTGATAGAAACATTGAGCGCGGGAACATAAAAATAAATGTATGGTGTGGTCTTATTGTATTTATTTCCAAATATTGTGTTTGCCGTGTAATATTGTGCAAAAATGTATATTACTAACCATTTAATATAGATCATATCCGGCCAAGTGCTTGTCGGGCGACGCACAGTGTAGGGTTCCGTAGTAGCCTGTTATTCACTGCAAGTCTTTACCCATTATAAACAAGCAACTAGGTACTTCGTCTATGTCACTTTAAAGGATTTATTCTAAGGATTTTGTATTTGGTACAAAATTATCCAACACCCAAGATCAACGTTTATTACTGCTAAACTAATAAAGTTATCTCAACCGCTATAATTTTCCTTTAAAGTTCATAAAATGCGCTATTATCACGAATTTTTCCAGATTTTACAAAGCCAGCAGTTTAGCTTTTAGAGGGGGGGGGGGGGACGCCCTACTGGAACAAAAATTTGCACTTTAAAGTTTAATATTTCGTAAATGGAGCCTTCAATCGAAAAATGGTATTAGCAACCCTTAAGTCATTTTAAAAGACCTATTCAACGATACCCCAAACGATGGGGTAGACGATGAAAAAAAAAATTCATCCCCACTTCTCATATAGGGGAGCTACCCTAAAAAAATATTTTTCACCATTTTATTTCAGCACTTTGTCGGCGTAATATATATACATACCTCCACAAAATTACAGCTTTCTAGTATTAACGGTCTCTTAGCAAAACCTCGGACAGACAGACAGACGGACATGATGAAACTAGAAGGGTTCCATGTCAGGACTACGGAACCCTAAAAATGAGTACGAGATTAGAGAAACTGTATAATTTAATAAAACATGCCATTGGCTAAATACAATAATCGCGCGGAGTCTTAGTTAAAGAAAAAAAAGCTAGTTTGCTTCAAGCGGCGTGTGTCTGACGTCACTCTGACCTAAGTGCGTGACGTCACAATGCAGTACCAAAGAGCCCGGGAAATGATGGCGTTTAAACTGCTTAAATTTATTTGTATATTTAAATGTTTATTTAAAAAATAATTAGACTAATTCCAGCAGTATTTTATTTTTTTATTATGTTATATGGATGTAATGAGTGAAATAAAAATATTAAAAAAAAACATGCATATTCCCTATTATATTAAGTAATTTATTTTTCGCTTTTGAGTGCCTGTGTGGTAATGAAGTCGGTTTTTTTTTTGTTTTGAAAAAGATTTTATTTTACCCATTTTAGTGCAAAACAAGTTTTTATTAAATTACATGCATCTATAAAATTTCGTGTCTGGGCCGTTATACACTGACGGATATATTCTTTGTGAAATTTTCAAGTATGTACCTATTACGGTTAAGAAGGTACATCTGTAAAGTGCGCACATATAGACACACGGACGGACGGACGAACGGACAACAAAGTCTCAGAACGTTTTCATTTGGGTTCGAAACCCTAAAAAAATGACTTTAACTGCCGCGCTAGTGAAAATATTCACTAGTCATAATGATGTCATCAAGGTATCAAAGGGCAATGTCCAAAATGGCCCTGTGCAATAAAAGCATCTGACACACACGATAATTAATTGTCTATTTAATTACAAATATTCCTAATACTTTTATAACACGGACTACAATAATTCCAAATACTTTTATAACATGGACTAGTTGTATTCCAAAATGAATATTAAAAAGTATTATTTGCGATTATTAACATTAATAGCCGCCATATGGCCCACACAGTCTGAATCACTCTACTACGTTATAAGAGTTGGCACTTCCTTACATTGTTAATACCCGAATTATGAAAGCACTGTGTAGCCAACCTAACAACGAAAAGTATTATTTACGAAGTAACTATTATATAATCTGTGGTATTATGCTTATAATTTTTTTTGCAGTGTTGGTTGGTAAAAATTACGTTCATAATTCGGAGTTATTTATGTATGCAGTGTCGAAGGCGGGACTGATATGGCCTCCATCTTCGCCAAACGTCATGTCATATCAAAAAATATTAGGTATGCTCAAAAACTTTGGACATTAACAAGACTTTGCCTGGTAGAACATTCCTGTGAAGACAAATTAATTCTCCCCACCTTTGTTTCTATCTCGCTCACAGTTACCGTAAGAATATCTGTCAATAATAATACTTAATTCAAAAAATTTAAACCACCCCCGACTGATTTGTGTATGTAATCCGAGTTTATAATCAAAGCATATGTATAACTTTGTACATTGAGACCATTCCAAGGAGATGTCTCAGAATTAGATCAAGCTTACCATATTTTTGCAATATCATTGAAGTAACAAGATACTGCGACAGCGCCATTTTGATTTTTTGACGTCCGCGGTCAAAGGACTGCGAGCTTACTAAAGTTGCAATCGTAGTTTTTTTTAACCAAAAAAGAGCTGATAATATTTAAACGGCTGAACAGATTTTCATGAAATAAAGCTAAGAACACTCTCGACAAAGACATCTATCAAACAAAAAAAACTAAATCAAAATCGGTTCAGCCGTTTGGGCGCTACGATGCCACGATGACAGACACACAGATACACACGTCAAACTTATAACGCTCCTTCGTTTTGCGTCGAGGGTTAAAAACCAAAATCCACGCGAAGAAAGATGTAAAAACATTCAAAGTCATTTTTTTTAGTCTTCAAAAGTATATGCAATAGCAACCTCTATTGTGTATAATCTTCTTGGGACTCTTTTTCTAAAACCAGTACATTCTCCTATGTTTGAGATATTTATCTCCATATCTGTGAAGATACTAATCAGATCTCGATAAAATTAAAATGGGACCACCTCGGAAACGTACCCAACCTATTAAAGAAATAATCATTTGAGTCCGTTCACAATTGACGGAGTAATCGCGTAACATACACACATAAAAAAAAATAAAAAAAAACATACAGACGAATTGATAACCTCCTCCTTTTTTGTGAAGTCGGTTAAAAATAAACACCTCAAACTTTTTATATTGAACTATTGAAATTGACTAGCGTGACGTTGGAAGTCGGTTCTTTTAGTTGTTTAAGTGATCTTAAATTATTTTTATTATTATTACAGAGCATAAAAACATTTGTCTAGGCCAGGGGTAAGCAATGATGCCTGCTTCTAACATAGTAGGTTATGGCCACAAAAAATGATAAAATAAAGCTTTTTAACAAAAAATTAAACCCCCGAAGAAACTGAAAAGCAAAAAATAATACACCTTTTTATTTAAACTTAATAACGAAGTTCTTAAACTCAGTTTTTTAGGCGGTTTAATTTTTTGTTAAAAAGCTTTATTTCAAATCTACCCCTAGGGGGTGTGTAAAATGATTTTGTTTGGAAAAATCATAGAAAATTCAGTAATGTTTGTTTCCACGTGTTCCTTGGTCCGATTCTCCCAAAACTCGCTACATATAATCTGTAAAACAAATAATGAGACACATATTTTTTATTTTCCAAATCTGCCCCTATTGTACGCACCCCTACAATGAATTTTGTTTAGCAAAATTATAGAAAATCCAGTCATTTTGAGACAGTACAGTTTGTTTCGACGTATCTGCATAACTAATTAACCTATTTCAATGAAATTTGAAACGTAGATAGTATAAGTTTTGAAATAACTCATAGGTTAATTTGATTTTCAAAATTCTACCACTGAAGGGGTTACATAGGGTGATAAAGTTTCTATGAAAAATGTTATTCCTTGGTCCGGTTCACTAAAAACAAAAGGTACAAATAAAACCTTAAACAAATAATGAAACATGTATTTCTTGTTTCTTTCAAATCCACCCCTAGGGGGAGTGAAATGAATTTTATCTGAAGAAATGATAGAAAATACATTAATGTTTGTTTCCACGTATCTGCATAACTAATAAATCGATTTTGATGATATTCTTCACACCGGGACAGTTGCTCAATCTTTACCAAGCACAAGTCCGATCGTGCATGGAGTACTGTTCTCACCTTTGGGATGGTTCTGCCAAATACCAGCTGGAGAACCTGAAAGCCATTGAGAGGAGAGCCAAGCAGCTCATTGGTGATGATCTACTTGTAGGCAAGAGACTTCAGTCTCGCGCATCGCCGCAAAGTCGCTTGTTTGTCGGTTTTCTATCGGTAAAATTTTGGAGAGTGTGCTATGGAACTGCATAATTTGATTCCACCTTCCCCATTTTATTATCGGACATCCAGAGACACTAAAAGGCGCCACCGATTTATGGTGGATATACCATCTACCCGAACGAAGCGATTTGCATCTTCGTTCATCATGCGAACCGCCAGGGAATGGAATGCTCTGCCTGAGTCGTGTTTCCGCCTAAATACAATATGGGGGTCTTCAAATCGCGAGTGAATAGGTAACGTTTGGGTAAGCGCGCTCTATCATCGACCGCATCATCACTTAACATCAGGTGAGATAGTGGTCAAGTGCTGCCCAGTTCAAAAAAAAAAAACATAATAAAGTACTTAATTTTGTTTTTAAATCATCCTCTAAAATGTTAAACAGGGTGATAAAGTTTCTATGGTAAATTTTATTACATACTTGGTTTGATTCACTCAACATTTGTGTGCAAAATGAAATTTGTAAGTATAGAAATAGAAAACATGTATTCCCTGGTTCCATTCACTATGTCTGCCCTGCTATTCCTGACCACGGCGGCGGTCACGGTTACGACAGGGCAGGGCAGCAGGTGCTAAGAATCCCCGGGCTACGGTAGGCCGCCAAAACCAACTGACCCTCGCAACCTACAATTGACGCACGATTCGGCTGGACGATCATCTGGTCTGGCGCAGCTGGAGGAGGAGCTGAAACACATAAGACATATGGGATTATGTGAAGTCCAAAGACAGGGAGAGGACACCATAACTCTAGAATCGGGCCATATTATGTACTACAGAGAATTAGAGAATTAATTAAATCAGCCATCCCAAGGTGGCGTCGGGTTTCTGGTCAACAACGTTTTCAGTGACAACGTTGTAGAAATCTCCAGTGTGTCGGCCAGGGTAGCGTACCTCATAATTAAGTTAACCAAGAGGTACAGCCTCAAGGTTATCCAGGTTTACGCACCGACCTCGACACACTTGGATGATGAGGTGGAGAGCATGCATGAAGATATCCCCAGAGCTTTACACACCACCTCCAAGGCTTACTACAACGTTGTCATGGGAGACTTTATCGCCAAAGTGGGAGTACAAACTTGCGGCGAATCATCTATAGGAGCACACCGATTTGGGAGTAGGAATAACAGGGGGCAAATGCTTGTCAATTTCCTCGGGAAAGAGGGTCTTTTCTTGATGAACTCGTTCTTCAAGAAACAGCCCAAAAGAAAGTGGACGTGGCAAAGCCCCAACACTGTGACTAAAAATGAGATTGACTTAATTATGATGGACATACGGCGCATATTCAGAGACGTCTCAGTGATCACTAGGTTCAATATTGGAAGTGATCACCGACTTGTACTCTTTGGATATTGACTTCAATGTCGAGAGGTTCCGATTGATGAAGTCCACGCTCCGACCGAACTTACTCCAAACCGTTGTAGGGTCTGAAACATTCCAATTAAAATTGGAAAATCGATTCGATGCCTTGGAAACCACAGATGACGTAGACCGGCCTTTGACTCAATCGAAACCTGCTCTGTTCTCGTGTCCTTGCAGCGTTACCAAGTCGACTGGCGATATATCGAAGTGATGAGATGTCTGTATAATGCCGCAACGATGACTGTACAAGTACAGAACCAGCGAACTAAACATGTCCACCTACGTCTAGGAGTGACACAGGGGGACGTCATATCCCCGAAACTGTTCACTAACGCATTGGAGGATATGATTAAGACGCTGGACTGGATAGATTGTGGCATTAACATCAACGGCAAGTACGTCTCTCACTTACAATTTGCAGATGACATCGTCATTATGGCAGAGACGCTGCAGGACCTACAAAGGATGTTAAATGGCCTAGCTGATTCGTCTCGTCGCATCGGTCTTCGAATGAATTTGGATAAAACCATGTACAACGAGCACGTTGTTCCGGAACCGATGGAATCCCACTCAAAGTTGTCACTAAGTATGTTTACCTAGGGCAGACGCTTCAACTAGGCAAACAGAACTTCGAGAAGGAAATCCAGAGAAGAATTTAGCTAGGCTGGGCAGCATTCGGAAAACTCCGTCGAGTCTTCTCCTCGCCTATACAGCAGTGTCTAAAGACAAAAGTCTTTAACCAGTGCGTCCTACCTGTAATGACACACGGAGCCGAGACGTGGACACTCACAGTTCGACTGGTCCACCAGTTCAAAGTCGCTCAGCGAGCTATGGAGAGAGCTATGCTCGGTATTTCTCTGCGGGATCGAATCCGGAGCAAAGTAATTCGCCAGAGAACTAAAGTTATCGACATCAACGGATTAGCAAGCTGAAGTGGCAGTGGGCTGGTCATATCTGCCGCAGGACTGATAACCGTTGGGGTACACTTGTCCTAGAGTGGAGACCGCGAATCGGCAAACGTAGCGTAGGACGTCCTGTGACCAGGTGGAGCGACGACTTACGCAAAGCGGTGGGCAGTGACTGGAAGATAAAGAGCCGAAAATCGAGCTAAGTGGCGCATCTTGGGAGAGGCCTACGTCCAGCAGTGGACTGACACATGCTGATGATGATAACGGTTGCTATCCGAACGGCGCACGACAATTCCCGAACAGGGCCGCCAGCGTCCGCCAAAGCGTTGGCGCGAGAAACGAAGTTAGGCGAGCGTGTACGACAACTTTCGAAATCAGTTTCGGTTTCGGCAAAAGTTTTGGCCAATTTTGGCCGAAACCGAAACTGCTGCCGAAACTTGATTTTTGGCCGAAACCGAACTTTCGGTCGGACACTAGTAAATATGTGTTTCAGGCTTTTTAGAAATTCCACGTTGAAGAGAGTTAAATGGGGTACAAACAAACAAAACAAAGTTTGAAAATCAATATGATTTTTTGGGTTTTATAAATTGAATATTATGTTTCTTTGAAGTGTTTCACACTTTATATTTTTGTAAATTGTTAAAAACAATCCAATATTTCATCGTACCGACGGGACGTTATTACGGGATTTATAAATTGAGTCCCTATGGCCCTTGGTCACGCCATAACTTGAAAACGGGTAGACCAATATGGCTAATTCAGTTTTTCATGTGTTTTTACGAAACAAAATTAAATAAATGAATGAAGTTATTAACGCGGGCGAAGCCGCGGGGCACTGCTAGTATACTGATATATACCTTTTTTACATTAAAAATAATTAAATTTCAAATAGTAAAATACTACGCATTTCCGGTGAGGGGGAGGAGGGAGCATGTGGGAGGACTCCTCACCCCCTCTCAACCTCCCGCCCTCCTACGAAGGCGATAGAAATTGTAGCGACACAATATCACACTTACATTGTAATCTGCTGACAGCAGAGGACTGCAATGTAAGGCGAGAGTGAAGTACCTCAGTCGTCACCCGCAGGACACGGTAGCTACACGGTAGCAACACGGTAACTAGGCGATTAGCTAGGCGAATATTAGTTAGGTGATTTGTACCTACTTATTAAGTTAAAAGACAATATACTTTTCATATATTAATCTAGTGTTTCTCTACTTCCGAGTGATAGGGACGCACTTCATTTAGTTTATACCACAAGTAGATTTATTGTGTGGTAAAGTGGTGACCCCGACGTGATGAAAATATTTAAATTTCAATTTTAAATAATAAAAAAACTATGCAAACTCTGGCAGGGGCAAAAAGTAGGGGGACTCCCCTTCACTGCCTCTTTGTCAAATGTTTAGATTTCAAGCAAATCCTTATTAATATTATAAATGCGAAAGTAACTGTCTGTCTGTCTGTCTCACTTTCATGCTTAAACTACTAAACCGATTTGAATGAAATTTGGTACACAGATAGTCTAGAGCCAATGCGAAAAAAGGGTTGTAAGAGGTTGAAAGAGGGGATGAAATGTTGTATGGAAGTAACGTCATATTTTGAGCTAGAAGCTTAAAACTTATTTTTTAGGCTCGTCAATGGCTCGTCACACTTGACTATAACGCTACTGAGTCCCTTCTGGTCATATTAAAGTAAAATAATCACTCGCCCAATTACTTTCTTTTACCATACCCACACCCATACACCATAATTTTGCTAATGTTGAATGGATAGAGTAGACAACAAGCTTATGAGTTTGCTTAGTGTGCTGATTTCTATCAGTTAAACTCGTCTGAGGTCTGGAAACAAACATTGGAGGACAACACATTACTATTAATAAAATGCATGCAGTAATTATGTAATGTATAATTTAAAATGTAGTTAGCTAAGACCACGGAGCGTGTGTCGGTGCAGTACGTAACGTAACGGTCGTCGCTGCTTGTTGCAGGGCGCACGCTCGCGCAGGAGGAGCCTGCCTCGCAGCCCACGGCCGACGCCGACCTCGGCGCCTCGCGCGACGCCTCCCGCACAGGTATGTCTGCTTCTATCGCTCCCGCTCCCTTCCCTGCCACAGGTTAGATTACTGTAAACCATCCCTATATCGAGTTATTACATGGGGAAGAACTGTACTCGGCTCACGCGGCGTGGAAGGGGCCGTCGGACGCGCGGGATGGATACGGATGAAGTCGAAAAATAGGGCCATTAGTTCGCAAACGTGATGAATGTGTCGCCGGGAGAGGCATCAGGGTGTCGGCGCCAGGCGCGCGTCCTCCGCCAGCAGCCGCAGCCGCTCCTTGAGCCAGGCCGAGTCCCGCAGGTGGTGGCGCATGCACGCCGCCGGCGGGGAGCCCGCGCCCTCGCCCCACCACCCGTACCTGCAGACAGAGGGTAGGGGTGTGTCACTCCCCGCGGCACTCAGCACTCACACTCAGTGTTATACTCACTCGTGCGCGGAGGTGAGCGGGCGCGGCAGGCGGTCGCGCGGGCCGCGCTCGAACATGTCGCGGATGGTGCGCAGCGCGCGCCGCTCGCCCTCCTCGTCTGCCGCCGCCGCCGCCGCCGAGCCCGCGTAGAACTTGCCCGTCACCGTGGCGGCTGTGGACAGAATTTCGTGTGGTTACATCTCTCTAGTACGTATATAGGATATTGCTGATTGATGAATTAATCACGCTGAAGCCTTTAGTTCCGAACCTATTGGTCTTCGGAACTAAAATTTGCGATTGGTCGACGTAGTGAAGTGAAATTAGCATCGATTTTTTATTTCATAATGGCTCCACACGATTAGTGTATTTGGCCAGTGTCAAAGTATAAAAATTGGTGAAGGTTTAGGAAATTAAGGGCCAGTTTCACCGGTTCCTGATAACCCTATCAGGAAATAATCTGACATATTTTGGAGAGTTTTTATGTGACGTCATCTGTCACTTTATCATGAACCGGTGAAACTGGCCCTAAGTCTATAAGTGGTGTCAAAGTCACATATTAGGTCAAGTTGAACTTAGAGTCCAGTGCACGGTCTACGAATCGATGATTACCCCAAAATTGAATAATGAAATCCATTATGAAACACAATTTTCCATAATTTATCGATATAAATTTCACTTCACATCGACCGTTTGCAAAAACTATCAATTATTAACTTCCGACAAAAAAGAGAGATGTTAAAGTTTGACGTGTGTATGTATGTGTTTGTCTGTCTGTGCCATCGTACCGCCCAAACGGATGTACCGATTTTGATTAGTTTTTTAGGGTTCCGAACCCAAAGGGTAACAACGGAACCCTATTACTGAGACTCCGCTGTCCGTCTGTCTGTCTGTCTGTCTGTCTGTCTGTCTGTCTGTCTGTCCGTCTGTCACCAGGCTGTATCTCATGAACCGTGATAGTTAGACGGTTGAAATTTTCACAGATGATGTATTTCTGTTGCCGCTATAACAACAAATACTAAGAACAGAACAAAGCTAAAAATGAAAAGGTTTAAAACAAAAAACGTGTTTTTTACGATAGCGCCATCTAGCATCATAGATGGCGCTATCGTGTTTACCTTAATCTCGGAAACGGCTCCTAAGATTAAATAAAATTTAGTATACGGGGGATTTCGGGGGCGATAAATCGATCTAGCTAGGATTCATATTCAGAAAATGTTGTTTTATTCGTGTTTTCAAAAATTAACTTTATCGATAATCAACTTAAAATATGACTCTTCCCGGCATCTATTGGCGAGTAGAAGTAGTTTTAGTGTTATTGTGGCGCTAAAGCTGTTAGTTGCTCTCAATTAAAAAAATAGTATTATTATTCGTCAATAGATGGCGTTCGGAACCCTCCGTGTGCGGGACAAAAGTCTGACTCGCACTTGGCCAGTTTTTTTATATTTGATAGGTGTCTTAATCGAAAGTGTTCTTAGCTTTGCTTAGCTTTTTTCAAGGCGATCAGCTGTTTTAAGACTATGCTTTGTTCTAGATAAAGACGCTATGAGAACAACTTTAATAGGTCTAATCAAATTGAAATATCCTCCTAATTTTTTATTTTATACTAGATAGGTATGCGTTTCACGACTATATCGCCTGATGTTAAATGATGATGGGATCGACGATGTAGCACTCTTCCCTAGAAGATACCAGTTCTCTCGCGAATTAAAGACTTAAATGATATCTTAAGAATAAGGTAGCATCGACTCGATGCAGGGACGTCTTCTGAAATCTGCGGATTGTCAGCTCCACCACCAATTTACGGCCGATATGTCGCGTTTGGGCTCATTCGAACGGGCTCAATGAACAGGTTACCTACATAGATCAGTGGTCGGTGGGGGTAGTTTTACATTTTGAATTTAAGTAATATATTATGTGAATAGTGTCAAAACCTTACGCAGGCGTCGATACGGCTCACCTCATGTAGCGTACTAGTGAGTATGCAGTAATGTACGGGGGAAGGGGGAGGGCTTTAACTCACGCAGGCCGCGCGGCTTGACGAGCGACACGTAGGAGCGGCCCGGCTCGCGCTGCGCCGCGAAGCGCAGCTTGAAGGAGCGCGGGTGGTGCACGCCGGCGGCTGCCGTGGGCGCCGCGCGCGCCTCCGGCCCGGGGCTCGCGCTCGCCACCTCCGACATGTGTGCCACCCGAGTGCCGCGTGCCGAGTGCCGCGTGCCGCGCACACCCGGCCCGTGCCCGGCACGCGCCGGCACGCCCCGCTGCTACACTTGCTTGTTAAATCGAAACCAGAGTGATCCCGGGCCCGGTCATGGACATGGTCATGATGTCTCACCTGACGAAACTACTTTCACATGATTTGTATATTTTGTTAGATGAAGGAAGGCGTTCGTCGTGGAATGCTATGGCCAACCATGTAGCGGCCCTGTGTGTGGGAATGTTCCCGACGACCGTACGATATGAAACTATTATCACCCGCTGGTATAAGATAATTTCCATCACGCCAAAAAATGTGAGAATTACGCTGATAGGCAATAGCGCAATAACAAATAGGATTTTTTTGCTCCCAGCGCCGTCTATTGGTTTTCGTTTTCTTTCTATAGGAACCCTTGCCGCTGCTTCATATCTGATTTCATTGATTGCTAACTTCCTAGGTTAGTGTTTGCCAATCTGCGAACGATATCAATAACATATCGTATTGATCCGTCTGTTGAACATTCTGTTACACATAATAAAAAAACCGGCCAAGTCGAGTTGGACTCGCCCACCGAGGCTTCCGTACCAACGTTGGCAGGTACCAATTAAGCTAGACCTCTAAATTGTATGAGCGCTCATATAATTCAAGAGGCCTACCTTATTTGGCATCAACTATGTATGTATGGGGACACCCTTTAATTTTTATTATTTTCTATTACTAAGACTCCGCTGTCCGTCTGTCTGTCCGTCTGTCTGTCTGTCTGTCTGTCTGTCTGTCTGCCTGTCTGTCTGTCTGTCTGTCTGTCTGTCTGTCTGTCTGTCTGTCTGTCTGTCTGTCTGTCTATCTGTCCGTCTCCCACCAGGCTGTATCTCATGAACCGTGATAGGTAGACAGTTGAAATGTTTACAGATGATGTATTTCTATTGCCGCTATAATAACAAATACTAAAAACAGAATAAAATTAAAATTAAAAGGGGGTCCCCATACAAAAAACGAGTTTTTTTTCGGCATTTCAAGATAATGTCCATAGATGGCGTTATATTGAAGTGCTGATCCCTAACTCCTTAGTTAGACTGTAGATTGCGTTATAAAAAATAAAATTTTATTAATTATATTTTTTTGCTGGCAAAAAATGATGAAGATAATGTCCATAGATGGCGTTATATTGAAGTGCTGATCCCTAACTCCTTAGTTAGACTGTAGATTGCGTTATAAAAAATAAAATTTTATTAATTATATTTTTTTGCTGGCAAAAAATGATGGTGGTATTTTTTGCTCGATCTTATAAAATACTGTAGTGTGGTACGGAACCCTACGAGTGCGAGTCCGACTTGCACTTGGCCAGTTTATTTTGTTAAATCGAGTTTTTTTTGGCTCCCATTAATAGTTTTACTCACAAAAGAAGGAAAAAAAAAGAAAAAAAAAAGGGAAAAACAGTGATCTCATCTGGTCTCGAACCAGGGACCTCCCGATCGCCATCCAATCGATCTTCCACTGACCTATCCTAACGTTGTCAAATGAGTCGCAATTACCCTTTGTATTCTAATGATATTGTAGCAGTTTTTCAATGCCTAAAAACACGAATAAAACAACATTTTCTGAAAAGGAATCCTAGCTAGATCGATTTATCGCCCCCGAAATCCCCTGTATACTAAATTTTTTGAAAATCATTGGAAGTGTTTCCGAGATTCAGATTAGATATATATATATATCTAATCTGAATCTCGGAAACGGTTCCATATACAAGAATTGCTCGTTTAAAGGTATTAGATAAATAGAGAACTTTCAACGTGCACTTTCATCCCCCCATTGCGCCACCTTACGCCACCCCCACGTTTTGATCTCTATCGGTCACTAATGAAATTCGATTTCGTGCGTCTCAATCCGAGTAAGACCGTAGATATTATCATTCGGAGGAGGGAGTAGAGTAGAGTACTAGTAGTGAGCGTCGCGCGGTCGTGTTGCAGACGCGGAGGCGGTGGCGCGCGAGGAGGAAGCCATCTCGCTGGACGGGCTGAGCGTGGCGCAGCAGCGCGAGCTGAAGGCGCGCGCGCAGAACTACACGTTCCAGACCGAGGTGAACCGCATGATGAAGCTCATCATCAACTCGCTGTACCGCAACAAGGAGATCTTCCTGCGCGAGCTCATCTCCAACGGGTCGGACGCGCTCGACAAGATCCGGCTGCTGTCGCTGACGGACCGCGATGCGCTGGCCACGGCGCCCGAGCTGGCCGTGCGCATCAAGGCGGACCCCGAGCGCCGCCAGCTGCACATCATCGACTCGGGCGTGGGCATGACGCGCCACGAGCTGGTCAACAACCTCGGCACCATCGCCAAGTCGGGCACGGCCGACTTCCTGTCGCGCATGCAGGACGCGGAGGGGCAGGCGCAGGACACCAACGACATGATCGGCCAGTTCGGCGTCGGGTTCTACTCCGCGTTCCTGGTGGCCGACCGGCTCACCGTCGCCTCCAAGCACAACGCAGACAAGCAGCACGTCTGGGAGTCCGACGCCAGCTCCTTCAGCGTGGCCGAGGACCCGCGCGGCGACACGCTGGGCCGCGGCACGCACATCACGTACGTACCTACCTCACCCTACCCTACATGTTCATCAGTAACACGCATACGTGGAGTCCTTCAAAGAATGTCGACAGGTCGGCAGCGCACGAGTGACACCTCTAGTGTTGCAAGTGTTCATAGCCGTCTGCTAGGTTGCTGCCTACATCATTCAAAGAAAAATCCTCGCCGGATCATCACTCTTCTTATAAAATGGTAAACTTCGATTTTAATGAAGTTCTTTTTTATCGGATTATACAGTTAAATTTTTGAGATGGGACCCCCATGGGTAACTGTAAGTATCATGGGTTTGCAAGAAAATGGGAAATTTATTCATAAACTAAGATCAAAACACTTGATCCGATGTCCAACATACTTGTGGATAGTTATATATTTAACCGGCGCACATGTATAAGGGCGCTCATGAATGTGGAAGAAGCGAAAGAGGTATGTCAGGATCGTAGCATGCGGAAAGAAGTAGTTTCTGCCTACCCCAACGCTGCAACGGGGGAAAAGGCGTGATTGTATGTATTATCATGATCAGCGGTCCACTGCTGGACGTAGGCCTCTCCCAAGATGCGTCACTGAGCCCTATCTTCAACTCTTCTTGTGACTTTCCATAATTAGGAGGGATATGCCCTAATCGCCACGCTGAGTAGGCGGGTTGGCGATCGCAAGATGTAGATTCTCGCACCGGTGACGCTGCTGCCCGTCACCGACCTGTAGTATTTAGCTAGAAGAAGAGCTCTTAGAAGAGGTACTAAGTTGCACTTGGTCAGGCCCAAGTGCAACTTAGTACCTCTTAATAACTCCGAAGTCGTTAGAGGCACTAATTTAAAATTTCGGGCACATTTACACGATATAAGGTACTAATTATCTGCTTCATTCAATTCTTGAAAAAGCGATACTTTTTGCTGGGCGAACGCACACTTATTTATCGTACTTTGAATGGGCCTAACAGAACACCCATCCAAATGTGATCGTTGTCCCGGGGAACGTGCCCGGGCGCTGTACCAATCTACAACACTCAATCACTAACTTTCAGGGAGAACTCCGAGTACATGGAGTAAGAGTGTGGTTGTTATATTCTTCAAAAAGGGAGATAAAACCCTTTTAAAGAACTATCGAGTATCGACCTATCTCGCTCTTAAGCCATGTCTATAAGCTGTTTTTGAGAGTCATCACAAATCGTCGCGCGCATAGGCTCGACGAATTTCGGCCCCCCGAGAAAGCTGGGTTTCGAGGAGGATACGGCACCATAGACCACATTTACACAGAGCGTTAGGTTATACAGAAGAGTGTAACCAGCCCCTGTGCTTGGCGTTTGTGAACTATGAGAAAGCCTTTCACTCCATTGAAACCTGGTCTGTTCTGGCGTCTGCAACGGTGCCAAGATGATTGGCGATACGTCCCAAGTGTTGAGAGGTCTGTATGCCGCCGCGTCTATGACCGTCCAAGTACAAAATCAGCGAACTGAACATATCCGCTTACATCATCGAGGAGTGATACAAGAGGAAGCTATTCCCCTCTCTAGAGGATATGTTCAAATATCTATATATCATAAATGTCAACGGCATAATTACCTCTTACACTTGAGATTTGCGGATGATATGGTCATCATGGCTGAAACCGTGCAGGACTTGCAACACATGCTGCCCACCCTTGCTGATTTTTCTACACGCCTCGGTCTCCGGATAAACTTGGATAAGACCGAGATCATGTTCAACGAACAAGTTATTTCGGAACCGATTGCCTTAAACGGAGTTCCTCTCGAAGTTGTTCACGAATACGTTTACCTTGGGCAAATCATGCAATTGGGTAGAAACAACTTCGAGAAGGAAGCTCGCAGAAGGATACAGCTTGGATGGGCAGCATTCGGAAAACTTCGTCGTCTTTTCATCGCCCATACCACAAAGCCTTAAGACAAAAGTCTTTAACGAGTGCGTCCTACCTGTTATTACTTACGAAGACGAGACGTGGACACTGAGAGTGCGACTAGTTCAGCATTTCAAAGTCGCTCCGCGCGCTATGGAAAGAGCTATGCTTCGATTTTCTTTGAAGGATCGGATTCGAAACGAAGTCATCCGTCAGATAACCAAAGTTATCGACATAGCTCAAAGGATTAGCAAGCTGAAATGGCAGTGGGCTGGTCTCATCTGTCGTAGAACCGATATCCGTTGGGGTAGACGAGTCCTAGAGTGGAGACCACGGCTTTGCAAACGTAGTGTAGGAAGCTCTTTAGATAGGTGAAGCGATGATATACGCAAGCTGGCTGGCAGCGGTTGGAAACGAATAGCTGGGGATCGAGCTCAGTGCCGTATAGGGGAGGCCTATGATCAGCTGTGGACGGAAATTGGCTAATTATGATGATGATCACTCAAAGAAACTTAATATTTCACCCATCCATGTTGGCAAAAACTTTAGATACCGTTAAGTGAAGACAAGTATGACTCCACAAACATAGGAAACAAAAGTAAAGTTAGTGAACGCGGATACTCATTCGCGTCTATATATTTACTATTTAGTCAGTTCAGTCCTCACCGAGGAGCCATGTGGCCCAGCTCGGTCCGCCGTCGCGGCATCCTGAATATACTAGTAGCATTCCGTCTCCACTCGGCTTCAGTGGATACCGCGAGCGACATGTGCCGGCGACGGTACGCAGCGGAGGCGAGAAAACATGTGTGCGCCGCTAGTTCGGTCATCTCCGCTCCGGTTTAGCCGGTACACATCTCCGCACAGCTTCGGTGGACGCACCCTATTTGAATAACATCTCTTCCCGTCTCCGCTTCGGACCTCCGCTTCGGTGGAGTCCGGGTCTTACGTTCCCGTCCCAAAGTATGCATAATATCGTCCGATCAGTTAAAGCACCGCCCGTGGTCCCCGCAGGCTGCACATGAAGGAGGAGGCGTCCGACTACCTGCAGCCGGACACGATCCGCGCGCTCGTCAAGAAGTACTCGCAGTTCATCAACTTCCCCATCTACCTGTGGGCCTCGCGCACCGAGACCGTGGAGGAGGCGGCGGACGCGGACGCGGACGCGGACGCGGATGCGGACGAGGACGCGCGCGTCGAGGACGCCGAGGACAAGAAGGAGCCCACCAAGACCGAGAAGACCGTGTGGGACTGGGAGCTAATGAACGACAACAAGCCCATCTGGACGCGCAAGCCGGCCGACGTGGAGGACGCCGAGTACGCGCAGTTCTACAAGTCGCTCACCAAGGACTCGGAGCCCCCGCTGGCGCGCGCGCACTTCGTGGCCGAGGGCGAGGTCACCTTCCGCGCGCTGCTGTTCGTGCCGCGCGTGCAGCCCTCCGACTCCTTCAATCGCTACGGCACCAAGACCGACCACATCAAGCTGTACGTGCGCCGCGTCTTCATCACCGACGAGTTCAACGACCTCATGCCCAACTACCTCTCCTTCATCCAGGTGAGTGTACCCCGCGCCCCGCGCCCCGCCGCTCTCACCCTCGCACCCCGCTGACCCCGCCTCTCTCCGCAGGGCATCGTGGACAGCGACGACCTGCCGCTCAACGTGTCGCGCGAGACGCTGCAGCAGCACAAGCTCATCAAGATCATCAAGAAGAAGCTCGTGCGGAAGGTGCTCGACATGCTGAAGAAGATCTCCGATGACGAGTACGAGCACTTCTGGAAGGAGTACTCCACCAAGTGAGTGTCCCTCGCCCCCGCACTACCTCTCTCCGTCCCCACCCCCTCTCCGCGCTCATAGTGACGGTGTGTCGCGTCGTGTTCCAGCATCAAGCTGGGCGTGATGGAGGACCCGAGCAACAGGTCGCGGCTGGCCAAGCTGCTGCGCTTCCACTCGTCGCACTCGGACAAGCAGACCTTCCTGGCGGACTACGTGGCGCGCATGAAGGTCAACCAGCACCACATCTACTACATCGCCGGCTCCAGCCGCGCCGAGGTGAGTCCCGCCCCCGCCCCCCGCCCCCCGCCCGTGCCCCCACCGACACCCCACTGAGCTCGACGACCTCTCCCCGCAGGTGGAGAAGTCTCCGTTCGCGGAGCGGCTGGTGCGGCGCGGGTACGAGGTGCTGTACCTGACGGAGGCCGTGGACGAGTACTGCCTGTCTTCGCTGCCCGAGTACGACGGCAAGAAGTTCCAGAACATCGCCAAGGAGATCTTCGACCTCGAGGAGAGCGAGGAGCAGAAGGAGCGCTGGGAGGCGGACAAGACGCGGTTCGAGCCGCTGACGCGCTGGCTGGGCGACAAGCTGGGCACCTGGGTGACGCGCTGCGCCGTGTCGCGGCGTCTGACGCGCTCGCCAGCCGCGCTGGCCGCCACGGCCTTCGGCTGGACCGGCAACATGGAGCGCCTCGCCATGTCCAACGCGCACCAGAAGGCGGACGACGCGCAGCGCCGGCACCACCTCACGCAAAAGAAGCTGCTCGAGATAAACCCGCGCCACCCCGTCGTGCAGGAGCTGCTGCGCCGCATCTCCGACGACCCGGAGGACCCCGCCGCGCTCGACGCCGCGCACACGCTCTACCGCACCGCCGCGCTCAGGTAACCACACACCAACATACCTGCATCTCCGACGTACCCCGCTGTACCGCAACACCGCGCTCAGGTAACCACACACCAACATACCCGCATCTCCGACGTACCCCGCTGTACCGCACCGCCGCGCTCGGTAACCACACACCAACATACCCGCATCTCCGACGTACCCCGCTGTACCGCAACACCGCGCTCAGGTAACCACACACCAACATACCCGCATCTCCGACGTACCCCGCTGTACCGCAACACCGCGCTCAGGTAACCACACACCAACATACCTGCATCTCCGACGTACTCCGCTGTACCGCAACACCGCGCTCAGGTAACCACACACCAACATACCCGCATCTCCGACGTACCCCGCTGTACCGCACCGCTGCGCTCGGTAACCACACACCAACATACCCGCATCTCCGACGTACCCCGCTGTACCGCAACACCGCGCTCAGGTAACCACACACCAACATACCCGCATCTCCGACGTACCCCGCTGTACCGCACCGCCGCGCTCGGTAACCACACACCAACATACCCGCATCTCCGACGTACCCCGCTGTACCGCACCGCCGCGCTCAGGTAACCACACACCAACATACCCGCATCTCCGACGTACCCCGCTGTACCGCACCGCCGCGCTCGGTAACCACACACCAACATACCCGCATCTCCGACGTACCCCGCTGTACCGCACCGCCGCGCTCAGGTAACCACACACCAACATACCCGCATCTCCGACGTACCCCGCTGTACCGCAACACCGCGCTCAGGTAACCACACACCAACATACCCGCATCTCCGACGTACCCCGCTGTACCGCAACACCGCGCTCAGGTAACCACACACCAACATACCCGCATCTCCGACGTACCCCGCTGTACCGCAACACCGCGCTCAGGTAACCACACACCAACATACCCGCATCTCCGACGTACCCCGCTGTACCGCAACACCGCGCTCAGGTAACCACACACCAACATACCCGCATCTCCGACGTACCCCGCTGTACCGCAACACCGCGCTCAGGTAACCACACACCAACATACCCGCATCTCCGACGTTCCCCCTTTGTACCGCACCGCCGCGCTCGGTAACCACACACCAACATACCCGCATCTCCGACGTACCCCGCTGTACCGCAACACCGCGCTCAGGTAACCACACACCAACATACCCGCATCATCTCAATTCTGACGAGGAAGAATGACACTTCACCAATCATCGCTATTACCACTGAAAATGATCTACAAAAGTTGAAATGACTCCCACTATTAGTGAAAGTGCTATTATTTTATTTAATTACCTACTTAAGTTACAGCAATTCTATTATTATGCTACTCAATTGGACTTACTTCGTCCTATTTACTAAAATATGTAAGCCATATCTGTCAAACATTCTGGAATCAAGTATTTCTATTTATACACATTTTTTTTTTAATAGCTTACATCATAATGCAATAATAATCGTTATTTACCACATCTCATTATATATTGAACTTCTAAGAATCTACACTAAGCTCGCGATATATATTATATTAATATTGCCATCTACACACGCATCTACAGGTTGTTTTTCATTTTTATATTTGCCTCATGACTCGCTGTCGCTAACCGGTTCTTGTTATGTATCGTCGATGCATTTTATTACTTTGTTTCTCGACAATTACGTCTCGGCTTTTATTGAAATACGTAATGTATATACAACATTCTCACTATTTAACCGTTTGAAATGTATTGTTTTCGTCCAGCGGGCCCCTAACCTCATCTTAACAATAATATACTTTACTGATTGTTGTGCGGCACGAGCTGGCCAAACGATGTTTTGGTCGGCTTGTGTATCTTAATGGTCAGTATATACTACCAAAATGTTAGGGGCTTGCGAACGAAGACTGTGCAATTCAAACGGAGCACTGAATTATGTGATCACGATATAATAATTTTAACCGAGACGTGGTTGTTGGACGGAATAAGGAATGAAGAACTTTTTAGCGACAAGTACACGGTGTGGCGGCGAGACAGAAACTATTCGAAAGTAGGTCAATCCCGGGGAGGCGGAACGCTTATCGCAGTGCGGCAAGATCTCGCTGCGCTCGCGCGCCCTGAGTGGCATTCCACGGCCGAGGATATATGGTTGTCTGTTAGGTTTGATGCGTGCAAAGGTACACCTGCACTCAATCTTCACATTGGATGCCTTTACCTCTGTCAACAAAACCAAGGTTTTTCTTTCACTACGCAACTAACGAATTTTTCTGAGAAAGTGTTATCAATTGTATCGAATAACCCGTTTGACAAAGTTTTTATAGCCGGCGATTTTAACTTAAGTGATGTAACTTGGTCTCCATCTGCGGATACCGCATCAATCATTCCTGCATTCATAGGTAATAATTCCAACCATATTGAACTAAATGATTTAATGAACGTTTGTGACTTACAACAATACAATAATATTCGAAATCATTTGAGTACTATACTTGACTTGGTACTCGCTAACGGAGATACTGTGGTATCCCATTGCTCAGAACCACTCGTTAGCGAGGATCCATATCATCCAGCGCTTTCTTGTAAGCTGAATTTTATCAACTCACCGTCGCTGAGTACTAACACTAGACTGAAGTACCAATATTGTAAAGGAGACTATGCAGCTATATGCGAAAATCTTGATAAACAGAACTGGCAATCTTTATTGTCCTGCGGATCGATGGATGAAGCTGTTCAATTATTCAACGATTTATTAATAGGATTGAGAAACGCATATGTACCGTCAAAATTAATATCGTCTAGCCGGTACCCCGTTTGGTACTCTCCAGCGCTGAAAAAAATTCTGATCGAAAAAAATAAGCTGCATAGAAAATTTAAAATATATTGCAATAAATCTGATTATAATGATTTTAACGTTTTGCGTCAACGGGCTAAGCGAGTAGAACATGAATGCTTCATAAACTATATAACCATCACAGAAAAATCTGTTCGTAATAATCCAAAAGCCTTTTGGTCTTATGTTCAAGCCAACAGACAGCATAATGCCTACCCATCTACCATGACCTATAACAGTAAGCTATTATCAACTGGCGAGGATATCTGTAATGCGTTTGCTGATTTTTTTACTTCTACATATCTACCTACAGATATAACTTACTCGCCCGTTATCTTTCCTACTTTAAACTCGCCCATTTCTACGGCAGATATTACCACTGTAGATATTTTAGGGGAAGATGTGTTTAATCTCCTAAAAACTTTAGACTGTAAAAAATCTGCAGGACCAGATGGTTTACATCCACTGTTACTATCCAAATGTGCGACTAGCCTGACATCACCGTTGTGCATACTGTTTACCCGATCTATGAACGAAGGAATCGTTCCGTCGATTTGGAAGTCGGCCACTATTACTCCTATACATAAGAAAGGGTCTAAGCGCGATATTACAAACTACAGACCAATATCTAAGCTCTGTATATTAGTGAAATTGTATGAGAAGTTAATTCATAGGCAGATATACGCCGCTATGAAGCATACTTTCTTGCCCGAACAGCATGGTTTTCTAAAGGGCAGGTCGACCGTCAGTAACCTACTTGCATTTACTGATGATCTATATGCTGGAATGGAATCAGGGGGGCAAATAGATACCATATACACCGACTACAGCAAGGCATTTGACAGAATTGATCATTTAATCCTTTTAGCCAAATTAAGTAAGGCGGGTATCCGTGGCGACCTCCTCAGGTGGTTCAGTTCATATGTCCATGGTCGTTGTCAAACTGTGGTCCTCAATGGCTACTCTTCTCGATCTCCTCTCTCCACAATACCGTCAGGAGTCCCGCAAGGCTCAATTTTGGGTCCACTGCTTTTTATATTATTTATTAACGATATAAACAGCTGCTTCATTCATTCTAAATTTCTTTTATTCGCCGATGACATGAAAATTTATAAAAATATTGATACATTCCATGACTGCCAGTTACTGCAACAGGATCTCATGAGACTCCAGGACTACTGTAATAACAATAAACTAGATCTTAATGTGTCTAAGTGTAACTGTATTACTTTCACCAGGTCACACAATGCTATACATTTTAATTATAATCTAAACCTTCAACCACTGCATCGCTTAGATCATGTCAGAGATCTTGGTGTTATATTAGATTCAAAACTGTTATTTGACAAACATATTGAACATATTACGTCCAATGCTATGAAAACTCTCGGCTTCTTATTTCGCACCACAAAAGACTTTCGAACAGTTAAATCATTAAAAGTTTTGTACTGTTCACTAGTGAGAAGTCAGCTTGAATATGCCTCTCAAGCTTGGAACCCACAATACGACTGTTACATCAATAAAATCGACAGGATCCAAAATAAGTTTTTACGGTTCATCAATTATAAACATAGGTTACGATTCAAGGATTCCACGGAAAGCTGTAGGCACCATCACCTCCTTCCTCTAACTCTTCGGAGAGAAGTAGCCGACCTTAATTTTCTTCACGGATTACTAAAAAACAAAATAGACTGTAGTAATCTCCTGGAAAAAATCAAATTCCAAATACCCACACGAACTGTCACAAGACGTAATTACCTTAAACTTTATTCTGATTCTTGTTCCACCAACTATCGCAATAACTCTTTTTTTTTCAGAGTGTGTAGTAGCTTTAATATTAGCCATTCTCAGTCTGTAGATTTATTCGCGGATAGAATTAATATATTTAAAAATAATGCAGCTAAAAACTTTTTTGCCTTAAACTAATCAGAACTAGCATTATTATTTTATTGTCAATGTGTGTATATATATATATATATATATATATATATATGTATATATTTAAATATATTATTTATTTTTATATTTTAAATTCCTGTTTGTTTGATTGATATGGTAAGTTAATAGTATTGCAAAACGTTTTGCTGTAAGTGTCATTTGCCCGTTTGGTATATGACTTCTTACACTACCAACGCAATATTTATATCTTTTTTATTTTATTTTTTTTTTACTATTACTGTTTGAACTTTTAAACATTTTTAATTACGTTTCTATTGGCGAAAGCTCCTTAAGGCTTCTCGGTCTAAAATTATTTTGTTTTTTCACTCATGTATGTATTAGCTGTTAGCTTTCCATGAAATAAATAAATAAATAAATAAATAAATAAATCTCCGACGTACCCCGCTGTACCGCAACACCGCGCTCAGGTAACCACACACCAACATACCCGCATCTCCGACGTACCCCGCTGTACCGCAACACCGCGCTCAGGTAACCACACACCAACATACCCGCATCTCCGACGTACCCCGCTGTACCGCACCGCCGCGCTCGGTAACCACACACCAACATACCCGCATCTCCGACGTACCCCGCTGTACCGCAACACCGCGCTCAGGTAACCACACACCAACATACCCGCATCTCCGACGTACCCCGCTGTACCGCAACACCGCGCTCGGTAACCACACACCAACATACCCGCATCTCCGACGTACCCCGCTGTACCGCAACACCGCGCTCAGGTAACCACACACCAACATACCCGCATCTCCGACGTACCCCGCTGTACCGCACCGCCGCGCTCGGTAACCACACACCAACATACCCGCATCTCCGACGTACCCCGCTGTACCGCAACACCGCGCTCAGGTAACCACACACCAACATACCCGCATCTCCGACGTACCCCGCTGTACCGCAACACCGCGCTCAGGTAACCACACACCAACATACCCGCATCTCCGACGTACCCCGCTGTACCGCACCGCCGCGCTCGGTAACCACACACCAACATACCCGCATCTCCGACGTACCCCGCTGTACCGCAACACCGCGCTCAGGTAACCACACACCAACATACCCGCATCTCCGACGTACCCCGCTGTACCGCAACACCGCGCTCAGGTAAGCACACACCAACATACCCGCATCTCCGACGTACCCCGCTGTACCGCAACACCGCGCTCAGGTAACCACACACCAACATACCCGCATCTCCGACGTACCCCGCTGTACCGCAACACCGCGCTCAGGTAACCACACACCAACATACCCGCATCTCCGACGTACCCCGCTGTACCGCACCGCCGCGCTCGGTAACCACACACCAACATACCCGCATCTCCGACGTACCCCGCTGTACCGCAACACCGCGCTCAGGTAACCACACACCAACATACCCGCATCTCCGACGTACCCCGCTGTACCGCAACACCGCGCTCAGGTAACCACACACCAACATACCCGCATCTCCGACGTACCCCGCTGTACCGCACCGCCGCGCTCGGTAACCACACACCAACATACCCGCATCTCCGACGTACCCCGCTGTACCGCAACACCGCGCTCAGGTAACCACACACCAACATACCCGCATCTCCGACGTACCCCGCTGTACCGCAACACCGCGCTCAGGTAACCACACACCAACATACCCGCATCTCCGACGTACCCCGCTGTACCGCACCGCCGCGCTCGGTAACCACACACCAACATACCCGCATCTCCGACGTACCCCGCTGTACCGCAACACCGCGCTCAGGTAACCACACACAAACATACCCGCATCTCCGACGTACCCCGCTGTACCGCAACACCGCGCTCAGGTAACCACACACCAACATACCCGCATCTCCGACGTACCCCGCTGTACCGCAACACCGCGCTCAGGTAACCACACACCAACATACCCGCATCTCCGACGTACCCCGCTGTACCGCACCGCCGCGCTCGGTAACCACACACCAACATACCCGCATCTCCGACGTACCCCGCTGTACCGCAACACCGCGCTCAGGTAACCACACACCAACATACCCGCATCTCCGACGTACCCCGCTGTACCGCAACACCGCGCTCAGGTAACCACACACCAACATACCCGCATCTCCGACGTACCCCGCTGTACCGCACCGCCGCGCTCGGTAACCACACACCAACATACCCGCATCTCCGACGTACCCCGCTGTACCGCAACACCGCGCTCAGGTAACCACACACCAACATACCCGCATCTCCGACGTACCCCGCTGTACCGCAACACCGCGCTCAGGTAACCACACACCAACATACCCGCATCTCCGACGTACCCCGCTGTACCGCACCGCCGCGCTCGGTAACCACACACCAACATACCCGCATCTCCGACGTACCCCGCTGTACCGCAACACCGCGCTCAGGTAACCACACACCAACATACCCGCATCTCCGACGTACCCCGCTGTACCGCAACACCGCGCTCAGGTAACCACACACCAACATACCCGCATCTCCGACGTACCCCGCTGTACCGCACCGCCGCGCTCGGTAACCACACACCAACATACCCGCATCTCCGACGTACCCCGCTGTACCGCAACACCGCGCTCAGGTAACCACACACCAACATACCCGCATCTCCGACGTACCCCGCTGTACCGCAACACCGCGCTCAGGTAACCACACACCAACATACCCGCATCTCCGACGTACCCCGCTGTACCGCACCGCCGCGCTCGGTAACCACACACCAACATACCCGCATCTCCGACGTACCCCGCTGTACCGCACCGCCGCGCTCAGGTAACCACACACCAACATACCCGCATCTCCGACGTACCCCGCTGTACCGCACCGCCGCGCTCAGGTAACCACACACCAACATACCCGCATCTCCGACGTACCCCGCTGTACCGCACCGCCGCGCTCGGTAACCACACACCAACATACCCGCATCTCCGACGTACCCCGCTGTACCGCACCGCCGCGCTCAGGTAACCACACACCAACATACCCGCATCTCCGACGTACCCCGCTGTACCGCACCGCCGCGCTCAGGTAACCACACACCAACATACCCGCATCTCCGACGTACCCCGCTGTACCGCACCGCCGCGCTCGGTAACCACACACCAACATACCCGCATCTCCGACGTACCCCGCTGTACCGCACCGCCGCGCTCAGGTAACCACACACCAACATACCCGCATCTCCGACGTACCCCGCTGTACCGCACCGCCGCGCTCAGGTAACCACACACCAACATACCCGCATCTCCGACGTACCCCGCTGTACCGCACCGCCGCACTCGGTAACCACACACCAACATACCCGCATCTCCGACGTACCCCGCTGTACCGCACCGCCGCGCTCAGGTAACCACACACCAACATACCCGCATCTCCGACGTACCCCGCTGTACCGCACCGCCGCGCTCGGTAACCACACACCAACATACCCGCATCTCCGACGTACCCCGCTGTACCGCACCGCCGCGCTCGGTAACCACACACCAACATACCCGCATCTCCGACGTACCCCGCTGTACCGCACCGCCGCGCTCAGGTAACCACACACCAACATACCCGCATCTCCGACGTACCCCGCTGTACCGCACCGCCGCGCTCGGTAACCACACACCAACATACCCGCATCTCCGACGACCCGGAGGTCCCCGCCCACATGACGTTCAAGTACACCTAAACGCACACACATCAACTATCATCATTATTAGTCTGTGTCGGTCGTTCTAAGTGTTCTAGCAGTCTCCTCGTGACCGAGATCAATGCAACTCGATCGAAACGTCGAGGTACATAACATTAATGTTTTAGTGCGATCAGTATATAAGAATAGTCGTCGGCAGGAGAGATCCAAATGGATGGTATTTCCCGGCGGTTAACGCTCACAACGAAGGACGTGCACGCACAGTGTGAGGGACGTGTATGTTGCGCAGGTCCGGGTACATGCTGCAGGAGGGGCAGGCGGTGCAGTTCGCGGAGTCCGTGGAGCGCATGCTGCAGGGCGCGCTCGGCCTGCCGCCCGGCGCCGCGCCCGAGGACGAGGACGAGCCGGCGGAGGACGCGCCCGCAGAGGACGACCACGACGAGCTGTAGGGCGCCGTGCGTGTGCCCGAACATTGTTTACTTGTATGTGTGTGCGTGCGCGAGAAGTAGACTGCATTCTGTAAATACATTATATTTATTATGACATATGCGTTTTTCTTTCTCTCTACCTTGTTCCTCTTCCCGATCCGTCCTCGGTAGAGGAAAGTCACCAAATATGGAATACCATTTTGTTTTTGGGATATAAAAAAAAAACTTCATATAAATTAAATCAGTTTAATGTTTTCACTGATCAGTCATACATTTATATGTAGTAATTAACAGCCTTTAATCAAATATATTAGTTATCAAATTAAAATCTAACACAAAAACCAAAATCACAAATGAGTAACCAAATATGGAATAGGTATCCATATATGGAATATAAGCATAAATCAACATAACAAAAATAAAACTGGCCAAGTGCGAGTCTGACTTTTGTCTCGCACACGGAGGGTTCCGAACCGGCACAGATTATATAATAGTTACTCCTTAGTCTATCTATCTATCTATCTATACTATAATAAAACAGTAACTAAGCGAAAACTGTACATTGAATATTTTTTTGAAATTTAAATTAGGGGAAGCTTTATGAACGCTATAGATGCCGAAAATATAATTTTTAAAATGTTTGTCGGTATGTATGTCCGTTTGAAAAATCATCACGCCGAAACAACTTGACGGATTTTAATGAAATTTAAAGTGAGCATAGCTTATACTATGGAATAACTTTTAGAATATTGGTTATCCTGAAAAACATAAAGGTTTTGGTGGGACACGGGAAAAACAGGATATTTTTATGTAAATGTTATGCAATCTATTAGGTAAACACTTCTCAAATGATACTTTGATCAAATGTATATAATATAACAAAGTTTTCATGAAAAAAATAAATAAATAAAATAAACGGGATACGGGAATCGTTCTTGGTTCCGTAATTATACGTGCAGATTTACACTGTTATTCTTAAATTCGCCAGTATGCATATCTAAATGATTGGATCAGGCGGAACAGAGCTTGCTTTAAGAAGCAAAGGCTGTAGGTTCGAATTTCAACACGTGGGAACTTTTGTCGAAAATGTAATGTTTTTGTAGTTATTTGTTAGTTATTTTGCGCTTATTCTCAATCATTCGAAAAAATATTCGGATCCGGAAGCTTCTTTTTTAATTTTATTATTTTTTTGATTCCTGAGCTGTTTTGTGCGGAAACCTTTCCAATAAATCACAGATTTTTCTAATTGTTAATTCTAATCAAAATTAACCGATCGAAGCATTGTGAACTGCAAAGATCCAAGTCGAAGTAAAGGCAGTTTCCGAATTCAAATTTGCTTTCAAATGATTGAGAATAACCCTGCTGATAGGCTTAGCGTTTGACTACTATCTCGCCTGGTGCTAAGCGATGATGTCATCGAAGATAGTGAATCCGCTAGGCCTAAAATTATCCTGAATACCAAGGGCTTTTTGTTGCTGGACCCGTAATGATACGCCGGCAGATGTTCTCCTTAATCCTAAAAAGCTATTTTATGTCAACAAGTCAGGCGGAAAATCGATATAATGCTCCTACTACGTGTGGCAAAAGGTGGTTTGAGTTGTGCTTCGCACGAACCAGCCATCAATCGAATAAAAGCATGTCGCTAATCGATTCGCTCTCAAGAAATAACATTAATAAAGTAATATAAATCTTTAAGAAATATATTCGGATGACGGTGGCATACGCACTCTCTTTTGTTATCTTAAGTTTAAGGAGATCAGCTGAGTTCGGCAAACGACACTCGATCGTTCTTCTGCCGATTATGGATTAAACACAGGCCTCATTATTGGAATATAAGCGAAACGAAACTAGCGCCCAACTATCTTTGAGTTACTCAAAGCCAAATGTATGAGAGCTAATCGAAGCTAAATGAGATAACTGAAGTAGGTTTTCATTTGAAACATGAGATGTAGATGACGAACTGCTATGCCAGTCGATGTTTTACTTTACATTACATATTATAACTGCACATATTACAGGATCGTCGGGTTTCCCAGCTTCTGAATTCGTATCGCTGGCATAGTTCTATTAGGTAGAAATGTTGTGCAGTTTCGTACCATTTTAGATTCGTCATGTCTGTCCGTCTGTCTGTCTGTCCGTCTGTCCGTCCGTATGTCACAGCTATTTTATTCCGAAACTTTTAAGACTACACAGTTAAAACTTGGTAGGTAGATGTATTCTATGAACAGCTTTACGAGTTTTATACAAAAATAAAAAAAAGATTATGGGGGGGAGGCACCCCATACATGGGAACAGAAACTAAAAAAATTTTTTTTAATCAAACCTTTACGTGCGGTATGTTTTGGATAGGTCGTTGAAAATGACATTGAGGTTTTTAAAACAATTTTTGTTTCAAAGTTCACTCTCTTTAGATATATACCCGAAAACTTAAAACATGCTTTAGACAAAGCAATAAATGTCGGTTAAATTGATCTAAAAACCACGCTATAGAATGCATTTTCATCGATATTTTAGCTTTCCTGAAACTTTCAGCTGGATAACTAATTGGAAAGTTTTTGAAATTTAAGTCGTCAGATTACACCTGGAATGACCGACACGCAAACAAGAAAGTAACTTACTATTTCGTGCTAAAAAATCATGATAATAATAATTTACAAAAAAAGAGTGTGTTAACTTTTATTATGAAGATGGTCAAAAATGTATCTATGAGTACTCTCCGTACACTAATTTAAATCGGATACATTCAAATTTATTGAAAGTGTCATTTAAAATTATAAACATAATTATATATCCAATTAGAATCCCTGATTTAACGAATTGAAATGCAAGTATCTCCGTTCAGATTATTGTAAATTGCAAAGATCTAAGTCGAAGAAGAGGTAGTTTCTGAATCCGATTTTTTTTTTCAAATGATTGTGAATAGCCCGGCTGAAATTGAAAGGTTCCTTTTATTAAAGGTTATATATGAACGTTTTTAATAAGCCTATCCCCGGTTGTCGAATTTATTGGAGTCGTCGTTGATGAGTTTTTCGATTCTGCTATCAATAATTTTAAGCATCTACTTAGCTGGATTTTTTTATAACCGTCAACCATCGCTTTGATATTAAACTGCTGTCCCGGGTGAAATATTGTCTAACTTTAGTCAAAACGCCAAGTGGCTGACTAAACTTTAAATTCAACTAGCGACCCGCTCCAGCTTCGCACATATGCCTGCACGGCTAACATGGCCTTATCCCCGGGGGAAAGACAAAATTATTTATATATATATATTATGTAATAGTACTCGTATATACAACATTGGTTAAGTATTCCATTTAAAATACATTGTCATTCAAATTGTAACCCTATCTACCAAACTGGACAATGCAATAGTGCCCATATATTGATGGTTAGTGTGGATTATTTAAATTAAGACATGAATAGTTTAACATTAAAAAAAAAATACAGCGTAGCAGATATAACTTCTCTTGGGCTAATCATAATGTAAGGCATTGATTTGAACCTTAATGAGACGAATAAAAAATTAAGTGTAGCCACACTAACGTTAAGGTTTTGTTAAGTTTTTGTAGGAATCGCGAACGAAGTTGCGGGTACAGCTAGTATAATAATAAGTATAATATTATATTACACTAGCTGACCCGGCAAACGTTGTTTTGCCATATAAATAATTTCGTAGTAATTTCTAGTGTAGACAAAAAATAGCTTACTTATTGTATGTATGTATGGAGGAAAAATGATTAAATTACTAAAATGGCTATTAAAAAATAAGGGTTCATCGTAGAAGGGTGAAAATTGAGGATTGTATGTATTTTTGTATGTTGTATCATAAAAAAATAGAAATTAAAAATTTTGTCTAAAAAATAAAATAAAAAATTTAGGGGTGGACTACCCCTAACATTTAGGGGGATGAAAAATAGATGTTGGCCGATTCTCATAGATACCGGATAAGCACAAAAAATTTCATCAAAATCGGTCAAGCTGTTTCGGAGGAGTATGGCAACGAAAACTGTGACACGAGAATTTTATATATTAGATTACCGTGTCAATACCAAACATGCTTATTAACTACAACGCCATCTAACGAATATTTAACGAACTTCTAACACCAACAAGTGAACTTAAACACAAAGTTAGGTAATTAATATTATTTATTAATAACTTAAACAATCGTTCACATAGATGGCGCTATAGTAAAAACATGTTTTTTGTATGGGGACCCCCTTTAATTTTTAACTTTTTTCTGTTTTTAGTATTTGTTGTTATAGCGGCAACAGAAATACATCATCTGTGAAAATTTCAACCGTCTAACTACCACGGTTCATGAGATACAGCCTGGTGACAGACGGACAGACAGACAGACAGACAGACGGACAGCGGAGTCTCAGTAATAGGGTTCCATTGGTACCCTTTGGGTTCGGAACCCTAACAAAAACGGACATTAATATCTTTGAGATCAACTGACTGACTGACTTACTGACTGACTGACTGACAGACAATACACAGCCTAAACCGCTGGTCGTAGAGACTTGAAATTTGGAGGGTATATTTGTCTTAGTACGTAGGGGTGTACTAAGAAAGGATTTTCCAAAATTCACCCCTTAAAGGGATGAAATGGGGGTTCAAAGTTTGTATGGAGAAACGAGATCAGATAGTCTTTTCTATCCGAAACTTAACACAAGTACTTCAGTAAAAAAATAAGTACATACGTGTTTCAGGTTTTTTTGAAAATCCACCCCTAAGAGGGTGAAATGGGGTAACAAAGTGTGAAAATCAATATTGTTTCAAATTGCGCTGAAATTTGGCTTTAAGATAGTTATTACAACGTTAGTTACATCTGAAAAAGGATTTTTCAAAATTCTTCCCTGAAGGGGATGAAACGGGGGTTCAATTCAATGTTTGTATGGAGAGACAAGATAAGAAGTACAGATAAGATAGTATTTTCTATTCGAAACTTCATACAAGTGCTCGAGTAAAAAAATAAGTAAATACGTGTTTCAGGTTTTTTTGAAATTCCACCCCTAAGAGGGTGAAATGGGGTAACAAAAGTGTGAAAATGAATATTGTTTCGGATTGCGCTAAAATTTGGCATGCAGATAGTTATTACGACGTTAGCTCCCTCTGAGTAAGGATTTTCAAAAATTTACCCCTGAAGGGGATAAAACGGGAGTTCAAAGTTTGTATGAAGAAACAAGATTAGATAGTATTTTCTATTCGAAACTTCATACAAGTGCTCAAGTAAAAAAATAAGTAAATACGTGTTTAAGGTTTTTTTTTAATTACACCCCTAAGAGGATAAACTGGGGTAACAAAGCCTAAAAATCAATATTGTTTCGGATTGCGCTGAAATTTAGAATGCAGATAGTTATTATGACGTAGGTATCCGCTCAGAAATTATTTTCTAAAAATTCCTCCCGGATACGGAACGGGGATTCAAAGTTTGTATGGCGAAATAAAATGAGATAAAGTACGTGTTGTAGGGTTTTTTGAAATGGGGTAGGTAACAAAGTCTGAAAATTTGGGTTTTTCGGTTTTTATAAATATGAATCCGAAATGAATCCCTTAGTCACGCGATAACATGAAAACGGGTGAACCGATTTGTGTACTGTGACATGTAGGTATTATCTATCTACTACCTATTAGACTTCGCTGGCACCGACATCAAATAGATAAGTGGGTAGCGCTTATAATAATTTTAAGTAATTTATTTTTTGTTTTTGAGTGCCTGTTTGTGGTTATGAAGTCGCTTTTAGTTTCTTTGTAAAATAACTTATTTTACCCTTTTTAGTGCAAAACAAGTTTTTATTAAATTACATGCATCTATAAAATTTCGTGTTTGGGCCGTAATACACGGACGGATATATACTTTTTGAAAATTTCAAGTATGTGCCTATAATGGTTAAGAAGATACAGATCTGTAAAGTGCGCACACGGACGGACGGACGAACGGACAACAAAGTCTCAGAAAGTGTTCAATTGGTACCCTTTGGGTTCGGAACCCTAAAAAAATTAACTGTAAATGCCGCGCTAAAGTGAAAATATTCACTAGTAATAATGATGTCATCAAGGTATCAAAGGACAATGTCCAAAATGGCCCTGTGCAATTAAAGCATCTGACACACACGATAATTAATAGTCTATTTTATTACATTAATTCCAAATACTTTTATAACACGGAGTAGTTGTATTCCAAAATGAATATTAAAAAGTATTATTTGCGATTATTAAAATTAATTGCCGCCATATGGCCAACAGAGTACTGAATCACTCTACTACGTTATAAGAGGCACTTTCCTATATTGTTGATACCCGAATTACGAAAGCACTGTGTAGCCAACCTAACAACGGAAAGTATTATTTACGTAGTAACTATTATATAATCTGTGGTATTATGCTTATAATTTTTTTTGCAGTGTTGATTGGTACAAAGTGCGTTCATGATTCTGAGTTATTTAATTATGTATGCAGTGTCGCGGGACTGAAATGGCCGCCATCTTTGCCAAACGTCATGTCATGTCAAAAAATATTAGGTATGTTTGAAAAAGTTTGCACCCTAACAAGACTTTGCCGGGTAGAACATTCCAGTGAATACAAATTATTTATATTTATATATAATTAGTTATTATAATTATTAATATATAATTATTTATTAAGAGCCCGGTGGCGTAATTGGGAGAACGCTCGGCTTTGATGCCGTGGTACCGAGTTCAAACCGCCCTGCACCAATGAATTTTTCTATCGAAAAATATATGTGCGCTTCTCACAGTGGCCGGTGAAGGAAAACATCGTTAAGGAACCAACAACACCCGCATGGTGGTAGGACATATCTAGTGTCCGCCTGGCCAGCTACCACCGTCAAGTTAGAAAATCTGTCGCCAAACATCTAATGTGTTCCGGCAGTTATCCTTGAGACCCAGTTCCCATTCTAGTCCACTTCTCTATCTTCGACCGCATCATCACTTAGCAACAGGTGAGATAGTGGTCAAACGCTAGCCTATGAGATATATATTAAAAAAAATATATTATCCCCACCTTTATTTCTATCTCGCTCACAGTTACCGTAAGAATATCTGTCAAAAACCAAAATGAACGAGAAGAAAGATTTAAAAACATTATTCAAGGTCATATTTTTTAGTCTTCAAAAGTATATGCAATAGCAACCTCCATTGTGTATAATCTTCTTGGGACTCTTCTACTAAAACCAGTACATTCTCTTATGTTTGAGGTATTTATCTCCATATCTCTGGAGATACTAATCAGATTTTGATAAAATTAAAATGGGACCACCTCGGAAACGTATCCTACCTATTAAAAAAAAAATCATTTCAATCCGATCACAATTTATGGAGAAATCGCGTAACATACACACAAAAAAAAAATTAACATACTGACGAATTGAGAACCTCCTCCTTTTTTGTGAAGTCGGTTAAAAAGATGGCAGATTTCAAAGATCTGTATGAAATATTTGACAATGTCAAATATTCATAAAGATCTTTGGACCTTTCTGTTTCTATTTAAAGTATAACATTTTTATTATGCATTTCTTTGGTTGGAAATTTGTAAAAAAATTGAATGAGAAGGTAAACTTTATTTTTATGCCTTATTTTATGTCATAATTCAATAATATGATGGCAAATTGTATGCATTTGTTGGAGTTGTTGGTGGTTTGGCAGATTTATTGCCAGCGTCGGGCAGATTCGCCATTTAATTAAAAAAAAAATTAAAAAAACTGCCTTAAAAATTATTACCAGGCAAAAAAACTACGCGAGCGCTCACAAAGCTCGGCTTTTAGCTAGTGTATTTAATGATAGAATTGTTTTTACAAAAGAAAAGTTTTAAGTAAATAAAAGAAGTTTTAAACGCGGGCTAAGCCGCGGGGCACTTCTAGTATAATATATTGTGATAAATGAAAGAAGTTACATAATTACTTGCAAAAGTCACAGATCCAAGTATCAAACTATGGACCAGCACACTGGACGCACGACGACTGTCCATATTTGGATTTTTATACTAGTTTAAACTCTTCTCTATATATATACTAATACTAGCTGGGCCCCGCGGCTTCGCCCGCGTCAAAAAATAATAGCCTAATCCATAATACTGGCTATCCCTGTGCAAAATTTTAGCTAAATCAGTTCATCCGTTTGACCGTGAAGAAGTTCTAATCAAACAAACTAATATACAAACTGAGTTCGCATTTATAATATTGGTGTTGATAAATAAATAAATGTCCCACAATTTGGTTATGGGCAAGAGAAGTCATATCTGCTACTTATTATTATATATTATTAAACTCCCTAGCCGACCCGGCAAACGTTGTTTTATATTATATTATACTAGCTGACCCGGCAAACGTTGTTTTATATTATATTATACTAGCTGACCCGGCAAACGTTGTTTTGCCATATAAATAATTTCGTAGTAATTTCTAGTGTAGACAAAAAATAGCTTACTTATTGTAAGTATGTATGGAGGAAAAATGATTAAATTACTAAAATGGCTATTAAAAAATAAGGGTTGATCGTAGAAGGGTGAAAATTGAGGATTGTATGTATTTTTGTATGTTGTATCATAAAAAAATAGAAATTAAAAATGTTGTCTAAAAAATAAAATAAAAAATTTAGGGGTGGACTACCCCTAACATTTAGGGGGATGAAAAATAGATGTTGGCCGATTCTCATAGATACCGGATAAGCACAAAAAATTTCATCAAAATCGGTCAAGCCGTTTCGGAGGAGTATGGCAACGAAAACTGTGACACGAGAATTTTATATATTAGAAGATTATAAAGAGAGAACATTTGTATTTTTGTATGTTTGTAATGATTTGGCTCTAAAACTACTGAACCGATTTAAAAAATTCTTTCACTAATACATAGAATGGACTTTCGGAATGAAAATAGGCTATATATTATCCTGTTTAAATCAAAGGTACATTCGTGGAGACCTAATTTGCAACCTAAGTCGGCAAAAAAACGGTCGAAAAAACACGTTTCTTACGAACGCTGCTTAATTGAAAATAGATAGAAGAATATTTTCTATGCAAGAGTTGTACAACTTAATAAGACCTACAAAAAAGTCCGCGACAGCATATATCTATCTCTTACGGTTGACTCACAGTAACCATTTTAATCATAAAATTTTTGTTAAAAAATATTACATAACTTCCAAGGCAATTTTCAAGTATATAGTATTAATAATTATCCAAATAATTACGTTAATTAGCTTGGCCACATATTATAGATTAAAATTGTCCATTACAGTATATAATACAAATGAAAACTCTAGAAGGTATCTCGAATTTCACATACACGCGTCGCAAAATTAATGAAATATTAGCAGTGAAACCACAGATTAGGTCATAGTTACTACGAAAATATTATTATAAGCTTAGCTATGCTGTAGATCCCCACCGATCACAATCAATTTGAAATCAATATAGTATAATAATATGATCTATTGTGTAAAATAATATTCATCTATATATATAATAATATAATATTTTAAACCACCCCGACTGATCTATGTATCTGACCTAATCTTTTCATTAAAAGCATTCCAATGACTCTAAACACGACATTTAAAATCTGAGCTCTAAGTTTGTGAAGATTTGAGTATTCTGTAGAGTCCAGGAGATCTCTCAGCATCAGGTCAATGCTTCCATGTTCTTACAATATCGTTGAAGAAGAAGATTTTCGAATTGATCAGAACTATGAAAGTTGATTTCATAGCGCAATTAACTAGAAAAAAGCTCATAGTTTTATAACGATTGAACGAATTTTCATGAATCAAAGCTAAGAAAACTCTCGATGAAGACATCTATCAAACAAAAAAAAAACTATGAATAATAAAAACAAAATCGGTTCATCCGGTTAGGTGCTTAGATGCTACAGACAGACACACAGATACACACGTTAAACGTATATTACCCCTACATTTTGCGTCGGGAAACGCCGTAAGGTTACGGCGGCAGATGTTCTCCTTGGTGGTAAGCTACTTTTTGGTAGATTTAATGATCCCACTACCACTGTACGAAAACTCATGATTCATTAATGCACATAAAACTTTCATTGGTAGGTATATAGCTAGGATTAGAACCATCGACCGTCGGGTCAGAATCAGGGTAACTATCCTTTACGCCAAAGTGCCGTCCAATATCACTACGTAAGTATTATAAAACAAAGTCCATCACTGCGTCTGTCTGTCTGTTCGCAATAATCTCAATAGCTACTGAACGGATTATCATGCGGTTTTTACCAATAGCCAGAGTGTTTATGAGGAAGGTTTAGGTGCATAATTCGTTAAGGTTTTGTGTAAATTGGATGAAATTTGACGATGATTGTTAAATATGTTCATATTTTATATTCGATGCAACAAACTGATGCAAATTTTGTAGGCCATTTTTCAGTACAGCCGAAAAACAAAAATGGTAAAGTTTATTTCTGGTATATCTTTTGATTTATTTAATCTGTAATAAACCACTATAGCTCATTAAGCTTAGGTTTTCGAGTTGTTTGCTAAATAGAAACTCAAAATAACGTACATACATTAGTTCCAGAGATGGCATGGCTTTTACTACAAAAATAAAAGTTGTAAATTGCTTCTACGACATTTTTCTTCTAATTGGCGACTGTAACCTTTTTTTTATTAAGTGGTATAAGATGTCACAATATGTTTTATCAAAGAGATTATCGAATTAAAAGACAATTGTAACAAGAAGAAAGTGTAATTTAGTGTAGTAAATACAGAACACATTTATGACCAAAATCATAAAATTTGAATGTTTTTCATTATATAACAGTAATATTGTACTTTTTCTGACAAACACTAATAAAATTATCAAACTAAAATCAATATAACCTCTAAACTATGCCAAATAGGCAGTAAATCGAACCTAGTAATAATAATATTCTAATTTTCTGTTTTATTAAACTACGAGATACAACTGCGCACTGTGCACACACGAAAACAGGTAAGTATTCAACAAAAACATAGCTTAAAACAAATTGATATCGTAAAGTAATCATCATCATCAGCCTATCCCTGTCCACTGCTGGACATAGGTCTCACTTATGGCACGCCACTGAGCTCGATCTTCAGCTTATTGTTTCCAGCCGCTGCCAGCCAGCTTGCGTATATCATCGTTTCATCTAGCTGGAGGGCGCCCTACACTACATTTGGCGAGACGCGGTCTCCAGTCTAAAACCAATAATTGTTGGGGTAGACCCCAACGGTTATTAGTTCTACGACAGATGTGACCAGCCCACTGCCACTTTAGCTTGCTAATCCATTGAGCTATGTCGATAACTTGGGTTCTCTAATGGATGACTTCATTTTGAATTCGATCCTTCAACAAGACTCCGAGCATAGCCTCCTCCATAGCTCGCTGAGCGACTTGAAATTGGTGAAACAGTTGCGCTGTCAGAGTTCACGTCTCGGCCCCGTAAGTAACAACAGGTGGACGCACTTGTTAAAGACTTTCGTCTTTAGGGTTTGTGGTATGGGCGACGAAAAGACTCGACGAAGTTGTCCAAATGCTGCCCATCTCAGTTGTATCATTCTGCGAGCTTCCTTCTCGAAGTTATTTCTACCCAATTGCAAGATTTGGCTTAGGTAGATAGACGTATCCGTGAGCAACTTCAAAAAGAACTCCATTTAAAGCAGTCGGGGCCGGAATAACATGTTCGTTGAACATAATCTTGGTTTTATCCAAGTTCATACGGAGACCGATGCGTGGAGAAGAATCAGCTAGAGTGATCAGCATGTATTACAAGTCCTGCGCGGTTCTAGCCATGATGACCATATCGTCCGCAAACATCAAGTGTGAGAGGTGCTCGCCGTTTATATGTATGCCCCATCCTTTCCAATTCAGCGTCTTGAACATATCCTCCGACCACAAACCACTGCAAAATACTGTTAAAGCGATAATGATCATTTCGGAAGCCATTTAAGGCATGGACAGGATAGACAGTACTCATCTAGATAGTAAAAAGTATGAACTAATGACTGAGTATAAGACTTTCGGCATCGATAGCGCTAACCAAGACTATAACCGTCTTACAAGCCGAAACAAACTGTCATGATTTCTTATTTTTATAAGTTAAATTTACTTATATTGATGTATTTTAATAATGAATTGTGCTCATTTGACTTATGTTTTGTGAAACTGCCATTGGAAACGTTTTGACTCACACTGTCAGTGTCAATCGATGGTGCCAACCTGCCAACTTCAAAACTACCGCGAATGAGAATTGTCTGTGGCCTCTAAGCATGGATGCCAACCTTAAAAAGAAAACAAGAAAGTTAACGCGGTAGAGTGTTGGCAGTCGGGCTTCAGTTTGGTCTTGGCGTTTAAACTAGTAGGTCGTGGTTATAAAAGTACCTCTAAATTCTCGACATTTATTGTATAGTTTGTGATGTACCGACATTGGTCGGATGTATATTATACGAAGTTTGCGCCCATTACACGATGTTTAAATTGGAAGAAGGTGTTTTACTGACAATTCAGAAGCGGGATAACCCAAAGGGTATGTTGATAGCTTTTAATAGATTGTTTTTTTTTCTCCTATATTTGGTATGCTTGATATGCGTCCACTAAAGTAATTTATCAGAAGTAACTGACATTTATTTGAAAATTGAACTGGATCACGTGCAATTTACATGATTGTGTTGGATTTGTGCAGCGTGTCTGGTCAGGGCAACCCTCTGGTGATGTGCTGCTTAAATCAAGATCATTCGTGTGCGGTGGTGTGCGTGGGTTCTTGGCCAAGGCTTCCCTCTGGTAGAACCTAGCGCATGCTTTCGTACGCTTTTGAGTTGGGCGTGTTTGTGTTTGGTCGGGGCCACCCTCCGATAGCATATAACACGTTTGACATTTTATTTTTATTTTTATGTTGTGGTTGCGCGTGCTATAAGAAAGTATTAAACCATTGAAAGTCATTGAACTTTATAAGTTTTGATTTTAATATTTACAAACGTTTCAAACAGAAAGTCTAACAAGCATTCAGAATATAAAGTTACAAGTGTGTTAAAATAATATATTGTTTTTCTAATGGATGGGTCGACTGGTTGTCAGATTATTGGATACATTAGAGGGCATGCCAGTTGACTCAACGGTTAATTGGGCGAGCACCTGAGTGTTTCGCTAGACGTTGGTTGGACACGTCGGATTGTTAATTAGGGGGCGTTCTAATTATACTCAACAGTTAATTGAGCGGGCACGGGAGTGTCCCATTGGATGTTGGTTGAGTCGATTAGACACGTCGGATGGTTAATTAGGGGGCGTTCTAATTGTACTCATCGGTTATTTGAGCGGGCACGGGAGTGTCCCGTTAGATGTTGGTTGAGTCGATTAGACACGTCGGATGGTTAATTAGGGGGCGTTCTAATTGTACTCATCGGTTAATTGAGCGGGCACGTGAGTGTCCCGTTGGATGTTGGTTGAGTCGATTAGACACGTCGGATGGTTAATTGAGCGGGCACGGGAGTGTCACGTTGGATGTTAATTGAGCGGGCACGGGAGTGTCACGTTGGATGTTAATTGAGCGGGCACGTGGGTGTCACGTTGGATGTTGGTTAAGTTAATTAGACACGTCGAATTGTTAATTAGGGGGCGTTCTAATTGTACTCATCGGTTAATTGAGCTGGCACGTGAGTGTCACATTGTACGTTGGTTGAGTCGATTAGACACGTCGGATTATCAGTTAAAGGACTAGCTGTACTTATTGGTAAATTGAGCGAGATAATAATGGTGATGATGGTGATGATGATGGTGATGATGATGGTGATGATGGTGATTATGACGGTGATGATGACGGTGATGATGACGGCGATGATGACGGTGATGATGGTGATGATGATGATGGTACTGATGGTGATAATGGTGATGATGGCGGTGATGATGATGGTGATGATGGTGATGATGATGGTGATGCTGATGGTGATGATGATGGTGATGATGATGATTATGACGGTGATGATGACGGTGATGATGACGGCGATGATGACGGTGATGATGGTGGTGATGATGATGGTGATGATGGTGGCAATAATGATAACGGTGATGGTGTTGATGGAAGTGATGATGATGGTGGAGATGATGGTGATGTTTATAAAAATATAACAGCTTACTAAAGTAAATATGAATTGAAAAATGGGTTAAATAGAAATAGGAGAGTTTTATTTATTATATTTTAAATACTGGATTCAATATGCTAGATAATTTTGGAAAATTTAAATGTTTAATGAATCTAAATTGAATATTGTCGGTGTTTTGTTTGTGAATGGATTATGCCGTTGGCAATGTGTGTATTTCAGTGTGTTGCCAATGATGTCTACTGATGATGATGGAACCCTGCCTGACTCGCCACTCGACGGCGACCATGTAATAACCAGAAGAGAAGGTCACCTTCTACTACTAATACCAGCGAAGAAGTTGCTACATCTCGTAAGACCTGTAGGGTGTCAAGGAATCGTTAACATGCTATCTTCGGCAAACAGAGTCATTGGATATTGATCGGATTGCTCTAGAAAAATCATTAATGTAGATGATAAATAGAAGTGGGCTAAGTACGCTAGCTACTCCATACTTCACCTTGCGTTGAATTGATGTGTATATTTAATTAATTATATTTAGATGATAACTTACAACTTATTGTAAGCTGGCTGCGTGTATTGTACACGGGTACAACACTGTAAAAATGACGTGTAAATTTGACGATTTAGGAATAAAAGAATATGAAATATGATTAATTATGCCAAGTGCATTTGACGCCATGGACGTCCAGCTTGTAACTAAGTAACTTTTTAACTAAGTAGTATGGTCATGGTTACAGTAGATCGCATAAACTGCATTATGGTTGTCAACATCGAAACTTATATTCTTGCTGCTTAAAGTTAATTATTGTGATAATGTGTAAATCTATATCCCTTTTTCGTCACAGAAAATATCATATTACTCGAAGTAGTCGTTTAATTGTAGAAGAAATATATATATATATATATATATATGCATATCTATATTACATACCTTTCAAATAGTTTGGATATTATTGGCATTATTACTATGGATCGGTAGTTATGAACTAAAAATCAGCTTTCTTTGGATATCTGTATAAAAATATTTTAATTTTTTTCTATTTTATTGTCTGGATATATACCTGATTTATCGAAAAGGTTACCTTTTCGTCGCATTCGTTTAAAGCATCAATATGACTCAAATCATAGCATAGGATAGCATCATGTGTATGAACACATTTGCTGTGATCGACAATGATGACACGTTTTATTATTTTATAAGAAATCGCATTATAATGAAATAAATGGAAATGAATTTATTTCACATGAAATAGAGTTTAAAAGGTTTTCGAAGAAATCATATAAGACCATCTATTTCGCCATGTCATGACATGTGAAAGAACATAAAATTAACATTAATGAAATACAATGTCAAATATAGCCGACACAATTGGTATTTTTCAGTGACCTTCAGTTTTAAAATATATTGTATGATATATGAGGTGAGGTATATAAGGGCACATGAACATACAATTTGTATTGCTCCTTATGTTGTTATTTTGTTTCCTAATTGTGGTAGATATTGGTATGACTTTATTTACAATATAATCATTTAAGATGTAGGATATTTCTTCAGTATGAATTACTCATACGTAACTTTAAAGTTATTTTACTTAAAATAATTGCGAATTAAGATAACATTTTGTTTGATATATTTACGTATTCACCACGACGTTTTCGATGTATTATTCGATATTTTTATTTTTGTGACATGCGTATAAAATGTTTAATAGGAGTTTAGAGTATTATTTTTATTTTCTATTTGTCATTGTAGATTTGAGTGTAGATGTGCTGTAAAAAGTATCTGCTTTTTACTACTGATTTTCAATCTCCACACCGTATCAGCTGTGCAGTGTGTTCATAGAGTGCTAGTTTCAACAGTTCAGTTTTACAGTAATTTAAAAAAAAAAACAATGCACGGAGTTATAAAACCAACTTTGGTTCCTATTTTATATAGTCTGTTGTTTAAAAGCTAATGCTTTGAAAATTGAAAAATGCTAATAATATGTCTATAATCCATTAAAAAACAAATCATTAAAGTATAAAGCGATGTTAATTTTGTACGTCTATATGGAAATCATTATTACTATAATTATAATTTCATTACACAGGAAAACAGAAACATTTGTTCTAATTAAGAAAAGATCAATTAAGCTACAAATATTTTTCATGAGGATTACTACTCCATTGTGGTTTTTTTTTGTTCTCTTTATATTCCTATTTGGATTATTTCCTTGTGATTGATTTTAGCTCAAGCTCAGGAATTGTGATATTCTACTCTTCAATTGTAAGTCTTGAGTATTCAACAGTTGGTAGACATAATAGGTAAACTATTAGTATGTATAATATTTATAAGTGTACTATGTATTACATGGATATACCAAAGTGAACACTTGATATTCTGAAGTTCTTTTCGCGGATTAATGCAGTAATCGTTCTCCGTAATTTCGCACTTCGTAACTTCTTATCCATATCTGTAACAAGCTGCTTGTTGCTACTGACATTAATCTAAAGGTGGAATAGAATAGAATGATTATTTATTGCACATCAAATAAAATATACAGACAATAATTCATAACAAGATAATGTTCATACTATGGGCGGTCTTATCGCTTGGAGTGATCTTTATTAGACAAGCTTTGGGTGGACAGGATTTCACATATTCATGTTGCAAGGGAAAGGGGTGTACAGCTATAAAATTATATAACAATAATTATAATACATAAAATACATACACTAAATGTACATTACACACACATTTTATACATACACACATATATATAGCCATATACATTATTATACACACATACATAAGATACTACTGGATGAATACGACAAGTTAGTAACATATTATCTGTCTTTTTATGATACGGTACATTATTTTCTGCCACCGTTACTATCTTTATTTGATATTTCGAGCTCTAAACACAAATTTCTTTGTTGGTAATGTCAAGTGATATTTCCTTCTTTAGACATGTAGTGGATACTTGGGTTATTTCTAATGACTTGAAATAATTATGAAATATTTGTTTTTGGGTTCATTTCATAGTAATTTTCCATCTATGTCAACGCTGTCTTATTATACGTTGAATGTTTTTTTGGAGTCTATATTATCAATAATTGTTTTAGTTCGGGCAACAGCCCGAAAATACACATCAATGTTTTACTGAAGATTTACTACTTTTGAGATGTAGTTAATGACTTCGATTTAATGAAACTTTAAATATCTTTTTATATAGTTCGTTTCAAAGAGGTTATTCTTCATTCTTGCCTTTTAAAGTTTCGTCTTCAAGAGGTAATACTATTTCATTCTAATGTCTAAATATAAAGTCCTGGAATTATTTCGGGAGTTCCAAATTAATTTTCAAAATAATCAGGTAAACTACAAGTGGTGCTATCTTGGTTATCTGCTGACATTTTACTAACATTGATGTTGCTATTCAAAGTTACTGCGCTGGCGACAAAAAAGAAAACGATAAATGACGGTGTCCGAATCAGGGTCACGCAGATTGCAAATCAAAAACGCTAACCTTTCTGCCAGCGATTCTTACAGGCGACTGACGAAATTAACGTTTCGTATTAAAGTGTATTTATTTTATTTTGGCTGGAGTCGAAGGTATTTTAAACAAAAGTGGATTAAAAATATTTTATTGTTTAGGTGCTTGATACCTTTGTAACGTTACAATTTATAATTGATATTTTAGTGATTTATATACTTTTGGTGATTAATTATGAACTCACTGCTTATGTTTTTGTTTATCAGCAGTTATGCTCTTGTTATTTATTGATCTTGTCAAATCTATGGGCTTAGACGTATTCCTTATTGTTCTGAATATATTACGTTGTTCCGTGCCTTTTTCAGCATTTATTAAAAGCCGTAGTCATGTTTTATTTTCATAAATAATCTTTCGAACGACTTTTCATACTTTACTAAGTTTTTGATAATTTTGTTAGATTAAAATAACTTGATTAAATAATACTTTTAAACTTATTAGTAACTGCGGTTACTGCATTCAATAGAATCCGACCTTGGATATATATTAAATCCGTTGATGTACAAAGCTATGATGATGGCATCTTTACTGGTGGTATGAAATAAGGTCTGATGTCATGATTTCAGCTACTGAGGTTACAAAACCAGGGTTTTATGTTATATATTTATTCACACATTATATTTTGTGTCATGATTTAATTAAAGCATAGTTAAATAATTTGTGTAAAGCGAATTTGTCTAATTAATTAGTTTTGTTCATACATATAAGTAATTATTTTTCAATTCGTGTGAAATATTAGTAAACATAGTAAATTTATATTAAGTTAAATAAACATTAATTTGGAATTAATATTCGTGGAAAAGTTTATTTGATAAATATTGTAGGAATTTATGTTATCAGAAATAATGTAATATGATATTATAGCGATGAAATATTAGAATCATAGTTTTATATTCTTGATATTTCTATTATTATTAAAATATGATTGAGTTATTTTTATGTGTATGCCGGGAGGCATCACGTTGTCGGATGGCCGAGTGTCATGATTTCTTATTTTTATAAGTTAAATTTACTTATATTGATGTATTTTAATAATGAATTGTGCTCATTTGACTTATGTTTTGTGAAACTGCCATTGGAAACGTTTTGACTCACACTGTCAGTGTCAATCGATGGTGCCAACCTGCCAACTTCAAAACTACCGCGAATGAGAATTGTCTGTGGCCTCTAAGCATGGATGCCAACCTTAAAAAGAAAACAAGAAAGTTAACGCGGTAGAGTGTTGGCAGTCGGGCTTCAGTTTGGTCTTGGCGTTTAAACTAGTAGGTCGTGGTTATAAAAGTACCTCTAAATTCTCGACATTTATTGTATAGTTTGTGATGTACCGACATTGGTCGGATGTATATTATACGAAGTTTGCGCCCATTACACGATGTTTAAATTGGAAGAAGGTGTTTTACTGACAAAACGGACTGTTACTGTCTGCGCAAGCAGTGTCCATAAATCAGTTTTAATTCGAAAATGATCAAGATAAAGTCAGTATAGAATTTGTCACTGATAGTGCAGCCACTTTATACATACTCAGGAGACCTACAACAAGATCAAAAGTAGTGGCGAAATGCCACGATACTCTGCAAACACTGGCAACCGAGTATAACGTTAAGGTAAGATGGACGAAAAGCCATGCATCATGTGCTAGCAATATCACCGCTGACATACTTGCTACAGAAAGAATGACACAACAGGTAAGCGACGATGTGATGAACCTTTGTAGACCGCTAGCAATGGAAGTCGGAGACCTATTACGTTGTCATACCGAAAATGAGCAGCAAATGTTGTGGGACAGTGTGGACATGACAAGCTGTAAATATACAAAAGCAGCTTTTCCGAATTTAGACGACAAAGTTACAAACAGACTGCTAATATTACAAAGACGTGATATTCGTATACTACATAGTAGGCCTCATCACTGTATACTGTAATCTAAATTATCACCTCTACATAATTGGCGCCACAGATAGTCGTCCTCTGTGTCAAGGCATCAAGGTGCAAGCTTGAAAAAGAGACCGTGACACATGGGATCTCACAGTGCCCGGTCTTGGATGAGATAAGAGCCACAGAGCCAAGTTATACGACCGAGATACAGATGAAGAATACCAGCCGCGGCAACCACAACGATAAGTATAAACAGTATCACTATTACTCTCATCATCATCATCGCTATCTGCCTCAGCACTGCCACTGCACACAAACTCATCCACAGCTTGCAAGGCTTGGCAGCGGCTGGAAACAAAGAACTAAAGATCAAGCTCAGTTGCGTACCATAGAGGAGACCTATGTCCAGCAGCAGACAGAGATAGGCTGATGATTGTATTAAGACATTGATTTGTTTTAAGCTATGTTATTGTTAAATACTTACCTGTTTTCGTGTGTGCACAATGCGCAGTTTTTAATAAAACAGTAGTTTAATAAAACAGAAGATTAGAAGATTTTCATTACTAGGTTCAATTTACTGCCTATTTGGCATAGTTTAGAGGTTGTGTTGATTTTATTTTGATAATTTTATTAGTGTTTGTAATAAAAAGTACAATATGACATTTATATAATAAAAAATATTAAAATAATATAATTTTGGTCATTAATGTGTTCCTCATTTACAACACTAAATTACACTATCCTCTTATTACAATTGTCTTTTAATTCGATAATCCCTGTTATAAAACCAATGATTAAGTCTTATGCAACTTAATAAAAAAAAGGTTACAGTTAACAAGCTGAAGAAAAAGACGTAGAAGCCATTTACAACTTTTTTTTTTGTAGTAAAAGCCATGCAATCTCTGAAACTAATTAATGTAGGCTATTTTGGGTTTCTATTTAGTAAACAACTCAAAAACCTTAGCTTAATGAGATATAGTGTTAATCTATAATAAACATTATAGATTAAGTAAATCAAAAAACATACAAGAAATAAAATGGCCTTTTGTTTCTACGTTCAGTCCTGAAGGGGTCGATATAATGTCTTTTACACTTTCATGCAGATTAAATATTTATATAGATGACCTGAGAAAAATGTGCATAAGCCGTAATAAGCCAAATGAAAATGCGTCATGGTCTTTAAGACCAAAGTTAGCATTACTTTTCAATAGTCTCTTAGTAATAAGATGGTCGTACAAGCCATATTTTTAAAAGTCGTGGATTTTACGACGTAAATTGACATCGTTTATTTCTAATTTTTTACTTCAAAAATTGACGTAAAAGCCATATTTGATAATCTTGTGTCTTTTATTACAAAAATTTAAAAATTATTATTTTCTTACATTGTATTATATTATGTCGTATTAACCATGACACGAAAAAATATGTCTCTTACTTCAGAAATTTGAATTTTTTTTTTAAAGTTGCTCATTACGACTTTTTAAAACAAGAAACCCGGGTTTAGAGAGGGATTCGTAGCGTGTTGTAAAAGACTTGAACATTTTAAATATACAGATCGATAGAGCGCGCGATTCTGACTAAGAAACCGCTGAAAACAGATTTTGGTCAAAATGGCTTTTACGACGTTTCATCCCAGAGGAGTCGATATTTTAATGACAAAAGATCACAAAATGGTGAAATAAACATAATACCGATATACTAAATAGTATAACACTTATGTAAACAAACATAACAGCTGGTAATTTTGGTCGTTTATTACTTATACCTTTAAAATGTTCTGCGCGACAACAAAACAAAACACGCCTGCCACACGTGAAGCATTCACGCAACTGACTCGATGGTGTGCGATAGTTAGTAGACTGAATGAAACAGAAGATGAAGAGAATAGAGAGAAATAGAGAAATTAAGGAATTCCATATTAGGATACTATTCCATATCCATAGATGGATCTTTTTTGAACTTTATCTCCACTTTTTCCATGGATTTTGGCAAAGGGGATATTTTAAAACTAACGAGTGTCTAAAAATTCATTGAAGATTCATCGATGGATTTTTTTTGTTGATTTTGCTTTACGGTGATAATTCTTGGTGTAGGCTTAGTTTTACAATCATACAGTTGAGAATCGCCTTTGATGTCGGACGACACCGCCGCCCGAGTAGGCACTTACGCTATAAGCCGCAAACGTGCAAGGGTTGTAAAAAAAAATAAAACTGGCCAAGTGCGAGTCAGACTTTTGTCCCGCACACGGAGTATTATATTGTAAATAGTATATAATACTCCGTGTAGTATTATATAGTAGTAATAGTAATAGTAGTAATTAATATTATTAAATATCTGGTTGACCGAGCTTTGCTCGGTATTTTTTGCCACTTCAACAGACAAATATGACTCTTCCCGACATCTATTGACGAATAATAATACTATTTTTTTTTAATTGAGAGCCACTAACTGCCTAACCAACACAGTAACACTAAAGATACTTCTACTCGCCAATAGATGTCGGGAAGAGTAATATTTTAAGTTGATTATCAATAAAGTTGATTATTGAAAACACGAATAAAACAACATTTTCTGAAATGATTCCTAGCTAGATCGATTTATCGCCCCCGAAATCCCCTGTATACTAAATTTTATTTAATCGTTGTAGCCGCTTCCGAGATTCAGATTAAGGTAAAGACGATAGCGCCATCTTTGATGCTAGCTAGATGGCGCGGCGCTATCGTAAAAAACGTTTATAAAACTTTTCTCTAATTTTTAACTTTGTTCTGTTCTGAGTCATCATCATCAGCCTGTATCAGTCCACTGCTGGACATAGGCCTCTCCCAAGATGCGCCACTGAGCCCGATCTTCGGCTCTTCTCTTCCAGTCACTGCCCACCGCTTTGCGTATGTCGTCGCTCCACCTGGTCACAGGACGTCCTACGCTACGTTTGCCGATTCGCGGTCTCCACTCTAGGACAAGTCTGCCCCAACGGTTATCAGTCCTGCGGCAGATATGACCAGCCCACTGCCACTTCAGCTTGCTAATCCGTTGAGCTATGTCGATAACTTTAGTTCTCTGGCGAATTACTTCGTTCCGGATTCGATCCCGCAGAGAAATACCGAGCATAGCTCTCTCCATAGCTCGCTGAGCGACTTTAAACTGGTGGACCAGTCGGACTGTGAGTGTCCACGTCTCGGCTCCGTATGTCATCACAGGTAGGACGCACTGGTTAAAGACTTTTGTCTTTAGACACTGTGGTATCGGCGACGAGAAGACTCGACGGAGTTTTCCGAATGCTGCCCAGCCCAGCTGAATTCTTCTCTGGATTTCCTTCTCGAAGTTATGTTTGCCTAGTTGGAGCGTTTGCCCTAGGTAAACATACTTAGCGACAACTTCGAGTGGGATTCCATCTACGGCAATCGGTTCCGGAACAACGTGCTCGTTGTACATGACTTTGGTTTTGTCCAAATTCATCCGGAGACCGATGCTACGAGAAGAATCATCTAGGCCATTCAACATCCTTTGTAGGTCCTGCAGCGTCTCTGCCATAATGACGATGTCATCTGCGAATCGTAAGTGAGAGATGTACCTGCCGTTGATGTTAATGCCACGATCTTTCCAGTCCAGCGTCTTAAACATATCCTCCAAGGCGTTAGTGAACAGTTTCGGGGATATGACGTCCCCCTGTCTCACTCCTCGACGCAGGTGGACATGTTTAGTTCGCTGGTTCTGTACTTGTACAGTCATCGTTGCGGCATTATATAGACATCTCATCACTTCGATATATCGCCAGTCGACTTGGCAACGCTGCAAGGACTCGAGAACAGACCAGGTTTCGATTGAGTCAAAGGCCTTCTCATAGTCCACAAATGCTAAGCACAGGGGCCGATTGTACTCTTCGGTCTTCTGTACAATCTGCCGCACCGTGTGGATGTGGTCTATGGTGCCGTAACCGCTTCGAAACCCGGCCTGTTCCGGAGGTTGAAACTCGTCGAGTCTTCGCGCAAGACGGTTCGTGATGACCCTTGAAAACAGCTTGTAGACATGGCTCAGAAGCGAAATTGGGCGATAGTTTTTCAATAGGGTTTTGTCTCCTTTTTTGAAAAACAAAACCACCATGCTTCTGTTCCATGCCTGTGGAGTTCTCCCAGTAAAAAGAACGGAATTAAATAGCTGCTGAAGCTGTTGAACTGCTGGAGCTCCTCCGGCTTTTAAAAGCTCCGTTGTGATTCCGTCTTCTCCTGGGGCTTTTCCATTTTTGAGTTGTTTAAGGGCCATCACGATTTCGTCTCGGCTAATTTCGGGCAGATCTTCTGTGAAGTGGCGGGTTAAGGTGGCTCTAGAATCCTCAGTATCGGGTTCGGGCCTTGAAGCATGCGATGCGTAGAGCTTGCCGTAGAAGTCTTCGACTTCCGACAGAATCTCCGGCTTGGATGCGACGACGTTCCCCGTTGACGTTGTCAGCTTTGTGAGGTGGCTTCTACCCAGAGGCTGGACGAACACTTTCGACCCCCGATTCTGCTCAATTGATTCTTTAATCAAGAGCGTGTTAGAGGATCGGAGGTCGCGTCGTACCAGCTTCTTTATGGATTTGTTGCGCACCAGGTTAGTTGACAAAGCTGACAAAGGGTCTGTTCGTCTCTCTTCCATTAGCCGAAGTGTTTCTGCCGAGAGTTTGGACTTTTTGCCCGTACGCTTGCTCTCGCAAAACTTCGTCCCTTCATCCCTGAGGATTTCCACCACTTCTTCGAGTTTCTGGTCTACGTCATCTGTGGTTTCCAAGGCAGCGAATCGATTTTCCAATTTTAATTGGAATGTTTCGGACCCAACAACGGTTTGGAGTAGGTTCGGACGGAGCGTAGACTTCATCAATCGGAATCTCTCGGCTTTAAAGTCGATATCCAGAGTGCCTCGTACCAGTCGGTGATCACTTCCAGTATTAAACCTAGTGATCACTGAGACGTCTCTGAATATGCGCCGTTTGTCCGTAATGATGAAGTCAATCTCGTTTTTAGTCACAAAGTCGGGGCTTTGCCACGTCCATTTCCTTTGGGGCTGTTTCTTGAAGAACGAGTTCATCAAGAAAAGCCCCTCCCTCTCGAGGAAATTGACGAGCATTTGTCCCCTGTGATTCCTACTCCCAAATCCGTGTGGTCCTATAGACGATTCGCCGCAAGTTTGTACTCCCACTTTGGCGTTAAAGTCTCCCATGACAACGTTGTAGTGAGCCTTGGAGGTGGTGTGTAAAGCTCTGGAGATATCTTCATACATGCTCTCCACCTCATCATCCAAGTGTGTCGAGGTCGGTGCGTAGACCTGGATAACCTTGAGGCTGTACCTCTTGGTTAACTTAATTATGAGGTACGCTACCCTGGTCGACACACTGGAGATTTCTACAACGTTGTCACTGAGAACCTTGTTGACCAGAAACCCGACGCCGCCTTGGGATGGCTGATCTCCTTCTCTGTAGTACATAAGATGGCCCGATTCTAAGGTTATGGTGTCCTCTCCCTGTCTTCGGACTTCACATAGCCCCAGTATGTGCCATCTTATGTGTTTCAGCTCCTCCTCCAGCTGCGCCAGATGATCGTCCAGCCGAATCGTGCGTCCATTATAGGTTGCGAGGGTCAGTTTTTTCTGGCGGCCTACCGTAGCCCGGGGATTCTTAGCACCCCCTGCCCTGCCGTTACCGTGACCGCCGCCGTGGTCAGGAATAGCAGGGCGGCCGGGAACTGGGGGCCTTGGCTTTAGGTGTCCTTCCATAATTTTTTGCATCCCTTGGGAGGGATATGCCCTAATCGCCACGCTGGGCAGGCGTGTTGGCGATCGCAGGACGTAGCTTCTCGCACCGGTGACGCTGCTGCCCGTCACCGGCCTGTAGAATTTAGCTACGCCATAGATATGAATGGTTATACCGCCATTTGTCGGTCGCCAGAGCCCCGTCTGTTGGTCAGCAGGATGCACCACGGGCAGGTGAGGTTGGCTGGGAGCACCGAGGTCGTATTTGTGCTCCCTTACATCCCCTGTTCTGAGTATTTGTTGTTATAGCGGCAACAGAAATACATCATCTGTGAAAATGTCAACCGTCTAACTATCACGGTTCATGAGATACAGCCTGGTGACAGACGGATAGACAGACAGACAGACAGACAGACAGACGGACAGCGGAGTCTCAGTAATAGGGTTCCTTTGGTAACCTTTGGGTTCAGAACCCTAAAAAAAAGCTGATACAATTTTTTTTATTGATTTTGACAAAACATAATGTTACGTGCGGGGTGGTATTAAAATGCCAATGCGATGAGATGAACGTTTATTTCCACCGAACACTAGGTTACACAATGCTCCACAGTAGTTGTCCAAATCGTCTTGCACAATTATCAAAAGACCGTTAACACACACTGAGGTCGTTGGTAATTCACAATCACTGATTTCACTGATTCACTGATAACACCTAACGATCACTTGATCGCTACTAGCGCCTAGATGGTTACACTGTCGCTTCCAAAGAATGACTGACTCAAGCCGCGGTTTCAACGTCTTATATAGGACGAGAATATTTCTACAGAACATTCCAGCATTGACTCGAAAAAGACGTTCAAAACAGAGCAATAAAAATCATGAACAATACGCGGCTTTCCTTTGAATATCTGATGTAAACAACTTTACCATACATGCTAATTTGATCTCTAACGACTTAATCAATATTAACTACAAAACTAGGTACATTGACTAGAGTCGGAATTCCAGGAATTTTACTTTTATGACGGTCGGGTGTTTATGGCGGGTAATTCGGGTGTAAATAAGTCGGGTGTAATAAGTCTATTTTTTCCCACGGTTATTTGTTCTCTAGAATGTTCTGGCGTAACAATAAGATGAAGAATGTCTCACACAGATATTCTATACGATACTACACCTTTTCACATAAATAAAATAATCTATCATCGCGTGATCAGCCGTAGCCCGTGCACGAAGCGTAGGTAGGTATATATCAAATTAACTTATATATTAGTAGTGTTAAACTCTGGTTCCCACAAGATCATAGCGACGTATCACGTGATGCGTATGTACTTACAAACTTTAGTTTATATAAAATATCATTGCCTTAGAGGAGGTCGTTGCAAACCGTTAATAGATTCAATAACTAGGATTTGGTACAATACCGAAAACATGGTATTGTGTGTCATAATAACTGTTTATCGGGCGAAACCAGTTTTCGCGTAATACAAGCGTTGCAGCCGATGCAAGAATCGATTGGGTATTCTGCTCGGAACAATGACTGAATCATTGCTCGGAGGTATTCTGCCGTCATACGGAGAAAAGCCGTAACTTCACTTTTTGTCCAAAATGACTTATATACATATTTGGAATTAGCAACGAAAATGCTATCTTAGATTCTATGTGATAAAGCTCTTATTAGTCTTGATCCCAAGTTATGATAAGCAAAAAGGGCGTAACTTCGTGAAATTTTGTAGTTATTTAAACTGAAAAGCTTTAATTTCTATATTATGGCCTTTCACAGTAAAAATGTTGTTTAACTACACTAAAAGGGCGTAATTTTAACTAAGCCTTTTTAAAATAGCAAAACAAAAAAAAAACAGCTGTATTTTGATATCGTGAAAAGACGTAACTTCTTAATTAGGGCCTCTGTTCGTAGCACTATTAACGCGCATCGGGGGGAATCTCGACGATCTATCATATATTTTTGCAGCAGAGAGTAACGCTATTCACGCGTAACCGAGAAGTGGATCAAATTCAATTTGCAAGTTTTGATGACAAACATCAATCGAGAAGCTTGTAAAAAAAGCACTAATTTTGTAGTTATGGCCTTTAGTTACAAGTGTTTCATGCTAAGAAATACATTTTAATTTCAATCGGTAACCAGTAAGTGGATCAAATCTAATTTGCAAGATTCTATGACAAACATCGGGACAGCTTCCAGCTCTATCATCAGATCAGCACCATGTCATCATAATATTGCATTGTCACACGATTTACACATGTATGCAAAATTTCAGCTCAATCAGTAACCAAGAAGTGGATCAAATTTAATTTGCAAGATTTGATGACAAACATGAGACAGCTTCCAGCTCCACCATCAGATCACCACCATGTCATCATAATATTGTATTGACACGCGATTTACACGTGTATACAAAATTTCAGCTCAATCAGTAACCTGGAAGTGGATCAAATTTAATTTGCAAGATTTGATGACAAACATCGGGACAGCTGAAATTAAATAGAAGCTTGTAAATATAATACACTAGCAGCCCGCCCCGGCTTCGCACGGGTAGCACATATATGCCTTCAAAACTTGCATCAGTTTGTTGCATCGAATATAAAATATATAAATACCATATTTAACAATCATCGTCATATTTCAACTAATTTACACAAAACCTTAACGAATTATGCACCTAAACCTTCCTCATAAACACTCTGGATATTGGTGAAAACCGCATGATAATCTGTTCAGTAGCTATTGAGATTATTGCGAACAGACAGACAGACGCAGTGATGGACTTTGGTTTATAATACTTACGTAGTGATATTGGACGGCCCTTTGGCGTAAAGGATAGTTACTCTGATTCTGCCCCACGGTCGTTGTTTCTAATCCTAGCTATATACCTACCAATGAAAGTTTTACGTGCATTCATGAATCATGGGTTTTCGTACAGAGGTAGTGAGATCATTAAATCTACCAATAATTAAGATTATTTAAAAACTAAAACAACCGACTTCAATGCCCCGCGAGTCAATTTCAGTAGCAAGTTTGTGACGTTTATCGTCATATCTCTAAAGATATTTATCAAATCTCGATGAAGTTACAATGGGACCACCTCGAAAACGTACCCTACCGATTACAAAAAGAATCATTCGAATCAGTTCACAATTGACGGAGTAATCGCGTAACATACACAAAAAAACGTAAACATATATATAAAACATACAGACGAATTGAGAACCTTATTCTTTTTGGAAGTCGGTTGAAAAGTAGCTTACCACCAAGGAGAAAATCTGCCGCCGTAACCTTACGGCGTTACCCGACGCAAAAAGTAGGGGTCATCGAATAATATCGATGGTAGGGGTATTATACGTTTAACGTGTGCAGATACACACGTTTGTGTCTGTCTGTAGCATCTAGCACCCAACCGGATGAACCGATTACGATTTTATTATTGATAGTTTTTTTATAGATGTCTTCATCGAGAGTGTTCTTAGCGTTATAAAACTATGAGCTTTTTCTAGTTAATTGCGCTATGAAATCAACTTTCATAGGCATGGGGTGGAAGTCTCTACATTGATAGCGATACGTCCTGTCATCGCAAACGTCTGCTAGACAGTTGTTATCTGCATCTCTTTTCGTATCGACGATTATCGCTCGAAATTCATCGCTATCAATGTAGAGACTACCGGCCCTGATCAATTCGAAAATCTTCTTCTTCAACGATATTGTAAGAACATGGAAGCATTGACCTGATGCTGGGACATCTGCTGGACTCTACAGAATACTCAAATCCTCACCAACTGACAGCTCAGATTTTAAAAGTCGTGTTTAGAGTCACTGGAATGCTTTTAATAAAAAGATTGTACAAAGATCAGTCGGGTTGTTTTAAAATATTATATTATTATATATATAGATCATTATTATTTTATACAATAGATCATATTATTATACTATATTGACTTCAAATTGATTGTGATCGGTGGGGATCTACAGAATAGCTAAGCTTATAATAATATTTTCGTAGTAACTATAACCTAATCTGTGGTTCCACTGCAAATATTTTATTAATTTTGCGAAGTGTGTATGTGAAATCTGTAATATCTTCTAGAGTTTTCATTTGAATTATATACTGTAAAGGATAATTTTAATCTATAATATGTGGCCAAGCTAATTAACGTAATTATTTGGATAAGGATTATTGCTATATACTTGAAAATAGCCTTGGAAGTTATGTAATATTTTTTAACAAAAAATTAAAGATTAAAATGTTTACTGTGAGTCAACCTTGAGAGATAGACATATGCTATCGCGGACTTTTTTGTAGGTCTTATTAAGTTGCACAACTCTTCCACAGAAAATATTCTTCCATCTATTTTCAATTGAGTAGCGTTCGTAAGAAACTTCGTGTTTTTTCGACCGTTTTTTTGTCGACTTAGGTTGCAAATTAGGTCTCCACAAATGTACTTTTGATTTAAACGGGATAATATATAGCCTATTTTCATTCCGAAAGTCCATTCTATATATTAGTGAAAAAAATTTTTAAATCGGTCCAGTAGCTTTTGAGCCAAATCATTACAAACATACAAAAATACAAAAATACAAAAATACAAAAATACAAAAATACAAAAATACAAAAATACAAAAATACAAAAATACAAAAATACATAAATACAAAAATACAAGAATACAAATATACAAAAATACAAATGTTCTCTCTTCATAATATTAGTACAGAAGTATAGATATAAACAGGTTTAATACCAAAAGACAATTTTTAATACAATTTGGCAATAACATTTTTATATATTCATATTTGTTTTTAGTAAAAAATGTATAAAAAGAGGTGTAATTACAGATATTATTCTGATTATTGGTGGTCATGGGAACTCAGTAAAGAAATGTCTTTACTGGGTTCCTATGACCACCTTTCATCATATCAGACCCTGGGAACCATCTAAAAATAAAGTACTCGCCAAGACGAATTAAAAGAGCCTAAACTCGATGGGGTTGCGTCGTTTCAATACAGAGTTCCTATGACCACCTTCCAGATCTACGTTCAGACTCTGGTTACCATTAAAAGACAAACTACTCGTCAAGACAATTCAAATGAGCCCAAACTCAAAGAGGTTGTGTCGTTTCATTGCGAAGTTTCTTTGGCCACCTTCCAGCTCCATCATCAGGTCAGCACCATGTCATCATAATATTGCATTGTCACGCGAGACCCAATTTAATATGCAAGATTTAATGACAAACATCGGGACAGCTTCCAGCTCCATCATCAGATCAGCACCATGTCATCATATTATTGCATTGTCATGCGATTTACTCATGTATGCATATTTCAGCTCAATGAGTAACCGGGAAGTAGATCAAATTTAATTTGCAAGATTTGATGACAAATATCTGGACAGGTGGAACTAAATAGAAGCTTGTAAAATAAAAGCATTAATTTCGTAGTTATGGCCTTTTGTTACAAGTGTTTCATGCCAAGAAATACATTTTTGAGTATGAAAAGGCGTTATTAATATTATGAACAAGAAAAGCCGTAACTACATAGTTAAGGATTTTCTTCGATGTATTAATCAAGAAAGGGAAATCAAAACTATAATAATGGCGCCACCAATGCATAATTGGGTTAACAAATGCAATCCACTAATTTCGTCGTATCAATGGATCGAACCGTGGCTTAATTGGCAGAGCACCTGGACGTGTAATCCGGGGGGTGCGGGTTCGAGTCCCGTCGGTACGATGAAATTTAGGATTGTGTTTAACAATTTACAAAAATATAAAGTGTGTGACACTTCAAAGAAACATAATATTTGATTTACGCAGTGCAACATCTCTCGTAGGATTTAAAAACTGTAATGATTTCTTCCGAATGATTAACTTACGTAATAAGTAGTCATAGATGGCGCCACCAATGCATAATTGGGTTAACAAATGCAATCCACTAATTTCGTCGTATCGATGGATATAACCGTGGCTTAATTGGCAGAGCACCTGGACGTGCAATCCGGGGGGTGCGGGTTCGAGTCCCGTCGGTACGATGAAATTTTGGATTGTGTTTAACAATTTACAAAAACTATAATAATCATGAATATGTATACAGTACACAATAATATATATATATTTTTTATATATTATTAAATAAACTGGCCAAGTGCAAGTCGGACTCGCTCTCGTAGGGTTCCGTACCGCACTACAGTATTTTATGAAATCGAGCAAAAAATACCACTATAATTTTTTGCCAGCAAAAAAATATAATTCATAAACATTGTATTTTTATAACGCCATCTACCGTCTAACTAAGGAGTTAGGGATCGGCATTTCAATATAACGCCATCTATGGACATTATCTTGAAATGCCGAAAAAAACACGTTTCTTGTATGGGGACCCTATTATTATTAATTTTATTCTGTTTTTAGTATTTGTTCTTATAGCGGCAATAGAAATACATCATCTGTAAAAATTTCAATTGTCTAACTATCACGGTACATGAGATACAGCCTGGTGACAGACGGACAGACAGACAGACAGACAGACAGACAGACGGACAGCGGAGTCTTAGTAATAGGGTCCCGTTTTACCCTTGGGGTACGGAACCCTAAAAAGGTTCATCGACTAAAAGTTAACGGTAACGCTTGAGACTTCATTTTAGACAACACTTCAATTTACTCGGTTTCATCTTTGAGCAAGTTACGGCCTTTCTCCTAATGGCGGCAGTATTGTAGTAACTATTTATTTGCAATACCTAACCTACACAGGCGCTAGGCGTTGCGTGTGACGATCGAAACTCATGAAGTTATTGTTTTTGCTGGCGCCCGATTCAATCAAAACTATATAGTAGCCAATTTGTGTCTCCTTACAATTCTCCTGCAATATTTTGATGATACCAATATTATATATGTGAAAAATTGTATTTTTTAAAATCATATAAAAAAAATTAGATACATGTTCACTCGCGATTTGAAAACCCCGGTTTATAGCTATCGTCACATTTCCGCATATTAAATCGATGTTCTGCCTGACTTGCTATCAAAGAGTATCTTACCACCATCACGGAAAAAATCTGCCGCCATAACCTTACGGTATTCCGATAACAGATTTTGTCAAATTTCAAATACCGATCGCAATGCCGCAGTAACCAGTTATTGAGAATACCATATTTCAGAAACCGGTATTGGTATGAATAACTACACCGCGTTTCGTTATTGCAATATGGCGTACCGACCCACCGCTACATTGCCTAATTAAAATAATCGGTAACAAGAATTATCCGACTGAAACCAAAGCTATGCCGTTGATTGTATACCGTAATTGTGCGTACTGTACTCACCTACGCATGCGTGGTATGGTGGACACGCACAAACTTAATAACAACTGTAACAAAGCTGCAACAAGTACAAAGGCTTGCATGCACACTCATCAGCGGGTGCACGAGAACGACTCCGTCAGCAGCACTAGAAGTCATCCTGGGCCTAACACCGCTGCATCTTCATATACAGCAAGAGGCCATGGTCTCTGCACTTAGGATAAAGTCAACTGATCAGTGGAAGGGTACAGGACCCATCAAAATTACTGTAAAATACTCGGTAGAGCAACAATGATAATCCCGGCAGCTATTAAAGGTACGGACTAGATAGCAAACACACACCTGGATGGTAAAAAGTATGAACTTATCACAGCAGACATGCAGCCGACAGAGATGTAATCTTCCTTATCCATAAAAATATACACGGATGCCGCAAAAAGCAAAACTGGAGCAGGCTGTGGGTATTATTCACGGGAGCTGGGACTCTCAGAATCGAAAGCGCTGAATAAGACCATAACAGTATTGCAAGCGGAAATGATGGGTCTTTTACTAGCTGCGCAAGCAACACTCTCCATAGACCCTGAGAAAATAAGGAAAAACCAAAAAAAAGAAGTTAAAGCAAGCCTTGAGTTCATCACAGACAGTGCTGCGACTATATACGCAATTAAAAGACCGACAACAAGGTCAAAAGTATTGGCAGAATGCCATAAAACTCTTCAAACACTAGCAGACACATACAACATCAAGGTAAAATGGACTAGAAGCCATGCATCGTGTTCAGGTAACATTGAAGCTGACAAACTTGCCAAAGAAGGGACTAAACTACAGGTAAGCGACGACGCAATGGGCCTCTGTAAACCGTCATCTATGGAAGTAAGGAACCTATTGCATCGCCACACCGAGAAAGAGCAACAAAATTTGTGGGACAAGAAGTCGGACTGCAAACACACAAAAGCAGCTCTGCCCAAGTTAGATAGTAAAGTAACCAACAAACTACTTAAACTACAGCGGCAAGACCTTCGTCTCATAGTAGGACACAGGACCACAGGACACTGCAATTTAAACTATCATCTTTATAAAATAGGGGCCACGGACAGTCCTCTATGTAGAGGATGTTTGCAATAGAATGAGACTGTGGAACATGTCATGTTCCAATGCAGAGTCCTAGAAGACATAAGGGTCACGGTTGGGTTGCACGACCGTGGCATGGATGCAGGACACCAGCACCTGCCACAGCAACAAAAATTACTAACACCCTCATTGTCAACATCATCACTGCCTGTACTCTTGGCACATTTACTTACACACACTAACTTACCATTTTCCATCATGTCATCTGCTTCGACATCATCAACACCATCACCATCTACTTCACTAGGAGCGCTATGCCAGCGACCCCGGGCCTATCTTCCCTTCATTAAAGAGCTGGGTTGGCTTGGTTAGTCGCTGTCAGGGGGGAATGCACAATACACCCAAACGGGACGTCAGTGCAGGACGCATCGCCCCCACCTCAAATTAGAATTAGAAGAATTATCTAAAATGAAATTTTAGCGTTAACGAACGGAACCTTCCGAATTTTTTTTTCGCAGAAAAATCGTTGATGATTTCGATGTTTTAATACGAGTAGTGCCACAACTATAGGTACACATAAACAAAAGTTTTACTTGCATCGTGGTTTCATAAAAAATACTAATATTTTCTTTACGGCAATGTTTGATTTATTTTATTTCAAACTGATTATCTATAGTCTATAGGACTTAGATAAGTATTATATTAGACAACGAGTTACTGTAGGACCAAGATAAATATAATATTAGACAACAAGGTAGTATAGGAACAAGATAAGTATTATATTAGACAACAAGGTAGTATAGGAACAAGATAAGTATTATATTAGACAACAAGGTAGTATAGGACCAAGATAAGTATAATATTAGACAACAAGGAAGTATAGGACCAAGATAAGTATTATATTAGACAACAAGGTAGTATAGGAACAAGATAAGTATTATATTAGACAACAAGGTAGTATAGGAACAAGATAAGTATTATATTAGACAACAAGGTAGTATAGGAACAAGATAAGTATTATATTAGACAACAAGGTAGTATAGGAACAAGATAAGTATTATATTAGACAACAAGGTAGTATAGGAACAAGATAAGTATTATATCAGACAACGAGCTAGTGTAGGACCAAGATAAGTATTTTATTAGACAACGAGCTAGTGTAGGACCAAGATAAGTATTTTATTAGACAATAAGCTAGTGTAGGACCAAGATAAGTATTATATCAGACAACGAGCTAGTGTAGGACCAAGATAAGTATTATATTAGACAACGAGCTAGTGTAGGACCAAGATAAGTATTATATCAGACAACGAGCTAGTGTAGGACCAAGATAAGTATTTTATTAGACAACGAGCTAGTGTAGGACCAAGATAAGTATTTTATTAGACAACGAGCTAGTGTAGGACCAAGAAAACTTTGCTCAAACAAAAGTCTACATAAGTAGTTAGATTAGACATTTTTTACCCATCCCAAAAAGTTCACAACGCCGCTAAAGAAGCTTTCAATTCAAAAAACTTAAATCAAAATCGGTTCCACATGCAACTAGTGATGGTAATTAATGCGATAACACATTAATTTCATCGGCATACGAATTAATGAGTCTTAGTCACCATCATACCAATCGTCAAAAATCTGTCAAATCCATATAAAACACCGGTTAATAGTTGTAGTTACGGCTAAAGTGAGATGGTGCAACTCAGCCTAAGCATGCTAATTGCTATTGCTATGCTATTTGCTAATATAACTTTTTTTTTAAATTGAAACTGTTGGTTTACCATTAATAAATAAATAAATAAATCAATCAACTTATAAGTGTTTTTGTTAAGAGCGCGTTACACTATGCACGTGCTACACAAATTATAATTAAACAATCACACGCATGGGATGTAAGGGAGCACAAAAACCACCTCAGAGCTCCCAGCCAACCTCACCTGCCCGTGGTGCATCCTGCTGACAAACCAACGATGCTCTGGCGACCGACTAATGACGGTATAACCATTTCAAAATTATGGCGTAGCTAAATACTACAGGCCGGTGACGGGTTGCAGCGTCACCGGTGCAAAAAGCTACGTCCTGCGATCCCTCCCATTTACCCATTTTACAGAGAAGGTGACCAGCCATCCCAAGGCGGCGTCGAGTTTCTGGTCAACAAGGTTCTCAGTGACAACGTAGTAGAAATCTCCAGTGTGTCGACCAGGGTTGCGTACCTTATAATAAGGTTAACCGAGAGGTACAGCCTCAAGGTTATCCAGGTCTACGCACCGACCTCGGCACATCTCCAGAGCCTTACATACCAACTCTAAGGTTCACTACAACGTTGTCATGGGAGACTTTGAAAGTGGGAGTACAGACCTGCAGTGAATCGACTCTAGGACCACACGGATTTGGGAGTAGGAATCACAGGGGGCAAATGCTCGTCAATTTCCTCGAGAAAGAGGGGCTTTTCTTGATGAACTCGTTCTTCAAGAAAAAGCCCCAAAGGAACTGGACGTGGCAAAGCCCCGACACTGTGACTAAAAACGAGATTGACTTCATCATTACGGACAAACGGCGCATATTTAGAGACGTCTCTGTGATCACTAGGTTCAATACTGGAAGTGATCACTGACTTGTGCGAGGCTCTCTGGATATCGACTTCAAAGCCGAGAGATTCCGATTGATGAAGTCCACGCTCCGACCAAACCTACTCCAAACAGTTGTTGGGTCTGAAACATTCCAATTAAAATTGGAAAATCGATTCGCTGCCTTGGAAACCACAGATGACGTAGACCAGAAACTTGAAGAAGTGGTAGAAATCCTCAGGGAAGAAGGGACGAAGTTTTGCGAGAGCATACGGGAAAAAAGTCCAAGCTTTCGGCAGAAACACTTCAACTAATGGAAGAGAGACGAACAGACCCATTGTCAGCTTTGTCAATTAACCAGGTGCGCAACAAAACTATTAAGAAGCTGGTACGACGCGACCTCCGATCCTCTAACACGCTCTTGATTACAGAATCAATTGAGCAGAATCGGGGGTCGAAAGTGTTCGTCCAGCCTCTAGGTAGAAGCCACCTCACAAAGCTGACAACATCAACGGGGAACGTCGTCGCATCCAAGCCGGAGATTCTGTCGGAAGTTGAAGACTTCTACAGCAAGCTCTACGCATCGCATGCTTCAAGGCCCGAACCCGATACTGAGGATTGCAGAGCCACCTTAACCCGCCACTTCACAGAAGACCTGCCCGAAGTCAGCCGAGATGAGATCGTGATGGCCCTTAGACAGCTCAAAAATGGAAAAGCCCCAGGTGAAGACGGAATCACAACGAAGCTTCTAAAAGCGAGAGGAGCTCCAGCTGTAAACCAACTGCAACAGCTCTTCAATTCTGTTCTCTTCACTGGTAGAACTCCACAGGCATAGAACAGAAGCATGGTGGTTTTGTTTTTCAAAAAAACCCTATTGAAAAACTACCGCCCGATTTCGCTTCTGAGCCATGTCTACAAGCTGTTTTCAAGGGTCATCACGAACCGTCTTGCGCGAAGACTCGACGAGTTTCAACCTCCGGAACAGGCCGGGTTTCGAAGCGGTTACGGCACCATAGACCACATCCACACGGTGCGGCAGATTGTACAGAAGACCGAAGAGTACAATCGGCCCCTGTGCTTAGCGTTTGTGGACTATGAGAAGGCCTTCGACTCAATCGAAACCTGGCCGGTTCTTTAGTCCCTGCAGCGTTGCCAAGTCGACTGGCGATATATCGAAGTGATGAAATGTCTATATAATGCCGCAACGATGTCAGTACAAGTACAGAACCAGCGTACTAAACATATTCACCTGCGTCGAGGAGTGAGACAGGGGGACGTCATATCCCCGAAACTGTTCACTAATGCCTTAGAGGATATGTTTAAGACGCTGGACTGGAAAGATTGTGGCATCAACATTAACGGCAAGTACATCTCTCACTTACGATTCGCAGATGACATCGTCATTATGGCAGAGACGCTGCAAGACCTCCAAAGGATGTTGAATGACCTAGCTGATTCTTTTCGTCGCATCGGTCTCCGGATGAATTTGGATAAAACCAAAGTCATGTACAACGAGCACGTTGTTCCGAAACCGATTGCCGTAGATGGAATCCTACTCGAAGTTGTCACGCAGTATGTTTACCTAGGGCAAACGCTCTAACTAGGCAAACACAACTTCGAGAAGGAAATCCAGAGAAGAATTTAGCTGGGCTGGGCAGCATTTGGGAAACTCCGTCGAGTCTTCTCGTCGCCTATACCACAGTGCCTAAAGACAAAAGTCTTTAATCAGTGCGTCCTACCTGTGATGACATACGGAGCCGAGACGTGGACACTCACGGTTCGACTAGTCCACCAGTTTAAAGTCGCTCAGCGAGCTATGGAGAGAGCTATGCTCGGTGTTTCTCTGCGGGATCGAATCCGGAACGAAGTAATTCGCCAGAGAACTAAAGTGATCTACATAGCTCAGCAGATTAGCAAACTGAAGTGGCAGTGGGCTGGTCATATCTGCCCTAACCGTTGGGGCAGACATGTCCTAGAGTGGAGACCGCGAATCGGCAAACGTAGAGTAGGACGCCCTGTGACTAGGTGGAGCGACGACATTCGCAAAGCGGTGGGCAGTGACTGGAAACAAAGAGCCGAAGACCGGGCTCAGTGGCGTGTCTTGGGGGAGGCCTACGTCCAGCAGTGGACTGATACCGGCTGATAATGATGATGTTGATGATCCTGCCTTTAAGAGACCGCGAATCGGCAAATGTAGCGTAGGACGCCCTGTGACTAGGTGGAGCGACGACATTCGCAAAGCGGTGGGCAGTAACTGGAAACAAAGAGCCTAAGATCGGGCTCTGGCGCGTCTTGGGGGAGGCCTACGTCCAGCAGTGGACTGATACCGGCTGATAATGATGATGACCCACACGCATTCATTCAATATACGACCCAAAATAAGATAGGTAACGAAATAATTGCTGCACTTCATTATTTGCACCACCCTGCTAATAATTTAAACGATATTATTAGCAGGCATATACAATCACACGTATTTAGTACAATCAATATACGACCTTAACTGCATTCATATAAAGATAATAATGGCTAATTCTCATTTTTCGCATCGCCTGCTAACCTGCTAATGACGTAAAATGAGACAGATAGATTTAGTGTTCCCGTGGTTGCGAGGGAGAGCGCACGCTACCGATGAGTTCGCTTCGCACTTCACAGGATTTCGCAACTACCTACATTTAATTTGCTAGCTGCTAATTAAGCATTAGCATGCTAACAATGAATGCGAATTAATCCATCGCTACATGCAACAGACACACACACATAGGTAGATACACAGCACAGAGAATAGACTCTACTGTTCTTAACTCTAGGTAGAGTACACAGACAGCTACTCACGCTAAACTAATAACACACCTCGTTTTGCGTCGGGGGTTAAAAATAAAGAAGTTGGCCATTTAGTTGTCATCCAAAAAGGTTAAACTCTCAATCGTCGATATCATCATGAACGTACCAAAACATTAATGAACGTATAGACTGGATGAAGTCCGCGGTGAATACAGACCACAGATGAATATAATAGTAGTAGGCGGTGTCGTAGGTCGCAGTCGGTGAGCGGGGCGGGGCCGGCGAGGGCGGAGCCGCGGCGGCCAATGAGGGCAGCGCTGGGCGGGCGGCGGCGGCGGGCGGCGCGCGCGCCCGCCAGTGCAGTGCCGCGCCGCGCACCGACGGACGTGTCTCGCGGCTGAGCGCGAGTGAGTGACCGCTGTGCTAGTGCCGTGCTGTGCGCGTGTGACAGTGATACCGGTCTGTCTCGGCGTGACCTCTCACTCTGTGGATTTGTTGTATAGGATCACGCTCGAAGGTATCTATCTTGTTAATGTTACCTTCTGTCTCCGTATGGTGCGTCTTGTATCATCAGGGTACAACAAATGTTGCAACGGAGAAACGTATGCTCCGCTACCAAACAAACCATCGCAAACTTAACTCTTGACTTGTAAGTGTAGTGTAGCGGTCGCAGGTTAATATCCTAGCAGTTAGCATGCTCGTCCATGGGCGACAGAGTATACCTATTATATCGATGCTTCGCCAGACTTGCTACCAAAACATAGCTTACCACCAGCAAGAAAAAGAAAATGAAAATCTACCGCCATAACCTTACGGTGTTCCAACCTGACATCGTAGGTAGGTATTAGGTAAGTACGGTACCTAACATAACAAACCGCTGAACGTAGTCATCTTATAATAAACAAATCATGAAATTAATTGATTAGTTTTAGTTCGGTCATTTACCTACCTATTTCCCCGGCAATGTAGGCATGACCTATCGGCTTAATAGTAAGTACGTACGTAGGTACTAGTTTTACAGCTTACTAGGTCTCTTATATAATAACAGAAGAACATTTTTGTTAAAAAGGTGTTATAAGTTTGACGTGTGTATCTGTGTAGGTATGTGTGTGTGTGTGTGTCTATGGCATCGTAGCGCCCAAACGGATGAACCAATTTTGATTTAGGTACCTAGTTTTTATGTTTGATAGGTGTCTTCATCGAGTGTTCTTAGCTACAAAGCCGCTTTAAAGCTTCAAGTTGATGGTGATATCAAATACTTAGGTCTGATCTGGGTACCTATTCGAAATTCGGTACCTCTAGGTATCTATCCTCTTACTTCAACGATATTGTAAGAACATGTTAACATTGACCTGATGCTGGGACATCTCCTGGAAACTGCAGAATATTCATCTCCTCATCAACTTACAGCAGAGATGTCGAGTTTGGCTGACATTGGAGTGGTCTCAATTAACAGAAATGTACTTAGGTAGATAGGTCGAGAGGGTGGTTTTAACTCTGAATTTAAGTATTATTTACCTATTTACAATTTATTTAATTTCATGAAAATATTATGAACTAGCTGACCCGTGCCCACTTTGCTGTGCGTCATATAGTACCATACCGTAGAATAAATAATAGTACAAAACAAACAGTCAAACTATGTTGTTTAAGATGAAATTATCTTGTCTGGTTCTTAGTACTGTAACCATGAGTTTAGGTTTTATTTTGTTTATTAACAAGAAATACCTAAGTATTTCTTGTTGGCTGCTGATAGGTACCTAGGTATGTATTGGGTTAGTAGGTTAATTCTACAGAAATATGAATAATAATGTTCATATTTCTATGGTTAATTCACTATATACTTTTGGGTGCTAATTAAACTGGCCTCTCTTAGGTAAATAGCATATTTCGCCTATAAAAATCTGCATTGCCTCCTAAATTACTAAGTCAGCCACAAATGAAGAGCATCTAAATAACACTATTTAAGCCTCTAGTTATCTTCATGTGAGCCACTGTAAACATAACTGTAAATATAACTGTAAATATAGCTGTAAATATAACTGTAATTAAGGAGAAAATCTACCGCCATAACCTTACGGTGTTCTAACCTGACATCGTAGGTAGGTATTAGGTAAGTACGGTACCTAACATAACAAACCGCTGAACGTAGTCATCTTATAATAAACAAATCATGAAATTATATTGATTAGTTTTAGTTCGGTCATGTACCTACCTATTTCCCCGGCAATGTAGGCAGGACCTATCGGCTTAATAGTACGTACGTACTAGTTTTACAGCTTGTTTTAAATTAAAGTCTGCTATATAAAAACAGAAGAAAATTTTGACCCCCGACGCAAAAAGAAGGTGTTATAAATTTGACGTTTGTCTGTGTATGTGTGTGTGTGTGTCTATGGCATCGTAGTGCCCAAACGGATGAACCGATTTTGATTTAGTTTTTTTTGTTTAATATAACTGTACATATAACTCAGCACTGAGGTTATTGTTTAGCGTATATTTGTAACATGCATTCAAACAGTAAACTTCTAAAATAATTATTATATGACATCAAAAACATATTGTATTACTAAGCTTCTAATGTTTTAACTCAGTAACTTTAAAATGTAACTCATCCACATTCATTTATCACCAAAATTTAGCTAAAATTGTCATCAAATAGGCCGACTAGGCCACTAATATTAAGTAACTAAGAAGTTGGTTAATGAGTGTTTCTTTTGAGCGCTTCGCCGGCCGGCACGCTCGCTTCTCTCGCTAGGCTCGCGCGTGTTGTCGCAGTTCAAACCTAAACCTAACCGTAGGTACCTTAACCATAGCGCGTACAGGAGTACGGAAAACGCTCTCACCTGTAAGGCATGTGAACGTTTTGACTTTTACCTATAAATTAGATGGACATTTTATAGATAAGGTCTTCTGTACCTTCATTTAAACGCCATAGCGTCGGTTCTGGTGATGCGCGGCCGCTGCCGCGACTCCCCTGCTCGCGGCGCTCGTCGGCGCGCGGCACGGTGGTCGCTGTTCTCTAGTGTGTTGCCTCAGTGTGAACACTTTGAAATTATCAAGTATATATATATATATATATAGCTATCAAGTATAGTATATATAACATTGTTATATAACATTGATAATTATTATGTTTATTAACTAATATAAATTAACTAATGGGTACAGTATTGTTTAATGTTGAAATGTTGGATAACAAGGTAACATAATGTGGACGTGTTATAAAACACAAGTGATATAATATATTACATAGTCTGTACGCACCTTTAGATACTATATAAATATTAGATATTAAATTAGATTCATATTAGATAGTTCATAGTTCATACTCATTTATTGATAATTCATATGACAGGTCCATGTTGTACAATAAAGTGAATACCTACCTATATCGAAGTATAGATATCCTGATTATGATACAATACCAATTTCGTACAATAAAAGCAAAATAAATGAATTAAAAATAATAATATTAGTTATATGTGATCATATCAAATGAACATAGTACTCATCATATACTATGTTCATTTGAGAACTGCGTTCCTGCTCCATTCAATGAACTCCTCATAAGAATAAAATGCGCGCTCTATGAGCCAACATTTTAACTTTCTTTTCAATGAGCCGAAGCCTGCAGCATCAGTTACATCACCAGGTAGTCTATTATATACATCAGGTCCTATCACGTGAAGTGTTTTCGCTGTCTTTGCAAACCTCCGCGGGATACTATCGAGTTTATGGGCGTTTCTAGTACGGTACCCCTGCGAGTCTCCTCTCCTCGTGTATAACTCAAGTTGTGCCGAACGTACAGCCCAACGTGAAGTATGAGGAGGCAAGGGAGGGTTAATATTTTCAATCTGGAAAAGGACGGCCTAGCCGATTCATCTTGAGTGATGTGTGCCATAGTTCTGATGGCTCGCTTTTGTAATCGAAATATGCGAAGCCATTCAGAAGCACGTCCCCAGAATTCTATCCCTTACGTCAGAAGAGACTGTACGCTAGCAAAGTAGCAAGTGCGAACAACCCCTTCTGGAGGGGTAGACGCGACCCTACTTAGTGCGAAACAGGCTCCGCTAAGCTTTCCGCACAGCTTCTCGATAGGTATGAGACTCCCACGTTAGTGTAGAGTCTATTTGAAAGCCTAAAAATAGAGCTGTCTTGACCTGAAGAATTGCCTCTCCCTCAGGTTCGACTACCAGCGGACGTCGTGAGCGGCCTCAAAGATCAAACATCATAAACTGTGATTTAGTCAAGTTGAGTTTCAAGCCGTTGTCCTTAAACCACAAAAGAAGGTCAGACGCTACGAAGTTAAGTCGTCGTTCTAATGTCTCCATAGAAGTACTCGTTACTATGGCCGCTACATCATCAGCATACATGAATACTTCTCCCTCCGATGTAGCCCTTGGCAGATCGTTTAGTAGGAGGGAGAAAGCTAAGTTAGAAAGCGAGGAACCTTGCGGTACGCCAATGTCATTTGTCATACCCTCAGATTTGATTCTGCCCTTGTCTCCAAAGACATATTGAGTCATATCGGTCATGAAACCTATTATGAGTTCAAGTGCGGGACCTGATATGCCGTAGTGGTTAAGTTTGGTTGCTAGAGTGTTGTGGTCTGCGACATCGACAGCTTTTGAGAAGTCGCAGAAAAGGACCGCGACCTCCTCCTCCTTTTGTTCTCGTGCCCGTAATATCCGGCATACCACTTCTCTAGCCAACATCGTAGTCGATCGCCCTTCACGATATGCGAATTGACGGTCTGAGAGTGACTGAGTTATTTTTAGAAAATCTGATATTCTTGATGTCAGTCCGTTTTCTAAAAACTTTGCGATTACTGGAACTATGGCTATAGGCCTGTATGAATTGGGATCATCTTTTTACCTTTGCCTTTGTAGAGAGGGCATATCCTGACTTCCTTAAAGAATTTTAGGTATGTGCCCTGCCTAAGACAAAAGTTATATAAACAGGAGAGTGGTTCAGCCTTACATTCAGCTACGACTCGCAGTAGATCTGTGGATATGTCGAATATATCCTTGGTCGGCTTGTTTGCAATACGAATTTTAATTGTTTTTTGTATTTCTTGTATTGTGGGGTAAATCGACGCATTCTCAGGGAACGATCTACCGGTGCGGATGCTGTGCGTAACATCACCCCCACATTGTTTAGCGGCAGTTATAAATTGTTTATCTTATATATAAAAATCAAATGAACAGCATTTGATTATTTGTTAGTCTCGCTAAAACTCGAGAACGGCTGGGCTGATTTAGCTGATTTTGGTTTTCAAATGTTTGTCGTAGTCCAGGGAAAGTTTAAACGGTGAGAACATATGGAATGGCGAGGAAGATAGTAAAACAACAATTTCATTTTCCCATATAAACTGTTCTACCTACTTTCCTGTCAAACTTTTTACGTTCGTCCCTTCGGTACGGTAGGGTAGACTCTATTACACTCTCGAATTGAAATTTGAAGCACGTATTAAATTAACGGTTTTGAATCGAGAACATAATATATCCACTCCACATCACTCGGATTGTCGCGTAGGCATTTAAGTTTAGATGGTTGTCCCAGGTTATCATTGTTGGTTCGTTCAGAATTTTTTGTCAAATTGTATTGACATATTTTGATGGTGGTCGTTATGGCGCTTCCATACATGGCTATTCGCTATTAAAAGCCATAAGAAAAAGAAGAAGATGGGTATTCGCTATTTGTGTATAAAAAACCGATAAAAACAAAATAAAATAATAATAAAGGTCCCCAAGAAGGTATACAAGAAACGTGTTTTTGAGGCTTTTTATGCTCGATCTTACACACCTTAATAGATAAAGACTTGAAATTTACTCATTGTGTGTATTGCAATGGCTGCTTTAAGGAACAAATAATAAAAACTAAATTAAATTAAAAATTTAAAGGGTCCCGATACAAGAAACGTATTTTCCGGCAAATACTGTTCAATCGGAACCTGCGTGTGCGGTCCGACTCGCACTTGGACAGTTTGTTTATGTTATGCGGTACGAAGTTCGCCGCCAGCTAGCTCATAATATTAACTAGGTACGTCTTTTCTTGATAATTGTTTATGTAAAACAGACTTTGTTATAGTATCCGTAAAGTCCACTTTCGACGCGGAGTTTTTACCGGTTTCTGTATTAACTATTCGCCACAACGTCTTGATAGTAGAATTACTTTTAGCTATCATATTTGAATAGTAATCTGTTCTTTCTGATCGCAATTGGTTATTATAAACAAATTGCCGCCTGCAATAGCCCAATGGATAGGGTGTCGGACTGGCAATCGAGAGGTCGTGAGTTCGAATCCCACCCCACCCATTGCACTATTGACGTGAACCCACTCCAGACACAAGCATATTTAACTTAGTTGGAGGGGTTAACAAGAATACTAGTAATGTGCAACCCACATTGCGAGTAATCTTTCAAAAAAAAAAAAAAATTAAACGTAATCCTTTTAGTGAAATGAAGTAAAGCGTACATCCGTGGCGACCTCCTCAGGTGGTTCACTTCATATGTCCATGGTCGTTGTCAAACTGTGCTCCCGCAAGGCTCGATGTTGGGTCCACTGCTTATTATATTATTTATTAACGATATACATGGCTGCTTCTTTTATTCGCCGTTGACATTAAAATTTATAAAAAGATTGTTACGATCCATGACTGCCAGTTACTGCAACAGGATCTCGTGAGACGCCAGGATTACTGTACCAACAATAAAATAGATCTTAATAAGTAAGTGTAACTGTACCTAAGTGTAACTGTATTACTTTCACCAGGTCACACAGTGCTATACATTTTAATTATAATTTAAACCAGCAACCACTGCATCGCCTGGATCATGAGAGATCTTGGTGTTATATTAGATTCCAAATTGTTACTTGACAAACATATTGAACATATTACGTCCAATGCCATGAAAACTCTCGGCTTCTTATTTCGCACCACAAAAAACTTTCGAACAGTTAAATCATTAAACGTTTTGTACTGTTCACTGTGAAACCTCAGCTTGAATATCCGTCTCAAGCTTGGAACCCTCAATACGACTGTTACATCAATAAAATCGACAGGATCCAAAACAAGTTTCTACGGTTCATCAATTATAAACCTAGGTTACGTTTAAGGATTCCATCGAAAGCTGTAGGCACCATCACCTCCTTCATATAACTCTTCGGAGAGAAGTAGCCGACCTTAATTTTCTTCACGGATTAAGTACTTAAAAACCAAATAGACTGTAGTAATCTCTTGGAAAAATCAAATTTCAAATACCCACACGAACTGTCACTAGACGTAATTACCTTAAACTTTATTATGATTCTAGCTCCACCAATTATCGCTATAATTCTTTTTTTTTCAGAGTGTGTAGTAGCTTTAATATTAGCCATTCTCAGTCTGTAGATTTATTCGCGGATAGAATTAATATATTTAAAAATAATGCAGCTACAAACTTTTTTGCCTAAAACTAATCAGAACTAGCATTATTATTCTATTGTCAATGTATATATTTATTTCAAATTCCAGTTTGTTTGATTGATATGGTAAATTAATAGTTATCGCAAACCGTTTAGTTGTTAGTGTCATTTACCCGTTTTGTACATGACTTCGCACACTACGTACCAACGCATTATTTATATCTTTTTTTTAACTATTACTGTTTGAACATTTAAACATTTTTAATTATCTCTCTATTGGCGAAAGCTCCTTAAGGCTTCTCGGTCTAAAATTATTTTGTTTTATTCATTCATGTAGGTACTGGCTGTTAGCTTGCCGTGAAATAGATACATAAATAAATACATTATTTTAAATGCTTAGTAATAATAAATGATGTTAGTCATACAAGCTTGAATTATATTTTTTGAGGGCTTTGTGTTGAAGATATAAAACATAAAATGGTGATGAGATGGAAAATCTGTGGCTGAGTTAGTAAATTAGGTGGCAAGGCAATATATACTTAAATAAGGTGGACAAGATATGATAAATTGTTGATCTTACTTCACGCTTTTTGTAGAATATTTAGTTGGCGTTGTAAATAAGACGAGTTAGTTTATTAGGACCTAATTTATTCTCCCGTGGCTGAGTTATAACATTAGAATTTTAATGATATGGCCATCAAAAACTTTTGAGGCTGGTTTTATTATATCCCTATACTTTTAATCTACTATTTTTAAATTAAATAATAATTAATTTATTTTATGTATCATGTCACATGTAGGAAGTAAATACGTGTTTCAGGCTTTTTCAAAATGCCACCCTAAGAGGGAGAATTTTTTTTTTAGATCTTATAGGCTAGCGTTTGACCACCTTCTCACCTGTCGGTAAGTGATGATGCGGTCTAAGTTGGTAAGCACGCTAGGCCTAGAATGAGAACTGGCTCTCAAGGATATCTGCCGGAACACATTAGATGTTTGGCGACAGATTTTCTAACTTGAGAGTGGTAGCTGGCCAGGCGAACACTAGATAGTGTCCTACCACCATGCAGGGGTTGTTGGTTTCTTAACGATGTTTTCCTTCACCGGAGGGCTCTGAGAAGCGCACATACAATTTTCGATAGAAAAATCCATTGGTGCACGGCGGGGTTTGAACTCGGCACCACGGCATCAAAGCCGACCGTTCTACCGATTACGCCACCGGGCAACAAAGTTTGAAAATCAATATTGTTTCGGATTGCGCTTAAAATGTAGGTATCCGCTTAGAAAGGATTTTCTAAAAATTCCACCCGGATTATTATTATTTTTAATAATATAATATATAATATAATATAAACTTATAGATTTACTTAAGTACTTCTGTAAATAAATAAGTAAATACGTGTTGCAGGATTTTTGCAAGGGGTTGGTAAAAAGTCTAAAAATCAATATGGTTTTTCAGGTTTTATAGTCAAGTCAAGTCAAAGTCAAGTCAAAGCATTTATTCAGTATATGGGCAAATTAAAAATTAGCACTTACACACGTCAAATAACATTAAATAGATCATATTCAACAAAAAATATAGATATAACAGAAACATAACGCTTTGAATTTACAAAAAAAAAAACAAAGGTATTGAGCCATTCAGCTTTCATCTAGACGTCGAACGTCACACTTAAAACACATGTTTAATTCCCCTTATTAATGTAGGGTTGCCAACCGTACCATTACGTGCACCCGCAACCCAGTGCATGTTTCAGTACTTCAGACAATTTTTATCCAAAAAATTGTGAAATAATGAAACATAATAGATAAATAAAACGCAGACTAATTGCAGTACAAATCATGTTCCGAATGGAACTGATTGTCCGACTATCAGCCGCATAATAATATAAATATGAATCCCTATTTCCCTTAGTCACAAAATAACTTAAAAACGGGTGAACTGATTTGGTTTTTACTGTCTTGTGTCTTTTGCGATAGAATGGTTTAAAAAAAATAAAAGTAGAAATTAAATTAAATTTTTCCTTTTAAGGTACGGAACCCTAAAAAACTTAAAAAAACACTTTACTGCCACGCTACTAATTTTCAGTAGGAATTTTAATGTGTTTATCTCCATATCTCTGTAAATAGGTATAGGTATAGGTACTCATCGGATTGTGATACATTTTACAATGGGATCAAACGAGAAGTTAAATCCTCTAAAACAAAAAAGTATATTTTCCAAACCGGTTAAATAAATGACGGAGTTCTGATGTAACAAACTTAAGAAGTAAAAAAAACCAAAAATACAAGTCACATTTTTTTTAGGATTTCAAATTTCGTTACAAGAATATGCACTGGCTGTTCGGAAGACATTCTTCCCTGCTTGTCATTGTGTACAATAAAATATTGTTATATAAGTAGAAAAAAATATATAAACAAGTTCTTAAACTAATATGAACTTATGGTATTTATTAGGTGCAGCAGACCGCAGCAGACCAAAATTACATGCACACAACATGGACTTACAGTGTTGAAAACTTGGTCAAATATTAAACATTAACTTAGCTATTTATTTACAGAAGTACTTGTGTGAAATGTCGAATAAAATGACATCCAAACTTTGAACTCCCGCTTCATACCCTGAAAGAGTGAATTTTGAAAAATTCTTTCTTAACGGATACCTTCGTCAAAATAACAATCTGCGTGCCAAATTTCAGCGCAATCCAAAACAATATTGATATTCACACTTTGTTACCCCATTTCACCCTCTCACGGGTTAAATTTCGAAAAAACTTAAACACGTATTTTTTTTACTGAAGCACTTATGTGAAGTTACGAATAGAAAATACTGTCTAATCCTTGTTTCTTCATACAAACTTTGAATCCCCATTTTATCCCCTAAAGAAGTGAATTTTGGAAAATCCTTTCTTAGTACATCCTTACGTACTAAGACAAATTTAATATACCCTTCAAAATTTTAGAGGCTTAGGCTGTGCGTTGTCTATCAGTCAGTCAGTCAGTCAGTCAGTCAGTCAGTCAGTCAGTCAGGACAGAGACTCTTATAGTATTAGAAGAAGAAGATGATGGATACTAGGGTCTACGGGATCATTTGGCTGTGAAAAAATCAAACCGTAAGTCAACGCGATCAAAAGATATGACCGTTTATGTCGCATATTTTTGCATATTTTGCGATTTCATCGAGGGTCTCAAAACCTATAGGGAACTTCCCGTTGACCTAGAATTATGAAATTTGGCAAGAAGCAAGTTCTTGAAGTACTTATATAGGAATAAAACTGAAAACCTTAATATGTAATTTAATTACAAAAACAATAATAATTAAGATAGTTTATAAACTAAAACAACCGACTTCTATGCCCCGCGAGTCAATTTCAGTAGCAAGTTTGAGACGTTTATCGTCATATCTCTGGAGATACCTATTTATCAGATCTCGATGAAATTACAATGGGACCATCTCGAAAACGTATCCTACCGATTACAAAAAGAATTATTCGAATCGGTTCACAATTGACGGAGTAATCGCGTAACATACACCAAAAAAAAATTAAAAAAATAAACTGGCCAAGTGCAAGTCGGACTTGCACTCGTAGGGGTCCGATTCCGTGACACACTACAATATTTTATAAAATCGAGCACAAAATGCTGAAAGAAATCACGTTTCTTGTAATAAATTGATAAATCGATCTAGCTAGGTTTTCATTTTCAGAAAATGTTGTTTCCCTGTTTTCAGGTAATGAAAAACTCCTACAATATAATTAGAATATGAAAGTAAATTTCGCCATTGCTTCATTGTTACGATAGCTCAGTGGGAGATCGATAAGATGGCGATCAGCTAGGCTATTCTGTAAGCTATCTCGACAGCGGAATCTGCGGTGAGATTTGAATTTCGTAATACGAAATTCAATCGGTATCACGTTCGTAATACGGTTAATATACATAATACACGTTAATATTATAATACGTAATACGGTACCGCAGATTCCGCTGTCGAGATAGCTTACAGAATAGCCTAGCAGAAGGACCCCGGTTCGAGTCCAGACGAGATGATTAATTTTTCCAAGTTTGTTCTTTTGTAAGAAGACTATTATTGGGAGCCAAAAAATTACATAAAACACGAATTAGCAAAAAAAAAAAAAATTGCGAGTAAAGCTCGTTCATCCAGGATATTATTATAATAATTATAGCAGGAGCCGCGTGCTTATTCAGTACAACGCCATCTTACGAACACTAACGCCAACTAAGTGAAAGTTAACACATAGGTAATTAATATAATTAATACAGTCAAACATTCATAGATGGCGTTATAGTAAAATGCCGAAAAACATGTTTGATGTATGGAGACCCCCTTAATTTTTAACTTTATTCTGTTTTTAGTGTTTGTTGTTATAGCGGCAACAGAAATACATCATCTGTGAAAATTTCAATTGTCTAACTATCACGGTTCATGAGATACAGCCTGGTGACAGACGGACAGACAGACAGACAGACGGACAGCGAAGTCTCAGTAATAGGGTTCCGTTTGTACCCTTTGGGTTCGGAACCCTAAAAAAACAACTTACAGAAGAATTGACAACCTCCTTTTCTTTGGAAGTCGGTTGAAAAGTGAAACAAAAACTTATTATTCGCGGTTGGTGCAATCCAGATCGAACTAGATTGTTATAGTAGACAGATATAGTAGATATATAGTCGTAGATCAATATAGATCGAACTGCAAAGTTAAGTTTCTTCTTTGACCTGTTTTGACCGTTTGATAAGTTTGTACGGAATCTTCGCGACGCGACGTGATGATGCTTTTGGTTTCGCGCCGCGCAGCGAGAAGTCGCGTGGCGCGGCCGAATCATCTTAATGAAATTTGTATCTTTTTGTGTAGTAAATAAATGACTCATAGGGTCAGCTCAGACCGTGACGCGACGCGACGATACGTGGCGCGCACTTTTTAAGAGAGTGATACAAAAATAAACTTTATTTACTTCACAAAAAGATTAACATTTAATTGGGTTCATTTGGCGGCGTATACAAAATAAAATTATATGCTACTCAAAAAGATACACATTTCAATAGGTTAATTCGGTGACGCCGTGCGTCTCGCTGCGTCGAGCTGCACCGCGCTGCGCCGCGCGGCTTCTCACTGCGCGGCGCGATACCAGAAGCATCGTCGCGTCGCGTTGCGTCTCGATGTGAATTGACCCTAAAAAACGATAAAAAATTGATGCCATCAACACCAACAGCTGACTGACAATCAGCTATATTGAACGATTCGATATCTCATCGACTTCGACTGACAAGAGCGCCAATTGTCTACGCATTTCTACGGGAATGTCGATCGAGAGATTCGATTTTCGTCTTCGTTTCGATACGTGATTGAACATTGTCTTGCACTTGTTGAAAAGGATAAGTCACTAATCATTTCTATGACATTTCTAAAGCTTATTCCAATTCCATACATTTTGGAATAATCTAATTTCGTCATCGATTGTATAAATCTGTCTTTGTCTAGAAACCCTGATTTTCAATTGTTTTCTGACCGCCGTAGATCGCGTTTGGTGTGAACCAGTCGGTACAAATACTACCGCGCTATCTGATCGCCGCCTAGATCGCGCACGCAGGACGCCGCGGTGTAGTCTTACCTTTACGGTTTAGAAGATACAGCCCTCTAACTCCGATAGATGGACAGACGGACGGACGGACAGACAGCGAAGTCTCAGTAATAGGGTTTCGTTGTTACCCTCTGGGTACGAAACTCTAATGTAATCATCACTCGATCTTGAACCTTAGAACTATTTAGTTGTAACGATACTTCAGCGACATATTTTTACGAACTTTGATGTAGACTCGGCGGGCGGTGTGTCCCGTCAGCTAGCTTCGGAATACTATAGATACCTCGACTCTTTTTTCGGTCTCCCACCAACGTTTATGGTCGTTAAAAAAAACTAGAAAACCGACTGCACATACCGCGTTAGAGTCATTTTCAGCAGCAAGTTTCAAGTGTTTATCTCTATATCACCGAAGGCCCTGATCAGATTAATTGTACAAGGTAACCACCGATATGTAACCAACTCATGAAAATAAAATCGTTGAAATCGGTCGATTCTTATCACAACACCTGAGTTCAATTGGTCTTACTGGCATTATTCGTAAATATATTCAATAAAACCAAAAAATCTATTTTTGTATTCGCTTTTAGTTATGTAAAACTTTGTTTAAAATAATAATTTGTATGCACCTAGTTAGTAATCTAATCCAAAACTGGAAGAGACTGAATCTCACGACGCAGGGACTCCCCAGTGTGACACTCAGAATCTCACGACGCAGGGACTCCCCAGTGTGACATTCAGAATCTCACGACGCAGGGACTCCCCAGTGTGACACTCAGAATCTCACGACGCAGGGACTCCCCTGTGTGACACTCAGAATCTCACGACGCAGGGACTCCCCAGTGTGACACTCAGAATCTCACGACGCAGGGACTCCCCAGTGTGACACTCAGAGCTCATATGATGCTATGTTTTACCATATGCTATTTATAAACTCTGTTTCTGATGACCTAAGTTTGCAAATACAATTATTATGAATATTATATTTTCATATGACGGGTCGTCGGTCACTCCCGGTCTTTTGGAGGGCATTGATGGAGCCGAAGCCAACATCAAGTGGCCCTTTATAATTTTAACTTAGGTAGGTACCTGTGGATGAGGAGATAATAATATGGGAAACTATATTATAAAAAGATGGTACATTATAATGATGACTATGGGACGAGCAGATTGATATTGGATGGCTGGCCTATGGCATGGATAGATAGATAGATACACACTTTATTTGCACACCAATCATTACACAAAATACTAAAGAAAAAAACTTATTCTAAGTAATGCAAAGGGCGGTCTTGTCTATGGTTATTACAGATACAGCGGCGTGCAAAAATCGGGACTGCCAGAATATAAATATCTCAATTAAATGTGATATACGGTGACTGTGCAAGGATAACCACTACTTACATATTATTTTATTTATTTTTATTTTATTTTGTCGGCAAACTTACAGTGTAATTCCTTAACTAAATTATAAATTAAAGTGTATCTATACACTATTAATTAGTTTTCGCATATTGCATCTAATTTTCTTGTTTGTTTCTAGTCATCAAAGTGAATTTTAAACAAAAAGTATGTATATATGGAAAAGTATAATTTATGTAACTCGACAGTTAGGAATTTTACCTTCAAACCAATTTTTGGACATTAACGGCCTTACTAATAAAGTTTTTTTCACTCTGTACACACGTTGTATACCACAAAAGCTGACCAATAAAAATATTTTTGACGTAAGCCTTGGATAAAGTTGGTATACAGATGTGCCATTATCAAAGGAGGCTGTCCATTTCTTAAACAGCCTGGGACCCTAGTTTAGCGAGTGTGTTAAGGATTAAAATGGCGGATTTCTCTATTATCAGCTGATTGAAATCATGTCTAGAAATAGTAACTATTATTGAATCTGTGTCTAGTATTCTGTAAAGAAACGTTTTGATTCTTCAAACTTCAAAAAGTATGCTGTCATTTGAGGATCGTTTGCATGTGTTAGATTTGTTCTCATTGAAATGGATTACATAAATTATTTCGACATATTTGACCATTGGGAGATAGAAGAGGCAAATAAAAAAATCGAAAACATTATGAAGACCGTGCAGATCCATTATTTTGAACAATTCAGATTTTCCATTTTAAATACAAATAACGGGTTTACGAAAAGCTATGCGGAAGAAACTAAACGCAGTGATTACATTCTCTTTGCAAATTGACAGTTTATTCAAAGATGGCTACAATCATGTTTATATTGTAGCCATGGAGACCGCTAGTCTCCATGGCTACAATGTCAACAGCCTAGACAGAGGACAACAGTCAATTTGAGTGTTTCGTTCTAAAATTTGTTTTAATTCTTTCACTCCTACTAAAAGAAAATATTTTCTATTATGTCAACTAATTTCAATAAAAAGTTCCAAAAACAACGGAGTTTGATTAATATTGCATTCCTAAAATAAAATTTCATGACTAATATTAATAATTAGTAAACTTTATGAAATAATAATTTACGGAACTATTTAAGACGTAAACAGTTTCTAAACGAATTGACTAATAGTTGCCAGATGAAAAATAAAAAAGTGTTAAACGTCTATGTAGATACCCACCTCCTATTCAACGTTTATTAGTCAAACAATAGATTGACGCGTGTTTAGCGCTTATTCTTTGTGCAACTGCACAACCGTTTAACAGACGTATAGGCAAATTTTTATTAGTAAGGCCGTAAATGTCGGTATTTATTTGGAGATATGAACAGGTCACATTCACGCAAGTTGAGGTTATTCATGGTTTTTGGAGACCTAATAAAAATTAATTTTGTCTGTAATTGGTGGTACACACAGGAGTATTTAAGCACTTTGGGTTTCTTAAAGATCTTGTAGGTACCAATAGACCTATCTTCGAAAGGAGATCCGGAGAATCTATCTGAGATTGCGCTATCTTTATCAATGTAACTACATCAGATATTTTGCGTCTTTCGTGAAGAGGTAGCATATGTTGCCTTCTACATCTCGATTCATAATGATCATCATTTTTTTTGCATTTGAACTGTAAATGTCTCAGGAATCGTTTTTGAATGGCTTCTAGCCTATTAATATAAATCTCAAATTGTGGATTCCAAATTTGTGCACAATACTCGAGTATACTACGCACAAATGAACAATACATAATCTTAATTACTTTAATGCTACTGAACTGACTGCTTGATCTAATAATAAATCCCATGGCTTTGTTGGCTATGTTGGCTATGCTATCTATATGTTTCTCATATGTTAATTTTGAGTCATGAATTACACCTAAATCACGTATTGCGTCTACCCTCTTAAGATCTTGCCCTCTATGTTTGTATATTAAATTTATTGGTTTTGTTTTATTTATTTATTTATTCATTGCAAAAACAATGGACAATTGTTATAACTTAGTCTAAAACTAATCTAATTATGACTACTGACACGTACCCTGTACTATTTAGGGTGTCACAAATGTAGTAATTATTAATTAATTAATTTTAACATTCTTATTATTTATTATAACATAGGAACCATTTTCTTATGTGTACTTATTATACTTATGTTTAATAAATCTTACCTACTCATAATTTCTTAACTCTTAAATAATTATATACAATGCATGGTATGGTATTATTAGGGAAATGTAAAGTTTTATTTAGTAGTATTTGTCAATTCGGGTTTTCTATATTTTATCCTCTAAGTATTAATTTATTGTGTAATAGCCTTTATCTAAAAGAAACTGTCTTAATTTATTTTTAAATGCCTTCTCTTTGTTTCAACTCTTATATTGTATGGGATTTTATTATATATTTTTATGGACATATATTGAGGTCCACTTTTATAAATCTCTAATCTAGGTACAGGTAGTAATAGTGTGAGAGGTTTCCGTGAGTTTTTGTTAGGTTCGAATAGTGTATGATGTTTCTTTACAAACATTGCCGATTCTAAGATATAGGCACGGTAGGGTTAGTATATGTTATTTTATGAAATGCGGCTTGCAGCGATGGCGTTGAGTGATATTTACTATTATACGAATACATTTTTTCTGCATTATGAATAGTTGTTTTGCGTCCGTACTGTTACTGTTACTGTTACTGTTACCCCATAACATTATACCATACTTTAAACAAGCAAAAGCATAGGCATAATAGGCTGTTTTAGCTGTCTCTAAGATGCTGTTTCTTTTTAAAACTGAAAGTGCAAAAATAAATTGTGATAGCTTTGTTTTTATGTGTGCAATATGATCTTTCCAACTGAGGTTGCAGTCAAGTTTGAGACCTAGTAAAGTACACTGTGTTTAGTTTCTTGTATTTCTAGACTATAAGTAATTCTTGTTAGATCTAGTGGCCGTTTTTGATACGGCATAAACTGTATGAGGTTCGTTTTTTTCGTGTTTATTTCGATGTTGTGTATTTCCAGCCAAGATTTAATTTCATGGTAGGTATTTTTAATCTGTGTGTATGTATCATGTTGTGGAGGAGATCGGAAAAGTAAGAAGATGTCGTCGGCAAATAGTACGCATGTGGTTGATGTAGTATGCAACCCAGCACACCACCCTGCGGAATAGAACAGTTCATTGTGCGGGTCTCAGACTTGACTTTATGTATAGTTCCTGTATCCCGGTGGAAGTGGTCTATCTGTACTAATAGTTTTCTATCAGAAAGGTACGATTTTATCCAGTTGAGTAGTTTTCCGCTTATTCCGATTTGAAACATTTTGTCAATAAGGATGCTATGTGATACCTTATCATACGCTTTTGTCATATCCAGTAAAAGCCCTATGGAGTGACACTTGTCTCGCATATGTTGTAAGGTTTCTTGGACATTTTTATAAAGTGCTAGGATAGTGTAGGATTTTTTGCGAAAACCAAATTGGTTATTGTCAAGTAGTTTATATTTTTTTAGGAAACTATATATGCTGTCTGACACGATGCGTTCAAATATTTTTGAAAATGTTGGGAGTAGAGCTATGGGTCTATAACAATTGATATCCTTATCTTTGCCGCCTTTTTTAAGAATTGGTCGTATCTTGGCTATTTTAAGTCTATCCGGAAAACATTCTTGTTCTAAGGAAAGGTTTATTAATTTTGTTAGTGGAGGTGTTAGTTGAATTGCAATATTTCACTAGGGCTGGCGGAATATCATCGATTCCACTATTATTATTTAGTCTTTTGATGGCTTTTAATACCTTACATTCTGTGACTGGTTCAAGATACATGGAATTTGTTGTTGTATTTTGAGGAACGATTGCTTGAGATGACGGGGAGCCCTGACATTGCTGATTTATCGCCTTACCTATTGTGGCAAAATGGTTGTTAAAAATGCTCGCAACTTCATAAGGTACTTGAATGTGCGAATTACCTTTATTAAGTGTTATGTTTTTTATTTTCCTATTGATATGTTTATTGATATGTTTATTGATATGTTTATTGATATGTTTATTGTCGACTCTTTAATAATTGACCACATCGTAAATAAATAGTAAATAAATCATTTATTCATCTCAATCTTAATATTATCGGTCACAATTATTATTTATTAGTAATATTTTTTGTAATACGATTTTAATGTGGAACTATTTGATGTATTTGTAAGTATCTTCAGAATTATTTTATGTCGGCATGATATTTTACGAGTGAGAGAGGTTTGAGACATTAAGATCTAGCTTATTCTGTTTGCAATAGGTCTCAAATCTGATCAAATCTTGTTGTAAGAGATAACAGTCACAAATATTTTTAATATCTTTAAAAATTTCCATATCATCTGCGTAAAGAACAAATTGAGAATTTTTGAAACTAGATGTAATATTATTTACAAAAATGTTAAATAATAGCGGGCCCAATAAGGAACCCTAAGATACACCTGAAGGCACTAAGTTCCACGTAGATGAATAGCTATGAACCACAGCAACCTGTGATCTATTTTCGATGTATGACGTAAACCACCTGTACAAGTTCCCATGGATGCCGGCATTGCACAGTTTCTGCAATAGTATGATATGGTCTATGCGATCAAAACATTTACTGTAGTCAGTAAATATGGAATCTACCTGCCCACCTGAGTCCATGTGAGAAGTTGTATATTCTGAGAATGATAAAAGATTAGATGTTGTTGAGCGTTATTTTAAGAAACCGTGTTGTTCAGGAATGAATGACGCTGAGAGATTGTTGTAGACTTGTGCGTGAACAACTCGTTCCAAAATTTTAGCAAATATACACAATTTTGATATGGGTCTGTAATTTTTTACGTCATTGTTTCTGCCGCTTTTGTGAACCGGAGTTATAAAAGCAGATTTCCAGATCTTAGGTACAATACCCTCTATTACAGAAGCGTCAAAATAATAATGTTAAAGGTTTAGTCAAGGCATCCGCACATTTTACTATGTATAAAGGCGTTATATGATCTGGTCCTGCTCCTTTTGTTAGATCTATGGATTTGAGTAATTTATTTATGTTAACGGGATCAATTTCTATGTCATTTATACAGTTAAAGTAATTACTTGATAGTTCTTGAGTCACAGATTGAGCACTCGTAGAAGGCGAGAAAGGAATAGTGGGAGCAAGAAAAGTGGATTGAAAATAAGTCGCAAAGAGACCACAAACGTCTTTGCGCGAATTCGCAGTTTGTCCCTCATAGCAAAGAGAGGAAGGAATAGTATTAGGGCCTTTTTTATTAGTTTTTATAAATGACCAGAACAGTTTGGGGCTTTTAATTATAGAATTTTCACATTTTTCTAAATAAGCAGCATTACATTTTGCCTCTAAACTTTTACCTCTCTGTCGCAGGAGGGAAAACGTGGTATAATCAGAAGTATTGCTATATGTATGGAATTTTCGTAAAAAATATATTTATCTTATAGTAATTTCTTTAATGGAGCACTATACCACGGTGGAAAAGAAGAAGTAGTTTGAATTAACTTAAAGGGAATATGTTTTTCTATTACACAGTGAAAGTGATTATAAAAATAGCTAATAGCATCCTCTAGTGGGATGTTCATCAAGCACGCATCCCAGCACACATCATTAAAGTACGCTTTAATACTATCGTAATCACCCAATTCATAAAAATATTTTATTCGTGAGTTGATTTATTTTTAGATTATTTTTAGATTTAGATTTTAGATATAAAACAAAGTCCCCGTCGCGTCTGTCTGTCTCTCTGTTCGCGATAAACTCAAAAACTACGGAACTAATTTCTATGCGTTTTTCACCAATAGACAGTGATCCATGAGGAAGGTTTAGGTGTATAATTAGCTAAGGTTTTGTGTGCATTGGTTTAAATGAGCGTTGTGCATTTTTCTCGGTGTATGTAGAGGTGACAAGTGTGTTGTCGTTCCAGGGCGGTAGGTGCCGGTGTCGAGGGCGCGGCGGCGGCGGCGGCGGCGGCATGGGGCGCGCGCGGCCGCCGGCGGCATGGCGGTGAGCTGCCCCGAGGTGATGTACGGCGCCTACTACCCATACCTGTACGGGCGCGGCGCCGCGCGCTCTTTCCACCACGCGCCGCATTTCCAGTACGACCGGGTACGTCTGCACTCCTCTCTACTATAAACCACACTTCCAGTACGACCGGGTACGTCTGCACTCCTCTCTACTTTACACTACACTTCCAGTACGACCGGGTAAGTCTGCACTCCTCTCTACTATACACCACACTTCCAATACGACCGGGTACGTCTGCACTCCTCTCTACTATACACCACACTTCCAGTACGAGCGGGTACGTCTGCACTCCTCTCTACTATACACTACACTTCCAGTACGACTGGGTACGTCTGCACTCCTCTCTACTATACACCACACTTCCAATACGACTGGGTACATCTGCACTCCTCTCTACTATACACCACACTTTCAGTACGACCGGGTACGTCTGCACTCCTCTCTACTATACACCACACTTCCAATACGACCGGGTACGTCTGCACTCCTCTCTACTATACACCACACTTTCAGTACGACCGGGTACATATGCACTCATCTCTACTATACACCTCACTTTCAGTACGACCGGGTACGTCTGCACTCCTCTCTACTTTACACCACACTTCCAGTACGACCGAGTACGTCTGCACTCCTCTACACTTTACTTCTTTCGTATTACGCTTCCCTGTATCATGATCTTTGATGCGTACTGATGCGTATTGATACGTGCAATGTGCTTGAGATGTCGACATGGTGCGTGTTGTATACGAGCACGTTCATTTCATAGAATTGATGGACAGCAAAATATGGACCGACTATCCCTTGAACTTCCTTGAATAGATTAACTATACCTACGGAGGGAAACAAGTAAATTGAATAAATTGCTAACAATGAAACTGGATTGTTGTATTATGGAGCGTTTTACATAGTTTCGCTAATTGCTGTGTATTTAAATACTGTGCTGCATGTGAAATTGTAAAGCTAGCAATAATGCCAATGCTCGTCACCGCCTAATGTCATTCTCGTACGCACTCCGTTCATAGACCCCGTTCATCGCCCCGCCCGTGCTGTTGGGCGGGCGGCACTCATTGACCAATTAATATCCTTTTGGGGTTAGTCAAATTATGAGTTTCTTTTTAACCGGCTTTCAAAAAAGGAAGGAGGTTCTCAATTCGTCTGTATGTTTTTTTTGTATGTACAAAATTGTGTATGTAAAAAACATATGTTACGCGATTACTCCGTCAATTATGAACCGATTCGAATAATTCTTTTAATCGGTAGGGTACATTTCCGAGGTTGTCCATTGTAATTCCGTCTTCCAAAAAGGCGAACTTTTTAGAAATCAGTTGAAAAGAGAAAATATTTGAGAACCAGTTCCCATTCTAGGCCTAGCGTGCTACCATCCTCGACCGCGTCAACACTTATATTGTAGTAATATGTAATATGGATATAGGAATATATGTGTGTATATATGAATTTGTGTAGATGTATATGTTTATGTAATGTATATATATATTTACATGTATGTTTGTGTATACACATGTATTTATGTATATGTATAACTATATAAATAACTAACGATTAAAATAGATACACCACCGTCTGTCACAGTGTCGCAATATTACTCTCAGCTTGGTTGTCTGGAAGAAATCCGCGTCAACACTTACATTCTAGGCCTAGCGTGCTACCACCTTCGACCGCGTCAACACTTACATTCTAGGCCTAGCGTGCTACCATCCTCGACCGCGTCAACACTTACATTGTAGACCTAGCGTGCTACCATCCTCGACCGCGTCAACACTTATATTGTAGGCCTAGCGTGCTACCATCCTCGACCGCGTCAACACTTACATTGTAGGCCTAGCGTGGTACCATCCTCGACCGCGTCAACACTTACATTGTAGGCCTAGCGTGCTACCATCCTCGACCGCGTCAACACTTACATTGTAGGCCTAGCGTGCTACCATCCTCGACCGCGTCAACACTTACATTGTAGGCCTAGCGTGCTACCATCCTCGACCGCGTCAACACTTACCAACAGGTGAGATAACAATAACCATTCTAGGCCTAGCGTGCTACCATCCTCGACCGCGTCAACACTTACCAACAGGTGAGATAACAATAACCATTCTAGGCCTAGCGTGCTACCATCCTCGACTGCGTCAACACTTACCAACAGGTGAGATAACAATAACCATTCTAGGCCTAGCGTGCTACCATCCTCGACCGTGTCAACACTTACCAACAGGTGAGATAACAATAACCATTCTAGACCTAGCGTGCTACCATCCTCGACCGCGTCAACACTTACATTGTAGGCCTAGCGTGCTACCATCCTCGACCGCGTCAACACTTACCAACAGGTGAGATAACAATAACCAAAGGAAATAACCTCTTTAAGATAATAACCAGAGGTATTCTGGTCGCGCGTTGATCTCTATTCAATGATGAGTAAGTCAAGACGCGGCGGAAATGAGAGCATGCGTTAAAGTCTTTTCTGTGGACAAATCGACGTGTTCCTTCGATAAAATATGCGTGAATAATTTACTATAATATGGTATACGAACATTTGCATTTTTAGGGTTCCGTAGTCCTGACAAGGAACCCTTATAGTTTCGTCATGTCCGTCTGTCAGTCTGTCTGTCTGTCTGTCCGAGGTTTTGTTAGGTGTGTATAATATCAATTATGCCGACAAAGTGGTAAAATAAAATTTAGGAAAATATTTTTTTTAGGGTAGCTCCCCTACATGTGGAGTGGGGATGAAGTTTTTTTTCGTCGTCTACCCCATCGTGTGGGGTATCGCTGGATAGCACTTTTAAAATGACTTCAGGGTTGCTAATACCATTTTTCGATTTAATGCTCCATTAACGTAGTAGGACGTTCCCCCCCCCCCACTCTAAAAGCTAAACTGCTGGCTTGAAAATTTTTAAAAAATGATGATAGTGCATTTTATGAACTTCACAGGAAAATTATAGCGGTTAAGATAACTTTATTAGTTTAGCAGTAATAGTCGTTGAACTTGGGTGTTGGATAATTTTAAAAATAATTATATTAAATATTATACTACTACGGTACCCTACACTGTACGTGGCCTGACACGCACTTGGCTGGTTTTTATATTTATTGTGACGTCTAGCTTTGAACGTTTTCACGCACTTTGCGCAAAAGGAGAGTAATGTTTTTAGAGTGGATGGTATGTGTGTACCGATCTCTAAGTGAGTGCCTAGCTAAAAAGGCTGCACTTATTTTTTTTATATCTTATAGGCTAGCGTTTCACCACTACCTCTCTGTTGTACCTGTTGGTAAGTGATGATGCTAGTATGTATGTCTATGTTTTTTTAGTGCTGTAATGCTAGGTAAAACTAAATCAATGCTAAACAAGTGAATTATTTAAGGAACAAAAAACTCGACTGCGTGATTTATATATATATATTCGTAATCACCGTGAAAAAATATTTATTTTGATACACACAAACTTGATGTATTTTGAAGACATAATTTTTTTTTGAGATAACTTTTGGGCGTAAATCCTTAATTTAGTTTTTTTTAATTTTGATGAACCTACCTGGTGTCACTCCCATAACCAAGACGAATCTATTGACACCACTTACATAAAAATACGTCAAGCTGTTTAGGCTCTAGGGCGTGCCAAAGAAATATACATACATACATATATAGATAGATAGATAAACACTCTATTTGCACACAAATTATACAGAAAATACTTAAGGTAAAAGACTTATTCTAAGTAATGCAAAAAACTTACAAATAAACAAACACTCGAAAAACGTAACCCTCCTTTATTCGCAGTCGGGTAAAAATAAACTGAATTAATAAAAATAAACTAAATTAATGCTATTGTGCTGTAAGACCTTGCTTCTTGCCAAATTTCACGATTCTCGCGCAACAGAAAGTACCCTATGTGTAGGTTTTGCTTCCCTTGTGAAAACTTATAAGTTTATATTTTGGACAGCTGAAAGATACCGTAGACCCGAGTATCTGACGTAAGTTTAAACGTGATACCTCTATGCGTTCCTGAGAAAAAGATCTTGACAAACGGACAAACAGACTGACAGGCAGACATACGGGCAGACGAACAACAAAGTGATTCTATAAGGGTTCCTTTTTTACTTTTGAGGTACAGAACCCTAAAAAAACAGCCTGACTTGTGTTGACGTGTACCAATAGATTGTTCTACGGTCTACTAGCTACTAGGATGTAATAGTGGGCAAGCTTGTATCAACACACGACTCCCTGCGTGGTAGTAGAGCACTGTCCAGTGTGCGCCTGGCCAGTTCTACGGGCTACTAGCTACTAGGATGTAATAGTGGGCAAGCTTGTATCAACACACGACTCCCTGCGTGGTAGTAGAGCACTGTCCAGTGTGTGCCTGGCCAGTTCTACGGGCTACTAGCTACTAGGATGTAATAGTGGGCAAGCTTGTATCAACACACGACTCCCTGCGTGGTAGTAGAGCACTGTCCAGTGTGTGCCTGGCCAGTTCTACGGGCTACTAGCTACTAGGATGTAATAGTGGGCAAGCTTGTATCAACACACGACTCCCTGCGTGGTAGTAGAGCACTGTCCAGTGTGCGCCTGGCCAGTTCTACGGGCTACTAGCTACTAGGATGTAATAGTGGGCAAGCTTGTATCAACACACGACTCCCTGCGTGGTAGTAGAGCACTGTCCAGTGTGTGCCTGGCCAGTTCTACGGGCTACTAGCTACTAGGATGTAATAGTGGGCAAGCTTGTATCAACACACGACTCCCTGCGTGGTAGTAGAGCACTGTCCAGTGTGCGCCTGGCCAGTTCTACGGGCTACTAGCTACTAGGATGTAATAGTGGGCAAGCTTGTATCAACACACGACTCCCTGCGTGGTAGTAGAGCACTGTCCAGTGTGTGCCTGGCCAGTTCTACGGGCTACTAGCTACTACCCAACAAACAATTAGGCGTCAATTAGAACTTGTTTTGGAACTTAACGAGATATAAAGGTGCTACAACAGCAGCACTTACAACTTTAGGCGACAAAAGAGCGTGGTCAAGCAAAATATTTCACTTAAAGCTATACTACAGAGTTTTAAGGGCGATAACAAGGTGAGTTTAAAGGTTAAAGGTCTACAGCAGCAATTTTGAACACTACAAAACAGGCAAAGCATTTTGTGTTATAGCTTTAAGTGAATCTTACAACTATAAGATCTAAATAAGAAGTAAGCATTGACTACAACACCCCAAAGTGCTATGCAAGCGATGATAAACTCTTGCCAAAAACCAAAAGTTGTATAAAAGCAACATTTACCGCTACCAGTTCTACAATGGTGCTCATAAACTCTTTTATAGCATCAAATGCATAAAGAGGTACTAAACTCTCTTATGTTACTTAAAGTCGAACTGTAGGAACATTTTTCGCTATCATACTACTTTTAGTGCTTAATATGACTTCTGTATAAGTTTAGGCAGAGTAATAGAGCTTAATACCACTTCTGTACCTCTTATTTCTTCACTCGTATGATATCAACGCTATGGCGACGCAGCTAAAAAAATCTAATACAGCCAAAAATACTTGGAAACTTCAAAAAAGGACTGGTGGAAACAGACGAAAATTGTTGAGAGAGTATCATAATCTTTTGAGCTACACTGTTTCTGTTGAGGATCCACAACTAACACAAGAAAATGTGATTGTGAGTAACAGTAGTTCTATCAGTAGTCAAGCGGGAGTTTTATGCGAAAATGTGGATCTGGGTTCCGTACACAATATTTCTGAAAATGTGTTTGAAAGTGGTGCTACAAACAAAAGCGATCATAAGGAAGTACTTTGCGAAATTTTAGATCGAGGTTGCGCAATCTCCGCAAATTTCATTGATGTAGAAGAAAGTAGTGACAGTGAGCACGAATCCAATGACTATTCAAAAAATTTTAAATTTCGAGAGAAATTGAAAGTATGGGCTATAAAACAAAATATAAGTCAAATGGCTATGAAAGATTTGCTGTCAATCTTAAATGAGAGGTTTAGCAATATTCTTCCAAATGATCCTCGCACTCTTTTAAAAACACCTAGAAATATTTTGATAAAAACATTGGAAAATAATGGCGAATATTGGCACAATGGCATTTCTGTACCTCTAAAAAATATTTTAGAAAACATTGACAATTTACCAGATATTATTCATTTGAATTTTAACTTTGACGGTCTACCCATACACAACAGTTCAAAAAAAGAATTTTGGCCAATTTTAGCTAATATTCATCAAGTTGACGCGGATCCATTTGTTATTGGTGTCTATTTCGGAATCGGAAAACCAAAGAACTTAAAAGAGTATTTAGAAGAATTTGTCACTGAGACAAAATATATACTACAAAAGGGCCTTGAAATAAAAAACAAAAATATTTCTGTCAAAATCAGATGTTTCATATGCGATTCTCCTGCACGAGCTTTCATTAAAGGTTTGTATAGTACAGTTTGTATAAGAGTACGTATATAGAAATTATTGCATCTATTCATTTATGTCCGCGTGCGTACCTATTGAATTATATTAATACCTACCTAAAAGCATGTCGGTCTAAGATTGTAGGTACTCCAATTATTCTTTGTAATAATACATTTATTTTTATCACCGACTTCAAAAGGAAGAGGTTATTAATTCGACACGTACGTATGTCATATTTTTGAAACCGCATTAAATTTATAAATGATAATTTAATAGAGCGTCCAAATAAATATATTTTTAGTTGTGTACATATTGCTAAGCACTAACGAAACTATTGCTAAGATTTTGACCAATCTATTTTAATTATAAGCTTACATTTACTTCAACTTAAAAAACAGTGCACGTTTCATCAAATCGGTTCATTTGTATTGAATATAATATTTTTGTATAGTTTGTATTTTTTACCATTAATTCTAATTCAGAATACCACCTATTAAAACTCAGTTTTTACAATTTTCTCGTATTTCAGGTGTATGCAACTTCAATGGTATGCATGGTTGTTTAAAATGTACAACTGTGGGCGAATACTCTCACCGATCTCATACAGTGACATTTTCTTCACGAAAATTTCCTAATAGAAACGACGAAGACTTCAGAGCCAAGAAATATGGTGCTCATCATAAAGCTGATTCTCCACTATTAGAACTTCCAATCAACATGGTTGAAGACTTTCCTGTGGGAGATTCACTACACCTTATTGATCTTGGAATAATGAAAAGGCTATTAGTTGGATGGCGTAATGGAAATTTTGGCATGTACACTACAAAATGGTGCGCAAGAGATATTATTAAAGTTAACGAATTCTTGATGGAATGTAAAATGCCTTCAGAGATACACAGATCAATACGTACACTTGACTGTCTTGCCCATTGGAAAGGTTCAGAATTCAGGACATTTTTACATTACGTGAGCATAGTCGCACTGATTGATGTCCTTCGTGACGATGTGTATCAACATTTTCTGAAGTTTTACTGTGCAATAACTATATGTACAGTTAAGAAATATAGCTTGCTCTTACCAGTAGCCAGAGAACTGCTTCAATACTTTGTAGAACAATTTAAAGATTTCTATGGTATCGACTATATAACGAGTAATGTGCATAATTTAATGCATGTTGCTGACGAAGTGGAAAAATTTGGTCCACTACAAACATTTAATGCATATCCTTTTGAAAACAAACTGTACACAATCAAAAATATGCTAAGGCAGGGTAATAAGCCTCTTTCACAATTAGCAAAACGAATAACTGAAGAAGCGATGCTTGATTTGAAGAATAATTTAAATAAGAAATCTAAGTATAGTGGCCCGTTTGTGATACAAAGACAAAATTGTCTAAGGCTTTATTTTGATAATTTTGTGTTATCACCTAAACTACAAGACAGATACTGCCTGACAAATGACAATGATATTGTAGAAGTTAAAGAAATTCAGTCATTACCTGAATTCAATATTATTCATATTCATGGTTATAAAATGAAGAACAAACTCGATATATTTCTGCTTCCAATTAAGTCATCATATCTAAATATGTATTCAGCTGAGGATAAGGCTGAAAATCGTGAAGAAGTTGTGTTATTAGCAAGAGATGTACAATGTAAACTAGTGTGTATTCAGCATGGAAAATCACTATACTATTTTCCTTTACTTCATACGGTTTAAATATCAAATTAAACGCAATATGTCAATCACATTTCTTTTATTCTCATCATAAAACAAATTAACTTAGTTTTCTTTAAATGAATCTAAGAAGAATTATATATCATACATAATTCTCATATCTTGTCTTATACTTAAAAGTAGACACTCATGATGATCTATAAAGCAACATAATTGTCTGATAAAGATTCTTAAAATTAGGCTTAACAATAATATTTATCGTATGTTGGTAATATAAATGTTGTACCCTTATTCACGATTCCTTATCTGCTAGTCTACGAACATACTTATAACCTCAGACTACTCGTAGTCTAAGTCTGAGTATAACATATTTACTGATTTCGGCAGTAATTAATTTGAAATCGACAATAGTAATATGATAAAAATATTACAAAGAAATAGAGTAGATAGGCTCCAAAATTCAGATTTGGTGTAGGAAAATAGGTGTGGCATATTTTAAACGTTCATTTAAAATTTTAAAAAATAATCAACTGAATAAGTGTGGCTAAAGGTCATCTTAAAACACAAAGATAAATTATGTAAATCGAGATCTACTTTTTATCCAGTCTGGCCAGTCTGTTCCAGGCCGCCTGGGGAAGTACCACACAATTATTCATCCGCCAAGCAGTAATGTGCAAGCAAGCATTGTGTTCCGGTCTGAAGGGCAATGTTTTCGGCAAAATTACTGGGCATGACGAGATTCAACAACAATATCTCAGGTTGACAGACGCAGTGCAGTGCCACGCATAATTTTGAATTTCAAAACACCGTGTCACTGTGTCTGATATGGTGGCACTGTGTCTGATATGGGCAATCATGATGCTTACCATCAGGCACCTGATTTGCTGGTCTTGTCACTTATTGTCATAAAAAAATACAAAATATGAATAATATAATATGTCCGTTGAAACACAATTCTACGTATAACTTAACTAAAAAAACATCAACATAAAGATTCTTCTTCATTTTCAATTGAGAAGTGACCGGTTTCTTCTTCTTCATTTTCTTTTACATTTTCTTCATTATTGACACTTTCTGAATCCTGTACATTTTCTTTGTTTTCATCGGATTTTTGTTCTTCCGGCTTATGAAGTTTACCATCATTATCTTTCTTTTTTTTGTCAAGTTTTACACGTTTACGTGTCGTTGATGACCTCTCTAGCTTAGCATTTTTTCTTTTGTTTGCATTCTTCAGAACGCTTTTGAAAAATTCCTCATTTTCTTGTACTGTGAAAGTGCGATCCCAAGTGAAAATCAACTCCCAAAAAAAGGAAACTGTGTTTTTGTAGCACTTCAAACTTATTTTTACGCCATCAGACCGACTGCTACCACTCCAGGAACATTTACACATAAAATCGCGCGTGAACATAATATCTACTAGCGCGTATGCACAGTTAATTCCTTTCCCACCGGAACACACTATCGCATAAGTTTCTTTTAATTGCTCTCTAGCTGTTTTTTCAGAGAGTAACTTTTCCATTTTATTTAAATCTTCAATACTGTTGATTGGTGCAATGCTGAATGGTTTATTTTCAGCACGAGTTTTCGACATACCCAGAGAAACAACTTCAGTTGCATTGAGTTTGTTGAGTTGCAATTGCACATTATCAATTTGGACAGAAATGCTAGAAATCTTGAGCATCATTCTTTTTTGATTGTCGATAATTGTCGCTATCATTTTTTCTTGATTTTCCAATACCTGACGAAAATTGTCAAAATTTTTATTGTTATCATTACTTTCTTGTGTTTCATTGGGCTTGGTGTTCATTTGGGCTTCATTCATCAAACAGAAGGTACCGAGGATTTCATCACCTGAAGACGTCAAAAAAAATTGTGACGACTCATTGACTTCATTAGTTACAGTAATTACTGATGACGGTGAGTTATCAGGTAAGGTGAAGACGGGTTCGTTCTGAGGTTCATCGCCTACGGGGGAGTTTTCTTGGTCTGCATACTGAAAAAAAAAAACTAATTAATGTTTTGAATTTTGTATTCTCTTTTTTTGTCATCACTTTCGTGTTCTGTGCGCTCTATCTGTAGGTATTTAATCTTAGGTTTAGGTATAATTGAAAAAAATAATATGAGAATAATTTGTTTTGTTGCGAGCATTTTTTTGATTGCAGTAAAAGCCGTACTTACCAATTTTTGCACGATCACATTCATATCAACTTCTTTTTGACTGACTTGTTTACTATTAGAGACTCTTGTCTCTTCATCGGTATCTGTATTAGACAGCAAAATATCTAGTTCGCGTTCAGCTTCCTCATAAGTTGGAATATTTCTTCTTTTTACTTGACACTTTATGTCCCGCCAATCAGGCTGTGGTAAAGTGATTGCGGCTTTCACAAGTCTTAACGCATTGCATTTAGGCCATTTTACTACATTATTACGTTCCCATGACGAAGGAGCAATCCAGTGTACGTATTTTCCTTTCTCTAAAGTTCGTACTATTATGTACGGCATTCTGAAATCAAATTATAATATATATTAATTCACAGTTACTAATGAAAATAGATAAGGGTGGTGAGTCTTACAGTAAATATTTTTTACCGCGCTTTATTTTAAACTTATTATTTATCTCTTATCTAGTGTCCGCCTGGCCAGCTACCACCCGCAAGTTAGAAAATCTGTCGCCAAAACATCTAATGTGTTCTGGCAGCTATACTTGAGAGCCAGTTCCCATTCTAGACCTAGCGTGCTTACCATCTTCGACCGCATCATCACTTACCAACAGGTGAGATAGTGGTCAAACGCTAGCTAAAAGATATAAAAAACTCTATTGACTTATCAAGAATCGGTGACAATACAATAATACAAACTAAAACGTGAAAAATAAATATAACTTTTTTCACAATATTACTAGTATTTTTCGTTCGTTATTATTTTCAGATTACATAAAAAATAATTTGTCACTTTTTAGTTTGATAAGCTATAAGCGTGGTTTTTAGTTTTTTAAACTACATTCATTATATTTAGTTCAATGATTGTAATCATTGATAAAAAAAATGATTGTAATATGTGGTAGTGAGCTTAATGACCGCTAACTACAATAAACTATTCTTAGTTCTATTACCCTCCTTTACTGCTATCAGTAACACAAGAAAGAGACAATAAGTCGCGCACTAAAATAAGTCGAATCTTAGTTTTCCACACAAGTTTAGACAGGATTTACGCATTCAACGCCCGTGACAACTAAAAAGCCGGATCTTGAGTGTCGCTAATGTACGGTTTTCTTTGCGGCTCAAATTGTTATTATAGTTTGACGCTGTCTCTTTCTTGTGTAATAGTGGACATATACGCTACGAGAAATCGTTACGATCAGACTGTACAGTTCGAACGGTACAGTTTATCGTACATGGCATACAAGCCATATACGCTACGAGAAGTCGTTACGATCAGACGGTACAATAAACGGTGCCGACGGTGATTCACTGCGATATAGCTCAATAAATTGTTCTAGCCATTCGCGATTAGTTTGAGACGCCATCTCCATGACGCGTGCGCACATCCATCCGAACTGAGAGTGACAACAAAACTGAACACAAAAACTGACGAGCGCATACACGTTACGACCAGTCGGCACAGTTCGTCCGATTCCGAAATCAATTGAAATTTTCATACTGTTCCGTTCGACTGCACAGTTTTAAAAAATCGGACGAAACTGTACAGTTTTATAACATACATGTAGCGATTTATCGGTACCGTTCGAACTGTACAGTCTGATCGTAACGATTTCTCGTAGCGTATATGTCCACCTTTACTGATAGTAAAGGAGAGCAATAGAACTAAGTATATGTAGGAATTAAGCTCAGTAACTCATAGAAAATATAGAAATACACTACTAAATAATACTGATTGAATTAAGTGCTTACGTTGAACGTTCATTCGGTGCGTAGGTATGCGAGACGAAGACGAATGATATACTCGGTCAGTCTACTTTAGTACATATTCTTATCTATGGGTCAGTCGACTGAATGTAGTAGTTCGCACCACAACATGTAACAACATGCAACTTATGAATATGGCACTTTGATCTACTCTGCTAACAAAACAAATATACCATGTTTAACTGGACGATGGCAGAACACACATCAGAGGACACGCGCGCGCCGGTGTTATCGCGTGAGCGCAGTATTGAGGCCTGCGTGCGACTGCTTTCTCCAACGAGAGAGGAGCGGGGAGGAAGAGCGCGGGGGCGGACGCGGGGCCCGGGCGGCGATGCACGCGTCTATACCTATATCTGCACTCGCGTATACTTATGTACATGCGTACTGTTACACATGTTTATAAATTAGATGTGTATTTGTATTTTGTAGATACCTATTATTATTTAATGTCATTATGATCAAAAATCTTTTTTCGTACTGTTTTGTTAATATTTTAGGTATTATATGAATATAGTAATTTATCACACGGCCACGTACTTATTAGGTATTTGAAAAATATCTCCCTACTCAGTTATTTATCTACTAGATAACAGATATAAGGCCCAAGTTATGATTGTTACTAACTATCGGTATTTAGCACAAAGTAAATATCCTATACTATACTATACTATATATAATTATATACTATATATACTATACTAGTGTCATGTAAGTTTATGTAAAATCGAATATAAATAAGATTTTTTACTGAAATTGTAAGGTACAAATTATGTCCATTATTGTAGGTACATTATCGATATTATGGTTTTGGGCAGTTACAACGGATCCCTACATTTATTTGCCCACCATGTTTAGGTTACGAATTTATTGTACTAAGGTTAAAAAACAGAATAAAACACGGTTCAATTGAAGTATTTTGCTTTTGCTTCAATGTGTTCTAATACTACTAGCACGGGATACCTAATACTGGAATAGAAAACATTTTATTAAATTATTACAACAGATTAATGTCACTCCATATCTAATAAAATATAATTATTTTCAGTAAATAGTCACCAGACATCGGGCGCTTGAATAATTTGTTTATAATACATATACTTATTCACAGTGTACTTACCTTCGCAGTAAAAAGTCAACTTCTTTGTCCACTAAGTTGAAACTAAAAACAATCATTTAATTTCACTTTCATAAACGAATGGCGGCGTTTTGGATCCGGCAATAATAATATAATTATATACATACATTACGCACTCACGCACATAATAAAACGAGAAGTTTAATAATTATATTAATGAAATAAAAAAAATGAGGCCTTTGTTATAGCCTTTGTGGATCTATACTAGAGCTCAAAGCGTTAATAAACACCTATTTGCCACCCTCATATCACTTAAAGTTACAGTGAGCGGCAGTGTAGTTCTACTGTACCACTTAAGGAGTTAGTATTCACCTATTTACAGCCCTCTTAGCACCCAAAGAGTTAATAAACGATATTATACTCTATTGTATCACTAAAGTAGTTAATTTTCGCCTATTTACCACGTTTTTATCCCTTCTAGTTTTAGGTGTCGCTATTATAGCTCTCTTATTGCTTAATTATACCTCTGAACCCATTCTATAACTCTGCTTTACCGTCATTCAACAACTTAAGGTGAAAAAAAAGTGTGCCCATTTCGGGGCTATAGTAGAGTTATAGTAAGCTCTAACTCTCAATGCGTGCCACTAATGTATAACTTTAAGATCTGGTTAGCGCTCTAATAGATTAACTATAACTCTTGTCTTATCGCCTAAGTGCTAGTTGGGTAGGATGTAATAGTGGGCAAGCTTGTATCAACACACGACTCCCTGCGTGGTAGTAGAGCACTGTCCAGTGTGCGCCTGGCCAGTTCTACGGGCTACTAGCTACTAGGATGTAATAGTGGGCAAGCTTGTTTCAACACACGACTCCCTGCGTGGTAGTAGAGCACTGTCCAGTGTGCGCCTGGCCAGTTCTACGGGCTACTAGCTACTAGGATGTAATAGTGGGCAAGCTTGTATCAACACACGACTCCCTGCGTGGTAGTAGAGCACTGTCCAGTGTGCGCCTGGCCAGTTCTACGGGCTACTAGCTACTAGGATGTAATAGTGGGCAAGCTTGTATCAACACACGACTCCCTGCGTGGTAGTAGAGCACTGTCCAGTGTGCGCCTGGCCAGTTCTACGGGCTACTAGCTACTAGGATGTAATAGTGGGCAAGCTTGTATCAACACACGACTCCCTGCGTGGTAGTAGAGCACTGTCCAGTGTGTGCCTGGCCAGTTCTACGGGCTACTAGCTACTAGGATGTAATAGTGGGCAAGCTTGTATCAACACACGACTCCCTGCGTGGTAGTAGAGCACTGTCCAGTGTGCGCCTGGCCAGTTCTACGGGCTACTAGCTACTAGGATGTAATAGTGGGCAAGCTTGTATCAACACACGACTCCCTGCGTGGTAGTAGAGCACTGTCCAGTGTGCGCCTGGCCAGTTCTACGGGCTACTAGCTACTAGGATGTAATAGTGGGCAAGCTTGTATCAACACACGACTCCCTGCGTGGTAGTAGAGCACTGTCCAGTGTGCGCCTGGCCAGTTCTACGGGCTACTAGCTACTAGGATGTAATAGTGGGCAAGCTTGTATCAACACACGACTCCCTGCGTGGTAGTAGAGCACTGTCCAGTGTGCGCCTGGCCAGTTCTACGGGCTACTAGCTACTAGGATGTAATAGTGGGCAAGCTTGTATCAACACACGACTCCCTGCGTGGTAGTAGAGCACTGTCCAGTGTGCGCCTGGCCAGTTCTACGGGCTACTAGCTACTAGGATGTAATAGTGGGCAAGCTTGTATCAACACACGACTCCCTGCGTGGTAGTAGAGCACTGTCCAGTGTGCGCCTGGCCAGTTCTACGGGCTACTAGCTACTAGGATGTAATAGTGGGCAAGCTTGTATCAACACACGACTCCCTGCGTGGTAGTAGAGCACTGTCCAGTGTGCGCCTGGCCAGTTCTACGGGCTACTAGCTACTAGGATGTAATAGTGGGCAAGCTTGTATCAACACACGACTCCCTGCGTGGTAGTAGAGCACTGTCCAGTGTGCGCCTGGCCAGTTCTACGGGCTACTAGCTACTAGGATGTAATAGTGGGCAAGCTTGTATCAACACACGACTCCCTGCGTGGTAGTAGAGCACTGTCCAGTGTGCGCCTGGCCAGTTCTACGGGCTACTAGCTACTAGGATGTAATAGTGGGCAAGCTTGTATCAACACACGACTCCCTGCGTGGTAGTAGAGCACTGTCCAGTGTGCGCCTGGCCAGTTCTACGGGCTACTAGCTACTAGGATGTAATAGTGGGCAAGCTTGTATCAACACACGACTCCCTGCGTGGTAGTAGAGCACTGTCCAGTGTGTGCCTGGCCAGTTCTACGGGCTACTAGCTACTAGGATGTAATAGTGGCAAGCTTGTATCAACACACGACTCCCTGCGTGGTAGTAGAGCACTGTCCAGTGTGCGCCTGGCCAGTTCTACGGGCTACTAGCTACTAGGATGTAATAGTGGGCAAGCTTGTATCAACACACGACTCCCTGCGTGGTAGTAGAGCACTGTCCAGTGTGCGCCTGGCCAGTTCTACGGGCTACTAGCTACTAGGATGTAATAGTGGGCAAGCTTGTATCAACACACGACTCCCTGCGTGGTAGTAGAGCACTGTCCAGTGTGCGCCTGGCCAGTTCTACGGGCTACTAGCTACTAGGATGTAATAGTGGGCAAGCTTGTATCAACACACGACTCCCTGCGTGTAGTAGAGCACTGTCCAGTGTGTGCCTGGCCAGTTCTACGGGCTACTAGCTACTAGGATGTAATAGTGGGCAAGCTTGTATCAACACACGACTCCCTGCGTGGTAGTAGAGCACTGTCCAGTGTGCGCCTGGCCAGTTCTACGGGCTACTAGCTACTAGGATGTAATAGTGGGCAAGCTTGTATCAACACACGACTCCCTGCGTGGTAGTAGAGCACTGTCCAGTGTGCGCCTGGCCAGTTCTACGGGCTACTAGCTACTAGGATGTAATAGTGGGCAAGCTTGTATCAACACACGACTCCCTGCGTGGTAGTAGAGCACTGTCCAGTGTGCGCCTGGCCAGTTCTACGGGCTACTAGCTACTAGGATGTAATAGTGGGCAAGCTTGTATCAACACACGACTCCCTGCGTGGTAGTAGAGCACTGTCCAGTGTGTGCCTGGCCAGTTCTACGGGCTACTAGCTACTAGGATGTAATAGTGGGCAAGCTTGTATCAACACACGACTCCCTGCGTGGTAGTAGAGCACTGTCCAGTGTGCGCCTGGCCAGTTCTACGGGCTACTAGCTACTAGGATGTAATAGTGGGCAAGCTTGTATCAACACACGACTCCCTGCGTGGTAGTAGAGCACTGTCCAGTGTGCGCCTGGCCAGTTCTACGGGCTACTAGCTACTAGGATGTAATAGTGGGCAAGCTTGTATCAACACACGACTCCCTGCGTGGTAGTAGAGCACTGTCCAGTGTGCGCCTGGCCAGTTCTACGGGCTACTAGCTACTAGGATGTAATAGTGGGCAAGCTTGTATCAACACACGACTCCCTGCGTGGTAGTAGAGCACTGTCCAGTGTGCGCCTGGCCAGTTCTACGGGCTACTAGCTACTAGGATGTAATAGTGGGCAAGCTTGTATCAACACACGACTCCCTGCGTGGTAGTAGAGCACTGTCCAGTGTGCGCCTGGCCAGTTCTACGGGCTACTAGCTACTAGGATGTAATAGTGGGCAAGCTTGTATCAACACACGACTCCCTGCGTGGTAGTAGAGCACTGTCCAGTGTGCGCCTGGCCAGTTCTACGGGCTACTAGCTACTAGGATGTAATAGTGGGCAAGCTTGTATCAACACACGACTCCTGCGTGGTAGTAGAGCACTGTCCAGTGTGCGCCTGGCCAGTTCTACGGGCTACTAGCTACTAGGATGTAATAGTGGGCAAGCTTGTATCAACACACGACTCCCTGCGTGGTAGTAGAGCACTGTCCAGTGTGCGCCTGGCCAGTTCTACGGGCTACTAGCTACTAGGATGTAATAGTGGGCAAGCTTGTATCAACACACGACTCCCTGCGTGGTAGTAGAGCACTGTCCAGTGTGCGCCTGGCCAGTTCTACGGGCTACTAGCTACTAGGATGTAATAGTGGGCAAGCTTGTATCAACACACGACTCCCTGCGTGGTAGTAGAGCACTGTCCAGTGTGCGCCTGGCCAGTTCTACGGGCTACTAGCTACTAGGATGTAATAGTGGGCAAGCTTGTATCAACACACGACTCCCTGCGTGGTAGTAGAGCACTGTCCAGTGTGCGCCTGGCCAGTTCTACGGGCTACTAGCTACTAGGATGTAATAGTGGGCAAGCTTGTATCAACACACGACTCCCTGCGTGGTAGTAGAGCACTGTCCAGTGTGCGCCTGGCCAGTTCTACGGGCTACTAGCTACTAGGATGTAATAGTGGGCAAGCTTGTATCAACACACGACTCCCTGCGTGGTAGTAGAGCACTGTCCAGTGTGCGCCTGGCCAGTTCTACGGGCTACTAGCTACTAGGATGTAATAGTGGGCAAGCTTGTATCAACACACGACTCCCTGCGTGGTAGTAGAGCACTGTCCAGTGTGTGCCTGGCCAGTTCTACGGGCTACTAGCTACTAGGATGTAATAGTGGGCAAGCTTGTATCAACACACGACTCCCTGCGTGGTAGTAGAGCACTGTCCAGTGTGCGCCTGGCCAGTTCTACGGGCTACTAGCTACTAGGATGTAATAGTGGGCAAGCTTGTATCAACACACGACTCCCTGCGTGGTAGTAGAGCACTGTCCAGTGTGCGCCTGGCCAGTTCTACGGGCTACTAGCTACTAGGATGTAATAGTGGGCAAGCTTGTATCAACACACGACTCCCTGCGTGGTAGTAGAGCACTGTCCAGTGTGCGCCTGGCCAGTTCTACGGGCTACTAGCTACTAGGATGTAATAGTGGGCAAGCTTGTATCAACACACGACTCCCTGCGTGGTAGTAGAGCACTGTCCAGTGTGCGCCTGGCCAGTTCTACGGGCTACTAGCTACTAGGATGTAATAGTGGGCAAGCTTGTATCAACACACGACTCCCTGCGTGGTAGTAGAGCACTGTCCAGTGTGCGCCTGGCCAGTTCTACGGGCTACTAGCTACTAGGATGTAATAGTGGGCAAGCTTGTATCAACACACGACTCCCTGCGTGGTAGTAGAGCACTGTCCAGTGTGCGCCTGGCCAGTTCTACGGGCTACTAGCTACTAGGATGTAATAGTGGGCAAGCTTGTATCAACACACGACTCCCTGCGTGGTAGTAGAGCACTGTCCAGTGTGCGCCTGGCCAGTTCTACGGGCTACTAGCTACTAGGATGTAATAGTGGGCAAGCTTGTATCAACACACGACTCCCTGCGTGGTAGTAGAGCACTGTCCAGTGTGCGCCTGGCCAGTTCTACGGGCTACTAGCTACTAGGATGTAATAGTGGGCAAGCTTGTATCAACACACGACTCCCTGCGTGGTAGTAGAGCACTGTCCAGTGTGCGCCTGGCCAGTTCTACGGGCTACTAGCTACTAGGATGTAATAGTGGGCAAGCTTGTATCAACACACGACTCCCTGCGTGGTAGTAGAGCACTGTCCAGTGTGTGCCTGGCCAGTTCTACGGGCTACTAGCTACTAGGATGTAATAGTGGGCAAGCTTGTATCAACACACGACTCCCTGCGTGGTAGTAGAGCACTGTCCAGTGTGCGCCTGGCCAGTTCTACGGGCTACTAGCTACTAGGATGTAATAGTGGGCAAGCTTGTATCAACACACGACTCCCTGCGTGGTAGTAGAGCACTGTCCAGTGTGCGCCTGGCCAGTTCTACGGGCTACTAGCTACTAGGATGTAATAGTGGGCAAGCTTGTATCAACACACGACTCCCTGCGTGGTAGTAGAGCACTGTCCAGTGTGCGCCTGGCCAGTTCTACGGGCTACTAGCTACTAGGATGTAATAGTGGGCAAGCTTGTATCAACACACGACTCCCTGCGTGGTAGTAGAGCACTGTCCAGTGTGCGCCTGGCCAGTTCTACGGGCTACTAGCTACTAGGATGTAATAGTGGGCAAGCTTGTATCAACACACGACTCCCTGCGTGGTAGTAGAGCACTGTCCAGTGTGCGCCTGGCCAGTTCTACGGGCTACTAGCTACTAGGATGTAATAGTGGGCAAGCTTGTATCAACACACGACTCCCTGCGTGGTAGTAGAGCACTGTCCAGTGTGCGCCTGGCCAGTTCTACGGGCTACTAGCTACTAGGATGTAATAGTGGGCAAGCTTGTATCAACACACGACTCCCTGCGTGGTAGTAGAGCACTGTCCAGTGTGCGCCTGGCCAGTTCTACGGGCTACTAGCTACTAGGATGTAATAGTGGGCAAGCTTGTATCAACACACGACTCCCTGCGTGGTAGTAGAGCACTGTCCAGTGTGCGCCTGGCCAGTTCTACGGGCTACTAGCTACTAGGATGTAATAGTGGGCAAGCTTGTATCAACACACGACTCCCTGCGTGGTAGTAGAGCACTGTCCAGTGTGCGCCTGGCCAGTTCTACGGGCTACTAGCTACTAGGATGTAATAGTGGGCAAGCTTGTATCAACACACGACTCCCTGCGTGGTAGTAGAGCACTGTCCAGTGTGCGCCTGGCCAGTTCTACGGGCTACTAGCTACTAGGATGTAATAGTGGGCAAGCTTGTATCAACACACGACTCCCTGCGTGGTAGTAGAGCACTGTCCAGTGTGCGCCTGGCCAGTTCTACGGGCTACTAGCTACTAGGATGTAATAGTGGGCAAGCTTGTATCAACACACGACTCCCTGCGTGGTAGTAGAGCACTGTCCAGTGTGCGCCTGGCCAGTTCTACGGGCTACTAGCTACTAGGATGTAATAGTGGGCAAGCTTGTATCAACACACGACTCCCTGCGTGGTAGTAGAGCACTGTCCAGTGTGCGCCTGGCCAGCTACCGCCCTCCACTTGGAAAATATGTCGCCAAACCAGTTTCCATGCTAGGCCTAGTGTGCTACCATACTCGACTAAGTGCCCTCTATCGACAATATACAATGTCGTTGAGTACCGGCCCCTCATGCCAAATGCGCATGCGTGCGATACAAATGTCATAATACCGATCCGTTGTGGCAAGTGAAGAGGGGCAAGTCTACGCTATAATATGGGGACGACATCGTTTATACAGTGTGGTAATTAAACTCAAACCCTGGAGGGAAACTACTTTAAATCCTTAAGCTAGCTCATTTTACTTAAAGGAGACATTCCTTTATATTTGAAAAGAAACAAATCTGCATTAAAAGATTTTTTTAAACTCGCTTGCTTCGCCCGGGACTCGAACCAACTAAAATTAAAAAAAATAAACACTCTTTATTTTAATATACTAATCGGTAGTATTAATATTCAGGATAAAGTTTCTCTAAAAAATGTTTGGTTACTGTTCACTTTTAACAAGTAAAAGACACGTAACAGTTCTGTTATCTCTCCAACACTCAAAGACTTCGTATGAAGTACTACTAATAATATCATTTTTCAACAAGATGGTGCACCTGCCCACAACAGCAGAATTGCCAGGGCATATCTTAATGAAAATTTCAATGCCTGGATAGGTACAAACGGGACGATTAGATGGCCTGCAAGAAGTCCAGACCTGACGCCCATGGACTTCTTTTTATGGGGTCATGTAAAAAATGTTGTTTATGAAACTTGCTATGAAACCGTTCAAGAGCTAAGGATTGCGATAGAAAATGTTATTAGGGGCATACACCACAACACTTTGCTGAAGGCTACAAGAAATGAATTTCAACGGCGACTAATGTTGTGTAGCCGGAACGACGGGGCTCATTTCGAACAATTTATCAGTTAAATAATTAAGTGTTACAAAATTGATAGTAAAATAAAGTTGATGTTAGATTTAACGATTATTTTTATTTTTAAGACCTAATGTTTGTTAGAGAAACTTTATCCTGAATATTAATACTACCGATTAGTATATTAAAATAAAGTGTTTATTTTTTTAAATTTTAGTTGGTTCGAGTCCCGGGCGAAGCAAGCGAGTTTAAAAAAATCTTTTAATGCAGATTTGTTTCTTTTAAAAAATAAAGGAATGTCTCCTTTAAGTAAAATGAGCTAGCTTAAGGATTTAAAGTAGTTTCCCTCCAGGGCCTGAGTTTAATTTCCACACTGTATAATCGTACGGTAGTTTAGCTACAGTGAGCTTTGCGCGGGATAACATTTCATTACGAGATGCGTTGACAGCCAGTTCCAGAGACAAATGTTACTAAATATACTGGGTTATTACTGCTTGTTTACATTTTATCTTCAACTGAAAGAATAATATGGAAATGCAGCCGTGGATGTAGCCACGTGTTCCACTCTAATGAGTAGAATGGTGTAGGTACAAATTCCCGTTTAACGAAGTAACAGAAAGCTTGCTGTATCAATAACGTAACGTATGCAGCTCACGCGAACATAAAATCAGTATTTTGTTGACTTTTACCTCCTGTTTTTTAGTTTTAGGTATCGCGTTACTAAAGTAGTATCGATGTTTGGCTCATTACACCTACTCGAGACAATTATACGCGTTCCACGACGGTTTACGACCCTGTAATGTTGTTATCATTACACGTAATATATGTAAATGTATGTAACGTAATAATAATGTAAGTAATGCGTTCCGCTCCGGAGGGCGAAACGGCCGGAACTATTCATTCACCGTACTTTTTAATTTGCGGTTTCTTTTCGAGCCGTACCTTGGGATAGTCCGGGGTCAGCTCCCACTGGCGCCAGTCATTCGCGGTGGGATCGCTCGCTTCTGGACAAGCGCTCGTAGTAGGGTATAGTAGTCTAACATAAGTACATCATTATACTTAGAGCCAGTTTCAGATAGAGTGCCTCATAAGTTACCTACCGGATAAACTGCTATATGTCAGACTAGAAGTGCCCCGCGGCTTTGCCGCGTTAAAACTTCGTTCATTTATTTAAAACTTTTCTTTCGCTAAATCTTTCTATCATAACACTTCAAAAAAAAAATTAGCCAAACCGCTCCACCTGTTTTCAATTTATGGCGAGACCATGGGAAATAGAAATTATTTTTTATACAACCCAGTAAAAGCATTTTGATTGTCAGCCTTTTTCCCTTAAACACATATTAATATTACGAGGTACTTTATATTACTCGTACTTACTACACTTATTTATTTACAGAAGTACTTGTGTGGCGTTTCGAATAAAAAAGACTATCTAATCCTGTTTCTCCATACAAATTTTGAACCCCCGTTTCATCTTAAGGTGTGAATTTAAAAAAAAAACACCTAAGCAACTAAGACAAATATACCCTCCAAATTTCAAATCTCTACGACTAGCGGTTTAGGCTGTGCGTTGTCTCTGAGTCAGTCAGTCAGTCAGTATGTCAGGGCAAAGAGTCTTATAAGTCAGTCAGTCACGTGCTTTGCCTACCTTTTGCATAGAGGTATATAAGAGCTTAGTCTACCTTACATTACAACTTGGCCAATAAGTTATTTAATCAATTACTTAATTTGCCAATGATGACTATGTAGCTTTCATATTATATGCTTTAATGACTATATTGAAACACGTCGAGAAATAACTACTTCCCCCCTCTCCCACCTTTATCTCCTTAATTCCGAAATTCTTAAAATTAAATTAGCTATTTTATGAACTAAAACCAACGTTTTCCGACTGCTTTTTAACCGTCTTCACAAAAAAGGAGGAAAAGGAGGTTCTCAATGCCTCGGAACTTTTTTTTATGTGTGTTCACCGATTACTCAAAGATGCCTGAACCGATTTGGAAAATTCTTTTCTTGTTTCAAAGGGTACCCTTCCCAGGTGGTCCCATTTAAATTTTAACGAAATCGGCCAAGCCGTTTTTAATATATCAAACATTAACATTTGTACATTTAACATTTGTATTACGACGTATTTACTTATCTCGACGACTTACTACTTGGATGGCACTTTACTTACTGGCACAGATTATGTAATAGTTACTAGGTCTACTGGCTACTTTGACTAGCGCGATGTTTGAAGTCGGTTCTTTTAGTTTTTTAAACGATCTTAAATTATTGTCTAAGCTATCTCAATAATATAGTTTTCGATTTATTCTCATATAGAGTAAAATAAATACCCTATTCGGAATTCGATATCCTCTTACTTTAACGATTTTGTAAGACGCATTGACAAGGTAGTGGTAGTATTGACTTGATCTACATCTGTGAATATAACATTATTTTTACCATAGTTACAGTGGATGTACATCGAGCGGTACCTCGTAAATTCCGGCTATTTTTGTATCGCTTTAATCGAACGGTTTGCATGAAACTACCGCTTATTGTATCCACTCCTAGAGCTTTTTAACAGCTGTAATACGATTGTTTGCTGTTGATTTTACTGTTTCGTTTTGTCGTCCGTTTTCGTGGACCATCTTACGACAAGAACCTGCAAAAAATATCATTATCAAAGGGTAATCAAGCTCTACAGACTGTAGGGAAACCCGGAATAACGAAATAAGGTGATGCTATGTGTATGGTGGGATTGGAAGGTCATCGTTCATGGAAAAACCATCAAATTGTATCTCTACTGCCAATAAGTAATGAAACTCAAACAAGAAATTTAGAAAAAACACAGATTAAACATTGAGAGAGCTTGGTCGAGGAGTGTAAATGCATCCACCAGTATAGTCCTGACCTTGTACCCTCAGATTTTCACCTTTTTCGGTCTCTTCAGAATATTTTGAGTAGTGTAGTTTAACATCAAGAGAGGACTCACAACAAATTTTCTTTGTTATAAATATTAAATAACGGGACTTTTCTTTGATTAAAAATCCTAAGTTTTCTATTCGATTATGTCACTGGAGACAAGATGGCAAAAAGTTATCATACGATCATCACGACTACAATAATGAGCCATCAGCACACCACGAGCGCTCTCGTGTCCTATTGGTTACCTTCTTTAATTTAAGAAATTATACTTTAAAACGCAATTTTAAGATGAGGTTTATAAGAAAATCTTAAATCTATAAGAAAATCTTATTGTTTAGCTTGCAGCCATGTAGCTGCATTAATTTTTTGTTTTTTCCATTGACGATAACATTCACTGTCAAATATTATAGATGAACTGTCGCTTTTTGAGAGAGCTAGCTACACGATTGTACCGCACCCACTGCGGACAGGGATCGGCCAATATTATAACCTTTTATCCATAAAGATTCCCCTAAGATCAGAGATGTATATAGTGTGTGTGTGTGTAGCTGAACGTGCAGAGCGGCGCAGGCAATGCTGGCAGTGAGGCGTACGGCGGCGCAGGGGGCGGCGCGGGGGGCGGGGCGGGCGCGCTCAGCTCGGGCTCGGCTTCCTCGGGCGCGCACTCCCCGGCCTCCCCGCCGCACGCGCACCACGCGCACCACGCGCGCCTGCGCACCAAGGAGGAGGACCTCTCCGCGCACTCGCGTGCCTCCGCAGACGGTCAGTATCACTTACCACCTGACCTCTCCATCGCGCTGCGTGTCATGCGACGTGACGTAACGTGTGTCCACTGTCGCAGGCGGCGGCTCCTCCGAGTCGGAGGGCGAGTGCGGCGCGGCGTGCGGCGGCGCGCGCGCGCGGGCGCAGTATGTCAGCGCGAACTGCGTCGTGTTCACGCACTATTCGGGCGACGTCGCCGCCGTCGTCGACGAGCACTTCACGCGCGCGCTGGCCGGCGACAAGCATAAAGGTAAATTACACTTCTGAATGCGGCCCTGGCCTCTCCGGTTCCGCTCGTGGACTGGATATGACCTACGACCGATTACGACTGTTTTTTTATTTTACTAATGTTAGAAACGTGCCGCTGTAAGGTCGCCATGTAAGGTGGCCGGTTGGCCAAGGGAAGACGGGAGACATCAGCTAGCGGGAGTTCAATCAAACCACACAACTTTACATGATGATGTCCGTTTATTGACTACTCAAGTAATAATACATATTATAACAAATAGTTATGTTAAATGCAGCGCAGGCAAATGTAGGTAAAATGCAATATTAACAATATACCTTATACCTACCTAAGTATACACACTACACCGCCACATAATGTCGAGTGAGCAAACCGGTGAATAGTTAGTGTTTTCGAAAAAATGTATGTAGATATCGACGGCCTAGTATCTATTTCGATAAAAACATATCGCACAGCAAAATAATGCCCTTCAGGCAGATCTCGGCGTGAACGATCGGACGATGACGCGCGGAATGCTATAATAATCAATCGTTTTGTGACAGCATCTAGTCGCGGGAGCGTGTGGGTTAGGTTTCCACTTCATTAAAATGTATGAACCGGTCAGGTGCGTCGCTCGTACCGGGAAGTGCACGCAAAAACTGCGCGCGACCGCCGCTGCAGCGCTGTAGCGCTGGATGCGCAGCGTGCCACTCTTTGTAATTACTGAGTATTTGCTTACGTACCGAGTACTGTACCTTCCCTCTCATGCAGTCATCGTCGACGGAGGTGATCGCTGTTCATTCGTATGAAGCGCTGGGGTCGGTAGGTGCCGGCTCGATGACGCGGCCGCGCGGGCGTGTGTATGACGCAACGCGACCGGTTTTCGCCGAAGGCATTCCCGACCAAAAACTGGGTCGAGTCGTGAATTCGAGCTCCGACCGGACTCGAACCGCAGTCGCTCGGCCGCGATTAGATGAAAAACCGGGGCCATTACCTAAAAGATGTCTCAGATCGCAGAAAGGCGCCGCGCGACAAAAACGAACACGCAGCATATATTCCCGCCAGCTCTGTGACGGCGGCCGCCGCATTCCTGCGCCGGGAGCGAGGCCACGCCGCGCTGCAACCCTACATTTGTCTTATACAAACATCCTTTACGAATATACACGTTCGAACACAGGTGGAAGGCCCGATACTTATACCTATCGTAGTTCCACCTGACTTGCTACCAAAAAGTAGCTTCCCACCATCGAGAAGAAGATCTGTCGACACAGCCTTACGGTGTTCCGTTAGGTTAGCGTGTTCACTATCCTCGACCACATTATCGCTTATCACCTGGTGAGATAGTGGGCGAACGGTATCAGCCTATCAGATACATTAAAATGTATTTACAAACCTTACTTATTATTAAATTACAGCATGTAAATCATGCTGGAGTTCACCTGCCTAGGGTTCTGGCCATGTTCTATTCCCTGTGCATGGGACATTCCTATCTGCTTGCATAAACACCGTAGTGGTTCCTATCGTGAGAAGTAACCCGGGTATATTAGCGATGTCAACAACCATAGACCGAACTCCTTGGCTACCATTATGTCTAAACTACTTGACAGTTTGCTGAACACTCAGCTTGATAGATGTCTTGAGATACACGAAGGTTTCAAATCCGGCTTTCTACCGAGACAGCTATTTTGGTGTCTGTCAAGTATTATACTGATCGTAAAACACCGGTTTATGCCTGTTTCCTCGACCTTTCGATGGCGTTTGATCTGGTTTCCTATGATATTCTGTGGAACAAACTGAATGATACAGAATTACCAAGTGAAGTAACTCAGATCCCTAAAATATTAGTACCGGAGCCAGGTCAACGTCTGCCGACGGTCGGTTACACTATCGGACTCATACAGGTTGGAGTGCGGGGTGAGGCAAGGGGGGTTGACCTCACCGACGCTTTTCAACCTCTATGTTAACGCCGTTATAGAGAAGCTCAGCAGCACTTATGTTGGTTGCCACGTAGGTGGAGTTTGTGTTAACAATATCTACTACAATATATATCACCTACAATTGTGCGTGCTGCACCTACAATTGTGTGTGCTGCACCTACAATTGTGCGTGCTGCACCTACAATTGTGCGTGCTGCACCTACAATTGTGTGTGCTACACCTACAACTGTGCGTGCTGCACCTACAATTGTGTGTGCTGCACCTACAATTGTGCGTGCTGCATCTACAATTGTGCGTGCTGCACCTACAATTGTGTGTGCTGCACCTACAACTGTGCGTGCTGCACCTACAATTGTGTGTGCTGCACCTACTATTGTGTGTGCTGCACCTACAATTGTGTGTGCTGCACCTATAATTGTGCGTGCTGCACCTACATTTTAGCTTACACTTTATAACATTTCACATTTTAACAAAAGGAGAATCAAACAACTGTCTATTGCATAGAGACTAATCACGCTCATAGATAATGTTGGTACCTACCTAACTTAGATGTGAGTGTTTCTAAACCCAGTTCTATGTGTAGGAGTGTATGTGTGTGTGTACCGGCAGAGGGTGTGCCCATGGGGTCCCGCAACCTGCCCGCGTCGTTCTTCAACGCGGCGGCGGCGGCGGGCGCGGGCTCGGGCGGAGCCTGCGCCGGACTCGACATCTACGAGTACGACCCCTGGCACCAGCACTACCCGGGGTGAGCGCCTCACTACACTCACACTCTCTCTGTTTCTCCTGTTGCTGTCACACTGTTCATACACACCTAACTCACTACCTCCGGACCGAGAGCACGGTAATATTATAATACAGTATTGTGACTCGGCCCTGTCCTTGAGATCAAAAGAGTAGCTGCGCGGCAGCTGGCGGCACCGTGCGGTACGTACACGCGCGATAGGGCTGCCCGCCTACAGTATTTTAATTTCATTTACCTACTTGACGATCTTTCTAGTTTTTTGTGATTGTAATAAGTATTATATTTTTTATTTAATAAAATGAAATCCGTTGTGAAAATATAACAATACATATTTTATATACTTACATATCTTACTCAAAAAGTAAATTACAATGTAAATCGTATTAGGTAGGTACCTGCTATTTATTACTCTCTTAATAATTTCAGAATGCTATTTCGTCGAATTCTATAATATACGTAAGTAGGTCAGTACATAAGTAAGTAGATAGTCTAGCCTAGGAAACTACCTAAATACTAGTCAATTTTGAACACGAGCGTAGACTATAGGTCACTCGTGTGAAGTCGTGCGTCACTTTTTTCACCCTATCCATTTATATATTTGTTAATCCAGTAGTGTAACAAAATATTTCATTAAAAAAGAATTTCGTACTAGTAAGTACGAAATTTCTTTTTTTTTATGGTGGATATGTCGCTATACCTACTGGTATATAAAAAATATGTTATACTCTTCCCGTTCGGAGCTTTCAGGTAATTAAAAAAATGTTATATCTGGGTGCGTTATTGAAGAATTCAAACACCCATAAACAGCACAATATAGTCTATAACTCCTCTGTGCTATATTAAGTAAATTATTTATATATATTCTCAATCAATCAAATATTCACAATTAGCACGCTTACTACTTAAACGGCTTAAACCGTCATTACACGATCGTACCTTCACACGGTTCGTTCGTCACTGCAGCGTGCGGCGCAACCACATTTATCGTGAGTTGTGTACCGAGTGTGTACCGAACTCGAAGCGTAGGCATGACGCGTGTTCCGACCGTTACTATGGAGTCACAATACTGGTTATTATATTACCGTGCCGAGAGTGTCGCTAATACTAACCATGTAACATCCTCGCTACGTGCGTACCGTGATGATAGATGAGTGTAACGAGATAGAGTCCGCTCCGCGATGTCACACCTGCCGTCGTATTATAGCTATCTTCAGATGGTACACTGGTCGCCGGCTGGATGCGGTCCCCTGTAACGATGTGTGTGTGTAGGTACGGGTCGGCGGCGCACCGGCACGCGGCGGAATACCACGCGGCGGCGGCCGCCACGGCGCACCACAGCATGGCGGCGGCCGGCTACGGCGGCCTGCTGCTCGGCCGCGGCTCGCTGCACCACCAGTACAAGCCGGTGGAGTGGCCGCACGCGCACGCGCACGCGCACGCTCACGCGCAGCACCACGCGCCGCACCTCGACCCCGCCGCCTGCTCGCCCTACTCCTACCCCGCCGTGCCCGGTCAGTACCTCTCTACTCTACTCTACTCTACTCTACCTACCTTTATCATGTGTATAATAGCGGCGTACTGACGGCTGCAGGTTGTATAGATGAGTGACACTCGTATCTCCGAGTCCGACACACTCCGCAGTCCGCACACGAGTCACATTCTGATCGGAGCGCTCGCAATGTGAGCAATGCGCGACCGATACTCTCACCGACCTCAGACATTAGTACCTACCGGTTTAATAAATGGACGACGACATTAAATATTTAGGTTATTTATGCTTATACTCTGAATGTACATAATTATCGTGTTATTTATTTATTGTGGTGGCGTGTGTACCGCGCTCGGCCGGCGGTGTTGCCGGAGCTCCTACACAACAATGCGACAAATCTCGTCGGGCCTCTTAATTATACGTATCATAAATACTCGCCGCTAATTGACATAAAATTATGTGTATTTTTCTTTTCGGAACGCCCATTAGACGATATCAAAAGCATTTCTGTAATGCTGTTACAGTATTTCGGTATTCGCCATGAAAGAACGCGATAAATAATCGGCCGTGTGCGCGGTGCGGCCGGCCGGCCGGGTGGGGCGCGCAGCGGATTTTCATTTTCAAAGAGATTCCTTTCATTTCGGGCGCGTATATGTTATTTGTGATGATTGAGGCGCGTCATCCGAGTGACAAAACAAAGCATTCCGACCGTGTGAGGTTCCGCGTGGCCCTTACTTTTAAGGGGCGTAATTTGTTTTTAGTGGTGTAGTTTAAGAATTTTCGGCTTTGACGCCAGAGGTAAGCCGAGTTCAATCCCCGCCGTGCACCAACTTTTCTATCGGAACATTTGTGTGCGCTTTTCACAGTGGCCCTTCGGTGGAGGAAGAAACTCCCAACCCCCGCATGGTGGTAGGACACTATCACCTAGTGTCCGCCTGGCCAGCTAAGTACCACCCTCAAGTTAGAAAATCTATCGCCAAAACATCTAATGTGTTCCGGCAGCAATCCTTCAAAGGCAGTTCCCATTCCAGGCCTAACATGCTACCATCCTCGATCGCATCATCACTTACCAACAGGGGAGATAGTGGTCAAACGCAGCGTATATCATATAAAAGCCGAGGTCCGCAGGAGGTGTCTGCGACGATGCACAGCGCGCCCTCTCCCGGCGAGAGTCGGCAGCGCGTCGCCGGGAGGAGAGGGCGCGGCGGCGAGTTGAAAGGGCCGCAGGACGCGCGCCCTAATGACGGCGATTAAAATTAATTTGCGCCGAGGCTGTACGTCTCGGTCGCAAATTAAATTCTTGTCTCGGCCGAGCGGGCTCCCCCGACCCCCCCCCCCCCTCCCCCCGCGGGCCCGCTTGATAGATACCGTCCCGCCGGCTTCCGCTCTACAGTCGGCAGCTCGCCGCTGTCTAGAGAGGGGCACCTCCTGTCGACCCGCGCACAGTGCTCAGCTCTACGATCATATTCCTACTATTTATGTAGATGTACCTACTTATACCATCTAGGATTCATTTAGTGTCAATGCATCTTCTTATTATAAAAATATATAAGTAGATATTATTATAAAAAATAAACTGCCCAAGTGCAAGTCGGACCTGCACTCGTAGGGTTCCGTACCACACTACAGTATTTTATAAGAGCAAAAAATACCACTATCAATTTTCGCTAGCTAAAAATAATAATTAATAAACATTTTATCAAAACAGAGTTGTGAGCCGCGTGCTTATTTCTTAAAACGCCATCTAACGTCTAACGCACGGTATCTAAGTGAAAGTTAACACAAAGGTGTTAGGGATCGGTATTTCAATACAACGCCATCTAAGGACGTTTACCTAAGCGTTCATACATGCATACATACATATAATCACGCCTTTTTCCCGTTGGGGTAGGCAGAGACTACTTTTTTTCCACATGCTACGATCCTGACATACCTATCTCTTCCGCTTCTTCCACTTTCATGAGCGCCTTCATACATTCTCGCCGGTTATAGGTACTTTTGACTTGGCCTTTGTTTAAAACGTCTCCGATCTGGTCGTGATACGTTCGCATAGGTCGGCCTCTACCAACTGTACCATTCACACTCGTCTCATAAATCTGTTTCGTCAATATTTCTTCATCCATCCTTGTAGTAGATAGAAACTACGAGTATGTATTTAGTAAGTAGGTAGATACATGTAGGTAGTATCTATCTTATACCTATTAGACTAGGCTGGCACCGACTTCAAATAGATGAGTGGTTAGCGCTCATAATAATTATATTAATTTATTTTTCGCTTTTGAGTGCCTATTTCTGGGTTTTAAGTCGGTTTATTTTTTTAAAAATAATTTATAGTATTTGTTGTTATAGCGGCAACAGAAATACATTATCTGTGAAAATTTCAACTGTCTAACTATCACGGTTCATGAGATACAACCTGGTGACAGACAGACAGACAGACAGACGGACAGCGGAGTCTTAGTAATAGGGTCCCGTTTTACTCTTTGGGTATGGAACCCTAAAACGATTGTATAAAAACTTACGTAGACACGATTAGTCAAATTTATTTTTAGTGTACTTACCGCTTTGCTTTGAGTCCTTGATATCTTCTCTGGTTCTCGCCTGATGTCGATGAATAGATGAGACCAACTCTTTCTTTTACCAAATATTTAAGTACTAGTAGGAGTCTGAGGGCCCGGTGGCGTAATCGGTAGAAAGGTCGGCTTTGATGCCGTGGTACCGAGTTCAAACCGCCGTGCAACAATGGATTTTTCTATCGAAAAATTTATGTGCGCTTTTCACAGTGGCCCTCCGGTGAAGGAAAACATCGTTAAGAAACCAACAACCCCCGCATGGTGGTAGGACACTATCTAGTGTCTGCCTGGCCAGCTACCACCCTCAAGTTAGAAAATCTGTCACCAAACATCTAATGTGTTCCGGCAGCCATCCTTGAGAGCCAGTTCCCATTCTAGGCCTAGCGTGCTCTTCGACCGCATCATCATTTACCAACAGGTGAGATAGTGGTCAAACGCTAGCCTATAAAGTATTTAAAAAAACAACTATTTAAACTACTACTATTTAAGCCATGCCCCGCGGCTTCGTCCGCATCAAATCATCAGCCTCCAGCCTCATTCATAATACTGGCTATCCCTGTGCAATCAATTCAGCGAAATCGAAAAAATCTGCTTTGAATTCGACAACAGCTAGACATCTCAGCTAAGCATGCATAACTGAGCCAACGCGCAACTTATGGCCACGAAGTATATGTTTACTTACTTTAAATTTAAATTAAGCGTCATAGAAATGGTGTGTAGCAATTGAGGTAGGTACTGTAATAATAAGTTACAACTAAGGTTATTGGTTAGAAAAATAATGGGCGTAGTTAGCCAAGATCGACACTTGCAACTCAAAATGTTTCCAAACTGGATACGCGCAAGTGTGGGCGATAGTACGTATGAGTGCCCCGAGCCACAGTATAAATAATGGTACAACCCGAGCCGAGAGTATGTGCTGTCTAACTAAACTATGAGAGTGAGAGGACACGGGGCAGTGCTGCGTCCTGCCTGGTAGAGACGGTGACGTCACGCGGTGGTGACGTCACGTGAGGCGGTGCTGTGTATCATGACGGCGATGACGCTACCATCACTCCTTCTCGGGGACAATACCTACCTATTGCGGATATGCATGTCCTTCACACTGATATTGTTTGTTCCCTGTCCCAGCTCTAACGATACCGCTGAGAGATGCTGCCCTGAGGTATAGTACCTACCTACCGTCCGTGGTAAGAGAGGTATGGGGCGCTGCTTTACTTTAGATGCGGGTATATAATAATACCATTACATACCATACCATAATACCAATCACAATTCGTATTAATATCTCGGCAGCGGCTTTAACGAATTGGATGACATTTTTTATTTTGATAAGGTATTGCTTTTTAAATTTTCCTCCGTAAGTATACTTGGTTGGAAAGTTTTGTAAAGACGTGATTTTAACACAAAAATAAACTGGCCAAGTGCAAGTCGGACTCGCACTCGTAGGGTTCCGTACCACACTACAGTATTTTATAAGATCGAGCAAAATAAATAATAATTTAAAAAAACTAGAAAAAATACGCTTTTATAGAAAATCCAACTAAAAAATAGAAAGTAAATTTTAATAAAATTTGAATTAAAAATAGTGTAAGAAAAAATGATTTTATTGTAAAAAAAGCGTGGGGTGCATGGTATCAATAGTTCCAAATATTTTATGAACAGATATGACTAGAAGGGTTATTTTGATAATATCCTGAAAAGCACCCCACGCTTTTTTTTACAATAAAATAATTTTTTCTTACACTATTTTTAATTCAAATGTATTAAAATTTATTTTCTATTTTTTAGTTGGATTTTCTATAAAAGCGTATTTTTTAGTTTTTTTAAATTATTATTTATTTTTCATTTTTTAGTCGAATTTTTTTATTTAATTTAAAAAAAAATAATTATTTATTGTCATTGGTCCTTAATAAGTATGCCAAATTTCGAGTTATTCCGACGTTTTGAAGGGGGTTAAAATCATGTTCAAAGATTCCGTTACATACTAACATACAAACATACATACGTCTGAAGCTAATAAAAGCGTATTAAAAAACCACTTTCATTTGTCGCCAGCAAAAAATAATAAATAATAAACATTTTATTTCTTATAACGCCATCTAACGTCTAACAAAGGTGTTAGGGATCGACATTACAATATAACGCCATTTATGGGACGTTTACCTAACTAAGCTAACTAAGCGTTCATAGATGGCGTGAAATGCCGAAAAAAACACATTTCTTGTATGGGGACCCTCTATTATTTTAAACTTTATTCTGTTTTTAGTATTTGTTCTTATAGCGGCAACAGAAATACGTCATCTGTGAAAATTTCAACTGTCTAACTATCACGGTTCATGAGATACAGCCTGGTGACAGACGGACAGACAGACAGACAGACAGACAGATTTATTGTACCCTCCCTAAGTGTGCGATAAGAGACGCGATGCTGACTCGCACTTGGCCAGTTTTATTTACGAACGCTGCTCAATTGAAAATAGATGGAAGAATAGTATCTATGGAAGAGTTTTACAACTTAATAAGACCTACAAAAAGTCTGGGACAGCATATGTCTATCTCTTAAGGTTAACTCACAGTAACCATTTTAATCTTTTTAATCAAAAACATTACATAACTTCCAAGGCTATTTTCTAATATATAGTATTTATCCTTATCGATGTTATGACGTTATTTACCTTGGTCACATATTATAGATTATAGTTATCTTGTACAGTATATAATTTAAATGAAAACTTCAGAAGATATCGCAGATTCTAAATTATTCGCCACGAAAAATAATAAAATATTTGCAGCGACACCACAGATTAGACAACAGTTACTACGTAAACATTGTTAGCTTAGCTATTTCTGTAGATCCCAACCGATATAAATCAATTTGATGTCAATATAGTTTGATCTATCTTATGAAACTAGCTGAGTCCTGCGGCTTCGCCTGCGTTAAAAAGTATCTTATGGTCTTATCCATTAATATGTAGTTACTGTCTTTCCCTGTACAAAATAAATCGGTCCAGCCGTTTGACCGTGAAAAAGTCCCAAACAAACAAATATACAAACTGACTTTAGCTTTTATCATATTGGTATTGATAATTATGTGGTCGAGGATGGCGAACACGCTAGGCCTAGAATGGAATGACTCCCGAGAGCTGTGCTGCCGGAACACCGTTAGGTTATGGCGGCAGATTTTATTCTTTGATGGTGGTAAGCTACTTTTTGGTAGCTTGTCAGGCAGAACATCGATTTAATAATAATAATAATAATATTTCTTTATTTCAGACACATGGATCCATATTTGTCAGGCAAAAAAAAAACAATGCACAAAAATAAAAATAGAAATAAAAATGTAAAAAGTAAAAATAAATGTAAAGATACTTGTAAACAGGAAATACATTTAAGTGGCTATAGCCACCCATCGTCTGTATGTGTCAGTCAGCATTAGTCTGTCCGCCAGACTTCTAATAATCGTATTTTTACACGTGTCAACCCTAGACATGAACGATGCTAATGATCGCACTACCTGTGTTCGAACACCCATGATTCATGAATGCACATAGAAACTTGAGAAAATCAATTGGTATATAGCTAGGGTTATAACCAGCGACCGTCGGATTAGAAGTCAAGGTAACTATCCTCTACGCTAACAGACCGTCCAATATTATGTATCAATGTCACCCGTGCGAAGCCGGGGCGGGCTGCTAGTATAATATAAACAAATTGTTTTTAAAAATAAAATATTTAACCTACCTGCCATGTTAATTTTCTGTTGTCCGTTAACTTTATCTCAGAAGGGTGCATCTATTGTTGAATTAATGTATTTCTTTCCTTCATTGGGATTTAATTTTGTAGAAGGGTTACTTAAAACCCTTTCTTTAGAAACACGTACTGTAGCTACCACCCCCTAGCCTAGCTACCCTCTTCATTTGTAAGTCTCCGAGTGCGGGGTTTGTTTACATCGACTGCTTCATTTCGAGTATTCAATCTGTTTTTTTTATCTCCTTCATAAAATTTAGATAAGTACGTAAGTTCAAAAACTAAAATCCGACCAAAAAATCACGTTCTAAAAAGTATGAAACAAGAAAATATTTCCATCAAAACGTGTTACGTACAAACTATTCAATATATATGGTCTATTAAATAAAAAAGTTACATATTTTGTTTATGTTCTATTTATCTGGGGGCATGGCAGTGCCCCCGCCAAGTCGAGCATAACAAAGAGGCACGGCCGTACCATCCTTTTCTCGAAGCTATTCAGGCTATTTACAACATCCTCAATACTATTAAGTATTATTTATTAATTTGGTTTGCCAACAGATGACAGACATTTTGATTTTAGACATAGGTATTATAGATTACGTGCGCACCCAATTATAGGCAAACACAGCATGCACGTGATGCACGTATTATTTAAAGTTAAAATGTGTAACTGCAAAAACTAATTTAAAAATAAAACTGACCAAGTGCGAGTCAGACTCGCACGTCTCGCACACGAAGGGTTCCAAACCACAGTATAATAATATATAAGTATAATATTATATTACCGTGTCAATACCAAACATGCTTATTAACTACAACGCCATCTAACGAACTTCTAACACCAACTAAGTGAACGTTAACATAAAGGTAGGTAATTAATATTATTTATTAATAAGGTTATTATAATCGTTCATAGATGGCGCTATAGTAAAAACACGTTTATGTATGGGGACCCCCTGTTGTTCTATTTTTAGTATTTGTTGTTATAGTGGCAACAGAAATACATAATCTGTGAAAATTTCAACCGTCTAACTATCATAGTTCATGAGATACAGCCTGGTGACAGATGGACAGACAGACAGACAGACAGACAGACGGACAGCGGAGTCTCAGTAATAGGGTTCCGTTGGTACCCTTTGGGTTCGGAACCCTAAAAAACACTTATTCTGTGACACCTGTAATGTTGTGCTGGCTAAAGCTAGAACCTTGCATTTTGAGTGACATAGGTATACTTAGAACATAATATAATGGCAATGGATGTATTCTCAATACTTAACATTCATTTTAAACGTTTAGCTATAATATATTAAACTGATTTGGTGTAACAGTACATCTTAAAACTTTTTTGTAGTATTGTACGAGCTACGTATCGTACATTCACCTTTTTGTAGTATTGTACGAGCTACGCATCGTACATTCACCTTTTTGTAGTATTGTACGAGCTACGCATCGTACATTCACCTTTTTGTAGTATTGTACGATCTACGCATCGTACATTCACCTTTTTGTAGTATTGTACGAGCTACGCATCGTACATTCACCTTTTTGTAGTATTGTACGAGCTACGCATCGTACATTCACCTTATTGTAGTATTGTACGAGCTACGTATCGTACATTCACCTTTTCGACGTATTAATTGTAATTTAGACTAACTCAGCAAACGGCACCTCAACATACAGTTCTTACTTTAAATTAGTTCGCAATTGACCGCGCCGTGTCGCGTACTCACCTAGCACTTTACCTAGCACCTAATTTTCATAGCACTTTGTATTATAATTTTTACATTAAACTTTTAAGCATTTAAAACTATTTTCAATTACGTTCCTTAAGCTAGCCTAGGGTTCGTACAAGTATAAAAACTGCGTTGTGACACTTGCAACTTTTTACATGCAATATTTTTGATGGGATCACATTATCTTTTTAGGGTTTCGAACCTAAAGGGTACCAACGGAACCTTATTGCTGAGACTTCGCTATTCGTCCGTTGGCGCTTTTCGCTCGATTTGATGTAGGTACTGTAATAGATACTTGACCTTTTCACACAGTTGTCATATTACCTACCATTGTTACCAACCATTATTGCGGTTACTTTGACAACAAAACATTGTAGGTATACAATGTAAGCACCTACGTGATTTTTTCAGCATTTTTTTGCTCGAACAAATAAAATATTGTAGAGTGGTACGGAACCCTACGACTGCGAGTCTGACTTACACTTGGCCACTTATATCAGGCTAGCATTTGACAACTATCGCACGCTATAATGGTGGATTTTGCTTCACCATAGTAGAGTTAACATTCTAGGCCAATCTAGGCAGTATTAACAATCAATCAAACATAATTGTTTGTTGCCTTTTCACGGCCAGACGGGTCTACAGATTTGTCTGATATTTTCTACAAAGATAGGCAATTGGGTGGAATAGGATACCTAAAGTATTGCAGCTAGTAGCACTGTACTTATAACACAGATAAATAATTGAAAGCGTTTAATTTTGGTCATTTTCATAAGTTTGTTTACTTCAAGTAATAAATATTTTCCTCATATTACATCATACAAACTAAGTATAATTACAAAACAAGAATAAAACATCTGCATAATAACAGCTCTCACCGACTGATGTATTGTACTGATTGTATGTTTGTGGTGGTCGTTGTTAGTTAGCTAGCTAGAACGAGGATGAGAGCTAATTAGCGTGATTTAATGTATCTCGGCAACACCTTCACGTAGTATCTCAGTACCGACTTCAGTGGTAGGCACCTGTCTCTGTTGTACTCACGTGGACGTGGTCTGGTGTGGTGTAGCTGTGGGGAGTGAGACAGACTCGGACTGCGCTGCGGCTGAGTGGTGACGGCGGGTGACTCGCGCGGGGGTGCATTTAGGGGACCCTCGTCAGAGCGGACGTGGCTGTGTGTGTGTGAGGTGGACACAGCAGGCGGGGCGCGGGGCGCGGGGCGGCCGGTGGGCGGGACGCACCAATGGCCGCGGCGGTGGAGGCGGCGGCTGGACACAAATCTCGCGGTCAATTACTGCCGCCCGCGCCTCGTACCCCGCGCAATTAACTATCATAAACCCGGCTTTATAGCGGATGTACTATTATTTTATATCTCTTTAATCTTTTGTTATGTTTTTGTTTGACAAAATAATGAGCGTTTTGCCGTCGGCCGCGACAGTCCGCCGACTTTCTTGACCAATCCCGACACTAAAGATTAATGCGAAGCTATACCTACTTGCATGGCTTACACTTTATACTGTTACTAATGAGTATCACGGTTCCACCTCTAGTGGCTTGCGATCTTCAAAAGTAGCTACTAGCTACCAACAATGTGCTCTCTAAATCCTAGCTGGATTTCAGGCTGTAAGATATTTGTAAGGCAAAGTAAGTACTTACATCAAGTCTGCAATGCTCCAAGAATAAGTACTTATACTTATTTCTATTTCTTTATTGTAGAGCCCTTGAATATGTTGATGTACTATACCTACCGAGAGGTGACGACGCTGTCTATCTAAACAATTAGATCGATTGCCTGCAATGCAAAACATTTTCACTTCTAGCTGTGCCATGTGATCATCTACTTACTTAGTGTTGAGTGCGTCCGTTGAACGTAGCCAAGGTCAGTCGTCGTCGTGGCCTGTCGTAGCCCGGGGCCTAGCACCCGTTGCCCCGAAGTGGCCGCCACCCTGGCCAGGAGTAGCTCTGCATAACAGATAAATGTTCGCAATCGCCACTCGCTGGAAAAAACCAATTGGGCGATCGCAGTGCATTGGAACCAACGGCGCTGCCGCCCGCCGCTATGATGCAATACCTAATGAAAGATACCGCCATTTATCTGTGAAGAAAGAGGAGCAACATGGCGGTGTTATCTCCTGTCTCCGCGCGGCGGACGGTATTGTCTCCTGTCTCCGCACAGTGGACGGAGCGCGTTACACTCAACATATGCTTTATTTAATGTAACACAATAATTTAAGATCGTTAAAAAACTAAACGAACCGACTTCAAATGCTTCGCTAGTAATTTGCAGTACCAAGATGAGGTGTTTATATCTATATCTCTGAAGATATTCATCATAGATCATCATCATCACCAGCCGGTATGGACGTAGGCCTCTCCCAAGCCTCGCCACTGAGCCCGATCTTCGGCTCTTTTTGTTTCCAGCATCATATCATCGAGATATACAAATTCTTCGATGATTTTTGTCCATTTATTAAAAATAGCTCGACCGATTTCGTCAAAATTTAAATGGGAACACCTGGGAAGTAGTATAATACCCTTTGGAACAAGAAAATAATTTTCCAAATCGGTTCAGGCATCTTCGAGTAATCGGTGAACATACATAAAAAAGATTTCGACGAATTGAGAACCTCCGAACCTTTTCTGTGAAGTTGGTTAAAAAGCGCCAACAGTGAGCGCGCACATTTACTTGGCGCGCACGCTGTTATATAGGTATATTGTGTACTACGTATAATGTAAGTTGACGACATGTTGTATGTTTGTTTGTTTGTTGTGCAGGTCTGGAGGCGCAGGTGCAGGACACGTCGAAGGACCTGTACTGGTTCTAAGCGCGCGTGCCTCGTGCGGCGGTCGTGCGGGCGGCGGGCGGCGGCCGTGCGGGCGGCGCGCGACACAGAGACCTTGTAAAGTGTAGTCTATAATAGTTAGTGCTTAGTGTAATTAATGTAGTGATGGCGCCGACGCCGACGACCGACGACCGACGACCGACGACCGACGACCGACGACCAGCCGTCCGCAACAAGCAACGACGTTCAATTCTCACAACAAGAGCAGCGGCTGTTGGATCTGATTCACCGCTCCACCACACATGAAGTATCTGATTAGATGGCCGGAAAACAAGCGCACTCTGCTGGCTACATCGGCTTCTAATTATGTTTGTGGAGGTAGAGGTAGCTGTAGCGAGCGTCCAAGTGTGCGTGCCTCTGTTGTCCTTCCTTCGTGACGGCTCAGACAGTGGTGAGTGTCGGCCCACTCGGCCCGGCGGGCTCGGGAGTGCTAGCAGTGGCGTTGGATTGGGGGGCGCTCCATAAGTGATCATAAATTTAGTTAATTCATTGTAAAATATAGTTTATTTTTAAGCAATAGATGAAGCATGTAGATAAAACTACATGTATAGTAATAATTAGCAGCGCCCCGCGGCTTCGCCCGCTTTACAAAGTATCCTATGATAGGTCATAGGATACTTTATAAAGCGACATCCACTACACAGGCCATCCTTGTGCAAAAATTCAGCCAAATATGTCGAGCCGTTTTATAGTAAAGTGGCCCAATCAAAAAAATATACAAACTGACTCGCGTTTTTAATATACGATATGATTATGATAAATGAGGTACCAGAAAATATCACACATGTTTAAGGGAAAGATCACATTGTGTTATAATGGCGGGGGTTTTCCGATGCGAATTTCAACGCATACTTACACGCCGCTTCTGAAATGTTATATCAGGATTCGAATAAAAGATGTATTACACCACTCTAAATCAGCCTTCCTAAGTAAGGGTGGGCGTGGTCCCTAATAACGCGCCCTAACTTCCTAAGAGTTATTACACTGCACATATATAAGCGGACCTGATCCTTTTGTGCTCCCTAGTTAAGGATCCTTACTGCCAGACTCTTATTACACCTCCCTGACTAAGGAGTTAGGGACCCTGATTGAGTGTGGTTTAATACAGTGTGCGTTTACGAGCTCCGATATAAGACACGGGGGGTTCCATTCTCATCGAAGAGTCCCCGCCTTCAGCTGTTGAAGAACCATCTGCAAACTTACAGGAATAGTTTTTCTGAAAAATGTATTTAGTTTAGTTTACACTAAGGCTCCCTGCACATTATAAGATATTTTCTTGTCTATGCCAGACAAGAAATGTCTTTTCTGGTTTATCGTACACATACATGGAAGACGTCTCATTGATTCCTCAGTCTGAAGCCACAATTCACGTGGAATACACGTGTACAAAACGGACAGACGACAGCGTCTATTATTGATTGCATACTTGTACTATAGAATAAATATATAGAATAAATCAGTGAACATCGCGGTCTCACCGCGTGACCTCACTCCCGAGGAAGAGCGACGGACTCGCTCGAATTTTCTCGACCTAGGTGGTCGAGAAAATTCGACTAAAGGTACGTGAATTATAGCCGGTATATAACAATAATAGAATAAAACGCCGTATAAGTATGTAGGCGTCATTGGATACATCCATTAAATATGACAAGAATCAATGATGGGGCATATACGAAGTTGGTACCAGAACTACTTAAAGACGAACGAAAGTTTTCTTTAATAATATCCGTATGTCCAAGACTACTTTGAACGAGCTGCTAGAACATTTGAATTCGTCATTATTTCGTCAAAGTACGCCATTTAGAAAAAGTATTTCCCCATGTGCATTTCCCTCCCACACATCACTCCACATATGGTCACGCTATTGTCGTGTCTAGCACTCCACATATGGTCACGCTATTGTCGTGTCTAGACAAGACGTCTTGTGTAGGCACGACATCGAGCCGACAAATCGACGTGTCTTATCATCAATAAGAAAAAATATCTCGTAATATGTATGGTCTCATATAACAATGAAGGCGACTGAATTTTTCATGTCTCATCAGACACAAGACACAAGAAAATATGTTATAATGTGCAAAAGGCCTAACGCCAAAGACTGAAGTAACGACTAATCTCAATGACACGTTGGCAATAATTATTTTAAGTAATTATGTACATACTAGCTGACCCGGCAAACGTTGTTTTGCCATATAAATAATTTCGTAGTAATTTCTAGTGTAGACAAAAAATAGCTTACTTATTGTAAGTATGTATGGAGGAAAAATGATTAAATTACTAAAATGGCTATTAAAAAATAAGGGTTGATCGTAGAAGGGTGAAAATTGAGGATTGTATGTATTTTTGTATGTTTTATCATAAAAAAATAGAAATTAAAAATTTTGTCTAAAAAATAAAATAAAAAATTTAGGGGTGGACTACCCCTAACATTTAGGGGGATGAAAAGTAAATGTTGGCCGATTCTCATAGATACCGGATAAGCACAAAAAATTTCATCAAAATCGGTCAAGCCGTTTCGGAGGAGTATGGCAACGAAAACTGTGACATGAGAATTTTATACATTAGATATGTTATTAGATTACACCTTCTCAACAAGGAAAGGTTATTAGCGCTCTATGTTTGTACCATTATACCTACTGTTTTCAGTTTGTTTATGTATGAAAATGGCGTTTAGTATTTCTTAATATGGCTAATAGATACTTAAATGTAAAATGTATAACCACCCCTCGACTGATGAATGTACCACAAGAAGTTCATTGACCAGTCTGCTGTCAGTTGGTGAGGAGTTGAGTATTCAGTATTTTATTGCGTCTATAAAAGTATTAACAAGGTCTTAAACAAAATGTACAGTTCTTTATAGACCCTGGAAGGGCACAGTATTCCGCTGAATCCTGGTGAAAGGTCACCATGTTGTTACGATATCATTGAAATAACAGATACCGAAATACGAAATGACCAGGACCTATGAAGTTGTCCTCATAGCCCATAATATCTCAAGTTGCCTCATCGACTAGAAAAGATCTCACAAGCTTCAAACAAAAAAAAAAACGAAATAAAAATCGGCTCATCCGTTTGGGAAGTACGATGCCACAGAGAGATACACAGATACACATGCCACTTATAACAACCACTCTTTTTATGTCAGGAGTAAAAATATAACTTCAAGTTCAAAATTGATTACTACTTTGTTACTTAGTTCTACTTCTGTCTTTGTACGTTGTCTATGTGACTGTAGCCTTACGTTCGTGCGTACCAACGTAGTTCTACGTTTGTACGTTGTCTATGTGACTGTAGCCTTACGTTCGTGCGTACCAACGTAGTTCTACGTTTGTACGTTGTCTATGTGACTGTAGCCTTACGTTCGTGCGTACCAACGTAGTCCTACGTTTGTACTTTGTCTGTGACTGTAGCCTTACGTTCGTGCGTACCAACGTAGTTCTACGTTTGTACGTTGTCTATGTGACTGTAGCCTTACGTTCGTGCGTACCAACGTAGTTCTACGTTTGTACGTTGTCTATGTGACTGTAGCCTTACGTTCGTGCGTACCAACGTAGTCCTACGTTTGTACTTTGTCTGTGACTGTGCCTTACGTTCGTGCGTACCAACGTAGTTCTACGTTTGTACGTTGTCTATGTGACTGTAGCCTTACGTTCGTGCGTACCAACGTAGTTCTACGTTTGTACGTTGTCTATGTGACTGTAGCCTTACGTTCGTGCGTACCAACGTAGTCCTACGTTTGTACTTTGTCTGTGACTGTAGCCTTACGTTCGTGCGTACCAACGTAGTTCTACGTTTGTACGTTGTCTATGTGACTGTAGCCTTACGTTCGTGCGTACCAACGTAGTTCTACGTTTGTACGTTGTCTATGTGACTGTAGCCTTACGTTCGTGCGTACCAACGTAGTCCTACGTTTGTACTTTGTCTGTGACTGTAGCCTTACGTTCGTGCGTACCAACGTAGTTCTACGTTTGTACGTTGTCTATGTGACTGTCGCCTTACGTTCGTGCGTACCAACGTAGTCCTACGTTTGTACGTTGTCTATGTGACTGTAGCCTTACGTTCGTGCGTACCAACGTAGTTCTACGTTTGTACGTTGTCTATGTGACTGTAGCCTTACGTTCGTGCGTACCAACGTCGTCCTACGTTTAATTGCAGATGGTTTCAATATCTAAAACAATGAAGGTACCTTTGTGTTTGTTTTCTGTTAGTATAGTAACGAGTACATATTGTCGGAATTGAGAAATTATTGTTTTCCAAGAGAATCTACCACACATGATCTTATTTATGTCAGTCAAAGTGAAAAATCTTATGTCGGATCCACACCAAGCGAATGACGGCGAACGAATGGTGAATGGAAGAAGACGCGACCGAACAAGTGTATAAGTAGCTACATCTTATATTCTTTCTATCATATTCAGCGTTCAATGTCGTTCGTTAGGTCAGTGTGTACCCAACATAAAACGATGCTCAGTATTCATACATATGTATAAATATAATATGTACTGGGTGACCGGTGTCCAGTGTCCGGCTGTTTTACTGATAACGACGAACTCGCTGAATTAAGCTCTTGCAGGTGTCGCCAGTGTCGCACCGCTGTCGGGCGACACACACGGACACCGGACGCACACACACATAGTGTCATGTCATGTCATAGTGAACAGTACGAACAATGTGAAGGTCGGGCGTCGGCCGCTGGCGGCGTGCACTCAGCTCAGATTGTCTATATCCTCGTGTATAATATATCATATAGTTTTAATTAGATAGTAGATATATTACAATTTATTTTGTCTGTAAAATATGTATGAGAGTCGTCCAAGACGTGACGGATCCTCTCTGTGTGGACGCATTGCGTGAATTAAGGTACGGCCAAACCAATGTGATTTGCGGGCGCGATCTGATAGTACAGTAGTGTTTGTATTAACTGGTTCAAACCAAACACGATCTGCAGTGTTACTCTCAATCCTTCGAAAGCAAACCGGATTCGGAAACTGCCTTTACTTCGACTTGGATCTTTGCAACAATTTACAATGTTACGATCGGCTGATTTGTGTGTTGAAAAAGTCAGTGATTCTAATTGGTAAGGTTTCCGCGACAAAACAGCTCCAGATTTATCAATATTCAAAATTAAAAATGAAGTTTCTGGATGGAATCATGTGGCTGACTGCGATTGAAAAGTAGATCGCGGCCGCGCCCGCAGGTGGCAGCGGTGTGGCCGTACCTTTACCGTACCTAGTGTGTCAGTGTCGCACATTAGTTCCGTGACACCGGCACCGCGCGGCGCACGCGCACGCCGCGGCTCCGCGCTGCGTTTTCACTAACTTTGATAAATAACCGGGCACACTGTCAGCGAGACGGCGACCATTACCGTATTTTCTGAATTCCTCGAATGTTTCCGCGAACGCTATTTCTGTAAAACAATAGATATCAAACGAATTCGTAAACAGAGTAATTTGAAACAATAAAACGATCAGTTCGGAGACGGAGGTATGCGCTCTAGTGGCGGCGACTAGCGGCGGCGCGCGGCGTCGCTCGCGACACTCGACCGTTCAATTAGCCCGAGACGAGAGACAATGGCATTCTTATACGAAAATAGGACACGTCGCCCGCGCCTCTGCCCCGCGCTCATCGATTTATTTCCGTATATTTTTGGGGAATGTTTGCATTGTTGCGGCAGACCGACAGATTTATCTGCTCGCTCGGCCGACGCATATATCAAACTCACACTCGGACATTTTATGCTCGCGGCGAGAACGAAACAATCGTAAACGCTTAAACGTTAATCGATGGTCCGATTAGAGCGGGTCGGGGGCCTGTGATCGTCCACGAAGTGTAACATCCTCGAGAGAGGCGGTCAGATGTCGGCCGTCCACCTGGCAGTGTGTCCGACATCCGCAGCTCAGTCCCGGCGAGTGTCACTCCGCCGGGAGACTGCAGCTCAGCCGGGCTCGGCTCGCGCCGTGCTCTGTCACCTGTCTCAGCTGTTACTGTAATATCTTGAAATATAAATTCCATTATCTACTGTGATTGTTTCACATGTGTCGTTTGATTTCCCCGAGCGTCCATCCTAGTTATGTATATGTGTGCAGTAGACGTCGAGCTCGTTATCTGTCCGCCGTGAATCACCGACGCCGGCACCGGCTCGGCGTCGTGACGCCAGCTGTGTGCTGTATCTACTGTCACGGCTTCGATGTAGCTACATTAATGCTTATATCAGTTTTGATCATTTTGACTGTTGTTAGGAAGAGCACTCGTTCATTATAAGTATAAGTTATAAGTGTAAGTACACAGTGTGTCCCACAACCTGCACCACGCGGTGTGATCTTACTACGTCGATGAGATAAATATTTATGTTGCTTGTAACGACATTGTGGTGTTTTATGAGACATTGTCACCCACGGGAAGGTAGTTTCATATTGTCTTCCTGCGTCCGGTACATAGGTATCCTACGTACCGTACACGTGATCCTCGGGTGGTGCTGCATGAGTGACCGCTGGCTGGTATCAACCGCCGGACAGAGACAACATGTTGAGTACCAGCCAGGATGTGGAATAAGTGCTGGGATAATGGCGCTCTGTACATCGGCCTAAAGTCAGTAAAAGTCGGTCGCGTGAGTGCCGTCTTTCAATTCCAGACAAGAACGATTCCATCTTAGAGCGCATTTTAAATCGTCGATCACATCTTCACTTAACATCAGATGAGATAGGGGTCAAACGATTGCTTATCACCTATAAAAAATAAAATAAAAAATCAGTAAACATCAGGTGAGAGGTCTTACATACAAAAATACGAGTTAAAATTACCAAAAATGCTTCAGTAATAAACGAATAAGTCATAAAATTGCAATTAAAATGTATTTAAAAATATGTGAAATGTTAGAATAAGAGACTGATGACGCCACACAGCGGGTGACACTGGCAGCGTTCCGCGGGAGTGCGGGAGAGCCGGCCGCCGGGTGTGGAGCAGCATGCTCGCGATCCTCTACACTGCATACGAACTGTATACGCTTTTACAATAAGCTACCCAAAGATATTGATCAATTTGGCTATGAGCAAATTTAAAATCTATGTAAAATCCAATTTGATGAAAAAATCATACCATACAATAGGTGACTATATGGATGACAAAAATGCATGGCCTGAATGCCCCAAGTTCCAAGAACAAATATAAATTGTATTATAATTATTAATATATTGTTAAAATTTTAAAGCTGACATGTACAATTAATTTAAAAAAAAAGATAAAATGACAAGACAAGCCCCATAGAGTTTCTTGGTGTTTCTTCTCTGATGGGAGTATTTCCGAAACACCGGTTGATTCAACAGCCATTCAGTTTTTCCCTTTTGTCCGCAGATTTTCTTTCTAGGCTTGCCATTTTTATTTAAACAATATTATGCAGCTGACAGACGGACTATCAGTTCCATTCGGATCATGATATGTGCTGTGATCGGTATGCGTTTCTTTAAGTTGTGTTTCACTATTTCACTTTTTTTTATATAAAAATTGAAGTACTGAAACACACAGTTACATGTATGGTTGGTTTTAACCTACATTAATATTTTTTTTAATATTCTGTCGTAAACGATTGGATGACAGCTGAATGGTTCATTACTTTTGTTTTTTTTTTCTAATTCAAAGCGTTAAAATTCTGCTTTTGCTATGTTTACTTGATAATTGGTTATGATTTATTTTATGATTTATGATTTTGACGTGTATATGTGCGTATATTAATACTGACTACATACTGAATAAATGCTTTGATTCTTCTTGATTCTTCTTGTTTTAAATATAAAAAAGCATGAATGATGAAATAATGAATGACGCGACTTAACTTATGCCGCAGATGATCATTATGATGATCATAGAAATGATCATCTAACTGTGAAGTTTTCAAATCTTACACATTGACTGCCGATTAGCAACTCATAATGATTACTGATATCTGTAAAATGGTAGCCAGCAACTTACATGGGTGAGAGAGAAGCGAGGCTCGCGCTGATGTTTGGTTTGTATCGGAGTTTGGACACACAGCGTCGCTTGAAAATACGGTTGGACGCGGTTTCCGTTCTTTTCCTGTATTCTGAGATTACTGCTATTAGGAACGAAGATATAGTAATGATACAATGAGATCGACGCTGCGGGCCCGCAGCCGCGTGCTCCAGTCGTATCTACTTATCGGGATACACAATCGCTTCTGACATATTTATATTAATTTATTTTCATCTTTTGACAATATAATTGTTATTAGAAGTCTTTAGAGAATCTAAAAACATATCATATCCTTTACTTATTTGTGTATATGTGGACTGAGTGACCACAAAGATGACTAGGTGTACCTATCACCTGTTGGTAAGCATCATAACGTGGACTGTGAACACGCCGGGCAGAATGGTCTCAGTCTCTGCATTCAAATGAGAGCTGGTAACTAATTTTCCGTCGACATTGAAAAAGAAGAGATAGATAAACATAACATATTGTAAATGTATCTACTACCCGTCAGTGTTAGACCGTGTGTTATTTAATCAATGCTATAAAGTTGATATAGCCGCCGTGCCGACTGCCGTCGCGTCGGTATCTCAGGAATCCTTTTATAACACAAATATGCCTGTTTGTTGCATAATTCATTAAACATTAAAATAGCTACATAAATAACCAACACCGCGGGCGAAACGAGATCATCTTACTTTTATGATGGCAAATGTTTGTCGTACAACTATTACTGAAACAGTGGCGCCCACCCGACTTTACCCGGACCTGCTTACTTCTCCTGAGGTACCTGTCGCAGTACATACATATTTAAATATTTTTTTATGATAATATATTTTTCTTTTTATATCATAACCACTTGAATTGTTGTTTTTGGTTGTTTGAACACTATCTCTCACCTGTTGTAAGTGATGATGCGGTCGAAGATGGTCGCACGCTAGGCCTAGAATGGGAACTGGCTCTCGAGCATAGCTGCCGGAACACATGACATGTTTTGCGACAGATTTTCTAACTTGAGGGTGGTAGCTGGCCAGGCGGATACTACATAGTGTCCTACCACCATGCGGGGGTTGGGAGTTTCTTAACGATGTTTTTCCTTCAGACAATCAGTTCCATTTGGATCATGATATGTCTATGATCGGTATGCGTTTCTTTAAGTTGTGTTTCACTATTTCACATTTTTTTATATAAAAATTGTCTAAAGTACTGAAACACAGAGGTACTAACGTGTATGGTTGGCAACCCTACTCTAATATTTTTTTAATAGTCTACGATTGGATGAGAGCATTTTTGTTTAATATTTTAAATTCAAAGCGTTAAATTATGCTTTTGCTATGTTTACCTGATAATTAGTTATGATTTATTTTATGATTTTGACGTGTATATGTGTGTATATTAATACTGCCTACATGGGTACTGAATAAATGCTTTGATGTGATTTGACTTCACCGGAGGGCCACTGTGAAAAGCGCACATACATTTTTCGATAGAAACGGCAGGCAGGCAGGGATTGAACTCGGTACCTCTGGCATCAAAGCCAACATTTCTCTCACTACACCACCGGGCCCTCCCATATCTATGCTAATAATGAAAAGAGAGAACATTTGTATTTTTGTATGTTTGGATTTTTGTATTTTTGTATGGATCGCTGTATTAATTTGGCTCAAAAACTACTGGACTGATTAAAAAAATTCTTTCACTAATATGTAGAATGGGCTTTCAGAATGAACATAGGCTATATATTATACGATTTAACACATTCGTGGAGATATAGACATCTATATTGCAACATAAGTCGACAATAAAACGCTCGAGAAAACACGTTTTTACGCGATGCTGCCTAAACGGAAATAGATATAAGAAATTTGTGTCTATGTAATATTTATAGAACTTAATAAGACCTTTAAAAAAGTCCGCAATAGCATATGTCTATCTATTAAGGTTGACTCACAGTAACCATTATAATCTTTAATTTTTAAATAAAAAACATTACATAACTTCCAAGTCTATTTTCTACAATACTGTATTAATCCTTATATAAATAATTACGTTAATTACCTTGGTCACATATTATAGATTAAAATTGTCCTTTACAGTATATAATTTAAATCAAAAATTAAAAAGATATCACAGATTAAAAATTATGCGTCTCCAAACATAATAAAATATTTGCAGTGAAACCACACAATAGATATAGTACGTAAACATTATTAGCTTAGCTATTTATGTGTACCTATATAAATCAATTTGATGTCAATATAGTTTGATCTATCGTATAAAACTAGCTGAGTCCCGCGGCTTCGCCCGTGTTTAAAAGTATCATATGGTCTTATTCCTTAATAAGTACTGCCTATCCCTGTCCATTTTTTCTGCTAAATCCAGCCTCTGTCCAACCGTTTGACCGTGAAGAAGTTCCAAACAACAAGATATACATACTGACTGTCGCATTTATATGACGTTGGTATTGATAATGATAGTAAAGAATGGCGAACACGCTAGGCCAAGATTGGACAGACTCTCGAGCACTATGCTGCCGGAACACCGTAAGGTTGTGGCGGCAGATTTTTTCACTAATGGTGGTAAGCTACTTTTAGGTAGCAAGTGAGGTAGAACATCGATTTAATGATCTCACTACCTGTGTGCGAACACTCATGATTCATGCATGCACATAGAAACTTGAGAACATCAATTGGTATAAAGCTAGGATAATAACCAGCGACCGTCGGGTCAGAAGTCAATCGGTAGCCGGGAAGTGGATCAAATTTAATTTGCAAGATTTGATGACAAACATCGGGACAGGTGAAACTAAATAAAAGCTTGTAAATGATAGTGTTACAATATACAATACAATAGGTGGCCTTATAGGCCACTAAGCCTAAAAGCGATTTATTCTAGATGGATAATAATTTTAGATGGATAAATCCATACTAATATTATATAGAGAAAACATTTTTTTCTAAATTTTTAAACTGTTTCATCACGAAGCAAGTGCATCAGTTTCAATATCGCGGAAAATATCGTTTGCGCGATGCAGAATCTCATACATTTAGGCAATATTTAAAGGAGAGCTATTAAAATCTACGCTAGCGCCATCTCTGGGTTTTATTTAATACTTAATATTAAAGTAACTCTGTCTGTCTGTCTGTCTGACTCACTTTCACGCCAAAACTACTGAACCGATTTGAATGAAATTTGGTACACAGATAGTCTAAAGCCTGAGAAAGGACATAGGCTACTTTTTAATGCGAAAAAAGGGTTGTAAGGGGTTGAAAGGGGGGATGAAATGTTGTATGGAATTATCGTCATTTTTAGCTAGAAGCTTGAAACTTGTTTTTTAGGCTGTTGATTCGATATTAATAAATATGACAATCAAAGTTTGTGAGGGGGAAGGGGGAGGGAGGGGAGGTGGTAGTGAGTGGGAGGGGGAGGGGAGGAGAGGTTGGTGAAAGGGGAGTGGAGAGGGAAGTCAGAGGAAGGGGAGGGGAGAAGAGTGGGAGGAAGGGAGAGGGAGAGGGGAGGGAAAAGTGGGGGGAAAGGGGAGGGGGAGAGGGAAGTGAGGGGAAGGGAAGGGCATGGGAGTGGGAGGAAGAGATAGGGGGAGAGAGGGAGGGGGGATTAGCGCGGCGTGGTACGGTGCGGGGTAGGTGGGATACGCATGTGTCTTATTTGTAAAATAAAAGTATACTTAAAGTACAGAGTAAATATGTTACATACTATTAAGTGATAAATAGTTATTTTTCACCATATTTTTGAAGATTGGGAGTGATTGAGCTTTACGTATATAAAAAATATAAAATATTTAGCCTGAATAATTAAAAATGCTACCCAAAGACGAAGAACGACGTCGCGGGCACAGCTAGTATGTAAATAAATAGAAACGGCTGTGTACTTAGTATGATGTATCAGTGTGAATGAGTCAAGCTATTAACAGATACCTACTGAGCTCGTACAAAGAAAAATAGAACAGACTTCAGAAATATACCTATGTATTTTATATATACAATACTAGAAGTGTCTCGCGGCTTCGCCCGCGTTAAAACCTTCCTTTATTTACTTAAAACTTTTCTTTTGTAACAACGACACATCAAATAAGAATTAGCCAAATCGGTTCACCCGTTTTCATGTTATCGCGTGACTAAGGCAATTTAGGATTTATATTTTTAAAACCCTAAAAACCTAAATATACAGATTTGTTACCAACCCCATTTCGAAAAATCCTACAACACGTACTTTATCCCTTCTTGTTTCGCCATACAAACTTTGAATCCCCGTTCCGTATCCGGGAGAAATTTTCAGAAAATCATTTCTGAGCGGATACCTACGTCATTATAACTATCTGCATTCTGAATTTCAGCGCAATCAGAAACAATATTGATTATTAGACTTTGTTACCCCAGTTTATCCTCTCAGGGTGGCAGTTTGAAAAAGTCTGAAACTCGTATATTTACTTATTTATTTACAGAAGTACTTGTGTAAAATGTGGAATAAAACGACTATCCAAACTTTGAACCCCCGCTTCATCCCCTCAAAGAGCGTTAAATGAAAAATTCTTTCTTAGCGGATACCTAAGTCAAAATAACTATCTGCATGCCAAATTTCAGCGCAATCCGAAACAATATTGATTTCAGACTTTGTTAACCCATTGCACACTCTTAAGGGGGGAATATCAAAAAAACCTGAAACACGTATTTACTTATTTTTTTACTAAAGCACTTATGTGAAGTTTCGGATAGAAAAGACTATCCAATCTTGTTTTTCCATATAAACTTTGAACCCCCGTTTCATCCCCTTCAGTAGTGAATTTTGGAAAATCCTTTCTCAGAGGTAACTAACGTCGTAATAACTATCTGCATGCCAAATTTCAGCGCAATCCGAAACAATATTGATTTTCACACTTTGTTACCCCGTTTCACCCTCTTAGGGGTGGAATTTAAAAAAAACATGAAACACGTATTTACTTATTTTTTTTACTGAAACACTTATGTGAAGTTTCGGATAGAAAAGACTATACAATCTTGTTTTTCCATACAAACTTTGAACCCCCGTTTCATCCCCTTCAGGGGTGAATTTTGCAAAATCCTTTATCAGAGGTAACTAACGTCGTAATAACTATCTGCATGCCAAATTTCAGCGCAATCCGAAACAATATTGATTTTCACACTTTGTTACCCCATTTCACCCTCTTAGGGTGGAATTTCAAAAAAACATGAAACACGTGTTTACTTATTTATGTCCTAAAGCACTTGTGTATTAATTTGGCTCAAAACTTACTTTATCCCTTCTTGTTTCGCCATACAAACTTTGAATCCCCGTTCCGTATCCGGGAGAAATTTTCAGAAAATCATTTCTGTGCGGATACCTACGTCATTATAACTATCTGCATTCTGAATTTCAGCGCAATCAGAAACAATATTGATTATTAGACTTTGTTACCCCAGTTTATCCTCTCAGGGTGGCAGTTTGAAAAAGTCTGAAACTCGTATATTTACTTATTTATTTACAGAAGTACTTGTGTAAAATGTGGAATAAAACGACTATCCAAACTTTGAACCCCCGCTTCATCCCCTCAAAGAGCGTAAAATGAAAAATTCTTTCTTAGCGGATACCTAAGTCAAAATAACTATCTGCATGCCAAATTTCAGCGCAATCCGAAACAATATTGATTTCAGACTTTGTTAACCCATTGCACACTCTTAAGGGGGGAATATCAAAAAAACCTGAAACACGTATTTACTTATTTTTTTACTAAAGCACTTATGTGAAGTTTCGGATAGAAAAGACTATCCAATCTTGTTTTTCCATATAAACTTTGAACCCCCGTTTCATCCCCTTCAGTAGTGAATTTTGGAAAATCCTTTCTCAGAGGTAACTAACGTCGTAATAACTATCTGCATGCCAAATTTCAGCGCAATCCGAAACAATATTGATTTTCACACTTTGTTACCCCGTTTCACTCTCTTAGGGGTGGAATTTAAAAAAAACATGAAACACGTATTTACTTATTTTTTTTTACTGAAACACTTATGTGAAGTTTCGGATAGAAAAGACTATACAATCTTGTTTTTCTATACAAACTTTGAACCCCCGTTTCATCCCCTTCAGGGGTGAATTTTGCAAAATCCTTTATCAGAGGTAACTAACGTCGTAATAACTATCTGCATGCCAAATTTCAGCGCAATCCGAAACAATATTGATTTTCACACTTTGTTACCCCATTTCACCCTCTTAGGGTGGAATTTCAAAAAAACATGAAAATCGTATTTACTCATTTTTTTACTGAAGCGCTTATGTAAGGTTTCGAATAGAAAAGACTATCTAATCTTGTTTTTCCATACAAATTTTGAACCCCCGTTTCATACCCTTCAGGGGTGAATTTTGAAAAATCCTTTCTTAGTACATCCTTTCGTACTAAGACAAATATACCCTCCAAATTTCAAGTCTCTACGACCAGCGGTTTAGGCTGTGCGTTGTCTGTCAGTGAGTCAGTCAGTCAGTCAGTCAGTATGTCAGGACAAATATTCTTATAGTATTAGATTACGGGCGCTCGAAAGGCTTGAAGAGAAAAGACCTTTTTTTACGCGCACTTATCGAGAAACCAATCAGCGTTTCTGGAATAGGTGGGATGGAGAGTATGTTTCCTTTCAGTACATTTTGTTATCTTCGACATTAATTGTAGTTTCCCTCCGTGTCCCATCCGTGTTTTCCACGCTGTATACAATCTGTTACTAATTTATTAACAAGTACTAGTACAAGAAGTAGTACAAGAACTAATTTAGTAACAATTACTTTCGTAATTGTTACTCTAGCCTACATACATACAGAGCTTACCGTCAGTCAAACGACTTGTTTGTCGTCACCCAATACCTACTGGGTAATATATACCTATTGTGAGTCCGCAACAAAATATAAGAAGGCTAAAATATAATTTAATGTTTATCGATAAGTATAATATAAATATTAGTGTAATAAAAATATATAACCTACCTAGAACTAATTTGCTGTAATACCATAGATTGAAGTGTACTCCAAGGTCTGTGCTGTGCGCCGCAGTTATGCTAGACATGCACGTTATTTATACGTGGTCTTACTGTAGGTATATCAGTAAAATTGCACTTGCCAAATCCCTTTTACTCCCGATACTTGATTATGCCGACGCCTCATACCTCGACTTAACCGAAGTACAGCTGAATAAACTCGAACGCTTACAAAACTTTTGTATTAGATTCATATATGGCCTACGTAAATTTGATCACATCCCCGAATGTCGCAGTAAGCTGAAATGGTTACCGGTTCGTCTGCGCCGGAATGCACATTTCCTCTCCCTTCTTTACTCCGTATTGTTTATACCTTCCACCCCTTCTTATTTAAAAGAGCGTTTTGAGTTCTTACATGAGTCCCATTCTTTATCCTTGCGTTCTTCTGATACCCTTATCCTCAAAATAGGTATGAGAGGGATACCTCCGAGTACTACGGCAAATCTTTCACTGTCCAAGCTGCAAGACTATGGAATGCCCTTCCTTTGGACATACGACGTGCTAAATCACTCACTATATTTAAAAATATGGTAAAGGATCACTACGAGTATCTTTCACAATTGTAATATTCAACTTTATAACGTCTACATATATTAATATATTTGTTATGTATGTATAGTATATGTATATATATTGTATATGTATATTTATATATATGTGTGATATATGTTATATATTCTTCAGTATGTATGTATTTGATGTGTATATGTATGTGTTTATATATAAAGTGTAATTAGCTTATTTCTTCTTTATTTCTTGTAACTAGATTGCTTTATTGATTTGTTTATATTTATAATTTTGCTCGCACTGTAGATTTATGTATTGCGCACTGCACTACCAGCCAATTCTTACCACGATACTGTCCATACAAAGGTTGTCTGGAAGAGATTTCGGCGGTCTTATCGCTCTTAGCGATAAGACCGCCCATTGTAATACCATAGACTTTAAGTTGTTTGTACGAGTATATTATGTTACTGTGCTGGTATTCAATAAAGAGTATTTCTATTCTATTCTAAATTTAAATATTGAAATATTTGCCTTCTAAGCGTTTGTAAGAAAGGCTTCCAGTTCTAGAAATAAACTGTTATTATTAATGATATACTATATTAATAAACACGGAGTGATCTATCTCTACTCTAGTATGGACGCCTGGCATTGTGGGCGAACGCATCTCGAGGTGGTGACATAACAACACAATACAATAAAACCGATCTAATTCTGTAAAAGCTCTTAAACGTTTAGCGCCGCGTCGTGACTACTTTTGAGGTAGTTTACTAATTTTATCGTCCCCGCGATCCGCGCCCGCGCGTGGAATGCTCATTCGATACCTCATGGTGCAGCGATCTATTCCTGGGCCATTGTACTGTAAAGTGGTGCCGCGGGACTGGCGGCTGTAGCCGTCCACTGTCGACTGTTGAGAGCGGGGGCGGCGGTGGCCGTGCGAGAGCGGCCGATGCAGCGCCGGGGGACGTTCTAATAACAATACATGTGTCACCAGAATGGGATTAGAATAAAACCATTTCTCCACCGTCAGCGATGAGATACTGCGATATTTTATCGCTCATGCTTAATGTTGATGTAAGGCGAACATCTGTGAATTCTAGGCTTATTTGTGCATAGTGAAAGGATCTAAGCAGTGGGAATAGGTCAAACATATTTCTAACTATCATCTTTAGCGGTCGATAACCTATCTAATATATAAAATTCTCGTGTCAAAGTTTTCGTTGCCATACTCCTGCGAAACGGCTTGACCGATTTTGATGAAATTTTTTGTGCTTATCCGGTATCTATGAGAATCGGCCAACATCTATTTTTCATCCCCCTAAATGTTAGGGGTAGTCCACCCCTAAATTTTTAATTTTATTTTTGTGACAAAATTTTTAATTTCTATTTTTTTATGATACAACGTACAAAAATACATACAATCCTCAATTTTCACCCTTCTACGATCAACCCTTATTTTTTAATAGCCATTTTAGTAATTTAATCATTTTTCCTCCATACATACTTACAATAAGTAAGCTATTTTTTGTCTACACTAGAAATTACTACGAAATTATTTATATGGCAAAACAACGTTTGCCGGGTCAGCTAGTATATAAATAAAATATAAGCTACATCATTAAACTAGGTACCTATGTATTGCGCACTGTAAAAGGTGGTACTGTCGGGAGTCGGGAGTTTGGTTAATGTTGAGAAAACTTCTTAATAAAATAACAGATGCAATAACAGTATTGTCGTCGCACATTTAAACCGCGATAAATGATGTGGTTGTTTATTTAGTGGACCCTTACAAAGGTGTCCTTGCAAGTAAGATGACTGTCGAGTGCCGCCGGATTCGATAAACGAGTTACTTGTGCCCCCGGCCCGCGGTGAACAGGTTAAACAAGTGAACACGTTATCAGACACACTCTATTATGCATTCAAACAACTCAGCTCGGTAGGTGACACTATTGGCAGGGTACACTGTCTTCTTCTTGTAGCGACAGACATGCATTTGACCACAGTCTTAGCCGAAGTTCATTGACGATGCGATCTTTAATTGTGTGTGTGTGTGTGTGTAAGGGGAGGGGAGGAAGAGCGGACAACATATTTAATTAAAACATACAATATTCCGTGGGTTAGAGCGACCCCAAAATCTAACGGGTATTCCATCAGAACCAACATAATCCTAGAAACATAGACACACCACAGTCGCACCTCCAATAACAGCCGCCCGGTGTGCCACTATCACTACGGACACCAGGTAAGTGAGTTCATTTATCAAAAGCCTCATACCTACGTAAACACTTAAAAATACTTTTCTAACAAAATATCTTCTACAATGTGTAGCTCGCTGTGACCACTGTCTTTACTGAGACAATCTGGAGAAGAATAGAGAGATTTGATCGTTCGATTGATGCTCGCCTGAAATAGCACCATTAGCGGGCTGTTTGTGTGTGTACTTAGTAGCGCGACATGCGGCGGCGCGTCGCCGGCGCGTCCCCGGCGCGTCGCCGACGCCGTCTCCGGGCGCGTCTGTGACCGCGGTCGCCGGCGCCGCGCTGCGCTCGCTGCATTCCTCGGCCCCGCCCGCGCTAAGTAAACAATACCCGAAATAAAACCCTCGAAATTTGTCGTCGCGCTTAATTTATGCTAATGGACCGTTAACGGCATCGTAAATATAATGGCGAGTATCGGTTACATTCGTCACGACGGATTAACCTGCGGCGACGCGACGCGCCGTGCCCGTGCGGTGCGCGGCGCGGCCCGCGGGAATACTAAGTGGCTCATTGAGCGGCGCCGGGCGGCCGGGGCCGGCCCGCTCCCCGGGGAGCGCTCACTATGCGGCAGACGTCGCGGCGACCTCGACGATATCCGGTGAACGATCGCTCTCTAAGTTATCATCGAGACGAGGGCAGCGAAGCCGGGCGGGTCGGCCGCGGTCGGGCCCCATCACCGCGGCCGACCCGGCCGGCTCCGCTGCCCTCGTCTCGATGATAACTTAGAGAGCGATCGTACTGAATTATAGACGAACGGTTCCACGATAATATCTCATAAATATGAGTTATGAGAATGTATCGCTAAATAATAACCGCGCGGCGCGGCACAGAGCCCGCGCAGCGCAAAAACAGCCCCGCGGCTCCGCGCGCCGTGTAATGGTGCAGAAAGCATGCAGATTGACCCACTCGTTAGAGGAGAAAATAACTCGAGTCATTATCGGCACGAGAAAAACCCAGCAGACTTTATGCCGACGATTTGGTCCAAGCATCCTAAGTCAAGTCCACTCTATCGCTATCTCTGCAGGTGTGGGCTCGCGGGGGAGCGGCGCGAGTAGCCTCGCCGGCCCGGGACGAGGTCGGCTGGTGGGCTGGGCAGCCGGGCAGCCGGGCAGCCGGGCAGCCGGGCAGCGGGGCAGCCGGGCAGCTGGCAGGTATGAACACAAAGCAAAGCTGCGCTGGCGGAATGTGCACCCACACCCTCCTTGGGAACCGAGGGTGGCGCGTACCGAGCGCCCAGTGCGCTGCCACCTGGTGACTCATGATGACAAACACGCCCAGCTAAACGATGCTACCTACATATTTACTACAAAGATACATCTACATTATTTCTTCTAGAGAGAAGATTTACATAGAGATGTAAATAGAGCCTCTACATGCATGCAGAAAACTTGTGTTTGCTACAGGTATGCAAGTGTACCTAGGTTGTTCCGAAAACTGTTAGCCACAGAATAAATACAATCTTTTTTCTAGAAAAATCGTATCAACAGACATTATAATGAGCGCCGTAGTCGCGAGACGCTCACCTGCGAGCGTGACGCTCAAGGAGCCCTGCCAGCCGCCCTCTCCTCTCATCACGAGCTGTGATCGATAGCATCCTCGTCCGCATCTGTTCATTCCGGTATAATGTTCTGTGGAATGTTGTAAATCAGCGCGGAGGTGACACTACACTCGCTGCATCCCTGAGGACGACTGTGTTGTGTGTGTGTCAAACTAATTATCATAACCAAATTACTCGACTCGTTATATTCAGCTGTGTCATAGCCGCGACGCAGCGCATGACTTAGGGCTTTATCGAAGACGGCATCAACGAACTATTTGAATGTTGTACAGATGAGCACTTGACTAAGATGAGATCTAACCTTTGTCCAATCCACAAACATGCCTAGGTAAGTTACTTTACTTGTTCTTGTTGACATTTTAAATGCATAATTGGTCAATATGCAATCCTGTTACGTCGTATCGATAGGGTCGTACGTAGATACTGTAGCTGAATAGATACGGCGCCTGGACTCGTTCCCCTGAGGGTGCGGGATCAAGTCCCGTCGGTGCGGAAACATTTTGGATGGTAAATAATGGACTCCAAAAACTAATAAACACATTTTAGTAGTGGTAGGACTTCTGCTAGTCGGCCTGGGGCAGTACCACCATTTTGCCAATTATTTTCCAGCTGTGAAATAGGAATGTTTTTCGGTTGAAATGGAAAGTGTCCAGTAAAATTACAGGGCATGTGTTAACAACTTTATGTCTCAAGGTAACAGGCGCAGTAGAGTGACATGCAAAATTCTGGACTACCAGAATTTTGCATGCCGCTGTATCTGTAATAGGCAGACGTCATCGCTTACCATCAGACGAGCGTAGTGCTTGTCCTGTTAAGTTATATCATAAAAAAACGAATGCTAAAAGACCTGTATCAGGTGTCGGATTGACGCAGAATACTTATTCAAAATGAGTAAGTACCTATACAGCAAATTGGAAGGTAACATGGAGATTGATATTCCTATTAGCTATAGCTTATTACTTGAGTGAGCGAGGAGTCCGCAGCATTTCAAGACTAGGACTGGGAATTTGAGGATGTGTGTGTGTATGTGTGTGTGTATGTCCGGAAGTGAGCACGTGAGGCGGGCTGCGCTGCGGTGCGGCGGGTGCTGGCCGCATGTGGCGCTGCGGCTCATCGCCTCGTAACGGTTTGTTGGGGCGCGCTCGCAGCGCCGAAACACATTACGCGGTTTTTGCCGCCTTCTGCTTGTGTAAAAAGCTCACCTTCTCAGGTTTCAGAGAGCGCCGGCGGCAGTAATTGGACGAGATGTACTAATGAAGTTTATCGCGCTACCGTCATTAGCTAATCGCCGTCGGCTCGTTAGGAGCCGTCTTGTGACACGTCACGCCACTCATTGATGGGACCTATCGGGTAACATACTGCATGCCCGATACTTTTGTTAATTATTATAAGTTCAAAGCATTTATTCATAATGTAGGCAGAATTTATATATATACGTGCATAACTCGTCTGAAATAATAAAAGGAATCATAATCAATCAATCAATAATTAATTGTTAACGGCAGAGGTTTAACTTCATGGAAGAAGATTTAATTGAAGCGGACGCAGCGCATTCAACGCTGCAATGTTGACGAGCTAGTCATAGCTTCCATCTACCGAGCTTCACCACTCATATAATTATACAATGTAGGCAGGTGAGCTAGTCATAGCTTCCATCTACCGAGCCTAACCACTCATATAATTATACAATGTAGGCGAGCTAGTCATAGCTTCCATCTACCGAGCCTAACCACTCATATAATTATACAATGTAGGCGAGCTAGTCATAGCTTCCATCTACCGAGCCTCACCACTCATATAATTATACAATGTAGGCAGGTGAGCTAGTCGTAGCTTCCATCTACCGAGCCTCACCACTCATATAATTATACAATGTAGGCAGGCGAGCTAGTCATAGCTTCCATCTACCGAGACTCACCACTCATATAATTATACAATGTAGGCAGGCGAGCTAGTCATAGCTTCCATCTACCGAGCCTCACCACTCATATAATTATACAATGTAGGCAGGCGAGCTAGTCATAGCTTCCATCTACCGAGACTCAACACTCATATAATTATACAATGTAGGCAGGTGAGCTAGTCATAGCTTCCATCTACCGAGCCTCACCACTCATATAATTATACAATGTAGGCGAGCTAGTCATAGCTTCCATCTACCGAGCCTCACCACTCATATAATTATACAATGTAGGCAGGCGAGCTAGTCATAGCTTCCATCTACCGAGCCTCACCACTCATGTTCTGCACTATAATTATATAGTGCCTTAAGAAACATGGTTTAGTCATTATAATTATATTATGAGTAAATCAACATACCTAGTGAATCAGTATTTAAAGATAGTTTAAAAACTAAAACAACCGACTTCCATGCTATGCGAGTCTGTTTCAGTAGCAAGTTTGAGACGTTTATCATCATATCTCTGAAGATACTCATTAGTTCTCAATGAAACTACAACGGGACTACCTCAGAAATGTACCCTACCGATTAAAAAAAGAATCATTCAAATCGGTTCACAATTGACGGAGTAATCTCGTAACAAACAAAAAAAAACATACAGACGAATTGAGAACCTCCTTCTTTTTAGGAAGTCGGTTGAACAATATAATAAAGATCGGCTGAACACTGAGACACGGCTGACAGAGCTTCTGTCAGTCCGTGGGGAGGTACTCGTAGGTGACTACCACCGCTTTGTTGCGTCAATGTACAATACAATACAATACATCATTCTTTGATTATATACTCGTCTATATAACCAATGACAAAATTCTTTATTGCACACCATTTAAAACTAACTTAAGAAACAGTAAACACGTAAACCTACAGTACAATGGGCGGACTTATCGCTAAAAGCGATCTCTTCCAGTCAACCTTGGGATGGAGAAAGGGAGATGCGTGTTGAGCAAAGTCGGTGGTGTTACATTATAGGGGCGATAAATACAATAATAATTATTAAGCAAAATGAATTCAGCAAAATGTATTCAGCCGTGAAATATTTACCTAATCAAAAGATGATAATTTCAACAATTTAGACAGACTTAGGTTTACGCTACGCTAAAATATGTGTTAGTTACCCTCCTCGAACTTATCAGTAGCCAGTGGTATGAAGTAGGCTCAGCCAGCTATTACAAATATGTGTTAGTTACCCTCCTCGAACTTATCAGTAGCCAGTGGTATGAAGTAGGCTCAGCCAGCTATTACAAATATGTGTTAGTTACCCTCCTCGAACTTATCAGTAGCCAGTGGTATGAAGTAGGCTCAGCCAGCTATTACAAATATGTGTTAGTTACACTCCTCGAACTTATCAGTAGCCAGTGGTATGAAATAGGCTCAGCCAGCTATTACAAATGTGTGTTAGTTACCCTCCTCGAACTTATCAGTAGCCAGTGGTATGAAGTAGGCTCAGCCAGCTATTACAAATATGTGTTAGTTACCCTCCTCGAACTTATCAGTAGCCAGTGGTATGAAATATGTGTTAGTTACCCTCCTCGAACTTATCAGTAGCCAGTGGTATGAAGTAGGCTCAGCCAGCTATTACAAATATGTGTTAGTTACACTCCTCGAACTTATCAGTAGCCAGTGGTATGAAATAGGCTCAGCCAGCTATTACAAATATGTGTTAGTTACCCTCCTCGAACTTATCAGTAGCCAGTGGTATGAAGTAGGCTCAGCCAGCTATTACAAATATGTGTTAGTTACCCTCCTCGAACTTATCAGTAGCCAGTGGTATGAAATATGTGTTAGTTAACCTCCTCGAACTTATCAGTAGCCAGTGGTATGAAGTAGGCTCAGCCAGCTATTACAAATATGTCTTAGTTACCCTCCTCGAACTTATCAGTAGCCAGTGGTATGAAGTAGGCTCAGCCAGCTATTACAAATATGTGTTAGTTACCCTCCTCGAACTTATCAGTAGCCAGTGGTATGAAATATGTGTTAGTTACTCTCCTCGAACTTATCAGTAGCCAGTGGTATGAAGTAGGCTCAGCCAGCTATTACAAATATGTGTTAGTTACCCTCCTCGAACTTATCAGTAGCCAGTGGTATGAAATATGTGTTAGTTACCCTCCTCGAACTTATCAGTAGCCAGTGGTATGAAGTAGGCTCAGCCAGCTATTACAAATATGTGTTAGTTAGCCTCCTCGAACTTATCAGTAGCCAGTGGTATGAAATATGTGTTAGTTACCCTCCTCGAACTTATCAGTAGCCAGTGGTATGAAGTAGGCTCAGCCAGCTATTACAAATATGTGTTAGTTACCCTCTTCGAACTTATCAGTAGCCAGTGGTATGAAATATGTGTTAGTTACCCTCCTCGAACTTATCAGTAGCCAGTGGTATGAAGTAGGCTCAGCCAGCTATTACAAATACCTTTCACGTCTAATAAATCTTTGCAAGAGTACTTATTGAATAAGTTAAATAACTTGGAGCTTAATTACAGCTCTTTGTGAACGCCGCCTGTAATTGATTCAATTTAGGTAGAATGTACCTAGTCAGTTTCCAATGTGGAGTTAATAGCGTCAGTGAACCGAGCGCCTGTTCCCACTCTCATCTCTCTTTGAATAGCATTCACTGAACTTTGACTTACAGATATAGTTTATCTGAGCACCTATACCTAGTTATATGTATGTATGAACCTACATCCATACACTGCACAGGTGGTATGTGTACGGTAGCTCTGCGCACTTAAGTTTTTTTTCATTCCGTATGTTAATATTTTGTTTGGTTGCACCTAAATTATTTGCAATAGAAAAATTACTAACACTATTTCCATTGCATATCGTCCGAGTTATTTTTATCTTCATCTGCAGATGGAATTTTTAGTAAGTAGGTACGATCGGTAAGTAGATGTATTGTTTGATCATGAATTGGGTAGATTGTAAACCTTGCTGTTGTTTCAAAATAATTAAGATAGTTTAAAAACTAAAACAACTGACTTCAATGCCCCGCGAGTCGGTTTCAGTAGCAAGTTTGAGACGTTTATCTTTATCATGATATTTCCGAAGATACTTATCAGATCTCGATGAAATTACAATGGAACTACTTCAGAAATGTACACTACCGATTAAAACATTAATTATTGGTTCACAACTGACGGAGTAAACGCGTAACATACATACAAAAAAAAACAACATACAGCCGAATTGAGAACCTCCTCCTTTTTGGAAAGCGGTTGAAAATAGCGCTGTGGTTGCGCGCGGTAAGTGGTTGCCATCCATCATAAGTAATGTGTGCGAATGTTACCCTGCCTGCAGCCGTGCGGCGGCGGCGGCGGCCGTGAGAAGCGGGAGACGCTCACACGGCCGCCGCCGCTTCACACCTCGCTGGAACCGAGGACTGCCATCAGGGAAGCTACATCAAACACGTCGCCGGCGACATGTCTTCAGGCGCCGACTCAGTGCGATCCGTGCCAGATAGCGTCCACTGTCCCACAACGTTAGCATTCTATCGCCGTTACATCTTCGAGTGTAAGAATGTAACATGTCGTGTCATAGCACGGTATGAGCCCCGTCGGTCGGATAATTAGCGGCGTTAGGCGAGCTCGGAGGAGGCGCGCGGTGCTCGGCCGACGCGCGTTATCGGAATAATTGCCGCGCTGATAATAATATATCTGTGTCGACGCGAGATGGTATCTGCTCGCGGGATTAACATGTCGCGTCGCGCGGACACTCGCGGCTTTGTCTCGCTATCGAGCCTGCATCGCTTTGTCTGTGTAATCTGTGCTGGGAGTGTCGCGTTATTTATAGCGGACGGGCGAGCGCGCGCCACCAACGCTGGCCAACGCGAGCTTCACTCTCACTCTACGAGTAGCTGACTCTAATGTGCTCACTGATCCCTATAAAGCGAAAAGGGGTTTCTCCAACCTAGTTAAGATAACGAATCATACATTGAACGAGCCGTGTCTGACTCTGCAAGCTCAAATAGGTCTCAGTAATTGCAGTAATGGGGCGTTAATAAGTATCACATGCCAATTAATAATTCTGGGAAATAAAACTAGGAAATCTATTTTATGAATGCCTTACCATAATATATTGAATAAAATATAAACATTGACATTCACGGAGTTGTTTTCCGATATGTGATATGTACATTATGTAAGTAGGTACAGAAAGCAAGGCAAGGCAGGCTGGCGGGCGGTGCGCGGTGCGCGTGCAACATTGTACGCTGTACGTAGGGATACCGGTGAGGCGCGCATTCCGCAACTACTATTAACGATCTTATAAGTAGAAGGCGCGCGGCCGAAGCACTGGTTCGTGGAATGTAACGACCTATCGATATGATTTTACAAAATAAATCCTCGTAACAAGATCAGCAAGGATACCGAGAGGCGAGCACGCCGGCCCCGGGCGACGGGCGGCGGGCGTCACTAGCGCAGACTCGTCGCCGGGGGCCAGCCCCCACGTAGCGAGCAGTAGCCGGACTCACCGTCCACTTGACAGGAATGCCTCGACTTTGTCACTCGGATATGGACGGATGAAAGACAGGTTGGCACTGATGAGCGTCATCTCATCTATAAATACGTCGGTCCGCTCGCTCGAGTCCCGACCACTAGCCGAGCTGTTCCGCCGATGCACCCGCATGCCAGCCTCCACTCTCGGCTGCTTCATGTTGCCAAACTATTCTAACCGTCCTAAATATGCAATAACGATTTAATTATGATGTTATCCTATTATTTTTATTGGAAGCTGACAACAACCTATAAAAACTCGCACCTGGCGGTTATTGGCTTTGTTATCGTTAGAACTTTGGTGACTGGATGAGTTTTGGCGGAAACGTGAAACAGTGTGTGTGCTCTAATTGTTTTGTTTCCAAAACTTGTGTTCTTCCGCGAGTTAATGTGTAATAATGGTGCCGGTGAATGTCTGCGAGTGTAGGGAAACACCACAATGTTGAAAAAAATGCTTTGATAATTTGCGTACTCACCAAAATAATTACACTGAAAATCTTCAGTAAGCTGCTCCACATCTTTGCTTTGTTTTTGACTTGGATTAGACTATGACTTTGACTTGACATGACTTTTTTATTTCATTCTTTTGTTTGCGAAATCTAACGACTAATATTAACATAACAATAAATTAGTTATACAGTAAATGACAAGTTTCACTGGTGGTAGATGGTGGAAATGTGACTTTGACTCAACCTTATTACTTGAATTCCCAAAAAGTTGAAGAATTTTAAATACTTGTCACTGGCTAAATACGCTAATCATGTGGAGCAATAATAAAAAAAACTTTGCTGATCGATTTAGATATTCATTTGTTCGATAATGTTTTGTTAAAGGTATTTTAATAATTTAAGATCGTTTACAAAATGATAAAACCGATGTTGTTTATCTCCATATCTCTGGAGATACTTATCAGATCTCGATGAAATTATTATGGAACTATCTTGGAAATATACCATACCAATTAGAAATGTATGATTTGAATCGGTTCTCAATTGACGGAGTGATCGCGTAACATACATACAAAAAAAAAGACAAATTGAGAACCTCCTTCTTTTTGGAAGTTGATTGAAAATTACAAGTCAATAAGTTAACGTTATCTACTTATTGTTATTGTTATTTTACAAAATGTAACAAATTATCTTATCCCAACATTTCATCACAATGTTTGCTGCTCAGCCACAGAACATAAAGGTGCCAGCTCATATCAATCTACAAATAATAGATAAGGTCATTCATGTTGTTACGGTTTCCGTTTTATTTTCATAGATTTATTTTATTTATTATTGATAATTAGAACGGTTATTACCATTTACACTAATTAACACATTACATTCATGAAAATTAATAAAAGGTAGGTAGATGACTCTTCTAAGATATTTCTGCTAGATATATGATCCACACTTAAAACTTGTACCTAGTCCTACCAGGGAGAACTAATAAACGACGAAGCTCTCATTCTGCAAATCAAATGGACACAAACCCCGCGCGGCGCCTCGTCGCCGACGGATTGCAATTTTCATGGTTAATGAAACCCGAAAGCTTCCTCCCCTTCTCGTGGGTGACACGGGGCGGGTTCCTCCCCCTCTCCTCTCTCTTCTCCCGCAGCTCTTCATTTCGCGAATAAATCCATCACACCCCCCTGTCCCCCGCTCGCCCGCCGCGGTTTCCCCATACAACAACACAATGATGAACAGAGTTATGACTTTTGTTTCGAATTTCACATCGACAATTTAATTAGAGTGAAGCGATTTAGCTTTCTCTACATTAATGTGTGAATTTAAAGTTAACATGTTTGAGCAGCAACTGGCTGAGTCTAAAGTTATTTCTTTGTTTTAACAGTTCTTCTATTTGAAAGTGGAGCCACGCGGTGGACAGTGACTGTACTAAAACCATAAATAAATTATCTACATTAGTTAATTTCTCTAAAATGAATCTAATGGTAACATTGATATTTTTTAGAATTTCGTACCCAAAGAGTTCCAACGGAACCCTACTACTGATACTTCTCTGTCCGTCCGTCCATCTGTCCGGCTTTCACGGGGCTGTATCTCCTTGAATAGATAGATACTTGACATTTTTACAAAGTATGTACATATTACTTTTTAGTATTTGTACTTTTATTTAGAACTTTTTAGTACTAACACTAAAAATTAAAATGGAGTCCCGTGCCCCATACAAGAAACGTGTTTTTTTATTAGTTTTTAGCTCGATCTTATGTACCATAATAGATAAAGATTTGAAATTTGCTCTCAGTGTGCATAACTATGGTTGCTATAACATCATACCATAAAAATAAAATTACCTAAATATTGTGCTATGGTACGGAACCTTAGGAGTGCGAAGACTTGCACTTGGCCAGTATATTCTATATATAGAATTCATCATCCTACCTACTTACTGTTCTATAACAGCGTAACTTTCCTTTTGTTGTTTAAAATAAATATAATATTGTTGCTTTACAACATTCTGAGGTATTCTCGATGACTTCAGGAAGTTCAAGTTTTATATAAATCAGTAGGGATTAGAAGTGTTAACACGACGTCGGAGCATGTGAGCCGCGGCCGCGGATTATCGGCTCCCGAGGACGTCAACATTCGACACCCCGCGAGCGGCGTGACCCTTGTTTACTCAGCGGGTGACAGCAGCGAGCGACGACTCTCGCCGGCTCCGATTATCCGGATTACAGCGTCTGCGGGCTGCAGCGCCGGCTCGCGTCTACACGGCGACCTGTAATGCGCGCTAATCCCGCACGAAGCCGGTTCGTGCCCTTTTGCTCTCTTTGCAGTTTAGTCGATTGATTGTTTCGTTTCTATAAATAAGACGGCCGGCGCGAGACGAACGCTCCATAAATCCGTTGCATCATTGTGAAGCGGTAAACTCCGTAAAATATGTGTAATAAAAATAGCTCTCGGTAGTATTCCGAGCCCCATTAGATAAACTGCGGTATTTATTGTAAAGTAAAACATTGACGCGCGCGACAATCGGCCGTGATTTACGGCGAGCGGGGCCGCGCGGTGCATTAGTCGCGCGGCTAATAATATCGCGCGACATTTACTTACCTTTGTTTAGCCCCGGGGGGAGCGCGCCCGCGCCGTGCGTCGCCGCGCGGCCAGCTGAGCGGGCGCGGCACGCCGACGATGCTCGTTACAAATCGTCGTCGATGTTGCCGCGACTCGCTTCATTAGTCACTACTTCCAACTACTCCGAGAACGGTGCCTGTCACGAGAAAATGTCGCAAATTAATCTACGCGATTGCAGCGTTCCGCTCGCCACGAAATATGTAAGTGTAACGTAGCCGGGAGACCGGAGATTCGGGAACGAGATGACCGATCTGCTCGGATCGAATCGTGTTTTAATGAGGTGATCGGAATCGATATAACATCTGTCGGAGTAGTCGTTACATGTGCTTCCGTATCGATGTAGATCGGGTGGAGCGAGCGCGCTGCGATACATCTCCGCTGACATGTTAACGAGGCGGCCGACTGCCCCGCCCCGCGCCGGCGCAGGGCTGCCAGCTCACACTACCCGGAAAGGAACATCCTCGCATGGGCAGAATGCTACAAACATTCATCAGGTCGAGTTTAGTGGAAACATAAATTAATTGTCAACCTCCCTCGAGGGACCGACAGCCACAGTTCCGTCTCCCACCTTCAGAGTGTTGCGGCTCACTCTCATCTTCATGTACGTCTTTATATCTTGTAAGTTTATTTGCCTCAATATTACCATTTCAGAAGGTAAGCGGCAGCAGCCCTACAGACGCGCGGCCGCTGCGACGCTCTATCAAAAATTAATAATAGCAAATGGAGGAAACGTCGCGCACAAAGTGGCCGCCGCCGATGTGTTTATTGTGTCGGTTGGACACTTCAAACCGCGCGCTTCGATTTATTGCGACTCATAATCGCGGCCGCAAATCTCGTGCGAGTCGCGCGGCTGTCGCGCCTCACTCTCGGTGCAATATTCGCGCACTCCGCGCGACATTTATCTGCCACTAATCCATAATCGGCCCATCGTCGCTGGACGATAAGTTCCGCGGGCTTATGGTTCTGTGCTGTGGTTCTGTGTACAGCCGGTTTTGAGAGCCGCGTTGGTTTAAACGATTTTTTTGTCATGGTAATAGGTAACAGGAAAAGCACGACGCTCGCCTGATAGTAAGCGATGACGTCTACCTATGACAGATACAGCGACATGCAAAATTCTGGCAGTACAGAATTTTTGCATGTCTCTGCACTGCGCCTGTAACCTTGAGACAAAGATATTAAGTCTCACATGCCCTGTAATGTCACTGGACATATAGATGGCATGACTTCTAAGCGAACGGTCACCGGTTCAAATCCTAGCACGAATCGCGTTAACGTGTTCGTTCAAAGGTGTTTGTATAAAAGTATATTATAATATTGATATTCCGCCTGATTTGCTAACAAAAACAAGCTCACCATCAAGGTAAGGCCTTACGGTAATAACCTTACGGTGATCCAGCAGCACTAAGCCCTTGAGAGTCAGAGCATTTTAGGCCTATCGTATTCAAAATCATCGACCACATCATCGCTTACCACCATGCGAGATAGTGGACAAACGCTAGCCTATCATCATCAGCATCTCTGTCCACTGCTGGACATAGGCCTCACCTATGGCACGCCACTGAGCTCGATCTTCAGCTCTTCGTATCCAGCCACTGCCAGCCAGCTTGCCTATATTATCGCTCCATCTAGTAGGAGTGCGCCCTACACTATGTTTAACGAACCGTGGTCTCCACTCTGAAACACGCCAACGGTTCTATGACAGATGGACTAGCCTACTGCTACTTCAGCTTGGTAATCTTCTGAGCTATGTCGCTCTTTGGTTCCTTTCGATCGATACTTCAGAGGGACTCCGAGCATAGCCCTCTCCATAGCTCGCCGAGAAACTTTGAATTGGTGAACTAGCCGCACCGTTAGTGTCCTCATTTCGGCTCCGTTAGTAATAACAGGTAGGATGTACTCGTTAAAGACTTTCGTATTCAGGCGTTGCGGTATTTTTTATTTATTTATGGTAAACCAACAGTTTCAATTAAAACTAAATGATTGACAGTATATAAACCATAAAACCAATTAAAGGCTCACACGTATACGAAAACAGATTATGGTATGAAAAATGTGAGCAGTGACATTAAGTAATACATAGCAATATAAATATAGAAATAATAAAAATAATTATAGATCTTGAAAAGAAAAATTCAGCAAGTACACTACTTCACAAAAAAAAACTAATTGTACATGAAAAAAATTCAGCACACAACCGCCGTCTTACAGTTTCGTCACTGGTACAAAATAAATAGAAGTCATAAAATTGACTTAACCTCACTCATTGAAGTTGCTGCTTGCTCGCCATATGAAACTATTTCGTCGGTAATATGTGTTTACTGAAGGCATATGGATAGGTGGGTTATACCGTAAACACTTCACAGGGACATTCAGTTTTATTTTACTAGTAAGTTCCGGGCTGTTAATACGATTGAAAGTTATCTTGAGCCGGAATGTGATGTCAGCTATTCTACGTCGAGATGATAAAGAAAGAAAATGAAATCGTCTACAAAGTTGCATGTAGTCGTTAGATCTATTATGTATGTATGGGATACGGGATACAGGCTATATGGGGCCTATAAGGTATAAAAAAAGCCATCCTATACAACTCATACATCTATCTGTTTGTATACCATTTAACCGATATCCGTAGTAAGTATCTATTTAAGTTACTTAACGTTTTTTTCGTAATTAATTTGAAAATCAATTTTCTGAGAGATAATCGAAAGAGCACAAGGTGTAAGCTAGTCAGTCGTGCATTACAGTGTACAGTTGGTTGGACCTAAGTAAGAACGTGGACTAGAGACAGCAGAAGATAATAAGTTCAGGTGGAGGCGGGCGCGGGTGTCGCTGCAACCACCACATATCGCGCATAAATCTCTGCGACGTCGCGCGTCACATAAATCTACCCCCTCCCCGCTGCCTCTCGCCCCGCACCTCTCGCGCGCGCTAATATAGAGCATTGTGCCTGACGCGCGCGGCGTCGCCTCATAACCACGGTATGAATGAGATGTCTGTCTGTCCGTCACGATACATTACACCAAACACAGAGTCCTTCAGCCATTCATCTTTATTTCGTTAACTACTATGTAAACATAAACTATGTCGGTATTTTCAGGATGCTGATTGCTGAAGATCCAAACATTAGAAGTGTTGGAGGTGATTCTATGCACTACAAATGTACTTAGAAATTGTATGCTACATTTGGATGAATGAGCGAAGACGCCTAAACGAGTATTGAGAGGAAATCGCGCGGTTGGTGACTTCTGTCGAGCTGCTTTTGCATTAACCATGTTTTATTTATGTGTGTACTAGTAGACCTTATGTACGTTACGTAGTGTTTGCACCAAACAATGGCACAAAATTCTATCCCTAGCCGCTTTTCCGGGGCGTTGCGTTCGAAAGTGAATGACTGAGCAGCGGAGGCGCTCTGTATGACATCTTTATAACTTGGCTCATTATTCAGTGTCATAACTGTTCCGGCGGCCCCTTGTCCTTACCGGGAATTAATAACCCTCGCCACGCTCTCTGCTTGTTAACCGAACTCTTCTGACGGAGCGCGGGATTTATCGCCGACTGAACTTCTTTTACATCCGAAGAAAAATATATCGAGTGTTTAGTGCGGCTGTCGCATCCGACGGGTTACGACATATCACACGTCTTCTTTGAATTATTATTTTATTTTGAACTGAACACTGAATTTTGTTTATCTTCACTAATAATGCGAAGTTTATTTAAATATGTAGCTTTAATTGAGCTCGTTTAACAGTTATATCGCCACCCTCCCGCCACTATACAGGACCTGCCCGCAATCAGCCGGTCGTGATGGCTCTTTACAGCTTAATAATGGAAAAGCCCCAGGCGAGGACGGCATAAATAGCAACAGAGCTTTCAAAGGTTGGAGGAGCTCCCGCAGTAAATTAGCTTCAACTTCTATTTACTGCGAGAACTCCTCAGGCACGAAACAAAGCACGTTAGTTTTTTTTTTTCAAAAAAGGAGACAAGGACCTCTTTAAAAACTACCGTCTGATTACGCTTCTAATTTATACCCATAAGCTGTTTTCAAGGGTGATCACGAACCGTCTTGCGCGAAGACTCGACGAGTTGCTACCACGGAACAGGCCGAGTTTCAAAGCGGTTGCAGCACCATAGACCACATTCAAACACTGTGGGAAAATATTTAGAAGACTGAAGAGTACAATTACCCTCTGTGCTTAGCGTTTGTGGAGAAGGTCTTCGACTTCGACGATGTGTTGAATTATCTTTATAGAGCTGGGGAGCTATACATATAGTCATCTGTGTATACAGACCTCCATCGGCTGATTATAAAATGTTTGAGACAATTATGGAAGAAGTAATGAGCAAAGTCTTCAACACCTCTAAATCTTTGATGGTTTGTGGCGATTTCAATGTTAATTTAATTGAGCAGACTCCGCTCAGCGACAAATTAAAACAAATATTTCTAAGCTTTAATCTGAAGCATCTTTTTAATCAGCCAACAAGAATCACTAGCTCGTCAGCTACCTGCTTGGACAATGTGTTCTGCAACTGTGAACTCGAAAAAATTGCAATTTTTGATAAACTTGGCTCGGACCATCTGGGACAAAGTGTCACTTTTTCATGTAATTTATCCACCAAAGGCCAAGAACATTTTTACAGGCCCATTACCACCAAACGGGTTGAACAGTTTGTGGATATCATTTACAAGCAATTAATGAACCTAAGATTTTCTGAGGATCCTGATGACCTATGCAGTGCCTTATTTCAAATGTTAGATGCAGAGTTCAATGATATTTTTAAAATTAAAATGGTTAGAAAAGTATTATTATTAGTATTCACATATTTATTTTTTATCTTAAGTTTAGGTTTTTTACAATATAATATTTAAAAATAATAAACAAATTTACTGTAAAACATAAAATTTTATAAAAAACCTAAACCTAGCGTACCGCCAGCAGCGGGATAGGGCCCAAGCTACCGGTGGTTAGGGCTGCAGAGAGAGGAACCTCCTGACGATGCGTGCCGTGTCAAGAAGTACCGCCTTCTGTATCTGGCCCTTGATCCAGCCATTTAGCGAGAGTCTCTTGAGATGTTGGTCGAGACTCTTCGCTATTAGGCCGTTGGCAGAGACGACTATCGGAACAATGATGGTCGAGTCAACACCCCACATGTCGGTAACCTCGTAAGACAAGTCAAAGTATTTGCTAAGCTTGTCCTTCTCAGCCTTCACGAGGTTCTCGTCATGCAGGATAGTGATGTCGACCAACACTGCCCGCCGCTGGCACCGGTCAACTATCACGATATCAGGTTTATTGGCGACAATAGTCCTGTCCGTGATAACCGATCGGTCCCATATAGAGCAAAGCACGACCATTTTCAAGAACTGGCTCAGGTACGTACTTATAGTACGGCACCTCAGTCTCGACAAGTCCATATTGAAGAGCAAGTTGCTGGTGGGTGATCCTGGGCACGAGGTCTGTGCAAGTACTCGCCGTTAGCAAGATGAGAACAACCGGAAATAATATGCCTGAGTGACTCTCCGGGACGGCGGCATGCCCGACAAATGTCGACCGTACCGTCCTTCATGATATATTTCCGGTTTATTTTATTTATTTTCTAATTTTTATTAGTATTTATTCAATTAAAATCACGGGTCGTACACACCCGGTCTTTTAGAGGGCATTGATGGAGCCGAAGCCAACATCAAGATGCCCTTTACAATTTTAACTTAGTTATTACTATGGATGAAAAGGAGATATGGGAAACTATGTTATAAAAATATGGTACATTATATTATGAGACTATTGAGTGAGCTGATTACAGTCGAATTGCTGGTCTATGAGGTACGGCACCCGCCAATTATGCCTCATTTCAAAATATTAAGGCGGGTGGTGACTCGCTATACACTGTATGGGCCCCCCATAAAGGCGGACCGTTATGTCGGCGCCGAGGGGCAACATTGGCGTGGATAGCTAAGGGTGTTGAGAGGTGTGCTGCACTTTCACTAAACGCTACTAGCGGCTTTATGCCTTTAACACTTCTACCCTAAAGCTTAGATCTTAGCTCTTGCGATTCCCACCACCGGCCAGCCGGTCAAAGCAAGCTGGTGGTCAGAGGGTCTCATTTAGCCCTCACGGGATAGGGGTACGCGGTGTGTGGCGACACCGCCGTCGGCTCGCCACAAGGCCGCCCCTGCGGGTTAATTAGTATTATTATTAATATTAGTATTATTTATAAAAGTAACAATTATATAACTTGTATTCACAAAAAACCCTTAAATTTACATAATACTAAATTCATAAATCACTTAAAATTGTATTCAAAAACTTTTAAAGTTGTTTGTCAGACAGCAAAATCACTGCATCTAAGTAGAAAAATTAAGCATGCCGATGACAAAATAAAGTCAACATGTCATTAATACAGAAACTGGAAAAATTAAGCACAGGGACCGTAAAATTATGTTAAAAGTTAATAATAAATTAATCAAAGATAATAATGATGTCGCTAACACATTTGTTGAGTTCTTCTCACAAGTACCTATTATTACTACTCAGCCTTTAAACTCTTCCCCTAAGGATGCTTTTGTTTTACTATAAAAGTGTGTGAATGAATGTGATTCTATGTTTGAGTTCAGACACATAACTTCAATATCAATTATCAAAACGTTTAAAATGCTCAATCAAAAGAAAAACGAGGATCTGTGGGGTATGTCAACCAAAGTACTTAGTTATATTATTAATGTAATGAGCCCTCACTTAGCTTTTATTTTTAACAGATACGTCGATGAAGGTGTCTTTCCTGATGTAATAAAAAATAGTAAATTAATTCCCCTATTCAAATCAGTGAACAAAAATGACCCTTCAAACTATAGACCAATATCTATATTACCGGCGCTCAGTAAAGTTTTTGAAAAAGTTATATTAGACCAGCTTTTGGCACATTTTAATATTAATCATCTTTTAAATCACAAACAATATGGTTTCACTAAGGGGCGTTCCACTACTGATGCTGGAGTAGATCTTCTTAAACATATATTTGATGCCTGGGAGAAAGCACAAGACGCTATCGGCGTTTTCTGTGACTTATCTAAAGCGTTTGATTGCGTCTATCACAAAACGCTAATTTGCAAATTAAAACACTACCGCGTTAACGGAAAAGCACTTGATCTGGTCTCATCCTACCTCTGTAATAGAAAACAGATGGTTGAGGTCAATAGCGTCAGGTCATCTGGATCCCTCATAAAAATGGAAGTTCCGCAGGGATCGATATTAGGAACATTTTTATTTCTAGTTTATATTAATGACTCGCCGTCTTTCGTACAAAACTTATGTGACATTGTTTTGTTCGCGGATGATAGGACTGCGCCTAAATTTGACGATGTTAACAAATCAATCACACAGGTTTTGAATTGGTTTACAACCATTAACTTATTACTGAGCGCCAAAAAAACTAAATTTATTAAATTCTCGCTGCCAAATGTAAGGAAGGGTGTCATTAATAGCAAGATATTAATAAACAATGTACCACTAGAATTTGTTGAATCCGCTACATTCTTGGGCATCACCACGGCATCACCCTGGATTCAAAGCTACAATGGGGTTCTCAAATATCAGCTCTAGCAGTTAGATTGAGCTCCGCTGCATACGCAGTACGTAAAATCAGAAACTTGACTGACGAATCCACTGCTAGATTGGTTTACTTTAGCTACTTCCACAGTATAATGTCCCATGGCATTTTATTGTGGGGAGAAGCCGCCGAAATCCAATCTATATTTGTTTTAGAAAAAAGAGCTATTCGATCTATATATACCATGAAGTCGCAAGACTCACTTCGTGAAAATTTAAGGAGATTAAAATTCTCATAGTGGCATGTCAATATATATATGAAAATATCATGTATGTACGCAAAAATTATTTCTTTACAGAAGGTACATATATACAACTTAAAAATAAATTAAACTAAAATGAAATGTTATAAATAAAAATTAAAGTAGTTATATATAAAAAAACAGAACCTAGGTCGCAGCTGTCTGCCGGTAATGTTCCCAAAAAGCTGGCGACGTTACCTCGTTAAATTGCTAGGCTAATCCGTTGGCCGAAGTAAGCGCCAGCGCTTTGGTCATGAGTGACGTCTATTAAGCGTCTGGACAGCTTCTTTACAAAACCCCGGGCATCTCGACCCCACGGACCCATTGTTTCGACCCCAAACGGAAGAAAAATGTAGCTATCACCTATAGCAGCATATTTCCTCCGTTTGAGGGTTTTATCCGCATCCGCTGCCGCACCCGTTGCTCGTGAGGTCCCGCATGTGTGGGACGCCGCTAACGTGTCAGCACACGTCGCGTCCCACACCAACGGTCTCCCTCGGCACCACGGAACCAACGTCATACCGTCGGGCCTCTTGCCATCGTCACGTGATATACCGTTCGGCTCTAATATAGCCGGCACGTTCACGGTGGCAAGGGCCCGACGAATGACATCATTCGAAGAGGCGTGACGTGAAAGACGCCCTGCACTGCGGCGGCATGACAGGCCATGGTGGCCTAATCTGACTACTTCACTGCAGCAGTGACAATTGTGAGGTATTCTCCGGAAGATGCCCAGACGTAATCCCACAGCAATGGAGAAGCTGTCATCGTCCATAAGGGTACCTATGTTGGAAGAAGGTAATGCGTGTAGCCAGTATCCAGATTCTTTTTCACGTGTGGCAAGGAGACGAGCCCGGTCCCTAATATTTACACTATTTTGAAATATTTATATATATGAGGGGCTCGTCCCATAGCCTTTGTGAACTAAGTTTTTTGGGTAAGACCTCACCTGGACAAGCCAAAGACCAGGCCGTTTTAGCTTCTTCCATGTATGCTATGGACATTTCAGATGATGATTTTGAAATTATTTTTTTAAAAAGAGCTGAAACACTATTATTAGAAGATAAAAAGGCCGGTAGCGAAACACTTGAAATTTTGCGCAAAAATTTGAATGATTATGATAAGAGGTCCGATGTACATAATTTCAATACAAGACACAAAAATAGATTAATTTTACCTCAATTCAGGTTGTGGAAAGTTAGTGGTTCTTTTTTTGGGGAACTGTATACGATTTTATAATAACCTTCCTAAAGATATTGATCAACTGTCTATGAGCAGATTTAAAACCTTTGTAAAATCCAATTTAATGAAGAAATCGTACTATACAATAAATGACTATATGAATGACAAAAATGCTTGGCCTGAATGCCCCAAGCTCCAAGATATAATATAAATTGTATGATAATATAATTATTTATTGTACATTTAAAAAAAAAATCATATGAATTTTAATAAAATAATAATTAAATTAAGTGATAAGCCCCATAGAGTTTCTTGGTGTTTCTTCTCTGATGGGAGTACTTCCGAATCACCAGTAGATTCAACAATCAATCAGTTTTCATCTTTTGTTTGCAAATCTAGGGTTGCCTGTTACGACGGTATTATGCAGCTGATAGACGGACAATCAGTTCCATTCGGAATATGATTTGTACTGCGTGACGTTCGACGTCTAGATTAAAGCTGAATGGCTCAATAATTTTGTTTTTTTTTGTAAATTTAAAGCAATAAGTTATGTTTCTGTTGTATCTATAAAATGTTTTATTGAATATGATCTTTTTTATGTTATTTGACGTGTGTAAGTGCTAATTTTTAATTTGCCCATATACTGAATAAATGCTTTGACTTTTGACTTGACTCACTGAACGAACGACGACTGAAGTCCTTGCAACGTTACCAAGCCAACTGGCGACTATATATTGATGAGATGTCTGTATAATGCTGCAACGACGACCGTACAGGTACAGAACTCTAGAGCACCCGATGGACACCTCTTAAAAGCTCAGGCGTCTCCACGGTCTCCAGGTTCAATTCCCAAAATGTCGAAAAGACCCAAATTGCCGAAGTGAAATGTCATCGTTTTATGTAATTCATAATAATGTAACATATAGATTTAGGATGCAAAAGGACTTGTTTGTAATTAAAAACAGCAATGGTTCCTTGCCCAAGTTTGAAACATATATTATTTTTATATCTTGTGTCACTCCGTCTTAGATGAAGTGATACATTTTTATTTTCCTAAAGTTAACGAGAAAGGGGTCGAACAGAAGACCTGTCACTAAAATTTGTTATGGTTTGTTGTAGCATTACAATGTAGGCTGGCAGACAACCCCACAAAGTATGACCACCTAAAACCACCGCACCCGCGGTGGTACGCGGCTGCTGCAGCACGGGCTCTTTGTTCGCGACCACAATGACCCGCCCCGAGATGATCAGATTACATACATCCGCACGTATTATATGTCTGTTTTAATGAATGTAGCGCACCAATAGCGTGCCGCGAGCGCACACCGTGACCCGTGACCGGATAACTGGCGCGCACTGCTGGCCGCTAGCCGTTGGCTACTCGCCGGGCTATCTACAGAAACAGCGAGCGTTTCTAAACTGAGCTGCATAACCACAGAAATATGAATGGTTATTAATATTTCTGTGTGTATAACAGATATTTTAGATATATTTTACATACTCTTTACCGTCAAACAGATGAAATCTACAATTTTGAAGTATAGTCAGTATCTAGGTCAGTATGGTAGAACAGGATACTTTTCATGACGATCGCAACTACATAGCATGTACCTATATTTTATAATTAAGGCCATACATCGGCAGCGAAGCGCAGAATATAGCGTTGTTGGAACACATATTCTAGATGTTTACTATTAAGTAACTTTAAAAAAAATATAAAATAAAACTTAAAAATATCGTCTAATGGGTGCATTTATTCATCACAAAATAGAATATATTTCTCCTGATCTAATAAATAAATGTAATGTAATCTAATAAAATCCTGAAAACAAGATAAAGTATAACCTAAAACGAATTATTTAATAGTAAAAAGTCTAAGCACATACATTCTATATGAAAATATTTATCTTTGAATTCGACCCCCGATTCGATTTTGCTCGATAGATTCCTGACAGTCGAAGCAATTAATCTATACCTACCGCTGCCCGGCGTCCTCTGACTGTAACCAGAACACAAAGTAGGTGTTCACTTCTTACTACACCAAACTATCTGCCGCTGCCACTCTGCATGCCGCGGGGTGGATGTGCATAAAAACTTTGAGGTTTCGTGAGTCATAGCCTTATTATCTAATGTTCAGACATTCCACACATAATGACAATATTTCTCGTCAGGACAGCTGCTGTCTGGTACAAGTCAGCATGAAGACGGATCTAAGTTTTTGATAACTTCCGTTAAAGTGCACCTTGTGTATAGGAATTAAGTGGGGAAAACCTTTTTTACAGACATTGACTAACATGTGATGAGCATTAGAGATAAAATCGTTAATTAATTATAGCTTCAACGATGTTCAGGCACAGAAGTATTAAGTACTTAACCTGTGAAACGGGTAGTGCCTCAAGCTTTTAAGAGTAGAGGTAAGTACCTACCCGCAAAATACTTACTAGAATTTATTTTTAACATTTTAGATCCTTGCTTGTTTTACAAAATATTTTTTTTACTTTTAATTTATTTTTAACTTTTTGGTAGGTATAAGTTACTACTACTACCTGAGAATTTTAGAGTAGGCGTGATGTTTTAAAATATTCTACGGATACCTTTCAGCTTCATCATCAGATCCTGGTTATCGTTTAAGTGTAAAGTGCTTTTCAAGACGAATCAATTGAGCCTAAATTCAGTGGTGTTACATTAATTTATCACAAAGATGCCGTGGCCACCTTCCGGCTTCATCATCAGACCCTCGATATCATCTAGGTGTAAAGTCCTCGTCAAGATGAATCAATCGAGCCCAAACTCGGTGGGGTTATGTTGTTTTATCACAGAGATGCCGTGGCCGCCTTCCGGCTTCATCGTCAGACCCTGGATATAATCTGAGTATAAAGTCCTCCTCAAGACAAATCAATCGAGCCCAAACTCGGTTGGGTTATATTGTTTTATCACAGAGATGCCGTGGCCATCTTCCGTCTCCATCATCAGACCAGCTCCATGGTACCATATAATTGTATTGTCACCGAAGATACATAAGTTCACCAAATTTGAGTCAAATCGGACATCGGAAAGTGGGTCTAATAGGAAGTGTCTTGGACACAAAGGGCCGAGGGTTTTAATCCAGCCCCTCGATCACTGGTTTACTGTGTACAAATAGACCACCCAAACAAAAGTCCTGTTTCATTCGTCAAGCGACAAATCCGAATGGAGTCGCTTGACGAATGGAACAAGCGTTACAAAGACAGCGACACCGCGACCGTAACGAAGTCATTCTTCCCTGATGCAATTGCTGCATATCCTCTCGTAAGAAAATTAGAGTTACATTCAATAACGACACAACTCTTTACGGGTAATGGTGGCTTTTTGTCATATCTGCTCAGGTTTAAAGTAAGAGAGAGTCCCGCATGCCCGTGTGATCCTCTAAAAGAGGAAAGTGTTCTGCACGTAGTAACCGAATGTCCAATTTACGCAAAAAAAAGGTTCGATGTGGAAAACTAGATAAATGTAGACATAAATATAAGTAATATTTTAGCAGATAAGGATATTAGTAATAAGTTTATAAGTTATTGTAAAGATATTGTAATAAAAGTAGTCAATAAGAATAAGTAGCAAATATATATATATATATATATATAGTACATACATTATGTACATGTACATATATATATGTATATATATGTATATATATATTTGGATTGTGTTTAACAATTTTACAAAAATATAAAGTGTGTGACACTTCAAAGAAACATAAAATAAGAAACATATCTGAAAAAAATAAAAATTTACCCCTGTGCAAAATGAGATATTACAAATATTAATAAAAAGTAGCAGAGTAGGGATGTACTCGTAGAATGGCGCCCACCAATAATAGAATGAACAAGATGAATGGAAGATAGATAACAGTATGCGGCATGAAAGAATCGAAAAGGAGCGAGAACTGGTATGGTATATACAAGTTGAGTAGTAAAAGCTCCGACTACGTTGGAGGGTGTAAGGTTAGATTATTAAAAAAAAAAAGTGGGTCTAATTTAGCTTCCAAGATTCCACCTGAACATACATACTTACATACATACATCATACATCTGGATCCCTCATAAAAATGGGAGTTCCGCAGGGATCGATCTTAGGACCATTTTTATTTCTAGTTTATATTAATGACTTGCCGTCTTTCGTGCAAAACTTATGTGACATTGTTTTGTTCGCGGATGATACATCCTTAATATTCAAAATAGATAGGATTGCGCCTGGATTTGACGATGTTAACAAATCAATCGCACAGGTTTTGAATTGGTTTACAACCAATAACTTATTACTGAACGCCAAAAAAACTAAATGTATTAAATTCTCGCTGCCAAATGTAAGAAAGGGTGTCATTAATAGCAGGATATTAATAAACGATGTACCGATAGAATTTGTTGAATCCGCTACATTCTTGGGCATCACCCTGGATTCAAAACTACAATGGGGTTCTCAAATATCGGCTCTGGCAGGTAGACTGAGCTCCGCTGCATACGCAGTACGTAAAATCAGAAACTTGACTGACGAATCCACTGCTAGATTGGTTTACTTTAGCTACTTCCATAGTATAATGTCCTATGGCATTTTATTGTGGGGGAAAGCCGCCGAAATCCAATCTATATTTGTTTTACAAAAAAGAGCTATTCGATCTATATATACCATGAAGTCGCGAGACTCACTTCGTGAAAAATTTAAGGAGATTAAAATTCTCACAGTGGCATGTCAATATATATATGAAAATATTATGTATGTACGCAAAAATTTGAATGAGTATGATAAGAGGTCCGATGTACATAATTTCAATACAAGACACAAAAATAGATTAATTCTACCTCAATTCAGGTTGTGGAAAGTTAGTGGTTCTTTTCTGGGGAACTGTATACGATTTTATAATAAACTTCCTAAAGATATTGATCAACTGTCTATAAGCAGATTTAAAACCTTTGTAAAATCCAATTTAATGAAGAAATCGTACTATACTATAAATTACTATATGAATGACAAAAATGCTTGGCCTGAATGCCCCAAGCTCCAAGATATAATATAAATTGTATGATAATAGAATTACTTATTGTACATTAAACATTTATTTAATATGAATTAAAAAAAAATGAATTAAAATAAGTGACAAGCCCCATAGAGTTTCTTGGTGTTTCTTCTCTGATGGGAGTACTTCCGAAACACCAGTAGATTCAACAGTCAATCAGTTTTCATCTTTTGTTTGCAGATCTAGGGTTGCCTGTTACGACGGTATTATGCGGCTGATAGTCGGACAATCAGTTCCATTCGGAACATGATTTGTACTGCAATTAGTCTGCGTTTTATTTATCTATTATGTTTCATTATTTCACAATTTTTTGGATAAAAATTGTCTGAAGTACTGAAACATGCACTGGGTTGCGGGTGCACGTAATGGTACGGTTGGCAACCCTACATTAATAAGGGGAATTAAACATGTGTTTTAAGTGTGACGTTCGACGTCTAGATGAAAGCTGAATGGCTCAATACCTTTGTTTTTTTTTTTGTAAATTCAAAGCGTTATGTTTCTGTTATATCTATATTTTTTGTTGAATATGATCTATTTAATGTTATTTGACGTGTGTAAGTGCTAATTTTTAATTTGCCCATATACTGAATAAATGCTTTGACTTTGCTTTGACTTTGACATACATTGCAAGTTAAATAAAAGCTTGTAAAAAGGGGTTAGGCTGTAAAAGTGTCGTAGCACGCCGCGTCCGCCAGTAAACCGATACCTATTAATTTGTAGCTACACGTATTTCTTTGTTGCATAAAAATAAGTCAACTATAAGTGGTGTGCCTGCTTGAATCCTATCGTGGATGGCATACCCGCCAACACCCCAAAGTGTCTGCCTGACAATAGCGTGTCTGTCTAAACGCAAGCCAGACAGAAAACACGTAAGACATAGGACACAAAAACCTCCTCTCTACTGGATGTTTGGCATCGCGAGACTTCCCTACATGGCGCTTAAAAGTAAACTAATAAAACGCCACGTCCGCGCCTCGTCCTCACCTCACGTCTCTGCTGTATGTTCTGCACCACACACCCGCGAGAAGATCTGGAGAAGTGTTGTTATTAGCCAGCACCCATTAAAAGAACTTAATTTTTTTTATAATGTGTGTTAATCGTGCACTAAATACTTCATGTACTGAACCACTGCTCTGTTCATGTGCTGTTCATGTGTTCACTGCTCTGTTCATGTGCTGAACCACTGCTCTGAACCACTGCTCTGAAACACTCTGTTCTACACTGCTCTGTTCGACACACTTTTACTACAATAAAGGCGGCAATAGCCCAATGGATAGGGTGTCGGACTGGCAATCGAGAGGTCGTGAGTTCGAATCCCACCCCACCCATTGCACTATTGACGTGAACCCACTCCAGACACAAGCATATTTAGCTTAGTTGGAGGGGTTAACAAGAATACTAGTAATGTGCAACCCACATTGCGAGTAATCTTTTAAAAAAAAAAAAAAAAATGTTTGCTAAACTGTTTGATGTTGCTGTAGTTATGTAATATATATTATAGGTGATTTTTTTAAGCTGGGTTCCTATGATACTGTAGCTGCAATGGGAGGGTAACTCTTCCGGTTAATTAAATTGAGCTACATTCACAAAATTTGAAGAAAATGTTCAGACAGCAAGACAATGGACCATTTACACGAAAACTTTTTTGATGCCGATCGAGCAGATTGCTTTGAGGATCAAAAATCTCTTTCGTACCAACTAAAGTTAGATTACTAAAGTCAATTTGGACTGTATAGTTGTATTTGACGTGTACCTACTACCTAGCTATTAGTGTACCACTATATTGGAAACATATTCGAGAAACATTAGATCGTTGGTATGGTTTGTCAGTGAGTGTAAGTGACTGCTATCTATGGCGTGGTGCAATGCGCGGCGTGCGTGACCGCGGGTGCTGCGGTGTCACGGCGCGGCCGCCATCACTATGTATGAGCTGTATCTGCATATCGCGCGGTATTCGCAGCCCGCATCGCCCGACGTCGTGCTCGCACTCACCTTACTAAACTGAACCCTAAACCCACGCGTCGAGGGCCTCTTCACTCTATCTAACTTATTAATGATCTACTTTCGTGCCGAGGTATACGGAATCGCTCGAATAGGGGTGATTCGGTATTGCACAGCTCGGTGAGCATAGTCGACCCCGTTTCATTTATGAACACCCGCAGAATGAAAACGAACGCTTAATTAGATATTTTAAGTGCATAGTTTTAGCGACATTTGCGCGCTGATTCACTCGCATTTATTCTTAGGTATAGGAGGAACGTCGACCGTTTCGATAAAGGACGCGAGTCGAAAGCGACTCGGGCCGGCCGGGGCCCTTGTACGGCGCCGTCGATGAGGTAATCGATCGTATATTATAAGTTATAACGTCGTTCAAATATTTTCGTAGAATAAATTATATAACCGCTACGCTACGTAGTTCTAGGAACTCGTAGATTGGGCTATGATCGTCGTAGAGGGTCTACGGTTCCGCGTAGCGCCGAAACGTAGCATGCTTTCACGGCGTTTCGGGTGAGTAGGGTTCCATGGGCGATTTGCATGTGTACGTAGGTTGTACCGTGTGAAGTACGGAGCGGTGTGCGTGCGGAGGGCGGAGCCGCGCTGGCCACACCCCTGCCGTGCCGGGCTCGGCCCGCGGAGGGTGCCGGGACCTACTCCACCGCTCGCAGGGTCGCGTTACCTTCGCTGCATTCACGAGGAATCTGGAACTTGCGTATCAATCTCAATATTACGTGATTAAATTTACCCTAAACATTGTACTATTTGTACTAGAGGCATCAGAAGGAAAAATCGATTTACATTAATGAAAATTAATTTCGTTTGAAATTCTCGAGACGCTTACGATTCATGTCCAGTAAAAAAGGTAAAGTATTTTTGAAATGTCACAAACGAGGGCCCATTTCGTTTATCGAGAAATTCTTACATAGAAGTCGCGTCGAGCAACTTAGTTGCCGAGATATCTGTCACTAAGGAAGGCAAGGACAACCACTATTTATGTCACAACACACGCAGTCATGTCGTCAGTCACTCGCTGCTCAAATATAAAGCGAACGAGCGCCATAACACAGAATGCCTGACAATTAACTATTGCCATACTGAGGCTTTACAATTACCTATACATTTCTTAACTCAATTGCCGCTAACTACTATCACAGGTTTACAATATATATGAACATAATTAAGATAGTTTAAAAACTCAAACAACCGACTTCCATGCCCCGCGATTCAATTATAGTACCAAATTTGAGACGTTTATCATCACATCTCTGGAGATACTTGTCAAATCTCGATGAAATTACAATGGGAACACTCCGAAAACGGACCCTTCCGATAAAAAAATAATCATTCAAATCGGTTCACAATTGACGGAGTAATCGCGTAACATACAAAAAAAAAAACATACAGTCGAATTGAGAACCTCCTTCTTTTTGTAAGTCGGTTGATAACCCAAGTAGGTACTACGTCGGTAATCAAGAGACGTTAAATGAGTCTTGCGTCGTGCATGCGTGTGGACAGTCAAGTGCTTGCTAGGACATCACGAGTAGGTATACTATATGTTTCTTCCGAGGAATCTGCTTGGACGAGCTGACCGCGGCCGGACACTGCGACGCTCGATTCTCGGAACACTCGCAGTTCGCGAACCAGTCGACGCTTCTAGGAATGACGACGATTGATTCCATCCACGATGCTATTTTATGGCTTCTATGTAACCATCACGGAGTCGTTCGCTATCTCTACACTCCAACGAACGGTCAAGCAGAATTTGAGATAAATCTGCCAGGACGTATTTGAGACGGGTCATACGTATCATTTTAAATTTACACTATACTAGCCGATACCCGCGACTTCGTTCACGTACACCGACAATTTAGTAGCCTTTGTTCATCCTCATGCTATAAAGTATCTCCCTGTTAAATGTCAGTAAGATCGGATCGTCCGTGTCGGCGTGACTAGGTAACAAACAGACAGAGTGACAAAGTTGCAAACGTTTTTATAATACGTATTAGTAAGTATAGAAGTCTGGATTACCTACGATCTGTCCGGTCGACCGAAAGTGTGGAGATATAAAATTAATATTTTTCCTACATTCTGAGAGTACACTTTAAGGTACGGCCACACCGCGGCCTCCTGCATCCTGCGGGCGCGATCTCAGTACTTTTCAATTGTTTTCTGATCGCGTTTGATGTGAACCAGTCGCTGCGGTGTGTCCGACCTTTACAATATGATCAATACACGTCAGACTAGCAGATAACTAGTTACGTCTGCCGACTCTACAGATAACACGCGTCAGCGTTCTATATTCTGAGTAACGTAATCAGACACCAGACGCTGAATGGACAAACAACAGATAAGAGCATCCGTCCCACGGTGGTCTGATATCGAAGCTCTAGATTTAATTTATATTTAAGTTAGTCTTAGACGAGCTCTTGTAGAGAATAAACGTCTTGAATTAATAAAGTTTTATTTTTTAAAAGCTCCTTCGGCTCGCTCAGCTCTTGACTGGCGCAGCCGGTAGGATTTCCGCGTCGCGAATAACTTCACTTTAGTAACGCGCTACGTACGTTTTCACGCGTTTTACGGAAATCCACGAACCAAATAAATACGTCGAGAGCACCGTTGGTGCTATTGCTGCGTTCCGGAGGACAACGTTTAAGGCTCAACGAGGGACATGGACAGTCTGTAAGTAGACCCAAATCGCTATTTCCAGTCTTATTCCAATCCTATTCACTGTTTTAGTTATATGTGTCTAGAAATCAGAACGTTATTTCCAAACATTGAAGTGTGTTTTGTGATTTCTTTTAAATGTGTTTAGTGTTTTAAAATAAATAAAGTGTTAAAATATAATAATAATTATAAATAAATAAATTAATAAGTATATTAATTAAAAATAATTAATTAATTAAATTAGTTAATATAAAAAAATTAAAGATGGAAAATATAGTGCAAGTACCCCGCGACTTTGCTAACGTCATCCCCAAATTCGACGGTGACGAAAAATTACTTAGTTTATTTATTAGGAAATGCGAGTACTTGATTAGCTGCTGTAGAATAGAGGGAAATCCACAGCAGGACCTGTACGTTTACCATCTCATAACATCCAGACTTACTGGTAGAGCAGCCTCTCTCATAAGCGAACGACAAGATTTAGATACCTGGCCTGATTTAAAACGGGCATTTGAACAGCATTTTGGTGATCCCCGTTCGGAAGAATGCATTTCAATAGAGTTAGAAACTTTAAAAATGAACAATGGCGAGTCATATCTGGATTTTTGCAACAGAATTCAACACGTTAAAAGCACACTGATTGCCAAAGTCAATTTAATTGAGGACGTAAATCTACGTCGTAGTAAGATAACGATATATGACAACATGTCAATGAATGTGTTTTTATATAACCTGCCGGAAGAGTTGCTTCGCATTGTGCGTCTTAAGGGTTCCGTTTCACTAGAAAATGCCTTAAGCATAGTGCTCGAAGAAGTAAACTTTATGTATCAATATAATGCGAAAAATAAAATGCTTAGATCACAGAATCAATTACAGCCTAAGGCTCAAACTACATATCAAAATCCTTTTATGGATAAATTTGGAATGAAGCCTTTCTTCACTTCAAATCAACAACCTCAGCAAAACTTTAAATTTGGAATTCCCCAAAACAATGCTGGTACTTCAAGTCCTCACACACCACAAACAAACTTTAAATTTGGTGTACCACACGCTAAACAAATATCTCACTTACCTTTTTCACAACCCCAACAAGCTGGATATAGACCACAGCTTCCCCAACAATTGGGCTATCGACCACAGTTCAACCAAGGACAACAGCAGTTTGGTTATAAGCCTTCATTTAACCAAAGTCCACCCCAATTTGGCTACCGACCTCAACTCAACCAAAATCCACCCCAATTTGGCTATCGACCTCAATTTAACCAAGGACCACAGCAGTTTGGCTATCGTCCACCTTTTGCCCAAGGCCAACAACAATTCGGTTACCGCCCCCTACAAAGATTAGCGCCTCAGCTATCTACTGATGTGAGCATGCGTACAGCTCCCCCACTGAAACCTCAAGGTTTTAGAATGAACGAACTGTACAGCCTAAATGAACCTGAAAGTGATGACCTTACTTTTATGCCTGAAAATCCTGAAACTGACTGTTACATTGACTACAATGATAACTCCCCGACTGACAACGTCGACACTTACGAGACTAACGCTGGACAAGATGACCAAGCCTCAGCTGTTCACAGCATTGAAAATTTTCACATCAATGCCTCCAACAAGCCCCTGAAATAATACAACTTCATTATAATACATTGAAATTACCACACGTAATAATACCCGAAATCAATTCTAAATTTATGATTGATACCGGAAGTTCGAGATCATTCATTTCACCAAAAATGGCTAGTGAGTATTTTAACGATTTCAAACACTACGAGCCGTTTGAAGTTATAAGCACCCACGCATCTAGCCAACATAACGAAGTTGTAGTAATTCCGTTATTCCCAACATTTAACAGCACTGAAACGCATAAGTTTTATATTTATGATGTTGATGGCTGTTACGATGGACTCATTGGCAGTGACCTTCTGAAACAATTGAACGCAAAAATTGACATGCAAAACCAAATTCTCTATACCCAATCATCGGCTATTCCTATTATATACAATCCTAATAATGAAATAAGAATAAGCCCACGTTGCGAACAAAGAGTGAAATTACCGACAGACCTACAAAACGGCGATGCTATATTAAACTACAAACTATTTTGTGAAGGTGTTAGAATGCCTACCGCTTTAGTTAAGTGCGAAGACGGGTATGCAACAACGATCATACAAAATACTTTGGATACTGAAATGACTCTAACAGTTACACGACCTTTTGAAGTAACTAAACATGACGGCGAAAAATGCAATTTTCACAAATTAGATGACCGAAATAACATAGAGATTGATCAGATATTGACAGAAAATGTTAGCAACTTGCGTTTAGACCATATGAATTCAGAAGAAAGAGACTCAATTAAAAAGCTTTGCCTTGAATACAAAGACATCTTTTATACCGAAAAATTACCGTTGACATTTACTAACGAAGTTAAACACCACATCCGCACGCGAAACGAAGACCCAATATACATCAGACCCTATAGGCAACCTCAAGTAATAAATGATGAAATAAATAAACAAGTTACTAAAATGTTGGAAAATAATATTGTAAAAGAGTCGTATTCTCCCTGGAGTGCCCCTGTGCACCTAGTGCCAAAGAAGTTAGACGCGAGTAACGAAAAGAAATATAGACTTGTTATTGACTACCGAAAACTAAACGAAATTACAATAGACGACAAATACCCCCTACCAAATATTACAGAACTATTTGACAAACTAGGACGAAGCTGTTACTTTACTACCCTTGACCTAGCCAGTGGCTATCACCAGATAGAAGTCGCTGAAGAAGACAGACAGAAAACCGCGTTTAGTATAAACGCAGGACATTATGAATTTTCCCGTATGCCGTTTGGATTAAAAACGGCACCGGCAACTTTTCAAAGAACGATTGACAATGTGCTACGTGGCTTGCAAGGAATACACTGTCTTGTGTACTTGGATGACATAATTATTTATTCGTCCAGCTTGCAAGAACACATAGTAAAACTACGGACCGTTTTTGACAGATTACGACAAACCAATTTAAAAATTCAGCTAGATAAGTCCGAATTTCTTAGAAAGGAGGTCTTATACTTAGGTCACACAATAACTAGTGACGGCTTAAAACCTAACAATGACAAAATTAAAGCCATCCTAGAATATCCCTTACCCCGAAGTACAACCGAAATTAAAAGTTTCTTAGGACTTATTGGGTACTACCGTAAGTTCATTAAGGACTTCGCTAAAATCACCCAACCAATGACAGCACGACTAAAACAAAAGCGCTCAATGCCTATCGATGATGACAAATACATAGCAGCCTTTGAAAAATGCAAAGAACTTCTTGTAAATGCCCCAATTTTACAATACCCTGATCCTGACAGGCCTTACATACTGACAACGGATGCTTCAGAATTCGCTCTTTGAGCAGTCCTTTCACAAGGTCCTATCGGTCAGGATAAGCCCGTAGCGTATGCCAGCCGAACACTAAACGATGCGGAAACGCGTTATAGTGTTACGGAGAAAGAACTGCTCGCAATAGTCTGGGCAGTAAAACACTTTCGCCCTTACCTCTACGGTAAGAAATTCACCATAGTAACTGATCATTAGCCGCTAGCCTGGCTTAACTCTCTAAAAGACACAAATAGTAGATTGACACGCTGGCGATTACGATTGTCTGAATACGACTTTGAAATAGTTCATAAAAAGGGCACACTTAACGGTAATGCCGACGCATTATCGCGTATTCGAATAAACGCATTAGGTAACGATGACAATATATCCACACAAGTGAATATTGACTCAGACGAAAATAAAAACCGCGAAATAAGACGACTGACAAAAGAAATAGAAGCATTAGGAAAATTACGAAAGAAAACCTTAGCACAACCAGATAACATAATATCTCTAATATCTGACGACGAAAATGAATCGGCTATATCAGATTCAGAAGAAACGGTTAGATGCCGTTCCCCCTACTCGATACAATGCCCTTCGAGTTCAACTTTGACAGCTTCTGAAAATTCTTCTAGTACTGAAACCGCTCATTCAGGACAAGATACCGAATCTAAAGGTATCCCAATCCTGCAGGAAGCTATAGACACCAAGCCCAACCAAATTTTGGTTCATTCTTGGTCTATTGATAAATTAGCAGTTAAAAGTATATCCCGCGAAAAACAGAAAATTCTTGAAGTACACTTACCTTTGAACCGAACTGACCTTGTCAAACAATTTCTAAAGGAGTATATAAGAAACAATACCAAATACTTCATTTACTTTGAGGAAGAACAGCATAGACAACAATTCGCACAAATGGTAATATATTTGTTTAAAAGAGAATCTGTACAATTTTTCGAGTGTACCAAAAGAGTAGTATTTATAGAGGATGAATTAGAACAGAAAGAAATTGTTGCCAAATACCATACTGGTAAAACATGCCACCGTGGTATTAAAGAGACCTTACTGCACATTAAGCGCACCTACTTTTGGCATAATATGGAACAAACCATTTCAAGTTTTATAAACTCATGCGAAACATGCAAACGCATGAAATACGACCGGAAACCGATTAAGCCTAAGTTACAACTAACACACACCCAGTCAAAACCTTTAGAGGAAATTTTCATTGACCTATTTACAATTGAAGGACGCTATTATTTGACTGTAGTTGATGCCTTTTCTAAAATCGGTCAAGCTCTCGAAATACCTAATAGATCAACACCGGAGGTTGTAAGAGCCCTCATTAAATATTTCTCCTTGTATGGCGTACCCCACAAAATCAGTTCAGATGCTGGTTCTGAATTTAATAATGCTCTCTTGAAAGAACTTTTAGCTCTTTACAAGGTAGATCTCCACATAGGAACCCCTAACAACCCGAATTCTATGGGCGTCATAGAAAGATTTCATTCTACTATCATTGAAATCTACAGGTTGGCTAAGTACGAGCATAAGTACACCGATGCCGCTACCGTAATGACATACTCTATCATGGCGTATAACCACTCTATACACTCAACCACTGGTTTTACCCCATTCGAAGTTTTATTAGGACACACTGATTCTAGAAATGTATTTAATTTAAATTTCGAGAAACAGTACATGCAGCAACTGATCAAAGAACATGCTAAAAGAACTAAGTTTCTATATGATCATTTATCAGAACAAGCCATTAAACAAAAGGAGAAAATAATAGAGAAAAGAGGAGGAGAAACAGTAGTCGAAATAAAACCCGGTGATGTAGTATTCACTAAAGAAGTTAATAAAAGGAGTAGCAAAGACAAACCACGTTTCCAAAAGGCTATTGTTGCTGATGAGATTAGTAGAAACGTAGTTCCGATTCAAGTTAAAAATCGAAACACTAAAGTTCCATTAAAGAATGTTAAACGCCCTTCACAGGCACCTCCGCATCCTCCTGGTAGTAGCCATGGTGACGCAACTGCAGGCCCTTCAACTTCAGGCACTAGATAGAAACCCTGGAATCCTGTTTACGAAAACTGGCGTTGCAGTAATTAGTAGTGACAAGTGGACTATCGCAAAAGTATTAGACATTAAACCCCTTGAAGAAGATTTAAGGTTTAACGTTCAACTACTTTCTGAGTTAGATAAGTTAATTAAGATTTATTTTAATAAGAACTTTACGGATAATTTTGTAGATGTTAGAAGTCAAGTAGCATACATTAAAAATATAACTCTAAACAAATTTACCCAAATCTTTCCGAACATTCGAATCAAACGAGGTCTAATTAACCCACTAGGTTCACTTATAAAAATGATAACCGGAAATCTAGATAATGACGATGCCATTCAATACGATAAATTAATTAATGAAATGAAAACGCAACAAAATCAAAATAACAGAAAACTAACGGTGATTACCGAAATGGTGCAACTTTTGACAAATTCCACTATTATATTAAATAATAATCTTGCTCAAATAAATAATAAAATTGAAATGATAGCGCAAAATCTAATGGAGTCAGAATATTTAGGAATACAGTTCATTAATACATATAATCTACTAATCCATAATTTTCAAGTTATTTACACCTATTTGGATGAAATAGAAACTAGTTTATCGTTCAGTAGGTTAGGAGTTTTACATCAGTCTATAATAGAATCAAATAAGTTGTTACAGCTACTTGAAAATATTAATAATAAAGAAAAATTAGTTTTTACGCCTAGCTTAGAAAACTTAGTTAAGATAGAGCAAGTTATAACACTTAAAGCCTATTTGAAGGAAAATCAAATTACTTACCTTTTGGAAATACCGCTGATTGAAAAAGATACATATATCTATTATAAATTGATTCCTTTACCTGTATTATCCTTTAACTCCACCGTCGTCATAATACCCAAGTATCCTTACCTCTTGGCGAAAGGGTTGAAGACCAGACTGTTCACTCATCCATGCCAAGAAGTCGACGAGTTCAGATTCCTCTGCACTGATGACGGAATGCTTCAATATATTCAAGACCCATGCATCACCGACCTGATGACGTATGCTGAAAACGTAACGTCATGCATCCAAATTCCCATAACCATTGAGAAGATCAGAATCCAGTTCCTGCAAACAAATAGATGGATCCTGTACAGTAGAGATGAAGAGCTGCTTACAAAGACATGCGATGGTGAACTGCTTCATCATAAGATCAAAGGCACCTATATAATGACCTTAGATGATCCCTGCGAGGTGAAAATTCAAGACATCATATTGAAAAAGCGGCAAATGTACATTGAAAATATAACATATTATCCAGAGCTACCGATCCTGAACTTACCTACACTCTTCTTACCTGACGAAAGGAAACCCGCTCCACCTGTAAACCTGGAAGGCTTGGACCTGATGGACCTGAAACTATTGTCGTTAGCTTTAAAGAAAAGTGATACTGAAAATAGTGAAAGTGTAAAGGCAATTATTGAAGTGCGTAGTATAAGCGTTTGGACTCTCGGACTCTATATTTTAATTTGTATAATGCTTTGTTACCTGGTCTATAAATATCATCCAAAATTATTGTTAAAAACATGTTCTCGAAGTTCTCCCAAAAAAGATAACTTCGAACTTAAGGAGGGAGGAGTTACGTCTGCCGACTCTACAGATAACACGCGTCAGCGTTCTATATTCTGAGTAACGTAATCAGACACCAGACGCTGAATGGACAAACAACAGATAAGAGCATCCGTCCCACGGTGGTCTGATATCGAAGCTCTAGATTTAATTTATATTTAAGTTAGTCTTAGACGAGCTCTTGTAGAGAATAAACGTCTTGAATTAATAAAGTTTTATTTTTTAAAAGCTCCTTCGGCTCGCTCAGCTCTTGACTAACTTGACATTAATATACTTTATTTGAAACTTATTTAGGTACACCGAAAAATGACACCCCAGTTGTACAGTACCTACCCGAAACACCATCGTCCAAGCCATAGATTTAGGATGTTTTCGCTGTACATCCTAAATCTATGGTCCAAGCAACAAAAATAAACTCCAAAACAGCATCCAGTAGTTCTATCTCTGCAACATCTCAAAACAGAACTGTGATGTATCTTTCAATACAACCCACCGGTTCGTACTGGCTGCCTAGTATTAATGTACTAGTCTATGGCAATTAATTGTTGTAAATGTTGGGATACCTCTGTCGTATATTTCGCGTACTATTGATATTTACGTCACTGCCGCGGCAGGTCATGCGACAAATCGTCTATCGAGGTGAGCCGAGCACGTTCTATCTTACTTTTTGTACCTATAATGTACTTAATTAAAGTTTTTTCTGCATCAAAATGATAAGTATCTATCAGTTGACTGACCGAAGCGTGTCCGTCTCACACTCTGTCTGTCTTTGTCGCTTTATGTAATTGGGGCATGTTGCTGCCATACCAAATAAGTACTTAGCGATAACAATTTTTTTTTTTACATTTTCCTATTTTGTAACCGATAGGGGTAAAAGTTCACTAGTTCTTAACTACTAAGTACATACAATAATATACATACTTATCTTGAAACAATACAGCATAAAATTCCCAGATGCTGCAGTGTGGATTTCTAATCTATTCTGCTATCGAATAAAAAAAAAAGAACGTTTTTTGAGTTCAGGCAAAAAGGTTTTTGACCAACGTTGTAGCTGTAGCTTCTTGGATTCAAGCCACGATCGCGGCCTACCACAATTATACCTTTTCTTGATAAAAATCTAAATTTTACCATAATATGATAATAATTACGTACTACTAGAAAATTGAAAATCATTTCATACAATCGATAATCCCATGGGCCACGGAGGAAAATAACGTATTACATAGGTACAAACTTACTGACTGATAAAATAACGTATTACATAGGTACAAACTTACTGACTGATAAAATAACGTATTACATAGGTACAAACTTACTGACTGATAAAATATGATAAGACTGCTACAATCATAACTCTTCCTTTTGTAGTCGGGTAAAAAACATCGCGCTTCCTTGATATTGTGGTAATGATGGGGTCGAAGGTGGTGAGGTGAACACGCTAGGCCTAGATTACTTTGACTCTCAAGGGCTGAGTGCTGCCGGAACACTGTAAGGTTATAGCGACAGATTTTCTCCTTGATATCTAACAGCTCACCAATAACAGCAAGGATTTATAAAATTTGGCGACAGGTTTTTAAGTTTTCATTGTATGTGTTATTTATTATCAAAGATAAGTTGTTATTTTAGGGATATTAATTAATTAAAATTACATTTACACGTACTAACACATATTTATCTTGTGTTCATGTGTCACTTTTGAAGCAGTAAAACGTTATCACAGTCTGCGCACTCCACAACCGTGCTAAATACACTCTCGTGAAAGTCACCTTCCAAACAAAAAACTAAATCACAATCGGTTCATCCGTTTGGGAGCTGCGATGCCACAGACACACATATACACAGAAACACAGATACACAGATACACAAGTCATATTTATAGCAGCCCTAGATATTAGTTCTAGTACACTTAACAGATGGCTTGCATAATTAACGCAGTGATCTGTCACTGCATAAATCTATGAAACCCCTGGTTTTCTCTGCATCCGTTTTGGATCGATGACGTTTCTGACAGTAACATGTCAACAGGATCGAATCAATAGTCACCTAGCGAGTGTAGTGGAAAACATTTTTTTTGCTTTAAATAGTACTCATTACTCAAACCTCAAATAGTTACTTCTTATGCACACCTAACATCTGTATTTTTTTTTTATACTCGGGTCAGTTTCACCTGTGCTTGATAAACCTATTAAGAACTTATAGATTCAATCCCCGCCGTGCATCGAGGGCCCAGTGGTGTAGTTGGAGAATGGTCGGCTTTGACGCCAGAGGTATCGAGTTCAATCCCCGCCGTGCACGTTTATTAGCGCTTTTTACAGTGGCCCTCCGGTGAAGGAAAAACATCGTTAAGAAACCCCCAACCCCCGGTGGTAGGACACTATCATATGCAGCTATCCTTGAGAGCCAGTTCCCGTTCTAGGCCTGGCGTGTTTAGGTACCATCCTCGACCATATCATCACTGTAAACACATCTCAGTAGATGTCAAGCGCTGCAACGACATATCTCGGGAGATGTCGGCTAGTCGAGCGCTGCAACGACATATCTCGGGAGATGTCGGCTAGTCGAGCGCTGCAACGACATATATCGGGAGATGTCGGCTAGTCGAGCGCTGCAACGACCATCTCTGTTGTTCTCATGTAATGCACTGTCCTCGCTGTAATAGAGGCAGGTGGTGGGTACAGGAGTACAGACTACAGCGCCACAAGGACAGCATGGAGCGGTCGGAGTGGGTGCACCAACAATGAGGAGTGGCCACTAGTCCAGGGCCGCAGGAGGGCGGCTCGGGGCGGGACGGATCTAATTGCGTGCAGTTTTTGCGGGCGCACGCAATCTGTATGCGGCCTGCGGCGGCTTCCACGAAAGCAATTACGGCATCCGCAGCGGCCATCTTGTCGCGCGCGCCCGACGCTGCCGCCGCCGGCCGTCGTGACTTATGTGCCCGCAACCAATTATCTGCAATTAACATAAAGCGCGGCTCCGGCGACCGTTAGCGAACAATAGGTACTCACTCCACTCTCACTTTACTGGGGACTCGGTTTGATTCACCGTGAATCACAAGATCGCACGAACTCCGACATTCGTTCCTGCCGAGTAGGGTAGCTAACAGTATATTTAGTATTGTTTTTTTTAATATTCTGTGTAATGTAACCATAGGTTTACTAATACTGCAGCAGAGGTACGGCTCGGATCGAAAAATTGCATTTTCACAATTTAAAAATACCCACGGAATAGTTTCTCGGTACAACTTCGGTGAAAATGTCGCAACGATACAGATCAGACCGTATTCAGCGTAAATAAAATCGTTTCACGTCGTGCTATTAACAATTACGGCGTTTACATTACTCGGTCGATTTTAATCATTTACGGCATTTTATGGTATGATAATTTTTATGGTACAAAAATGGAGGAATCATAATAAAACTCAGAATTTCATCTCGGCGGTCGTAAAATGTGGAATATCTGAATGAAAGTGTAGGAGCCGCAGAGTCGTCGCCGGCTCCCGCCTAATTAGTTTCGACTTCTTATTAACGCGGACACTTTGATAACGTTTAATGGTTTCGAGTAACCGCTGCGAGAATCGTTCGTTTTTACGAGCGGCAGAGCGCGGAGGTCGGCCACGCCGCGCCATTCTCGACCCTCCGCGGTCGCGATACGGGGCACGCACCGGACCAGCCCGTCGACGATGCTAAGAGCGGCCTTTAATGTCATAGATAAGATAAGGGCGGAGGTGGCGATGGTTTTACACGACCGCCGCCGTGTCCGGTAGCCGCGGACAAAAAGCGGCCGATACACATCGGATCCCTCTCCGAGAACCTCCGCCGCAGTCTACGTTTTTATCGAGTGCAGGTAATAGACCATCGGATAGATCGCGCGGCTAATCTAACCCGTTCAATATTCATAGGCAGAGGAACAAAGTGCGCCGCCATGGCCGATCGACGCAACATACCCAGGTTTTTACTTAATTATTCGACGGCAACGAAGCGTTGATCGATTCCGGGAACAAACACGGTCACCAAAGAGAACATAAATACTGCGTAAAAACGGAGCCCGCGGAATTAGGGACGCGAGAAGGCCGCTCGCCCACGTCACATTACCGTGCCTCGACTTTCAACAATATGACACGACACGACGGTATGTACTACGGTAACATCTACATAGCTCGCAGCATCGAATACTTAGTTTCATTCGTTATCTTAAAATCAAATATAATAAACATTTTTTTCCAAACAATAAATTAAAGGCTTTAACTGGTAACTGTCTTGAACCAATGATATATTTTACATAGATAGATAATAAAACATTAAGTATATAGTTCAGGACTCGTCGCAAAGGAGTACCTACTTAATTCCGCGACAATAATAACGCAGTAACAGTCGATCAGCTCCGACAGAAGGTAGTCTCCCGAGCCTGAGCCGGCGCGGGCGCGACCATTACGGCGGCTAATGCATTCTAGTCGTACCTCAATACATCAGCACTAATAAGGGTGCTGTGCTGTGACTCTGGGACATAACCACCTTGAAAGTTTAGTAGCATACTAAGCTAATGCTGTGGAGTGGAGTCTTAAGATTTTTTTACATTAGACCCTGATTGCTACTAGTCTTTTCAGTGTTTTAATTCTGAATGTCCGTTAATATTAATATGCTACCGCTCGTCTTGCTTTTTTTGAAATAAAATGTCTCACAAACTACACAGGTCCATATCCTCCAACATTGCCCGCATTATTCACATTTTCCGTCACTGACGAAAAATGACACCGTTAACTCCCTGACGAAGTGCATCGCACTTGCACAAAACCTAGGTCGAGAAGGTCGACAAAAATAGTAAAGAATATATTGATAGTCGGTACTTTAGAATCACATGAAAATATGCAATTTGTGAATAATATATTTTTGTCTAAATCATTTTTTTTTTTGTAGTGATTCATCTACTTCACGTAGATGTCTCACTGCTATTACAATCTAGCCTTCTAATTAGGCTAATAAGTAATTTGATTTTAACTTAATTTACTATTAAAATATTACTAAGAATGTGTCCATTAACACTTTTCCTAATGTCTCTATAAAGGGGTAGACACTTTGTTATTGTGTTCTTTTATATAGCGTTCACTATCACTACACTTATGCTCACTTAGTCAAATATCACTAAAGTAATTCGAACGGTTTTACCCTTTTTAGTCTTCTAACTATGTCCGTGTTGTCGAGGAGCTGGATAGCCTCGACGTTCACATGATGGTGAAGTCTGCGATCGTGAGCTTCAGCATATTGTTTTATCGTTTTAGCGACGTGTTCCACTTTAAGGTCCCGATGGAGATCATCATTTCTTATGTACCAGGGTGCCTTTACAATGCTCCTGAGTACTTTGTTTTGAAATCTTTGTATAATCTGTACGTTGCTCTGTTTGGTGCATCCCCATAGCTGGACACCATAAGTCCATATTGGCTTAAGGACCTGTTTATATGATAGCATTTTGTTATGCACTGACAGAGATGAATGTTTTCCAAACAGCCAGTGCATATTCTTGTAGCGAAGCTCTAATTCGTCACGTTTCATTTTGACATGCAGTTTCCAGCTTAGCTTTACGTCTAATGTCATCCCTAGATATTTTGCTTTGCTATCGTAAGGTATTGGTTGATTATTTATGAACACCGGATGGTAGTTTGGTCTCTTATTTGTGAAATCTACGTGTACAGATTTACTTTCGTTGAGCTTTATTCGCCATTGCTTTGTCCATGCAACTATGGAGTTAATTGCTGTCTGAACCTTTTCCACAGCTTCCTCTTGGGTGAGACCTGTAGCCATAATGGCTGTGTCATCCGCGAAGGTTGCGATAGTGTTATTTTCTAAATGAGGAATATCACAGGTGTATAATACGTACAGGACCGGACCTAAAACACTGCCCTGTGGTACTCCAGCCTTTATCTGCTTTAGTTCAGAGTATGAGTCATCTTGTCTTATCCTAAACATTCTTTGTGTTAAGTAAGACTCAAGAATATCTGCAAACTGTTTAGGAAGCATATTTGTCAGTTTGTGTATAAGACCCTTATGCCAAACTTTGTCGAACGCTTGAGCTACATCCAAGAAGACGGTAGTGCAAACTTTCTTTTCTTCCAGAGCATTTTCTATGATATTGGTGATTCGATGAACCTGGTCTATGGTGGAGTGATTTTCCCTAAATCCAAACTGGTAGTCAGGAATAAGTTTTCTTTCTTCTATAATGGGTTTCAGCCTTTTCAAGAGCAATTTCTCGAATAACTTCGATATTATTGGTAACAGAGAGATTGGTCTATATGATGTTGCATCTTGGGGAGGTTTACCAGGCTTCTGGATCATAATAACTTCAGCTATTTTCCACAAGTCGGGCACGTATTGAAGTCTGAATAACGCATTGATGAGTGTTGTTAGTTTAACTAGCGCTTTTCGAGGAAGATTTTGGAGTAATTCACCTGTAATCAAATCATATCCCGGCGTCTTTTTCTTTTTAAGCTTTTTGATTTCATTGTAAACTTCTCTTGGTGTTGTAAGTTTAATTTCAATATCATCTTGGGATGTTTCAGTTAGCGTAAAGTTATGGTCCATATCCTCATTAGGCTGAAATATCAAGTCTAAGTGTTGTGCAAATCTAGAAGCTTTCTGTTCATTGCTGACGGCCCAACTCCCGTTAATTTCTTTTATAGGTGGGACCTGCAGAGTAGGTTTTTTAAGGTTTTTAGTGGTTTTCCACAATGAATAGTTGGTCAGATGACTCAAGTAAGTGTTCATAGATTCGTCATTGAAAGCTTGTATTGTCTTGCGAAGTTTTTTTGTTAAGTTGTTTAGGTGCATTTTGTCTTTTGGACATCTTGTCATATGCCATTGCTGTCGCTGTCTTCTCTTATTAGCTATCATATCTCTTATTTATAGAAATAAGAGATATGATAGAAAATAAATAATAAAAGAAATTAGAGGTAATTATTATCCCATAGGGGATAATAATTACCTCTAATTTCTTTTTGTATTCTGGTGTATTTTTCCAGGCACATTGTTGAATGTCAGTTATGAATTTTTTTAAATCTATATCTACTTCATTTGGACATTTTAATGAAGTTTTTAGGTCAATTACATTGTCTAAATCTATCTTGAAGCTTTCCCAATCTGTGTTTTTATTTGCCAAAGATGGGTTTGTTTCTTTCTCAATTATGTTCTCACTTATCGATAGAATTATCGGTGAGTGGTCAGAGTTCATATCATAACCTTCCTGAATATGCAAAAAGCTTGGTGATACATTTTTATAAATAAAAAAATCTATGAGGTCAGGAATCTTCAAAGGATCAGTGGGCCAGTAAGTTGGCTTGCCTGTTGATATGACATCGCAGTTACATTCTCTAATAGCTGTTAATAGTTCTTTTCCTTTGGTGGTAGTCAGTCTCGATCCCCAGTAGGTATTTTTAGCATTAAAATCACCTCCCAGTATAAATCTGTTACCTAGTTCTTTCAGAAAACTTTTGTACTGTTCCACCTTTAGTGCGTGCTTAGGCGGACAGTATATCGATGATATTGTAATGGGATACCTTTAAGTTTCAAGTTGAATAGCAACTGCTTGTATATGTTGTTCTTCAAACTTATGTTTTTCGAAGTGATTGATATTATCTCTTATAATAATAGCGCTGCCTCCTCTTGCGGTATTATCCGGGTGCAGAGCATGGTAAGTTTTATATCCTTGTAGTCTGATGTAGGATTCACGTGTAAAATGTGATTCGGAAACAAGACAAATATCAATATTTTCTGTATTGAGGACTACCTGTAGTTCGTTTCGATGATGAAGCAGTCCATTAGCATTCCACGCCATTATATTTAGTGATTTATTCATGATGCATGTTTTGAAGTAGCTATTTTAGTGCTGTTTTCTAGTTTTTCAATCTACTGTCAAATGAGGTCATAAGTGACAAAATTTGATTAATTTTTTCTTCAATATTGGAACTTTCCTGCTGAGTTTTATGAGGCTGTGGTAATCTCTGTTGCTGAGTCCCTTTAGTCATTTGAGCATACGTGATGTTTTTAGTTACGCTTTGTGCCTTTTTGGTATTTTTTGCACTTGGCGCCTGGGTAGTGGTAGTTGTGACATTTTTCTTAGTTTGCTTATTTTTTAAGCTTTGTAATTCCTTGGCTACTATGCATCCTCTGTAGTTAGCGGGGTGCGGTTGACCACAGTGAACACATTTCGGTTTAGCATCAGCTGGCTTCTGACAGTCTCGAGTCAAATGCTTGCCTGTACATTTAACGCATCGTGGTTCCTTGGAACAGTACTTTTGTGTGTGCCCATATGATTGGCACCTCTTACATTGGGGGAGAAGTCGGGAGGTTTTCACAGGTTCGATCTCCACTTTGCATCCTAATATAATCCTTATATTGTAAATTTTATTTATATCTTCATTTTTCTCGAAAGAAAGCAGAAACATATTAAGTGGTTCCTTCTTCCTCCAGCTGAGTTTGTTGACCGCACTAAGAATTTTAAATCCATTGAGTGCCAGGTCACTCACTATTCTATCAGGCATACACGAAGAATGAAGATTTTTAGCCATCACTCTTATAGGTCTATCCTGCTTGTTTTCGTAAGAATGCCAACGTAAGTTATTTTGTGACAGCAATTTCGTAATACTTCCGTACGAATCTTCATCGTGCGTATTTATCTTCGCACATTCGCTGTTCATTACTTTTATGGTAAACGTGTCCTTAGGAACGCTTGTCAGTAGAAAGTCGTAGAACGCCTGATAATTTCGGACGTCTTCAACAACAATTGGTGGAGGTTGAGGAGGTTTCTTTATTTTTTCTTTAGTGATCTGACTAGGGGGATCATCTTTCGTGGGGGAGGGAGACTTTAGCAACTTCCTTTTCTTCCTACCTTTTTCTCGCACCCACTCGGTTTCTTTAGCGAGCTCCTCTTCGTCGGTCTCGTACTGGACTGCGGCTGTAGGTTCCTCATTACTAGGCTGTTTAGTTGGAACAATGTCATTCTGCTCCCGAACATGTTTAAGATGGCACTGAAGCTCGTGGATCTGGTTTTGTAGTTCACCAACAAGATCCTGTAATTTAATACGCTGTCTTCTTTCTTCTTCGAAACGATCATATAGCAATCGCTCCGTTTCCGTTGATAAAGTTATCTTTGTAGGTGAAGCCATAGTTATTAGTTGCTTCGCCTTAACATTTGTTTACACAAAATTAGCTTGTTGCACTCACTACGCGTATCTGGGTCATCGCGATGACCGTATAAGCAGTGCACTCGCGACGGCTAAGTAGGCTGCTGCGTCAGCGCCTTACCCGAGTGGACTAGAGCAAGCGCAACGCGAACGCGACCTTTCTCTACGGAAGTAGCGAGCCCACTCTGTCTAAATCATGACCTTGTTATTATTTGTAGGTACCTACAAAGGTAAACCTCAAATTTTTCAACACTCGTTCTTTTGTAATTATTTAATACCTGTGTATATTGTAGGACTTGTAGTATTAATATGTTTAGAAAAACCATTTTAGAGTACGAAATTAAGCTTGGAATCCGTATATTCTTATTAGTTTTTCTTAAAAGGAAGGAGAAGGATGCGGGCAAAGTAAGGTGAAAAAGTGCGTACCTTGGCCACGGCTTTATTTTCTAAGCCATTTGAAGACTTGTGTGGCTTATTTTTGGAGCTAACATGTAAATCTGGGCAAAGATGCATACCTTATCCCAAAACATATCATACCAATTGTAGTTTCACCGCAAAACTAGCAGGTCAAGTTACGTCGAACTATTGTGGATCTTCATACAAAACTAGCAGGTCAAGTTACGTCGAACTATTGTGGATCTTCATACAAAACTAGCAGGTCAAGTTACGTCGAACTATTGTGGATCTTCATACAAAACTAGCAGGTCAAGTTAGGTCGAACTATTGTGGATCTTCATACAAAACTAGCAGGTCAAGTTAGGTCGAACTATTGTGGATCTTCATACAAACATATTTCACGACTTACTTGCCTGATCTCACGGCTCCTGCCTATTTAGTATTGTTATAAAAAAAAACTTAAATAAAAACCTTAGATTCAAACGTCATCATCATCATCATCATCATCAGCCTGTATCAGTCCACTGCTGGACATAGGCCTCTCCCAAGATGCGCCACTGAGCCCGATCTTCGGCTCTTCTCTTCCAGTCACTGCCCACCGCTTTGCGTATGTCGTCGCTCCACCTGGTCACAGGACGTTCTACGCTACGTTTGCCGATTCGCGGTCTCCACTCTAGGACAAGTCTGCCCCAACGGTTATCAGTCCTGCGGCAGATATGACCAGCCCACTGCCACTTCAGCTTGCTAATCCGTTGAGCTATGTCGATAACTTTAGTTCTCTGGCGAATTACTTCGTTCCGGATTCGATCCCGCAGAGAAATACCGAGCATAGCTCTCTCCATAGCTCGCTGAGCGACTTTAAACTGGTGGACCAGTCGGACTGTGAGTGTCCACGTCTCGGCTCCGTATGTCATCACAGGTAGGACGCACTGGTTAAAGACTTTTGTCTTTAGACACTGTGGTATCGGCGACGAGAAGACTCGACGGAGTTTTCCGAATTCTGCCCAGCCCAGCTGAATTCTTCTCTGGATTTCCTTCTCGAAGTTATGTTTGCCTAGTTGGAGCGTTTGCCCTAGGTAAACATACTTAGTGACAACTTCGAGTGGGATTCCATCTACGGCAATCGGTTCCGGAACAACGTGCTCGTTGTACATGACTTTGGTTTTGTCCAAATTCATCCGGAGACCGATGCTACGAGAAGAATCAGCTAGGCCATTCAACATCCTTTGTAGGTCCTGCAGCGTCTCTGCCATAATGACGATGTCATCTGCGAATCGTAAGTGAGAGATGTACCTGCCGTTGATGTTAATGCCACGATCTTTCCAGTCCAGCGTCTTAAACATATCCTCCAAGGTGTTAGTGAACAGTTTCGGGGATATGACGTCCCCCTGTCTCACTCCTCGACGCAGGTGGACATGTTTAGTTCGCTGGTTCTGTACTTGTACAGTCATCGTTGCGGCATTATATAGACATCTCATCACTTCGATATATCGCCAGTCGACTTGGCAACGCTGCAAGGACTCGAGAACAGACCAGGTTTCGATTGAGTCAAAGGCCTTCTCGTAGTCCACAAATGCTAAGCACAGGGGCCGATTGTACTCTTCGGTCTTCTGTACAATCTGCCGCACCGTGTGGATGTGGTCTATGGTGCCGTAACCGCTTCGAAACCCGGCCTGTTCCGGAGGTTGAAACTCGTCGAGTCTTCGCGCGAGACGGTTCGTGATGACCCTTGAAAACAGCTTGTAGACATGGCTCAGAAGCGAAATTGGGCGATAGTTTTTCAATAGGGTTTTGTCTCCTTTTTTGAAAAACAAAACCACCATGCTTCTGTTCCATGCCTGTGGAGTTCTCCCAGTAAAAAGAACGGAATTAAATAGCTGCTGAAGCTGTTGAACTGCTGGAGCTCCTCCGGCTTTTAAAAGCTCCGTTGTGATTCCGTCTTCTCCTAGGGCTTTTCCATTTTTGAGTTGTTTAAGGGCCATCACGATTTCGTCTCGACTAATTTCGGGCAGATCTTCTGTGAAGTGGCGGGTTAAGGTGGCTCTAGAATCCTCAGTATCGGCTTCGGGCCTTGAAGCATGCGATGCGTAGAGCTTGCCGTAGAAGTCTTCGACTTCCGACAGAATCTCCGGCTTGGATGCGACGACGTTCCCCGTTGACGTTGTCAGCTTTGTGAGGTGGCTTCTACCCAGAGGCTGGACGAACACTTTCGACCCCCGATTCTGCTCAATTGATTCTTTAATCAAGAGCGTGTTAGAGGATCGGAGGTCGCGTCGTACCAGCTTCTTTATGGATTTGTTGCGCACCAGGTTAGTTGACAAAGCTGACAAAGGGTCTGTTCGTCTCTCTTCCATTAGCCGAAGTGTTTCTGCCGAGAGTTTGGACTTTTTGCCCGTACGCTTGCTCTCGCAAAACTTCGTCCCTTCATCCCTGAGGATTTCCACCACTTCTTCGAGTTTCTGGTCTACGTCATCTGTGGTTTCCAAGGCAGCGAATCGATTTTCCAATTTATTTGGAATGTTTCGGACCCAACAACGATTTGGAGTAGGTTCGGACGGAGCGTAGACTTCATCAATCGGAATCTCTCGGCTTTAAAGTCGATATCCAGAGTGCCTCGTACCAGTCGGTGATCACTTCCAGTATTAAACCTAGTGATCACTGAGACGTCTCTGAATATGCGCCGTTTGTCCGTAATGATGAAGTCAATCTCGTTTTTAGTCACAAAGTCGGGGCTTTGCCACGTCCATTTCCTTTGGGGCTGTTTCTTGAAGAACGAGTTCATCAAGAAAAGCCCCTCCCTCTCGAGGAAATTGACGAGCATTTGTCCCCTGTGATTCCTACTCCCAAATCCGTGTGGTCCTATAGACGATTCGCCGCAAGTTTGTACTCCCACTTTTACGTTAAAGTCTCCCATGACAACGTTGTAGTGAGCCTTGGAGGTGGTATGTAAAGCTCTGGAGATATCTTCATACATGCTCTCCACCTCATCATCCAAGTGTGTCGAGGTCGGTGCGTAGACCTGGATAACCTTGAGGCTGTACCTCTTGGTTAACTTAATTATGAGGTACGCTACCCTGGTCGACACACTGGAGATTTCTACAACGTTGTCACAGATTCAGATTCAAACGTTCATAGATTATTTTTTTCAGTAATACGTAAATATTTGCAAAAGGGTTTGATGGCACTGTGAGAGTGAGAGAGAAGAAAAATGTCTTATTTCACGTTTAAAGGTACGGGTCGCGTAAAAAAATGGTAATTTAATTTATCTTAATCGCCTGTTGTGTCAATGAAGTGGACGAACGATGTGGATAGATCGCCTTTGTTTGATTGTGTGGAAGGAAGAAAAATGATACGTCGTCCTAGAAAAATGTGATATTGGTCTCTTTCTAAAAACTGTTGTGGCGCAAGACATATGGAATGAACCTTTTTGGTAAAGCCCAAAAAAGTGGAAACCAAAGTTCGTGATAAGGCATCTGAAAGAGCGACTTCACATGCCGCTTGATTCGTTTTCAGTCGCAAATTTGAGGTGGTTTTTTTATCTCTACATATTACATCTATCGGGAGACACACATCAGAAAAAAGAATTTAAAAAAATATTAAAATAGGTTCACTCGTTCCTCTCGAGATACTTATCAGATCTCGATAAATTTATAAAACAACACTGCGGATATACCCTACTAATGAAATATGGAATCTTACACATATTAAAGTTTGTAACGGCTATTATCACGTATATATTTTATTTACCGGAAAATTAACTCCGACCAGTTTCGAACATTCTTGAAGTTCTTCATCTGGGAGTCCCGCCTACAAGCCCGTTCGCGACGCTCGGGCCTCGGCACGTAACTGCCGTTACGTTAAATATTACGTTAATAAACATTTTCCGGTAAATAAAATATATACGTGATAATAGCCGTTACAAACTTTAATAAATATGGAATCGTTCAAATAAGGTGAGTTACAAAAATTACAGGCGAGTTTATTATCTCCTCCTATTTGAAAGTCACTTAAAAATTTGTCTTAAACCAGATTATTAACCTAATGCGTGCTAAATTACTTACATTTAAATACGTCGTCGTTTTTTGCGTGATTCAATAACAAGCATCTAAACATAGAGACTAACATTTATTATATAATATACTACGCCCCGCAGCTTTGCCCGCGTTGCATCCTGTTTATAAACCTTCCTACCTAAATATTGATGAAAACCGCATTAAAATCCGTTGCGCAGTATCACAGAAATATGGATAAATATAAATGATATTTGTGTGCGTAGTTTAGAAGATCTAAGCGAACAGAAGGAGGAAGCGATTTTGTTTTATATATTGTAGATAAAGAAGCAGGGGAAAGTCGCGTCTGTCCCATTTATACAGATACTTATCTTAATTATTATCAAACTTGAGCTACGTTCTAGTGAATATATCTTTGTTATCTCAGAGATGCTCACCACATTCAGTAATGTCAAACTAAACATAAACAATAAATTAAATACGCTTTTAAATTGCTTACAAATAAAAACATATCAATAAATACCTATTATAAAACCCATCGAGCTATCCCGCGCCCTGGTCCACCCGTTGTCATGATTTACCTCAACATCGAAGGTCATTAATACACGATGTAGCGGCGACTAATGGGTAATTTATAGCGAGTGTGCTCCCGCGCACCGCCTCGCCTCGCATCGCGTCGCATCGCCCGGCTCCTCATCGTACCCACGTCGCTTCCAGCGCAGGCTCCTTATCTCCCATCATATCGCGTAAATCAATAAAGGATTCGGGGTTTTTCTACTCATCCCCCGATCGCTCTCCTCATATCGTGTACTGTGAACGAATTAACTTGATACTTGTCTTTGAAAGTCTTGTACAGGAATGAAATTGATATAGTTTTTTTTTAAATATTTTTTTTTTCAATTTCTCTCACACATTTTTCACATTTCTTGGAATTTTATATTTATTCCTCAAACAACAAGTATCATCTAAGTTATTACAACGCCGAGGTTCCAGAAGGAAAAAAAGCGTACAGATTAAGTAGTACAGATAGTGTCAGATAGTCCATGAGTGCCGTACTTACCTATTAATATTAAATTTATCGATTGCGTGTACTTACAGTAAAATTTAAGTGGTCTTAAAATAATTAAAATGCAATTGTATCCAACCACATACAATTTTAAGAATTTCATGGAAAAGATAAATAATTGTATAATTTTGAAGAAAATACCTAATCATAATATGTTATTACTTATAAATCATGTAATACATGGTAAGTAAATGACATAATGTAAAGGATCAAAATGTAGGTCGCGTTTAGCGGCAACGGCAACGTGTCGGCGGATCAGTGAGCGCGGTATCGTCCCAATCAGTATAATTCTGTGTTGGAGGCAGCGATGCCGCGATGTCTCGTCTCTCTGGACCGCGACCCACTCCGGCGCAGTCACTCTCTGACCCGCTCGCTGTCCTCAGCGCTGCCACAACCACAAACACAAATCAACCTCTATGCCGCCGCCGCGTCGCCATTAGGTTACATTACATATTTTAGTAGCAAATCAGCAGTCCTATTTTCATAGAGTGTTTAAATTTTAGCTTATGATAAAAAGACTTATAACTTTGACTGTTGGGTCGCATCGATTGTCAGACTTAGAAGACGCAGACAAAATCGGAGGTACATAATTATAGCAGGCAACATACATGGGGCTTAATAGATGCGCAGGTCTAATAGACTTTCAGTACTTACTGCAGATCGGACCAGAGGATGATGAACAATCAAACGTGGTCAAGTCCAAAAATAAAGGTTTTAGAAAAGAGTGCGCCATTTACTTATTCGTAAAAAAATCTTGTATGTTGAAGCAAAGAAGCCAAGGTGCAAGACCAATGTAGAAGCTTTTAATATTGCTAATCAGTTGCAACTGCCGACGCTTTTGATTTGACCGATAGAACATGTCATATGAGTTTGAAGGGGCAAATAAATCTACTTTCGCATCTTATTGTATCATAGCAAATTGTAAACAGAAGTATCCGCAATTAATGGAGTAGTCCAACTTGGTGCTCTAACAGAATGTAAAAGATTCGATGAAGTGAGGCGACAACTCCAATGAATTGTTGATCATTAGAGCAATAGAGTATCTATATGTAGATGAGAGTGTCGCGACTCCCGAGATCCAGGGGTTGTTGGTGGCATACCTGAGGCGGGGTCGAGGCCGGCGCCCGAGTCATCACTATTAATTAGCTACCGATAGCATCGGGCGGGCGCGGCCGATTAATCAATGATCAAACGTCATTATTTACTCGTCCCCCGCGGTGCGCCGCGCGGCCTGCTATACCACGACACGACACGACACGATAGATCAACATCTCGACCGTCATTGCGAGATCACCTCACCCGAGCGCGACAGTACGCGCCCGCCGCCGTCTCCGGACCGATGCTCAATAATCCTTCATACTACATCTTACCTACTTCTGATTCTGATTAACTGGATTATCCAAACACAACATTAAACAAAGTTTCGAAACATTCGCGTTGTTGCAAACCATCGACATCCTAACTCATATATTTACCTACACCTCAAAGACTGTATAATCAGTAATAATACGTATTTAACTATTTTTCCCGGTCCCACTTTAAGTTTTACAACATCGGTATCTTATGTTAGCACTATAAAGTTGACCATGATGGGCTCAGAGATCAAAATGAACCAGATATCGGGTGTTTACAATTATCTCGGAATCTCTCAAAAAGATGGTCAACTGATTGTGGCTTTATGGGATGAATGAACATTTGCGGTTTATAATAAATAGCTCGTAGCTGGCGAAGCGCATGAAGAATATTATTTAATTCGTTAACAAACTCCGAGTCCATAAACCAAAATTGGGCACGGATCTTCCAGTGTAAGCAAAAGCTCTATAACTCCAAACACTAACTAAATACAGAAACAACAGCAGTGCCAGAATTGTAAGCAACATTCAGCCAACTATTTGAGCGCACTAGAGCTTTGCTGTTTTAAATACAAGAGTTAGCTAAAATAAAAGCAAACTGAAAGAATACTCTTTGAAACAAAAAAAAATCAAGTCTGTTATATATACGGAGTTCCGAGATAAAAATATAAAAACATACAATTGAATTGAGAATCTCCTCCTTTTTTGTGAATTCGGTTAAAAATGAAGTAAATCATAGAATAACTATACTCCTACCGGAAGTAAATGCCGCACTGCACCGCTGGCCGGCGGCGGGTGCGTCGCGTCACATAAATCGTGGGATGTCGCTGCAATCGATGCGATACACACATAATTTACTTCCGATACCAGCCAGGGACGCAGCCCCATTATAACATTTTTTGTAACAACGAGACATCTACATTAAATTAATGTCGATTTGATTACGAGAGTACAAAAAACTACCGAATTTTGTATCGTATTCTCGTAACAGGAGTCATTAATTTTAATAGATTCTTTAAATAATACACACAAATATTCGTGGCGTACAACCGCTGGGCCTAGGTCGGCCTCTCGCTACGTGAACATACGGTCTGTATTCAATAAATCATGTATAGGTTATACTTTACGGTGGGAACAAGATAAGGCAGTGCCTGACGCTGACAATTTTGGGTGGATATTATAATATTAGGATAAAATATTATGGTTGGATTCAATCTACAACAAAGGTTACCCAAAGTATCGGTGCCTACGATAACTTGTGCGAGTAGGTAATGAATGCATAAACACTGTACGATTATAATAATGAGAAGTTTCGGTATGCAGAGTATGACGCCGAGTATTTATTAATTAGGTTCAATTTCCGCGGAGGTATGTGACGCGCTCCGCGGGCGACCACTGAGCCACTCACGTGCGAGCGCCAACACTACACCGACACCACACACAACCATACCGTGCTGCATGCACTGTCCAGTGCTGGCCCGGCGAGCTATCACACTCAAGTCGCCAAACATATAACCGTGTGTCCAACAGCTTCATTTTCATGGGAGACGGTTCTAGAGGCCTAGCGTGCTGCCTTCTTTGACGACGTCCTCACACCAACAGATGAGGTGTACTCAAACGCTAACCTATTGATATAAAAAAACGGAAGTTTTACATCACGCCTCATACGCATACACCAGTAGTGTGTTGTCATCAATCCCGCACGATCCCGCGGCTCCCCCGCGGCTGCCACTCTCATTTCCTATTTTATTTGGTCGGAATCGCAGGAATGCGTTCGTTAAATCGATCTACTTGCGCGTTTAAATAACGGTTTTCAAATGTTTGAGGAAAGAATCGAACCGGACGATTCTCGGAAACGCAATAAAAGGAACGTTACGAGGTTTTTAGTGGGAATTAGAGAGTTATCTATTCAGATATGCGAGGCACGAGGCACGGGGGCTCCCGGCCGGGCAGCTGCCGGGCCCCCGCCGGTCGGCCGGCGGATGTGCTCGTGTCCACTCATTGTGTCATCGATCACTTACTATTATTGCTGAAAATAACTACCAATGTTTTAAGATCGAACATCAAAATGTATAACCGGTTTAATCCCTGAATACGTTTTAGCCAAACTATAGCACTTTTTGACAAAGTTTAGGGTTTGTATACCTGAGGACTTGTACAACTAGGACTCAGGTTTGGCTTTTTATGATAACTGTTTAACAGTGAAACTGTTACTACTTTTATTAGCTTGTGAGCTTGGCAACCTATTTTCATATTTGCTGGCATATATAGGCGTTATCTTCCCATGTTCATAACCACTCCCTTTTTTGGTGAAGTCAGCATCAAGAACGTCTACGTAGTATAAGTGTGCAGCCTCAGTTATACATCTAATGGAACCTTGAAGGCTTACTTAGAGAAGCTTAGGCTACGTAGAGGGAATCAGATTTGAACCAGATTATTATCTGTAATTACCTCTTTATTACTGAAGTTGTACAGTAATAATGTTAATCTTATGTTTAATTTTTCTTCCGATTTCTATGAAATAAAATGAAATAATAGTAACAATATACAAACATTAAATAATTGTGTATAATGAGTGCAAATTGAGTCGTTTACCTGGCGTGACATCGTCAGCAGGCACCAGTCGTCGGAGGTCGCCGGGGGGTCGTCGGGGGTCGCCGGCTCACTGCGGGGGGCGCCGCGATGCTACGTAGATACCAGTACCTCTCTAATAGATGATGACGTCTGTATACTGTCTGTGTACTGGGTCCCAGTCACCACGCCCTCATTATTATTAATAAACGCAGGACTACTCGCGAATACTTCATCTTTCTTCTACACATCTATTGCTTCATTTATAAAAATAAAAGTTGAATCGATTAAACAACTTTACTAAGATTAGAGAAGAGTATTCAGTGCTTTGTATATGTTTTGTTTATATTGAATCCGTAAACAAGTGGAGAATGGCGAGCATCCCCGCGTCGCTCGGTGTGCGTGGTCTCGCTCGGCCGCGGTCAGCGGTCAGCGGTCACCGTGTGTGTGACTGCGACCCGTCCGAAGGGAGTAGGGACAGAGGACAGAGCCGAGGTATTTTTTTGCCCGTCTCGGGTGCGGCGACGTCTTTGTGCTTGCCGCGGGCCGCTCCTCACTTAATTAATACGAGCACCTAAAAGTGAACTCGACTCGGGAGCAAACAAATTTGCCTGCCGGCCCCGCGCCCCGCGCCGCTGCGACACCGCTGTCCGACATTTAATTAAATTTATCGAGCTTATCTCTCGACATCTCGAACAGACCGATGGGAATCGAATGCGAAAGCTTACCCGAGAGATTCTTCACATTCTGCGCATCTGTGAGAACTCAGCGATGCGATTTAAGGAGATTAAACATCGCGGGAAACGAATTCAGCGCGAGAAATGAAGCGATAGCGAGGGGAGTGTAGGCAAAATTCACCGCATCGCAGGTGAGCTACCGAGACGCTGGAATAAGAGCAACACGAGCAGAAGTAATTCGATGCGGCATCGCACGCCGTGCGCGGCCCCCAGTCCCCGGTTCCGAGTCCCGAGTCCCGTGTCCCGTGTCCCGACAATGCAGCGTGCGCCGCGCCCGCGCCCGCCTGCCATAAACATCGAACACAATCGACGTGCACCTCTCAATAACTTCAAAGCAACCTACACATTATTATGTTCCTTGCGAAATTGTCTCATGAATATATTTACTTATTATTACTTGAATTGAAGCTTATACTCAGTACTTATGACAAACTTTACTTACCAGCTATAAGGTAGGTGTTTAGTATAATCTGTCAGTATTCGGTTCACCAGATATTCCGGTATTTATATCTTACAGGTTAAACAAACGAAACATGCAAGTCGGAAGACAGTGAACAGTTTTGGTACCATCGAGCTGGCCAGATAGGTGGCAATGCAATTGCCAATTTTGGGTTGGTTTAAAAGCTTGTTTTAAGGATTGCATACCAAAAGGGTGCCAACGGGAACCAATTACTGAGACTCCGCAGTCTGTCCTCAGTCCTTCTGTCACGGGCTGTATCTTTCGAACCGTGAAACACTTAAAATTTTCACAAAGTATGTATTACTGTGGCCGCTATAACAACAAATAATAAAAACAAAATAATGGTAAAAATCAAAGTTGTAAGAGGTATACAAGAAAATTATGTCTTTTGTCTTGGTACCATCGAGCTGGTCTGATGATGGAGATGGCAGTTGGCGATAGGAATTCCTATGCTAAGCTACACATGATAAGCCCGTCGTGTTTGGGCTCGTTAGATTTGTCTTGACTTACTCTGCTCACAGTTATGTATAAAAGCTTGTTTTTACGCACGATGGAACGGAGACTGTATATGCGTTTGGGGTGAGAGAATGTTTGTTTTGTTTGTTTGTTTGTGTATGCAAATCCATATTGCCATTTTTCTCCAAAACTACTAGTCCGATTTTGATGCAGTTTGCAGTTATGGGTTCGGGTGTAATTGGTGCATGTTTGTAGATAGGTAAAAACTTTAAACCTCCATTTCATCCCCTAAAAGGGTGAATTTGGAAAATCCTTTCTTAGTACACCCTTACGTACTAAGACAAATATACCCTCCAAATTTCAAGTCTCTACGACCAGCGGTTTAGGCTGTGCGTGGTCTGTCAGTCAGTCAGTCAGTCAGTCAGTCAGTCAGTCAGTCAGTATGTCAGGACAAAGATTCTTATAGTATGAGATTGGAAATTCAGTATCCTGTTACTTTAATGATATTGCAAAAATATGGTAAGCTTGACCTAATGCTGAGACATCTCCTTGAATCTGCAGAATACTCTCAACTCCTCGTCTGAGATGTGTTTAGGCTCATTGGAATGGTCGCAATGAACAAAATTGTACATCTTTATGTATAATTTTGCTACAAATCAGTCGGGGCTGGTTTTAAATTTGAAATTTAAGTATTATTTAAACAAATCCATACATTCTTTATCATCAATTAATGGAGTGCTAGAAATTATTGGCTTGTTACGTTCTAGCTAGATGGTTGGCATAGTTAGCTTAGACAGCAAAATCTAGTTTAATAGTACCATCTCACTACCACTGCTATAAGAGCTCGCACCTCAATGCGTTTGTATACTGTATGTAGCATTATATTTATTGTAGCTTATTCAGTTGCGATACCTTTCGTTCTCCGTAAGTGTAAGGTAAAGTTACTTTAGCCATTATCGATAGCAAGCTTATAATGCACTTTTGTATCTGCACTTTATTACGTCACATTACGTCACACAAGTAAATGTAATGTTAACAAGGTAAACATTGTTAACATTACATTCACTTGTATGTGTACATGTTATGTTTATCGTTTGACTTCAGTTACATTGTATTCGTACCGTTAGGGTCGCTTCGTGTTGCGTTGTGTGTTTCTCGGAATAGGGCATAGTTCGGACGCAACGTGGAGATGTACCAGCGCAGTATGACGCAGCAGAACAGGTCGATATCGATGTTCCGTGTAGGTTGTCACTACTCCATCATTATTCAGGAGCGAGTGACAAATGGTGGGACGTCGAGCGGCGGGCGCGGTGCGTATTACTATTAAGTATTCTGTGGCGGCGGTGGCGAGGCGGGAGATTGATGTCGCGCAGATATGCATCTCCGGTTTTTACGTCCGTGCAGGTCGCGAGCCGTTCCCAGGGTCGCCGGAGCCGCGGGGCGCCGCCACCACGCCGCTGTCGCTGCGCCACCGGACCCGACACAAAAACTCACAGTTTTTGTGACGGAGACAGACAGGTCGATAAAAACTCACGATCCGATCGATAGCGCGACGTGATGAGTCGATTACCTTCACTCGCGATCTTCATTCCCGACGAGCGAATACAAGAGCACCCAGCTAGGAAGTGGCACGTTGTCCGCGCCACAGTTGAGTCCGCTAGTTAGTACCGCGGCTCGGGTCGTGTTTGCGCGTCTATTACCCGCTATTATCTCCCCTCGTACGCACTTGAGCGCCAACCCTTCACAAATTATCTGTACTGATCTGATCTCTCCCTTTTATCGAAACGCAATTTTAATTTAAATCTCCTAATACTTTTAGATGGGTCTGCAGATAGCTTTTTATTAAAATCCTTGCAATAAAAAGATATCTGATATTTGTTTTGGTTTATTTTTGTGTTTAATGACGGAAAAATTATTAAAACGTTGTTGCAGAAAATATTGACGTGCCGGGGAAATATTGACGTGCCGGGGAAATATTGACGTGCCGGGGAAATATTGACGTGCCGGGGAAATATTGACTTGCCGGGGAAACCCGAAATAAATGTAGTTGTCCACCAACCCCAATCAATGATCAATGTTTTAAATTACTTATTGTTTTTTATTCCAGACAGACGAGCTTTGACTACTGTCTTACAGGACGCCAAGTGATGGGACCGTGCTGGTCTGGCTTTGTAAGAGGGCAGTGACACAAGGGGCTGGACGGCTGACTGTAGGCTTATCTACTGCCAACTGTCCCAGCCCATCATAGAGATGTTATGGTACTAAGTAGGCATATAGAAAGAAAGGAAAAAAGAAAGCAAATATGTTTATTTTACATCAAATACAATCAACTAATCACTAACTTATATATTAATTTATCAAATGATATTTGGTGCAAAATAGGACCCACCTCAGCATAATGTTGGTCATGACTGACCAACGCTGGTCTTCCGTTGGGTCCCTAAAGTGATGTCACGGAGGTTCTCACCTCTGACACATGCTACATACGATCTACATATATATAGGTAACAGTACTGATATCTTTGACACTTTGTCGCGTTACTGTACAAACACACAACCACAGAATAAATAACAGTACAAACACAACACTCAGTTCGCCGCTAGAAAGGCTCACACTTTGTTATTGTATTTGTAATACCAGACAAAAACTAATGAAAGAAGGCAGTCACAATTATGTTTTTCATACTTCAAAAGTTATTTACATTAGATGTAAGATACCACAGATTATATAATAATTACTACGTTGGCGATACGGCCAGTTTAGTGAACCTTACAATAAAAAAATATAACATCAACCTGTCATCTATTCTCAGTAGGTTTATCTGAATACTCGAAGCGGTAGGTGCACTACATTCATAACAGCACGTTGAGGACATTGTCTGCGACGGCGAGCTGAGCGACTGTGCAGACACGTGCTACATATTACACAGAGCAGTGAACACTGAGTGCCATCGAGGGACATATTGATTTCACAGCACGCATCACTACGTCGCACGTCTCGATGGTTTCCACTGAAAACATCAGAAGAGGGTAACATTCCGGTGCTATGAGCACTCGCCGAGAGTCAACCGGTGAACCACTACGTTCACAAACGCCTACCGAATATGGTACAAAACACAGATCCCTTTGTACGTGGACAGTATCCAACTTCTGAATAATGTTCTTGGACAGAATACTCATAGATAAACTGTTCCTGAACTTGAATACCTACCTGCACTAGCTGTGCCCCGCGGCTTCGTCCGCGTTAAAAAGTATCTTATACCCTAATCCATAGTAAGTACTGGCTATCCCTGTACAAAATTTCAGCTAAATCGGTTTAGCCGTTTGATCGTGAATAAGTCCCAAACAAACTGACTTTCGCAATTTTATTATTGGTGTTGGTCACAGAATAAATAATAGTACATGTTGAGTTCAGTAGGTACCTACTAACAATTACATAAAGACCACATTCCTTAAACCACTGCGTTACTGTAGATATTAACATTAGCAATAAGAAAGTATTGTTTACACTCCACCTTTATAATTGATGAGGGTCTCTTCTACGTGGTTACATCGAGCTCGGCCGGAGTCAGCGGCGCGGAGTCAAGTGTCAGTGGAGTGTTCGCGATTCCTCAGGTGATGTCAACTGGAGACGCTTTTCATTAGTACAATCGCGGGCGTCATTTCACCTCGCGGTGACTTCCTCCAGAGTTACTTTATGTTTGTCACGGCTTAGAGAACGCGACGTTTATTATCATCTAACGATGTTTTTTTTGCGAAACGGTACTTCTTATGCAAATAAATGATTAAAGATGAAAGCGAGCACATGTCCGTATGTTTATTTGTATGCTAAATGTCATACTTACGAGTGCTCGTAAGTGACAGTTAAGTAACTTGCAGACTTCGGTAACTTCATTCACGTAAAGATAAAGCAATCAAAATGTAATGAGCTAATTGCAGTTGCCAATAAGCACCTTGACTCTGTTGTCCATCGATACGAGTATATACTCGTAGGTACTACAAACAATGGTGCTGTCATTCACTTTTCATTTCCGTAAGATGATACCTATGATTCGAGTGCCTTATATGACCATGTTATGGGTTATTATAATTTAAGATCGTTTAAAATACTAAAAGAACCGACTTCAAACGTTGCGCTAGTCAAAGTAGCCAGTAGACGTAGTAACTATTACATAATCTGTGCCAGTAATTAGTATTATGAGTAAGTCGTCAAGATAAGTAAATGCGTCGTAATACAAATGTTGATATTTTAAAAACGGCTCAGTCGATTTCGTTTATAATTTAAATGGGACCACTTTAGAAGGGTACACTTTGAAACAAAATAAGAATTTTCCAAATCGGTTCAGGCATCTTCGAGTAATCGGTGAACATACATTAAAAAAAAAGATTCCGATGAATTGACAACCTCCTCCTTTTTTGTGAAGTTGGTTAAAGATACTATACATATCTACAATTTCTATAATTTTTCATTTTTTGTTTGCCGCTATGGATGAAAAACACAAGTTTTAGAATTAAAGATTAAGCCAAAACATTAAAAAACGAACAGTGCCATCTGTTAACAGTAAAATCAATTAAAGTATTTAAAACTACATATGATACATACTACGATAATAAATATTTACAATTTCACCTTATTTCTACTTTCATATATTACGAAACTGTGCAATATCAGTGGCACAGAACGCGACTATTATCTCTTTCTATATATATCGGCCCTACGATTTGGATGACATTTTAGTGTTTTGCATTTTAAGTTACCTACCTATATTTTTCAGATTTTTTTGTAAAAACGCGATTTAACACAATAAAGCTTTACCTTCTGAGTAATGGTATCAATTAATGGAAGAACAAGTCATTATGACGTCGAGAGCCCCCTTCACACGTGTCCCAGCATCTCGAATCATCCCCTCGGCTGTACCCGCCGACCTCTGCAGATATAATAGGTGTCCATCTCCGCGCAATTTCACAAATTGTCGTTCCGCCGCTCCTCCGTCGACCCACCAGACCGTGAGGGACAATATTAATTCGGTTTTATGACATACAAAATTACTCGCAATAAATTCGTGCATTGAGAGAGTCGGGAGGGGAGGGGAGGCTCGGGAGGGACACACGTGCGGCACGTTATTAAACTTTTCATTACCCGGACATGTCTGCGACCAGCGCCCTGCACTCGACCGATGAATTAGGGCGGGAAAGGGATTTTCATTAAATAAAGGTCGGCACTTGCTTTGTTGCCGGCTTCACCCTTCGTCGCGAGTCTCAGGTGAACGGACACATCCTCCACTTCACGAGCTCTCAGCTACTTATCTGAAGTCGGACGTATCTAAACAGAGGAGAAGTATTGGAGATGTAACTGGATTTGTTTGTTCGGTACCCTACTACAAACTTTAGGGGTTTTTGATCGACTTGCCCTTAATCGCTCTTTTTGTTTTATATTCATAACCCGATATTTTCACAACAAATTGATGAATAATGATACCACAAAACCCCCCTTAAAAGAGGAGTTCGAGAAGATCGCATCCCTCACCGAGCGTCCGTCTCTGCACCGGCAGACAATGAAACACTTGAGCTGCGCACAAAGACCGCTAACGGCAGCTGTCTCCATTAATCAAAGCGCAATATTAATAAAAGCGGCCGCCCCGTCCCCGTGCGGAGTGCGGATGAGCGTCGACCTCCTAATTCGCTATACACAACATTATTTGATTTTTAATTCGACGCGGGGTGCAAGTGGAATGCGCTTATTGACTCGCGTCTCCCCTCACCGCTCGGCGCGATGCTTACATCAATTGTCGCTCAATAGTTTTAGTTCTAGTCTATGGGAGAGCTTGTGTTTGACCTTACCTTGCGATGTAAGTACCTCGATTTCCAACAACATATAGATTTATCACTATTTTAACCGAAACTTCTATATAGAAGCTTCAGTTAAAATAGACTTATGTTACCCATACCCGTAATGGTAACATAAATCATTCTTTTAAATATTTATAATTGGAAATATTGGGCAAGGAAGGCGTTTCAAACATCATACACTGATTGAGACATTTTTTTATTGTAATTTATTTAAATATCTATATGGCTTTACTTGTTGACCTGTGGTCAAACATCAACACCATTTTTACCCGACTTCACAAAAAAGGTGGAGGTTCTCAATTCGTCGGAACTTTTTTTTAAAAATTTTTATACTCAAAGTTAATTATGTTCACCGATTACTCGAAGACTCCTGAACCGATTTGGATTTTTTTTGTTTCAAAGAGTACTCTTCCCAAGTCCCAATGGACCACCCATTTAAATTTTAACGAAATCGGTCGAGCCGTTTTTAATATATGTATCAACATTTGTATTACGATGCATTTGTATACTTCGATGACATCATACTGACTGCTTGCTACTTTGACTAGCGCGACGTTTGAAGTCGGTTCTTTTAGTTTTTTGAACAATCTTAAAATATAGTAGATAACATTACCGTGGTATATATTTCAAAACATTTCCATACACCGCAGTTCCCAATGGTTAGTGTAGTCAGTAAAAGTTAAAATGTTTTTTTATTTTTAATCGACTTCAAAAAAATTAGGAGGTTCTTAATTTGCTTGTCTTTCTTTATGTTTGTTCTCAGAACTCCGTTCCGTTATTAATTAACCACTTTAGAAAATTGTTTTTTTAACCGACTTCAAAAAAAGGAGGAGGTTTCTCAATTCGACCGTATATATGTTTTTTTTTATATGTTTGTTCGCGGATAACTTCGTCGTTTATGAACCAATTTTGATTATTCTTCTTTTATTTGAAAGGAGATATCCCAAGTTTGGTACCATAGTAATAATTAAATAATTTATCGAGGTCTGATAAGTATCTCCAGAGATATGGAGGTACTCAAAATTGGTACTGAAAATTAATAGCGCGGCATTGAAGTCGGTTCTTTTTTTAGTTTTTTAAACGATCCTACTCGTATTATACTTTCCGTTTTGTCCCATTACACGTTCACAAATTGTATGTACGAGTATGTTGTTTATAAAATTAGACAAGAAATCTATTAAAAAACTGATTTCAAATGCATTTTCAGTAGCAAGTTTGAGGTGTTTATATAAATTGACTCATACAGTCTCATACCAAGATACCCTACTGACATTCATACAGCGATAAATAATATGATCATTAACATCAATCTTACACGTTCAGACGCGCATGGACACACATCCCACACGCACACACACACACACACTCATACACACACACACACATACGCACACACACACAGACACGCACACACACACACACACATACGCACACACACTCACACACAAACACACACACACATTCACACACACTCTCACACACACACACACGCACACACACAGAGAGACTCACACACAAGCAATAATAAATAGGTACTACTTGGGATACATATTTTCATCATATCTACTATAAAATAGTTATTATTATACTTAATTCCTTAATGGTTTGTTCTTACTTTTGTGATACAGCAATATTAACCACATGCCGTATTACTATCCAAGTTACAAATTGCATATCATTTTATTGTCTAGTAGTTAAGTAATCAATCTCATGTAAACTGTGCTCGAGGAAGAGACTGGTTTCCACAACACAGGTATTCCTAGTGCGGAGTCCAGGGAATCATCGAACACCTAAAGCAACTTGTGCATGTAATCAAAACCAAGTATATTATGTAAAACTTACACTTAAGGTTGTATGTAAATAAATAATTACATTTCAATCCTCTATATCTCTGGAGATACTCATCAGTTCTCTATGAATGTACAATGGTAAAACACGGGAAGTATACCCTCTCTAACAAAAAAATAAAATTTGTCAACTCAACGTTTATAACTGACGGAGTAATGAGGTAACAAAATTGTTTGCCTCCGAAACTCATCAACAGATCTTTATGCATTTTTAACCGACTTCACAAAAAAAGAGGAGGTTCCTCAGAGCAATAATAGTAATTATTGCTCTTAGGGAGGTTCTCAATTCGTCTGTATGTTTTTTTATGCGTGTATGTTACGCGATTACTCCGTCAATTCTGAACCGATTCGAATTATTCTTTTTGTAATCGGTAGGGTACGTTTCCGAGGTGGTCCCATTTTAATTTGATCGAGATCTGATTAGTATCTCCAGAGATATGGAAATAAATACCTCAAACATAGGAGAATGTAATGGTTTTAGAAGAAGAGTCCCAAGAAGATTATACACAACTAGCAGCCCGCCCCGGCTTCGCACGGGTAGAACATATATGCCTACAAAATTTGCATCAGTTTGTTGCATCGAATATAAAATATTAACATACTTAACAATCATCGTCATATGACAACCAATTTACACAAAACCTTAACGAATTATGAACCTAAACCTTCCTCATAAACACTCTGGCTATTGGTGAAAACAGCATGATAATCCGTTCAGTAGCTTTTGAGATTATTGCGAACAGACAGACAGACGCAGTGATGGACTTTGTTTTATAATACTTACGTAGTGATATTGGACGGCCCTTTGGCGTAAAGGATAGTTACCCAGATTCTGACCCGACGGTCGTTGGTTCTAATCCTAGCTATATACCTACCAATGAAAGTTTTATGTGCATTCATGAATCATGGGTTTTCGTGGAATCATTAAATCTACCAATAATTAAGATAGTTTAAAAACTAAAACAACTAACTTCAATGCCCCGCGAGTCAATTTCAGTAGCAAATTTGAGACGTTCATCGTCATATCTCTGAAGATACTTATCACATCTCAATGAAATTACAATGGGACCACCTCGGAAACGTACCCTACCGATCACAAAAATAATAATTCGAATCGGTTCTCAATTGACGGAGTAATCGCGTAACATACACACACACAAAAAAATAAAGAAAAAAGAAACACAGACGAATTGAGAACTTCCTTCTTTTTGGAAGTCAGTTGAAAAGTAGCTTACCACCAAGGAGAACATCTGCCGCCGCAACCTTACGGTGTTCCCCGACGCAAAAAGTAGGGGTATTATACGTTTAACGTGTGTATCTGTGTGTCTGTCTGTAGCATCTTAGCACCCAACCGGATGAACCGATTTTGATTTAAAGTAGGGGTATTATACGTTTAGCGTGTCTATCTGTGTGTCTGTCTGTACCATCTTAGCACCCAACCGGATGAACCGATTTTGATTTTATTATTGATAGTTTTTTTTTTGTGTAGATGTCTTCATCGAGAGTGTTCTTAGCTTTGATTCATGAAAATTCGTTCAATCGTTATAAAACTGTGAGCTTTAATCAACTTTAATAGGTCTGATCAATTCGAAAATCTTCTTCTTCAACGATATTGTAAGAACATGGAAGCATTGACCTGATGCTGGGACATCTCCTGGACTCTACAGAATACTCAAATCCTCACCAACTTACAGCTCAGATTTTAAATGTCGTGTTTAGAGTCATTGGAATGCTTTTAGTGAAAAGATTATACATAGATCAGTCGGGGTGGTTTAAAATATTATATTATATATATAGATCATTATTATTTTATACAATAGATCATATTATTATACTATATTGACTTCAAAATGCAAAGTCTTCTTCGGGTGCAACGTTTTTGAGATACCTAATATTTTTAAAACTGCTTACTGTATCTCGTTCAAATCAATTTTCGTTGTTAGTTTGTATTGAGATCTACAGCATATATTTTTTTTAGATTTTTCAATCCCATACTTTAAAAGTTAGAGGGGGGGGGGGGACACACATTTTACCACTTTAGACGCGCCTATCTTTCAAATGATTGACTTTGAGAAAAAATGATTTTAGGAACCTCAATATTTTTAAAGACCTATCCATAAACACCCCACACGTACACAATACATCTACCTACCAAGTTCAATTCTGTAGTCCTAACTGTTTCGGAATAAAATGGCTGTGACATACGGACGGACAGACAGACAGACAGACAGACATGACGAATCTATAAGGGTTCCGTTTTATTTACCCTAAAAAGGCAGACAGATTCGTGCCGAGCACCCGAGTGAACGCAAGTTCAGTGATACTAAATGCTTTAGTAATACGCTTCCGCGCTCAGTTTTCTACCAAGCGGCAGCAGGGTCGTACGCGCAGTATTACTTCGCAGCTTTGCTTACGTAGTAATCATGCCGTATTGAATTGACTATGCCGGACTGAACGCGGAAACTTATTACTCAATAATTTTGTATTACTGAACTTGCGGTCACTCGGATGTTCAGCACGAATCTGTCTGCCTTTTTTATGATAGTCTGAGATGGCGGCCATATGGCGGCGATTAATGATAATAATCGCAAATAATACTTTTTTATATTCATTTTTGGGATACAACTAGTCCGTGTTATAAAAGTATTTGGAATTATTGTAATAAAATATACAGTTAATTATCGTGTGTGTCAGATGCTTTTATTGCACAGGGCCATTTTAGACATTGTCCTTTGATACCTTGATGACATCATTATGACTATAATCCATAAAATATAGCTTGATCTCTGTGACAGCTGTCAGAAAAATCACGCCTATGAAGTACTAAATTTCTTAAAATTACAGTCCGTACCTGTCAATGTCATACTTTATGGGCATGCCGAATAGTGATGGGCGACGAATGATCGCGACCACAGAGTTTTAGATAGAGTTTTCTTTAAAATATCGATAGTTGATACTAACGATATTTTAAATAAAACTTAATTTATAAAATTTTATATATGTAATTACATTAAACCCAATGGTATGTTACATTAGCATCGATAATAGTGAAAAACGTCGATAAATACTATCGTAACATTATTATAATTTATTTAATTAATATTATTTACATGTTTACATACTATATCTTAAATAGTAGTAGTTGTAGGTGAGAAGTTTGATTTTATTATTTACGTAAAATCCAATTTCTCACCTACAACTACTCATTCGAATTCATTACAACATTGTTTGATAATCGATTTTTTCCACCACTATCCCAACTCTAAAAATGTCAATCTTCTATGTAAATGTCACTGTCGCAGAGATCAGGCTATCTTTTATGCAGTATAGTGGATATTTTTTAGGATTCCGAACCCAAAGGGTACCAAATGAACACTTTCCGTTCCGTCCGTTCGTCCGTCCGTCCGTCTGTCCGTCCGTGTGTCTATATGTGCGCACTTTACAGATCTGTATCTTCTTAACCGTTATAGGTACATACTTGAAATTTTCACAAAGTATATATCCATCAGTGTATAACGACCCAGACACGAAATTTTATAGATGCATGTAATTTAATTAAAACTTGTTTTGCACTAAAAAGGGTAAAATAAATTATTTTTCAAAAAAAAAAAACCGACTTCATTACCACAAACAGGCACTCAACTCAAAAGCGAAAAATAAATTACTTAATATAATTGATTTGATTTGAGGTACGGAACCCTAAAAAGGAACCCTTATGGGATCACTTTCTCGTCTGCTGTCTGTCTGTCCGTCTGTCAAGACCTATTTTTCTCAGAACCGCGTAAAGATATCAAGTTGAAGCGTACATCAAATACTCGGGTTTATGGTCTCTATTGGATGTGAAAAAAATCAAACCAACGTGAGTAAGTCAACGTGATCAAAAGAAGACCGTGAATGCTGCATATTTTCGCATATTTTGCGATTTCTCAAGGGAATCAAAACCTATAGGGTACTTCCTGCTGACCTAGAATCAAGAAATTTGGCAAGGTCTTGAAGAACTTATATAGGAATAAATCTGAATACCGTAAATATGTAGTGTAATAATTTAAAAAAAAAAATGGTTGTCTGTAAAGTTGGTTTACGGACGATAGATTACCCGTAACGTGACAACGTCATAACAAAACATTGATGTGCATGTTAATGTTCATGTTCACACCCACATTCACATTGATACAACAAAACATTGATGAAATCGGCGCATGCGTACAATGAGTGTAACGGGACAATGAGCGTAACGGGACATTTGTCGTGCATGCAGCCGGCGTTCGAGGCGACGTTCATCGATTTATTAGACGTTGTCACGTCAAAAACAATAGTTATTTTCGAATCGAAAATCACCTCCATCATTTTGAAGTCGGATAAAAAGGTAGGCAACTCGCCAGCAATAACTCCAGTATTGCATGTTTCCATAGACGGCGGTAACCACTACCTGGTCAGGTGGGCCGACTGTTTGTTTGTCACAAAAAAGCTAGTCTATATTTTATCTATATATATAAAATAAAGTCGTGTTAGTTACTAAACTTATAACTCAAGAACGGCTGGACCAAATTTTATGATTTTTGTATTTTTGGAATAGTCTCTATCAGGAATAGGATAATAAGTATTAAAAACAATGAATAATTGACCTAAAAAAAAATATATAAGACAAATTATTTTGCCAAAATGTTCCTGGGTTAAAAAACTGCCAATAATTTGATGTTCAATTGTTTTATTCCGTCGATACGGTAAACCGCAAATTAATAACGGTCCTCGCTCCACACTATCAGTGTATTTAGCCAGTGTCAAGTGTCAAAATTATTCCCATGTGTGGATAGCATTACAATATTCGGATTATCGCGTTATTTATTTTTTGTATAGTTGTGGCTGCATACGATTAGTGTATTTAGCCAGTGTCAAGTTTAAAAATTCTTCAAGTTTTTGTGAATTTAAGTCATGTAGATTTTAAAAATGTCTAATACTGTCAGTAATGACAATTGTTTGACATAAGTTTATTGACTGTCAAATATGAGTGAGTTCAAAAATGTAAGCTTACAAGCAATTTAAAAACGTTTATATTTCCAAAAACAATTTCTATCATTATTAACTTACGTAATTAGTAGTCATAGATGGCGCCACTAATGCATAATTGGGTTAACAAATGCAATCCACTAATTTCGTCGTATCGATGGATCGAACCGTGGCTTAATTGGCAGAGCACCTGGATGTGTAATCCGGGGGGTGCGGGTTCGAGTCCCGTCGGTACGATGAAATTTTGGATTGTGTTTAACAATTTACAAAAATATAAAAGTGTGTGACACTTTAAAGACACATAATATACGACATTCATTATCTGTTAGGTGGTACGAAGTTCGCCGGGCCAGCTGGTTTGATATAAATGCTATCATAACTTTAACTGATTAACGATAACATTTGAGGGACACACTAGAAACGATCGGACGTAGGTTACGTAGGTACCTGTTTTTGTTACGCAAAAACAAAATACCTACTGTATTTCTTTAAAACCAAACTATTATAGAGCAAAATAGGCAATAAATAAGATAGATAAATATTACAGTTTATGTATTGCTTTTTCATTTTACAAAACACTTAGGTAACAGTTACGTTATGTTTCTTGAAGTGTTACCTACACACTAGGTATGTGCTCGAGTCCCGTGGGTACGATGACGACTTGGACTCTGTGTAACAATGAACAGTTGCGTTTTCAATTATCTGTCAAAAGTTAAAAAAATGGTTGTTATACACATATTCATATTCTATTATTCGTAAATCGTCAAATTTACACGTTTTTTTACAAGTTACAAAGTTTAGTACTTACAATGTTGTACCCGTGTACAATATAGCTTACATTAAGTTGTAAGTTATCATCTGTGTATACCAGAATGTTCTCTTTTTTTTCTGCAGCATCGATTTGGCTATGTGCTGTAATGTTGTTGCATTTGAAGTGTGTGTAATAAATAAATAAATCTGAATATAACACACTTCTGTGATCTTCAACCACTGAGTTAAAAATGAGCGTTATCAAGATTCTTAAAATATATTCTGCACGCTAGGACTGAGAACTGATATGCTGGATGTCATATGTACTACGTATGTACCTAATATATCCATAGGTATGTAAACTGAGCAATAGAATGTTCAGAAGAGGCAGGGGCGGGGAGTGCGGAGTGGGGAGTGGGGAGGCTGCTCGAGTGTCACGCGTGGGTTGTCAAGGGTGGAGGGTCGGAGGGTTGCGAGATAGATCTGTGCGTGTAATATTGCCTTTTATTAGTTTTTCGCGGCGACAGGCCGACCGGCGGGCCGAGCCCGGCCGCATGCTCGCTTTGATGATGTCGACCCTCCCATGCGACGAGAGGAGCCGACCTCTCCTCGCTCCTCTCGACCCGTTCTTTCAGTTTTACTATTCGCTCAAAGAATGAAAATACGAACGATGTAACGGCGGAAAACAATTCGCGTCGTCGTCGTTCGGGAATGCAGCGCGGCATCCGAGGAACGCTCTCAATTAGCGTGGTTATGCGGCCGTTTGGAAAATTTCTAATTGAAACAGTGAATATTTGAAAGGTCTAGCGAGTGACGTCACGTGATGTGTGTGACGGCGCGCTGGCTCGCCTCCAGCTCGGTCTCCGGCCGGCGCCGCGGCGGTGCCGTCGCCGTGTGGAGGATACATCGCTGACTATGATATAGCTATATAGCTTTACCTCGGGGGAAGTCCGTGCGAGAACCTCCCATTGCGACCGTTCGATACAACCTACTGTCGCTTCCGAGAAGACGCGGCGCGCGGTTCGAATGCGACATTGACCGTCGAGTCTATTATCGTGAGTCCATCCGATGCCAGTAACAAAACACAAAACGACATTCTAGCGAGAGTCCGAGCGGACAGGCCGCGGCCCGCGGCTGCGGGCGCGCTCGGTTCCGCGAACCGCCTCACGTGTCCATCCGCCGCCGCATCGATTGCCGACCTCGCCTACAACAGCGTCCGTCGCTTCACTGTCTATAAATTATCCGCGGGACTGACGCGAGTTCGTTGGCCTGACGCGAACCTTCGAAACAGTACAGGAGACGATTCCTAGGTAGGTATTCGTGTAAACCTCGCTCCGGAGGTCCAACGGTTACCGACCGAGTAAATAAGTGTTCGCTCTCCGAACGGCTCTACCTAACCTATAAATAATTGACATTCGTCATTGTAATGAAGTGTGCGATTCATCAATGTGTCAGTGGGAGTGTGTGTCGTTTCGCACGTAATGTCTCGCTGCTGGCAACGTCTCACGTTCTCTATTTGCTTGTTTAGCGCACGATGCGATCCTCATACGTAGGTAGATATACACAGGGCTATTGTAAAACTGTACTAAATAAAGTTGGTAATACTTATACATATTCCATTATCATTGTAAAAAAAAGCATACAGACGAATTGAGAACCTCTTCCTTTTTTGTGAAGTCGGTTAAAAAGTAGAACCAAACGTTGATCTCTTGATTTTGTTGAGATTTTTACTTAATGAAACTATAAATAATTCAAGAGAGGACGCCCATACGCTCTGAATATGAATCTTTTTTTATATCTTATAGGCTAGCGTTTGACCATTATCTCACCTGTTGGTAAGTGATGACGCGGTAGAATCTAAATGAAAGAAAGTACCTTTCATCGGTTAGTAGGTACTCTACGGCTCGCGAGGTGTACCTACAGCTGTTCTCACATAACCACTAGTATATATTGTTATTTGTAATAAAAAGATAGGAATATTTTTTTACAATTATTGCGGCTTATTAACAATGGTTTGTGAACATCTGTACATCATGGATGGCTTAGGTGGATGTTACTGACAGAGAGGTGTGCTGCACTTTCACTGAGCGTTACTCGAGGCGTACCCTCGAGCTTAGGCCTGGGCTAGGCGGGGCGATTCCTACCCCCGACCGGGCTGGGCAAGCCGGGGTCAGAGGGTCTCAGTTAGCCCTCACGGGATGTGGGTACGGCGAAAAAATAGGGGGGAAGCTTGCTGTAGCGTTGTTATCGATTTCAGTCACAATGGAGAGGCACACTGAGGACTTCAGTCTACATACATTGAGGTGAAAAATAATCTAAGAAGGGGGAGTGGAGGGGGTATAAGGGTGTGAAGTTTGCTGTAGCGTTATATATGCACAGATTTATATTATTATAAGGGCACGTGAGGTCTACTATTCTTACAGAACTACAAGTTATTATGTTAATGTTATAGAGAGAGCAATATATTGAGAATTAAAAGGACACTTTAAATCATACAACTCGGAGGCGGAGTGGAGGGCTGCGGAGGAATGCATCAGTAGTGGTCGGTGGAGGGTGCTGCGTGGAGATGAATCGGAGCTGGGAGCGCGGAATGTTTCGCGAGCGCGCACTAGAATGCGCGGAGAAGCTGCGCGCGTCCACCGGCCCATTCAGCGCGCGGGTAATTATAGCGCGCCGCCAGAGTCCGCGCCGATTGATTTACTGCCGACGCGTAATTTATGCACGTTTAATTAAAGTACCGGCAGCCGGAAGAGTATCGGCATACGATTCGCGGCTCACTCTTTACCTATTGATGATTCACTCCGCCGGGGACCGCGACCGACGGCCGTGCATCGGTTTACGGTCGTGGAATGCGATCGTAAAAACTGCAATCGTAATATATATATTTCGCGGACGCGGCAGCTAGCTCGTCGGCCGTTTGCGTCGCATTAACATAACCGCGTAACAGATCGCGGCCGGCCGCGCCGCCCTAGTAGGCGATGCCGAGCGCGGCCAGTAACTCATAACCGGTCGCGTCGCCTTCTCGGACGACTCGGTCGCATAAACGCCATATACGAGCGTCATTAGTTAAGGTAATTGCCGCCGGTGGCCTGCGCACAGATATCTTATTTAAATGCCTGCATCGGAGAAGCCGTCTATTACCAGAGCTGCCGAGTACCGCGCCTCATACTAACTCACTGAAATTACCTCGCGATCACTACTTTTCTTATTGTGCCCCGCCCGCGCACTTATCTATACTTCTATACTAATATTATAAAGAGAGAACATTTGTATTTTTGTATTTTTGTATGTTTGTAATGAGTAAGCTCAAAAACTACTGTGCCGATTTAAAAAATTCTTTCACTAATACATAGAATGGACTTTCGGAATGAAAATAGGCTATATATTATCCCGTTTAAATCAAAGGTACATTCGTGGAGACCTAATTTGCAACCTAAGTCGGCAAATAAACGGTCGAAAAAACACGTTTCTTACGAACGCTGCTTAATTGAAAATAGATAGAAGAATATTTTCTATGCAAGAGTTGTACAACTTAATAAGACCTACAAAAAAGTCCGCGACAGCATATGTCTATCTCTTAAGGGTGACTCACAGTAACCATTTGAATCTTAAAATTTTTGTTAAAAAATTTTACATAACTTCCAAGGCTATTTTCAAGTATATAGTATTAATCCTTATCCAAATAATTAAGTTAATTAGCTTGGCCACATATTATAAGTTTAAAATTGTCCTTTACAGTATATAATTCAAATGAAAACTCTAGAAGATATCACGAATTTCACAAACACGCATCGCAAAATTAATAAAATATTTGCAGTGAAACCACAGATTAGGTCATAGTTACTACGAAAATATTATTATAAGCTTAGCTATGCTGTAGATCTCCACCGATCACAATCAATTTGAAGTCAATATAGTATAATAATATAATATAATATTTTAAACCACCCCGACTGATCTATGTATAATAGCTTTTTCCAATGACTCTAAACACGACATTTAAAATCTGAGCTGTAAGTTGGTGAGGATTTGAGTATTCTGTAGAGTCCAGGAGCCTTCCATGTTCTTACAATATCGTTGCAGAAGAAGATTTTCGAATTGATCAGACCTATGAAAGTTGATTTCATAGTGCAATTAACTAGAAAAAAGCTCATAGTTTTATAACGATTAAACGAATTTTCATGAATCAAAGCTGAGAAAACTCTCGATGAAGACATCTATCAAACAAAAAAAACTATCAATAATAAAAACAAAATCGGTTCATCCGGTTAGGTGCTAAGATGCTACAGACAGACACACAGATACACACGTTAAACGTATATTACCCATACATTTTGCGTCGGGGAACGTGTAAGGTTACGGCGGCAGATGTTCTCCTTGGTAGTAAGCTACTTTTTGGTAGATTTAATGATCCCACTACCACTGTACGAAAACTCATGATTCATGAATGCACATAAAACTTTCATTGGTATATAGCTAGGATTAGAACCAACGACCGTCGGGTCAGAATCAGGATAAATATCCTTTACGCCAAAGGGCCGTCCAATATCACTACGTAAGTATTATAAAACAAAGTCCATCACTGCGTCTGTCTGTCTGTTCGCAATAATCTCAATAGCTACTGAACGGATTATCATGCGGTTTTCACCAATAGCCAGAGTGTTTATGAGGAAGGTTTAGGTGCATAATTCGTTAAGGTTTTGTGTAAATTGGATGAAATATGACTATGGTTGTTAAATATGTTCATATTTTATATTCGATGCAACAAACGGATGCAAATTTTGTAGGCATATATGTTCTACCCGTGCGAAGCCGGGGCGGGCTGCTAGTATACATATATAGTTACTTTCGAGTACTGGGTCCGGTACGTATTGTCAAGCCTCGGGGCTGACTATACTATTTATCCTGAAATACTGACTGACTGACGTTGAGACAATGCACAGCCACTGATCGTAGACTCGTAGAGACTTGAGAATTGGAGGGTATATTAGTTTTAGAACGTAAGAGTGTACGTTACGTAGTGTACGTACTACTAAAAAGGATTTTTCAAAATTCACCCCAAACGGGGGGTTCAAAGTTTGTATAGAGAAACAAAATTAGATAGTCTTTTTTATTCGAAACTTCACACAAGTACTTCAGTAAATAAATAAGTAAATACGTGTCTCAGACTTTTTCAAAATTTCACCCCTATAAGGGTGAAGTGGGGTAACAAAGTGTGAAAATCAATACTGTTTCGGATTGCGCTGACATTTGACATGCAGATAGTTATTACAAGTTTACAACGTTAGTATCCGCTAAGAATAGGGATTTTCTGAAATTCACCCCTTAAGGGGATGAAACGGGTGTTCAAAGTTTGTATGGAGAAACAAGATTAGATACTTAGTCCGTTTTATTCGAAACTTTACATAATTACTTCTGTAAATAAATAAGTAAATACGTGTTGCATGATTTTCTCGTAATTCCACCCATAAGAGGGTAACAAATTCAATATGGTTTTTCGGCTTTTATAATAAACTGGCCAAGTGCGAGTCGGACTCGGAAAAATTAAGTACATAGTTTTAACATCATATATAAATACCGTGTTAATACTAAACATGCTTATTTACTACAACGCCATCTAACGAACTTCTAACATCAATTCAGTGAACGTTAACACAAAGGTGTTAGGGTAGGTAATAGTAAGGTAAAGGTAAACAATCGTTCATAGATGGCGCTATAGTAAAAAACACGTGTTTTGTATGGGCCCCCCCCCCAAAAAATTCCTTAAATTTGTAACTTTGATCTGTTTTTAGTGTTTTTTGTTATAGCGGCAACAGAAATACATCATTTGTGAAAATTTCTAACTATCACGGTTCATGAGAAACAGCCTGGTGACAGACGGACAGCCAGACAGACAGACAGACAGACAGATAGACGGACAGCGGAGTCTCAGTAATAGGGTTCCGTTGGTACCATTTGGGTTCGGAACCCTAAAAATGATCCTTATTGCCCTTAGTCACGCGAGATCTTAATAACGGGTGAATTTATTTGGCTAATTCTTTTTTTATGTGTTTTTATAATAGGAAAGGATTTTATGAAAGAAAAGTTTTAAGTACCTAAATGAAATAAGTTTTAACGCGGGAGAAGCCGCGGGGCACTTCTAGTTAAAATATAAGAGTGAAGAACCAAAAAATGGACGAACTCTCATTTAGTGTCGTTCCGTGGCGTGCCGGAAAATTATTCGATAACTGTGTAAAAAGGAGGCTGCTCGCTAACGGCGCAAATTGAGTGAAGTACTACCTGCGACCGCCACCCTCCCCGCGATCTACCACCCCAGGGGCTGCGGGGCGGGGGCCCGTCGTCCGCGTCGGTGCGATACCCGCGCCGGTATACATACATACAATACGAGCTCATATCACGTATCGTGCCCGCTACTGCCACGCATCGCTGCCCACAGTTTAGGTAACAACTCGCAACGATTCTAACGACTGCGAAAAAAGTTATCGTTCCTAATGGGAAAAATTAGTCTGTGGCTTCCGAGTATCGCGGGCCCGTTCCGTGCGCGGCGCGGGACGGGGCGGGCGGCCGCTTTGACCGCCACTCGCTGTGAAATTGATCCCTTCATACTTCATAATCATTGGAGAGAGACGAGCTCTCACGCGAACGAGGCGGCTCCATTCACAATATCTGATTTAACTCTTCACTATAGCGTTCAATTTAGTACAATTGATCAATTAGGTAGGTCCATATAACTTAAGCCGAGTACAATATTACATGTTCTATGGTATTGATAGTAACTTCGTATTAAATAAAAGAGATAGTAGAGTATTTATAATGTATTAGTGGAGGTAATAGCACGGTTATAGTGACACGAAGCAGGTTTTTATCGCACCATAGGTAGCTACGTATAGTAGAGCGTGAGGACACGAACCTAACCCGACGTGAGCTTGTATTGCTAATTTACTACGTACTTACGTACCATACTCATTAATATTTATTAAGTTCTAGGTCTCAGTGACATATATAGCTTTACTAGCGGTGCCCCACGGCTTCGCTCACATTAAAATGTATCCTATTTCTTAATCCATTATACCTAGCGGCTATTCCTGTGCAAAATTTTAGCCAAATTAGTCGAGCCGTGTGACTGTGAAGACTGTGAAGAGGTCCCAAAACAAACAAACAAATATACAAACTGACATTCGCATTGGTGGTGGTGATACAGATATACTTACGCGCAGTGATCATAACTACCACCAGATAACTACCGAGTCAGTGTATCATTAATTGGTTGTGATTGCGCACCATCTACGGCTCCGCATGAACATTACATTGTAGATAATGAATAGAGGTACGCTACCAGTAGTAGGTACGAGTAGGTACATTACAGTCTGCTAGCTACTGGCACTAATACCTACACCTACATATTATTCTTCATATTATAGTATAAGCAAGTAACTATTATATAATATGTGGTATAAGGAAGTGTTTGACCACTGTCTCACTCACAGTTGAACTATGAATTGTAAAACTGTAATCAAACCTGTTGTTATCTGATTCGATGATGCGGTCAAGGATGGTAGCACGCTAGGCCTAGAATGGACACTGGCTCTCAAGTAGGTACCTACAGCTGCCGGATACTATTTCCATACAAAAGTATAATGCACAAATATGAGTAACTAAACGGAGCAAAAATTGCACTGAAATCATATTATCTATTGATCTTATATCGTATGGCAAGTTATATATACCTACATCATTTGAATTTGTTAAAAATAACATTCGTGATAGTAAATGTGCTGATTGGTGACGATGACATTGATTCAGAAGGTGGTGTGGAGTTACGTCAGCCGCGGCCGATGCCAGCTATATATCGACATGAATGTACCGCCCCAGCAGCGCCAGCGCCCTCTCCGCCAAGCTCGCTCTATAAATCAGTTGCAGTATATACACGCATACATCATAGCTGTATACCGCGGCTACATACCGAGTCACGGTTATTCATTAAGTTTGATTTGTAGCGCACAACTTAGGTCATTACTTATATTTATTACACGGTTACCCGACACAAATAATGTTGGCTCGGGGTCAGTACTCGTATCTCAGTCACAAAATAGCAACAATGTTACGTTCTAGTCGCAATGCCAACACTCCGTTCACGCTCACGATCCAATCAGTCAGAATACGCCTCAATTAAGATAATGAATGTACCTAAGTACGTTATTGTACTTAGTATTAATATCTCGTAGTAGGTATGTCGAGCATGTGTAGAGCTTGTCTTGTTATTTCTATGTTTAACCGACTATAGGTGGTTATTATGATGTTGACCGGTAGGTATGTATGTATGTTCATCTGTTCCTTCATACTCCTTATCATAATTTAACAAATGGTGTATTGTTGGAAGCGTCTCAATTGTCTGGCTGTTACCGGAATTTGTCATCTATGTGATGTCACTTTAGGTTGAATATGGCGCCCTCTATAAGACATAAAGTCATACACTAAAAATGTTTTTTGTTAATTTAGCAGTGTCGAGTATCTACTGAAACTTTTAAAGTATATAGATACATATTGTTAGCTGTTGCTCGCGGCTTTGCTTGCATGCACCTGATAATTGGAAATCATTTCTTACATTAGAGCGCGGCATTTCAGAAGTGGGGTTTCAGCTTATAATTCACTTTGTATACTGGTGAAAACAATGGAATGATTCCTTTCAGTGAATATCGTATTAGTATCGTAGTTCGTATCTCTGTTGAAGACAGCATTGTAAATAGATACTTAACTAATAAGTACTAAATAATAAGTAAATGTCATATTTAGTTCTGAAAAATAGTTCCTGATTAGTGTTAAGTAATCTAATTAAGTAATAGAATAGAAGTTAATATGTACACTATTGTTTAATAATTATATACTTACTTATTACTTAGATACCTGACAAACCTGTCATGTCAAGGTTTATTATAAATGTCATACCCTAGTTACAGGGTCCATGTAAATAGTATACTTATAATAAGGACACTTTTATATGGTTTTCATAAATAAATAAATATCTTTAATATTTAATCTACTTTCCCCTTGGTACCATTTATATTTACAACTTCTATGTACCATTATACCTGCCTATTCTGAGTAACGGCTGTCGCTGGAGTCTTAATTGCTTATGCAGTTATATAAGTTCAGTTCAAAAGACTATAACCAAATGTCTTTTAATTTATTATTATACATATTATGTAGTGTTTGCACAACCACAACTGTAAGTTTAAGACTTACTCGGAGTATAGTTCTGTCTCTACCAAATAAGAAAAGTAGATACAAAGAGTGGAAAAGATCCAGTTCCTAATGTGGATGTGCAGCAATTAGTAGGACATCAGGCGGTAGTACGTATATAATGTCGCAGCAGAGGTTCTGTCGGAGTCCCCGGCCGGGCGCGGGGCGCGGGGCAGCCGATCAGATAACGCCCGGCCAGATGCGCCCATTGTATGGTAATGCTGCAAGCTGCCCAAACGAGCAAAAACGCCGGCCACGATACCGCATTGCTAAACTACAAGTCATTTGATAGTTTGCTTAAATTATGCATCGTTAGTGTTTCGACACCTCGCCGGAGCTACGAGGATATAGCCGCCATGCAGAATGGGAGCGCGCCCCGCCCTGGGCACGTCGGGTAACAATGTGTTTCAGCTTCGAAGCCTCATTTTAAGATAACTAAGGGCGCGCAGTGTAAACGCAGTATGGATACATTAATGTTAGTTGTTTGATATTGATTTATTGACTTTTACCTTCAGGCAGTACGTATTTTACATCATCTTGGTGTTACAATTTACAGGATCATGGTGAGTTTTTTTTCTTTTATATCTTATAGGCTATCGTTTGACCACTATCTCACCTTTTGGTAAATGATGATGCTTCGAAGATGGTAAGCACGCTAGGCCTAGAATGAGAACTGGCTCTCAATGATAGCTGCCAGAACACATTAGATGTTTGGCGACAGATTTTCTTGAACTTGAGGGTGGTAGCGGGCTAGGCGGACACTAGATAGATGTTTGTAATGTTGTAGGGCTCTCCCAGAGTAAGGAATCGAATACTTTTGACATATGTATTTTCTTCCATATGTGGCAGGAGCTGGGGTGAGGTGAAGTTTTTAAAAAATAATTATATTGATGTTACGCCTGCCTCACTACCAAATAGTACCTCTTACCACTATCAGGACATCTAACACGATTAATGATATGTAGTACTTCCAGGTAATAGGTACATGAAATAAACTATTTCTGACAATTGACAAACACGAAGTTGTAGAACATCTTATGAATCCAGACCCTAGCGCCAGTTTCACCGGCTCCTGATAAAGTTTTAGATGATGCCATACAAATATCGTCAAAAATCTGTCAGATAAACTCCTGATAGGGCTAAATATCTGGAACCGGTGAAATTGGCACAAAGCTACTATAACGAGCAGGTAGAATATTGCCGCAAATATAATGTTCAGCTACGAGTCAGTTTTGTAAACTTACATCATATAAGAAAATATACATTGACTATTGATCAATAAACAGCCACTATGAATCCTTAGGACAGCTTGTGACAAGTGACGTCAAACTGAACAAAGAACCGATCCTTCGAGTGGCATAAATATGGACTATAAATATGTAGTGATCGGTAAATATAGCAACGTGGAGAGCGGTGACAGGCGGAGCCAGGTGCGCGCGCGCGCAGACCTCGCGGCGCCGGAACCGGAACTCTATTGTCTTTAAATGCGCAACTCACATGACACTTGCCAATTGAAAACAGTCGGATGGGAACTGTCGATAGTTTGTGTACGATAACTTACGATTCTAAGGGACAATTCATGATAAGCCTACTAGGAACTTATGTGACACAATTTTGACAACTTTTGAATGGTGTTAATGAGTGTCAGATAACTATTTGAAACTTTATCAGGAACCAGTGAAACTTGACACAACCTTGTAGGTTAATATTAGGCCTCGGGGAATTATTGTCAGCCACTAGTGATTTAATTAAAATAGATGTGTAGATATGGTTATCTTTACAGGTTGCTCTACAATAGTGTAATCTTTGATTAATTTGATTATCTTCGATAAAGCTAAGTATTACTTACTTTTACGGATATGAACATTATTTTTAAAACTTTCATGAGATCAAACAAATGGTCTGACTCTCAAGGACTGAACTGTAACTGAACTGTGTGGTGCCGGGACCTCGTAAGGTTATGGCGGCAGATTTTCTCCTTGATGGTGGTAAGCTACTTTGTGACGGCAAGTCAGGAGGAACATCGATGTAATTACCTACGCCTACCAATTGTACAAATTTTATACCTTGGGTTACTTAGTACGTATAAATACATTAAAACGTTGTCTCCAAATTTTAGTTTTTTTTTATCATATAGGATTAATCTATCTAATACTATAAGAATCTTTGTCCTGACATACTGACTTAGAGATAACGCACAGCCTAAACCGCTTGAAATTTGGAGGGTATATTTGTCTTAGTACTGTGAAGGTGTGCTAAGAAAGGATTTTCTAAAATTTACCCCTTAAGGGGAAGAAACGGGGGTTCAAAGTTTGTATGGGAAAACAAGACTAGATAGTATTTTTTATTCAAAACTTCACAAAAGTACTTCTGTACATAAATAAGTATATACGTGTTTCAAGCTTGATCGAAATTCATTTATTTATTTCATGGAAAACTAACAGCTATTACATACACGAGTAGAAAAACAAAATAATTTTAGACCGAGCTTTCGCCAACAGAAATGTGAATTCAAAATGTTTTAACGTTCAAACAATAATGATTAAAAAAAAAGATATAAATATTGCGTTGGTAGTGCAAGAAGTCATGTACAAAACGGGCACAGGACACTAACAACTAAACGTTTTGCGATACTATTAACTTACCATATCAATGAAACAAACTGGAATTTTAAATATAAATCTAATATATAAAATTCTCGTGTCACAGTTTTCGTTGCCATACTCCTCCGAAACGGCTTGACCGATTTTGATGAAATTTTTTGTGCTTATCCGGTATCTATGAGAATCGGCCAACATCTATTTTTCATCCCCCTAAATGTTAGGGGTAGTCCACCCCTAAATTTTTTTTATTTATTTTTTAGACAAAATTTTTAATTTCTATTTTTTTATGATACAACATACAAAAATACATACAATCCTCAATTTTCACCCTTCTATGATCAACCCTTATTTTTTAATAGCCATTTATTTATATGGCAAAACAACGTTTGCCGGGTCAGCTAGTATAATATAAATATAACAATAAATAATATTGTAACGTAACGTAATGTAACGTAACGGAGCCCTGGAGGAGGCCTACCGCACGCTACAACCCTGCAGGAACCAGGGACCGAGACAATCAAATATGAACACGGATTATAACATGTAACATACTTGTATTATGATCAAGACAACTTATCTTAAAAACACTAGGTACAAATATTCCGGCGCATCCTCTGCTTCACTAAGAGATCTCGTCTGCTTTAACACATTTATCTTGCTCGACTTCATCTTATCAGTGACGTCGGAAATCATTGAAGTCCTAATAGAATTGGCCGAATTGGCTTCTTCAGTGCCCATATTCAATTTTTCCGCCCATGCTTCGGCGTTTATTTCGCTATTTCGGAAACATCGGTAGGTATAACAGTTTAATAAGACTTGGACGATTATAAATCATGCCAAATTAGAGTTATCATCATTGCAGCAGGCATTTGCTATAACTCAGGACTTGCCTTCCCAGGCTTAGCAACCGCAACCGCCGCAACCACCGCAACCACCAGTGTTGGGGAGGGCAACCATCAAACGAGTAAATGCAGTAGCCCCCGCTTTGGGCCCCGCCAATATAACCTCCGTAGTACACCGGCATTGCTCACTTTTATTTATATTATTTTTGTACAATATATTGGACTTGATTTTTATCATTATTCCTCCATTTCTTTTCCCAGACTGACTTCCTTGTTTTTTTCCGCTCTCATCGCAACGTGACCCGTCAAAAAGAAACAAATCGTTTTAATACAAAAGAGTATATGTATGATATATGAAAATGTATGAGGTCGTTAAATATATGCCACAATATATTAAAAAATAAATACATTGACAATAAAATAATAATGAAAGTTTTGATTAGTTTTAGGAAAAAAGTTTCTAGCTGCAATCTTTTTAAATATATTAATACTTTCCGCGAATAAATTGACTACTATAATAATTCAACCACTAAAGTGGGGTAACAAAGTCTGAAATTTTTGATTGACCAACCAACATCTAAACTTTCACATTTTATGATATTAGTAGACATTTACCCCGTATTTACAAACAACACTACGAGGTGTCACAGTGCTCGCGAACGCACAGTGTCATTCAAACCAATACATTATTGACATTACTTGTGTCCACAGAAATAGGAATAATATTTCTGTGCTTGTGTCAAATACACCGCTATGCGTTCCTCACAATCTTCATGAATACGGTATTAGCACAGTTTTACATGGATTGTAAGACTGTGTTATCAGTATCGATAGTCACTCGAGTGGTATGTCGCATCCCTCGGCTCGTGCTCGCTCCGTCACCGTCACCGTCCAGCCAGCCTGTCACCGAGCCGGCAGACGGCTGTGTCCCACTATTTATGTGAGTGTCCCGACACCGGGCACACCGGACACTGGACACCTGCCGACACCGCCCGATGTCCGACCTGCCAATATTTTTTCACTATTCATTGTCTTCCAAAAACTGCAAGTAGAAACCCAGCTATTTGGGTACCTTACCAGCAGACTGCAATCTTATTTCAGTTTTTTATTTGTAGATTTTAAATAGTCTGTAAGTATTATAGTTTTAGGAGTAGTTTATATTGTAGTTATAGTTTTAAATTAATTTTAATCATGTTGATGTTTTTTAAGTTTGTAAACAAGAAATTTTATTGCCAACTCTCTATTAATTTCAACTAATGTAAAATTAGGTTGTTTTGAAGAGATCGCTTTGTGCGATATGACTGCCGATAGTAAATCAGAGTCAAGTTGTTGCCGTCTAGGAATTAAGTTATATCGGTTTACAATAAACAATACTATTTTAAGACGACATTAACATTAGTAACATGGAGGCTGCTCAGCGGCCATTCTGCAGATGGTCTTGACAAGGTGTCGGCCAGACTTGGATGGTAAATACTTAGCCGAGGATCGTTCTCAGCGCCGTCACATCGGAGAGCATCCTGCGGCGGACGGTGAGTATAGGTGTATACCTACTGATGATGGCGATGATGATGATGAGCATCACCCGGACAAACCATTTCTAACTTTGGAAATCGAAGAATGAAATCAAACAATTGAAACAAATAAGTAACAAAAATATGTAGACTGTGTTATGGTAGATTTTTAACACATGTGGTTGGTTGAACGATCCCTTAAGTTAGTAAAACTTATTGTATTATGTGTGCAGAACGTGAAAATTTATTTTGTGCTTAATTTTGTCTTATCAGAAATGAAGTTGTTGAGTGTTTATGAAACCACCTAAACCGTTTAGTCTCTGATCGGCCCGTTGACATATAGGTTTATATTGTACAATGACTTCTAACACGGAGGTCCCCGGTTCAAAGTGTAGCAGTCCACCAATTGCACAGGTGGTAGGGACATTATTTCAATATTCCGTCTGACTTGCTACCAACAAGTAGCTCACCAGCATAGAGAAAATCTTCCACCAAAACCTATGGTATGGTTCTTATGGCAAAGGCTTTGAGAGTCGGACTATTCTAGGCCTAGCGTGTTTACCATCCGAGACCACATGATTGCTTACGTCGAGATAGTGGTCAAACGTTAGCCTGTCAGATATATTAAACCTTGACTTTATACGACCTTACAACCCAGAGCGTTTTGTAGCAATAAGGACTAATTTCGTGAATGCCAATATCACACCTGTTTATACGTACGTCCTCTTAAGTAAGTGTGCTCATTAAAGACTCGAGCACGAGTAAACTTCATCTGTTCTCAGTGGCGAACTTGTTCATGGAGATTAACTTAGGTGAAGTAAGTGCCGACTCACGCTTCACTGACTACTTAATACCATCCGTAGCACCCCCCCCCCCTTCCCCTCTCGTCTCACCCCTCGCGGATGTACGGGGCCTTTCTTAATTACAGCCTCTTACAGCACACTCATGTTTTTAATATCATCTTCTGAAAAGTGTATGAGAGGGGAGTGAAAGATGCCGAAGGTACCCACACGTTAGGAAAAACACGCCAACACACACGTGCCATAAAAACGTCGAGAGAGGTAAACTTTATCGCGAAGAAACATAATGCAGAAAGCTGAAATTATACCCCGAGTTTTATGAACGTGTTCAGAAACCAAAACGGTGGAACGACCGTGTTGTTTTGTGCCGATCTGAGGTTTAATTATGGAGCTCGTTTAGAAACAAGCTATAAAGCGGTATCTGAAGGTTTCCATCATAAAATGCTCCGGTTACCATTGTGTTGTAAGGCGACGTATGTCCGCAGTTATATACGCGCCCTCATTACTTTTATTTCGAAATCCTCGATAAGCAGCCGGTGGCCTTCTCCATATTTTACGCATTCCTGGAATACAATGCGCGGGGTGCGGGGTGCGGGTGCGGAGCCGCGCGCGCCAGCTACGCGCATTAAAATACCTCCGCGATATTTTGATGTTTCTATGAGTAATTACCTCTTTATCAGAACTTATTAAAATATTTGTTCGCTTATCTAGCATGGCTGCATGTAATAAATCCAAGTATTTTGATGAAGTTGGACCGACGTAGGTAGCGGCGCAGCGGAGTATACCTATACCGGGGCAGGTGGGATGTGTGTTTGTCTCACACGACCCGCCGGTATCTTTTAATTGTTTACATTTTACGATTATTTTAATGACAGCATTAAAAGGAAGGTACAAAGCTTACATCATTTGACGTGAACATTAATTAAAGTACAAATATTACTTACATTGAAAACATTCAAAAGTTTTATTTTACTTGCTGCCTATAAAAAACAAACATATTATGATTTTAGTGCTCAGCTACGAACTCGTAGCTAAGGTCTACGAGGTACTCGACTCGTATGTAAGTGTTACGCCATAAAATAAGTAAATAAATAATACGCCACCCTTGCTTTTGCACAATTACTTTTTTTTTTAATCACATTATTCTAACTAGAGCCCTGTGTTGGGAGTGCCTGCTGACTTCCTTGATATTTATAGTTTCTAAGGCTCTCTCAAAGAAAAAAAAAGTATTTGTGTACTTGACGCAAACATTACTGTGTTCCTGGATAGTGGATCCTTCCAGTAGTCATATGCTTGTTTCAAGCATTTAGTCATGCGCATATCTTAACACGTGCTTTGGTAAGTACTTGGCACAGTTGAGTACAAAAATCGCCAATCCCAAAAGTTTTGGTAAGAATAATGGCACGGTGGGACGTACTGGCATAAAGCTACATTGTGCGGCGCGGCTGACTGTCTTCATTTGTCTATTGTTGCCAACTCTGCCTCCGCTTCAAACTTGTCGAGGTGTGATAGAGGGTGTCTCGCGGCCCGCCCCGCAGGGGCGAGCGGGGAGCCGGGCGGGGGAGGCGCGGATCCGACCGCTATTGTGTCGTTACCATACAAACAAGTCATTGTGCCTCGGTGAAGATGTTTCCCTCGCATTGTGGTATTGTTCCTCCGTTCTCTCCGCAATTATCGCGTGCGACCTCTCTATGAGAAAAATAACCGAAATGAGCGCTAATGAGTCTCATTACTCACAATACTATGATAATGTGCGACGCTGGAGGATCACAACCGGCTAATTAATAACATTCCGCGGGAGGTATGGTCACGGTGCGGAGCAGGCCCGCACTGGGCACTACATTATATCATTAATTACCACCGAGATCATACGATGATACGCTAGATATGCACATCTGGCGGAGATATCCCGCCTCCGTTACATAATGTGGTACATTACTCTATATTTATATACAATTAAAAGCAGGTGGGTTAGGTAGAGTTGTATATAATTATAAATATCTGGCTGCTCATTTTGAAACCTCCTGTGGTTTTTACATTTTGTAGTTGCTTCAAGACCGTAATTAAATGCGTTTAATTGCAGATATCAATTTGAAGTAGCTACCACTTATATAAACCTAGATACCTAGAAACCTAGAACGTTTCTTTAAGTTGTGTTTCACTATTTCACTTTTTTTATTTTTTTTATATAAAAATTGTCTGAAGTACTGAAACACACAGTTACATTTATGGTTGGCAACCAAATACAAATACAAATATTTTTTAATAGTCTGACGTAAAAGATTGGATGACAGCTGACCGTTAAATTCTGCTTTTGCTGTGGTTATGATTTATTTTTTGTTTTATGATTATGACGTGTATATGTGCGTATATTAATACTGCCTACATACTGAATAAATGCTTTGATTCTTTGATTCTTTGGTAAAACTACTTTGGATGTGAGGTGTAAGCTAAAAATAAGACACCTATACCTATATATTATATATTTTCTATATATAAATATGTATGTTGTTTATTTATGAGGCTCAGACACATATAGGTAAAACGATTGAGAAACGATGTGTCTGTTACCTTTTGACATAATCTCATACGCCGTATAATTTCACTGAAGACTGTGTGTGTCCTTCAAAATTGTTCTTGAAAATATTTCTATCTTACAGATAATGAACGGACAGACAAAGTGATATATAGATCTGATAGGCTAGCGTTCGACCACTATCTTACTTGCTTGGTGGTAAGCGATGATGGGATCGAAGATGGTGATATTCTAGCTAGGCCTAGCATAGCAGCAGGTCTGACTCTTAAGGACTTTGTGCTACCGAAACACCTTAAGGTTATGGCGGAAGATTTTCGTTTTAATGGTGGTGAGCTACGTTTTGGTAGCAAGCCAGGCGTAACATCAATATATAATGCTCCTGCGACCTGTGTGTGTGTGTATCCAGACCGACTATGAGAAATCCTACCAGTACTACAAGCTACGGTTCGAGTGCTACGAAGCTTTAAGTAAGCCTATCTGCATCTACGAGTACCTGCATGAACACTGGCATAGACTCATCTCCGTATGTAAGTGTTAGACCAACTTGAACATTGCTACATCTCACACCCTTATACTGATGTTAAATGACACCAGTTCTCCGAGAAGGGACTAGAAGTAGATCCTCAATGACGCGACGCTGGAGTCGCAGACTCGAATTAGGTTTCTTCCTAACGTCTAAATTGGGCGCTCTCTTTGACTCGACCGATGCTACTTGTTAACGACCGCCAAATTACTCGCACAAAAAGTCTGTTTGTTTTTGTTGGCGAGTGGACAATGGCGACCATATTGCCGCGCGGTGGGCGTGGCCTAGATGAAAGACGCCGCGAGCCGCGCCCCGCCCCCTGCGCGCGCGCACGGAATGTGCGCCGACAAAGCGCATCTTGATTCGATATCAAACGCACCGAACGCTCCCAAACTATACGATCATTATGTAGGCATGTTGTTAGCTCGCCGTCTTTACGATTGTTTTTGGGTGATTTGGTGCTGACGGGCTCGGGTTTAGATATATATTGATTCGGGCCAAGAGAAACGCTAAGTCACAAAATAGGGTGTCATTTGCATGGTCTGGAATATAATCATGTAAAGATTACAAATCAATGTTGTAAAAGCCTAGCTGCAGTTCCCCTTGAAACGTTTCAGATCCCTCGAACTGCCCATAATTTGACTACTGTGCTGATTGATTCTGGGAAAGTGGACAGCACCCAACGTCCTACAGTCTTTAATCAAGTTGTGATTAAAAAGTAGACCTTAGGTATAACTCCGTCTAACAGATGCATTACAAAAATAAATATGTATGATAGAAAGATTATTTGATGAATAATTAAAGTAACGTACACAGCAAAAACTGGTGACGCTAATTAAATTTGAAAATATTCCAATAAAAAGTATCGGGGGACGACATTCCGGGGTGGGAGCACAGCGCGGACACATGTGACGACAGGTGCCGGGATGGAGACATTAGCCCGCGACCCTATCTCATACTATGTGACAAGTCGCCCCCGTACGTACACATTTTGATGACAATTCGGCTCATAGATAACTCCTACACCTAGATACCGCGTGAAGGACAACGAACAAGATTAGTGCCAGCGCTTAGTAAAGACAACGCCTTGAACAACGTCCTCGGTTGTGGTTGACCTTGTGACTGACCTGAGTGCCCGAACTACCTATATCTGGTTTCTCTTAGTTGGAGGAGGACATCTGAAAGTGGTTGAATAGCATGTGAGTCTAAGTATTTTCTCATCGTTTGGAAATACTACTAAGAAATGTATTGTACCAGGTGAGTTTTGCAGGCATTACAAAAGTTGGGGCATTTCGCCAAGTAACACAATGCCTTGGAACTCATCTTTTCAAGCAATGTATGGTGCTGAGATTAAATATACAGAACCTCCACCTAGATGGAGCGACTTTTTAATGCAGTGATGGGTAGCGCTTGACAACTATCTCACCTAATGTTAAGTGATGATGCGGTCAATGACGTAACGCGCTTACTCAAAAGGCACGTATTACCTCGCGACTTGAACACCCTTTAATTGTAGGAAACAGATCAATCAGAATCAAGCCACTGGCGGCTTTTTTAAGAATATCTTACATCTTACAGGCTAGCGTTTGACCACTATCTATCTCACCTATTGGTAAGTTATGATGCGGTCGAAGATAGTAAGCACGCTAGGTCTAGGCCTAGCGTGCTTACCATCTTCGACGGGAACTGGCTCTCAAGGATAGCTGCCGAAACACATTAAATGTTTTGGCGACAGATTTTCTAACTAGAGGGTGGCCAGGCGGACACTAGATTGTGTCCTACCACCATGCAAAAACACAATGACACGGTGGGTAGTACGTACACAATGCAAAAATATGTAAATCGCGTCGTAAGTTTTTACCAATAAATTATGAATTATGGATAGATTATAATGATGATATATCCACCACACAGCGGTGGTGCCTGGAGTCCGATTATAAAATGTTTTTTTTAATTTTTTTATTGTAGATAAGGAAGCGTTTGACCACTATCTCACCTGATGTTAAGTGAAGATGTGATCGACGATGTAGCACGCTAGCCTAGAAGATGAATGGCGGAATTAAATCATGAGGTTCAGTGGCATAGTCTCTGAAATATTTTTTTATATCTAGATAGACTTTTTTTTATATTACAGCCTAGCGTTTGACCACTATCTCGCCTGGTGGTAAGCGATAAGCGTAAAGCGTAAGTAGCGACTTGCCACTAAACGTGACGCGAGGCTTGGGAAGTAAGTAGATTATATTTAAAGGTTTTCAACCTACTTCTACAGAAAGAGGGGGTTCTCAATTCGACTGTGTTTTTTAAAGTTTGTTACCTCAGAACGTGGAAACGATTAGGAAAATTATTTTTTGTTTGATAGAGTTATATCTCCTAACTACCTACTATGAGGCTATACTATGAGGCTGAAACACCTATCGACATCGCGAAGTCACGTTAAATTCCCGTTTTTAAATCTATAAATACCAACTTCCCGTTTGGTCCCATTGTAACTTCATCGATGACGAGTATCTCCAGAGATATCTGATGAGTATCTGTACAGGTAGGAGCATATTATATCGATATTCCGCCTGACTTGCTACGTAAAAGTAGCAAATAATCAAGTAGAAAATCTGCCGCCACACCTTACGGTGTTCCGGTAGCACACATCCCTTGAGAGTCAGAGTATTCTAGGCCTAGCGTATTCACCATCTTCAACCACATCATCGCCTTACCACCAGGTGAGATAGTGGTCAAACGCTAGTCTATAAGTCATATCTTATAAATATGGAGATAAACACCTCACACTTTATACTGAAATGAGTAGCGCGGCATTTGAAGTCGGTTTATTAGTTTTGTAAACGATCTTAAATTCTTAATCGATATTATCCTCATGTTTGTTTGATTTTATAAGTTGCTACTTTAACTTTAAAATGAGGGTTTCCGCCTCATCAAACGACATTCCAAGAAGGCAGGGTTTGGTTTTATTTATAGGTATGGTGAGTCGTACCTGTGTCACACAGAGCCTCGCTGGGGCGGCCCGGGTCGGTGCTCTGTTATAGGTATATACATTAGCACAAAATAATTAATAGTACCTACACATTAGATACTTAGTTACTTCATATGTAAGTGTCACTAAAGAACACTTTGAAGAATTTGAAGACGTACGGTCGATTTCCTACGGTCAATAATTTAAATGTAATGTTTGACAGTTCGTCGTCATATTTAACATTACCTAGTTAGATTATTTTCAACCGACTTCCCAAAAAGAGGGAGGTTCTCAATTCGTCTGTATGTTATTTTTGTGTATGTAACGCGATTACTCCGTCAATTGTGAACCGATTTGAATGATTCTTTTTTTAATCGGTAGGATTCGTTTCCGAGGTGGTCCCATTGCAGTTTCATCGTGATCTGATAAGTATCTCCAGATATATGACGATAAACGTCTCAAACTTGCTACTGAAACTGACTCGCACGGCAAGGAAGTCGGTTGTTTTAGTTATTAAACTATCTTAATTATGGAGGCAATATGTTGCGGTATATTTATTGTTTATGATAGATCTGAGAGAGATTGGGATGTGTGTAATAGTGGATGGAGATGCATCGTTGGCTACATTCATAGCACGTCTATTAACAGTCTGATGTCAAATTTGATGAATAATAAAGATTTTGACTGTTTACATAGGTAGTAATTTTTTTTTTGTTTACATAGGTACCTACCTAATTTTTAATTTTAATATGCAACGGATTCACGGATATCAGTACCGTGCCGTTAGCACCTTTATGCCTTAACAATACGTTATAACACGACCTGCACCATAGACGTGTAACTGTACTAATCACTAACCATGTTTAAGAATATTTTATGACAAAAAATAATATGTAGCGCAGGTCATCAATCATGCATGCTATCAGAAGTATGTGTCATAAAATGAACTAATCACTTGACGAGCGCGACGACACGTCAACTTAAATAACTATTTATCTAATCTATATAGTCCAAGAGCCGTGTGTAAATCAAGTAGCAGCGCTCTCTCTAGATAAGACGCCTTCTCGTTTTACGCCATTACCGCGTCATTAGAGAATATTTAGTGCGGCGCAGCGCGGCCGGCCCGTGATTGATCACGGCTCGCGTACTATGTGCCATGCCATTACCGCACGGCTACCACGGACATACCATAAGGACATATATTTTTTTATTGCAAATTGTAGTGCTACGCTAGAGGAAAGGAGATGCGGTGATATTCCCGTAGAGGCATCTTCTTTTCGTCGCCGAGCAAAACTAAATATTTTATAGGATTGCCTTTCTGTATGGTTCTTTGGTTGCGTTGTAACCACTAACCAGCTGTTCTGTGGCCCTGCTTTTTAAAACATTATTGGCACCACTGTATATTTAGAGAAATAAATACAATTTTTATAATTAACTATTATTATTTTCTCAATAATATTACGCTTTAAAGTTAGATTATGCTAAGATATGCACATAAAGTAGAATTTCTTTTGCGGCGGCGAATTGCAGCTCTGATCTTTGATAATAATATACTTCAAAGGCTGTGTAGGTTGCATCGTTTGAGACCTTCTGATAGTCCCCCAGCACTGGCAGTAAAGCTGTGTCGTCTTTATAGATTGTAAGTACACGTATATAATAGGCGCACTCAGGCACGCCGCGTGTACCTACCGACTAAGTCCATAACAATTATTTAAAAGTACACGTCGACGCTCGGCGCTCAGCGCTCCATCGACGGAAATGCCTTGATACCAATGCTCGCTAGCATTACTGGACCTAATAATTAAATTTATAGCCTAGCTCGCGGTATTTTTATTGGTTGCACTATAAATATGATTTATACGTTGCAGCGGGGTAAAATTATGGCTGCTGATAACAATGGTTTTTAGGAAACATTCTGTGTCGCATAGGTAGGTACTACCTATCTGGGAACTTGTGATAGCGAGCAATTGTAGTAGATCCTCATCGTGTAAGCTCTGATGTCCACTAAATGGATAGGAACGAAACAACTAATTTATATCGTTAAACACAATCCAAAATTTCATCGTACCGACGGGACTTGAACCCGCAACCTCCGGAATAACATGTTCCGGTGCTTTGCCAATTAAGCCACGGTGCGAAGTATCGTTACGACGAAATTAGTGGATTGCATTTGTTAACCCAATTATGCATTGGTGGCGCCATCTATGACTACTTATTACGTAAGTTAATCATTCGGAAGAATACATTACAGTTTTCAAATCCGACGAGAGATGTTGCACTGCGTAAATCAAATATTATATTTCTTTGAAGTGTTTCACACTTTATATTTTTGTAAATTGTTAAACACAATCCAAAATTTCATCGTACCGACGGGACTTGAACCCGCAACCTCCGGAATAACATGTTCCGGTGCTTTGCCAATTAAGCCACGGTGCGAAGTATCGTTACGACGAAATTAGTGGATTGCATTTGTTAACCCAATTATGCATTGGTGGCGCCATCTATGACTACTTATTACGTAAGTTAATTGGCAAAGCACCGGAACATGTTATTCCGGAGGTTGCGGGTTCAAGTCCCGTCGGTACGATGAAATTTTGGATTGTGTTTAACAATTTACAAAAATATAGTGTGAAACACTTCAAAGAAATATAATATTTGATTTACGCAGTGCAACATATCTCGTCGGATTTGAAAACTGTAATGTATTCTTCCGAATTATTAACTTACGTAATAAGTAGTCATAGATGGCGCCACCAATGCATAATTGGGTTAACAAATGCAATCCACTAATTTCGTCGTAACGATACTTCGCACCGTGGCTTAATTGGCAAAGCACCGGAACATGTTATTCCGGAGGTTGCGGGTTCAAGTCCCGTCGGTACGATGAAATTTTGGATTGTGTTTAACAATTTACAAAAATATAAAGTGTGAAACACTTCAAAGAAATATAATATTTAATTTATATCGATTTAAATACTTACCTAATGTCTAGTACTATAAGTAAAATAATGCTTTATTAGCTTACTATATAGCTGTATCTACATCGTTTCGCGTCCGCCTGCGTTTACAAGTAGACAGACACTTGTAAGTAACAAGTATCCTATGTATAATATTATAGGTAAGTATAACTAAAACGGGGGACAAACTAAAAGTTTTAAGTAAATAAAAACAGAATGATGTAGAAACATCGATGTTGTATGCGATGGAACCATTAAATGAAGCAGTAATACTCTTCTTAAGGGATCTCTTCCACGCATTTTTCAAACGCAGCTTCGGCATCTTTAGGGTTCATAAAACGAAATTCCAGGGTGTAGGACCCAGTGGTGTAGCGGTAGAATGGTCGGCTTTGACGCCAGAAGTACTTACCGAGTTCAATCCTCGCCGTGCACCAATGGATTTTTCTATCGAAAAATTTATGTGCGCTTTTCACAGTGGCCCTCTGGTGAAGGAAAACATCGTTAAGAAACCTCCAACCCCCGCATAGTTGTATGACACTATGTAGTGTCCGTCTGGCCAACTACCGCAAGTGAGAAAATCTATCGCCAAAACATGTACTTAATGTATTCCGGCAGCTATCTTCGAGAGCCAGTTCCTATTCTAGGCTTAGCGTGCTCCCATCCACGACCGCGTTAGGAATCACTTACCAACAGGTGCGATAGTGGTCAAACGCTAGGCTATATATCTACCTAATATAAAAAATAAACAAAAAATCCTATTAAGTTTGTCTTCTATTTTTGGAAATAAATAGAAGTCACGAGGTCTGACTCTGTTCCGCCTTCCGCCTTTAGTCTTCCCAGGAAGACTGTAAGGAGGATGAGTCATAACTCCACAACTTCGATAGATAAGTATTGTACAATCTGCCAGGCCACAGTCTGGCACAGTGAGCTGCAGCGTTGTCGTGATGGAGGAGAATCCTGTTTCTAGTGCGCTGATGTCTCACATTTTCCAAGACAACTGGTAAACAATTACTGAAATACCAATCTGCAGTAACAGTCCTCTTATTTTCTAGGACAATTGTAGCAATATGACCCGTACATTCAAATAGACGACGCAATCATCAGGCAATATGTTGGAATACAATAAACAAGAAGCCATCAAATAGGTACAGCTACATCTATACTTAATATTATAAAGAGAGAACATTTGTATTTTTGTATGTTTGTAATGATTTGGCTCAAAAACTACTGGACTGATTTAAAAAATTATTTCACTAATATATAGAATGGACTTTCGGAATGAAAATAGGCTATATATTATCCCGTTTCAATCAAAGGTACATTCGTGGAGACCTAATTTGCAACTTAATTCGACAAAAAACGGTCGAAAAAACACGTTTCTTACGAACGCTGCTCAATTGAAAATAGATGGAAGAATATTTTTTATGGAAGAGTTGTACAACTTAATAAGACCTACAAAAAAGTCCGCGACAGCATATGTCTATCTCTTAAGGTTGACTCACAGTAACCATTTTAATATTTAATTTTTTGTTAAAAAATATTACATAACTTCCAGGGCTATTTTCAAGTATATATTATTAATCCTTATACAAATAACTACGTTAATTAGCTTGGCCACATATCATAGATTAAAATTGTCTTTTACAGTATATAATTCAAATGAAAACTCTAGAAGATATCACGGATTTCACATACACGCATCGCAAAATTAATAAAATATTTGCAGTGAAACTACAGATTAGGCCATAGTTACTACGAAAATATTATTATAGGCTTAGCTATTCTGTAGATCCCCACCGATTACAATCAATTTGAAGTCAATATAGTATCATAATATGATCTATTGTATAAAATAATAATGATCTATGTATATAATAATATAACATTTTGAACAACCCCGACTGATCTATATAAAATCTGAGCTGTAAGTTGGTGAGGATTTGAGTATTCTGTAGAGTCCAGGAGATGTGCCAGCATTAGGTCAATGCTTTCATGTTCTTACAATATCGTGGAAGAAGAAGATTTTCGAATTGATCAGACCTATGAAAGTAAATTTCATAGCGCAATTAACTAGAAAAAAGCTTATAGTTTTATAACGATTGAACGAATTTTCATGAATCAAAGCTACGAACACTCTCGATGAAGACATCTATCAAACAAAAAAAAAAACTATAAATAATAAAATCAAAATCGGTTCATCCGGTTGGGTGCTAAGATTCTACAGACAGACACACAGATACACACGTTAAACGTATAATACCCTACTTTTTGCGTCGGGGAACGCCGTAAGGTTACATCGGCAGATGTTCTTTCTCCTTGGTGGTAAGCTACTTTTTAGGGTTCTGTAGCCGAATGGCAAAAAATGGAACCCTTATAGATTCGTCATGTCTGTCTGTCTGTCCGTCCGTATGTCACAGCCATTTTATTCCGAAACTGTTAAGACTACAGAATTGAAACTTGGTACGAGGTAGATGTATTCTGTGAACCGCTTTCCGATTTTTATAAAAAATATAAAAGTTTAAGGGGGGCATCCCATACATAGAGTGCAACAAAAAAAAATTTTCAAACCTATACGTGTCTATGAATAGGTCTTTAAAAATTACATTGAGGTTCCTAAAATCATTTTTCCTCAAAGTCAATCATTGAAAAGATAGGCGCGTCTAAAGTGGTAAAATGTATCCCCCCCTCTAACTTTTAAAGTAATGGAGTGAAAAATCTAGAAAAAATATATTCTGTAGATCTCAATAAAAACTTTCATCGAAAATTGGTTTGAACGAGATACAGTCAGCAGTTTTTGAGATACCGCAAAGATAACATTGTTTTTCATACAAACTCTATGAAAAACAAAGTAATTTTTTTGGTGGCGAAACATTAAAGTTATAAAATACTCTACTGTTACGGAACACTACGAGTGCGAGTCCGACTTGCACTTGGCCAGTTTTGGTAGATTTAATGATCCCACTACCACTGTACGAAAACTCATGATTCATGAATGCACATAAAACTTTCATATGTAGGTATATAGCTAGGATTAGGACCAACGACCGTCGGGTCAGAATCAGGGTAACTATCCTTTACGCAAAAAGGCCGTTCAATATCACTACGTAAGTATTATAAAACAAAGTCCATCACTGCGTCTGTTTGTCTGTGTGCTATAATCTCAATAGCTACTGAACGGATTATAATGCGGTTTTCACCAATAGCCAGAGCGTTTATGAGGAAGGTTTAGGTGCATAATTTGTTAAGGTTTTGTGTAAATTGGTTGAAATATGACGATGATTGTTAAATATGTTAATATTTTATATTCAATGCAACAAACTGATGCAAATTTTGTAGGCATATATGTTCTACCCGTGCGAAGCCGGGGCGGGCTGCTAGTTTACAAATATTTGTGCCAAAGAATTTTTTTTACCACCCATTGACATTGACCTCTGAACTTTAAATTTGGTGATAATGTTTATTTTACTAACACATATCAATACCTATATTGATAAATCACATTATCTAATACAAGAAAAAGCTAATTTACAGTTGGTGCAATACCTAACCGTATCCATGGATTAACCGGCAAAGTTAAGGTTGTCCTTAAAGCTAGTTTGAAAAGTTTGTACGGATCCCTCGGTGTTTGAGTCACACTCACACTTGACCGGTATTAATTTTTTTAATTTAATTAGTTCGCTGCCAATTCGTAATAATTAACAAGTGAAATATGAATTCATTACACATCTACAGATTCTCAAAGAAGATTCCCTGATACGACATTTTAATATCTAAATGTTTTATGGGCCGCTTTTCTAACTGGCCTATTCTAAAAACTTTCAGTGAGACCCACGTTCCTATAATAAGCATACTTCATAAGAGTTTGTTTGTTAGATACTCTTACTTATTGCAAGTTTCCTAATAAGTATGTTCTTAGGTAGCTTGAGACTTTAGAGCTTCTCAAAACGTAACAAATTAACAATATATGGAATAAGTGAACAAACATTTCGTAGGTAGGTGGTACCTACTACCTAGGTATATATTATATAGATATACACGCAAGTTACCTTGTGCGATAACTAATGCCATCAAGCAGGAAGCATTACAAGTAACGTTAATCACACCGCGATTTGTCTTTATATAGATATAGGTAATTAGGTATTTCCGTGTACATTTTTCCGTAGTTTATGTATTGAATCTTACCGAGCACTAACTAGGTTAATTAATAAAGATTATTCAGTTTGGTAGATTAGTGCGCCTAATTACCCGTCGGGGGAGGCACAGCGGCAGGTGCGGCGGCCACCCACGGCGGGCACTAGATTCCACGCCTGCCGCGTTTTTTACACCCTAATTAAGCTAATTTATCGGGACAATAAGAGAAATGATCGGCCCCCGGTCACCCGCTTTACGAGCTTCGAGAGCGGCTCCGAGCGCTACCGGGCTACACCGGCCGCGGTTGATGCCCCAATAAATATCCCGAGATGCCGGCAGATAACCGACGCACGGAGCCGATCGCTCCTAATGAAAGCCGCTTAATGCCACGCCGGGGAATGCGGTACAGAGCTTTAAAATGCAAATAACACGGGCGCTACACGCCGCCGCCTCTAGCCGCGCCCGCTCCCAGATAACGAGGTGCCGATCTCGCAGGTGGACTGATTAAATGAGAGTTTTATGGCAGATCCGTAAACAGCGTTATCTGAATGGGCATTTTATGTGAATAGTTGGGCCTGACTCCGGCGGGTCTCACGCGGCGCTGCTGCCCGCCTGTCTCCCGAGACCAACGTTATCTGGAGAGGTACACGTACCAAAACTACCCACTTATACATCTTACACGAATACTGTTCTACCACTATCTGGAGTACCTAGGTATATCACGACGACGGAAGGTAACAAAGTAAACTCATACTAAATTTTAATACGTTTTTTCTGTCTTGAGTTTGAACGCACTGGTGTCTTCCTAAACAGTAAACACAGTAGGTATAATACTATCCACATAGGTACTGTTTATAAAAGACTACAGTGTGCAGTAATAAAGTGCAGAACACCCAAGGTCCATTAGTAGTGGAGTGGAGTGTTAGCTCGGTGACCGATGTCCGTCGGAGAATGTTGGCACCGTGGGAGCGGCTCGGGACGGCATCGTCCATCGTGCTCGAGGAAGATCTGGCTCCTTACCTGGAATTATTGTCGCGGCTTAAGGATATTCACATGATATAAGTACCTAATTAATAAAAATTCAGAAGCCGTTTATTTTTAACCAACTTCACAAAAAAGGAGGAGGTTCTCAATTCGTAAGTATGTTTTTTTTTGTGTGTCTGTTACGCGATTACTCCGTCAATTGTAAACGGATTCGAATGATTCTTTTTTTAATGGGTAGGGTACGTTTCCGAGGTGGTCCCATTGTAATTTTAACGAAATCGGCCAAGCCATTTTTTATATATCAAGATTTGTATTACGATGCATTTACTTATCTCGACGACATACTACTTACTCCTGGCACAGATTACATAATATTTACTGCGTCTTCTGGCTACTTTGACTAGCGCGACGTTTAAAGTCGGTTCTTTTAGTTTTTTAAACGATCTTAAATTATAAATAAACCAATCTCAGTAAAGATTTTGATTAAGAACCGAATAAGAATTATTATGGATCTACGAATTAAAATCGAAGAACATTTGAATAATGTTTGCTTAGGAACAACAACACAACACAAAAAAGTGAATTTACCACGACAAACTTATTATTTGTGGTTGGTGCAATACATTTTCTATGGATCGAACTGTAAAGTTAAGTTTGTTCTTTAACCTAGTTTGACAAAGTACGGAAGCCTCGGTGCGCGAGTCCGACTCGCACTTTGCCGGATTTTTAGTAAAGCGAATCAGAGAATAAATAGTTTCAACCCCCCATTTCTTTTTTTTTAAATATCTTATAAGATACGAACGTCAACGTCAACGTCAAACGCTAGCCTATAGGCTAGCGTTTGACCACTCACCTGTTGGTAAGTGAAGATGCGGTCGAAGATGGTAAGCACGCTAGTCCTAGAATGGGAACTGGCACTCAAGGATGGCTGCCGGAACACATTAGATGCTTGGCGACAGATTTTCTAACTTGAGGGTGGTAGCAGGCCAGGCGGACACTAGATAATGTCCTACCACCATGCGAGGGTTGGGGGTTCCTAACTATGTTTTTCCTTCACCGGCAGGCCACTGTGAAAAGCGCACATAATTTTTTCTATAGAAAAATCCATTGGTGCACGGCGGGGCTTGAACTCGGTACCTCTGGCATCAAAGCCGACCGTTCTCCCGATTACACCACCGGGCCCTCAAAATTTCTGATGATAGATGGAATTTCGAAAAATTACTTATACTTCACAAAGAACACACTCAATTTCAAGTCTCTAGGAGCATCAGTTTTGGCTGTGCGTCTATAGATATGTCAATCACTCAGTCAGTCAGGATTTTGGATTTCATTAACCGACTTCACAAAAATGGAGTCTGTTCTCAATTCGTCGGAACCTTTTTTTATGTACCTATGTTCACAGATTACTCGAAGATGCTTGATCCGATTTGGAAAATTCTTTTTTTGCTTCAAAGGGTTCCCTTCCCCGGTGGTCCGTTTACATTTTAACGAAATTGGACTAGCCGTTTTTAATATATCAACATTTGTATTACGATGCATTTACTTATCTCGACGACTTACTACTAACTACTGGCACAGAGTATATAATGTCACTAAATCTACTGGCTACTTTGAATAGTGCGACGCTCGAAGTCGTTGTTTTAGTTTTTTAAGCGATCTTAAATTATTTTATTATTTATTTATTACAACTCTCTGTCATGCCCCGGCAACATTTGACGGAGTAAGACAAACATAATATATACGCCTACGACTAGACGCCATAATTTCCTTCGGTACCGTGTTTTTGAATAATCAAATCATTTATAAATTTACTAGAACTATCCGGCGGCTTAGCCCGCGTTAAAAACTCTTTATATTTACTTAAAACTTTTTTTTTTGGTAAAATCCTTTCTATAATAAAAGACATAGTGTACTTAAAAAAAAATTACCAAATCGGTTCACCCATTTTCGAATTATCGCGTGACTAAGGGAAATAGGAATTCATATTTATAAAACCCGAAAAACAATATTGATTTTCAGACTTTGTTTCGAAAAATACTGCAACACGTATTTACATATTTATTTACAGAAAAAATTAAGTAAAGTTTCGAATTAAACAGACTATCTCATGTTGTTTCGCCATACAGACTTTGAATCCCCGTTCCGTCTCCTAAAGGAGTTAATTTTGGAAAATCCTTTCTTCCGAAACAATATTGATTTTTAAACTTTGTTACTCCATTTCACCCTCTTAGGGGGTTGATTTCTAAAAAGCCTGAAACACGTATATACTTATTTATTTACTGAAGCAAAAAGACTATCTAATCTTGTTTCTCCATACAATCGTTGAACCCCCGTTTCATCCCCTTGAGGGGTGAATTTTTCAACCGACTTCCAAAAACAATGGATGTTCTCAATACGTCAGTATGTATTATTTTTGGGTATGTTATGCGATTACTCAGTCAATTCTGAACCGATTCGAATGATTAATTTTATTATCGGTAGGGTACGTTTCCGAGGTGGTTTCATTATAATTTCATCGAGATCTGATAAGTATCTCCAGAGATATGACGATAAACGTCTCAAACTTACTACTGAAATTGACTCGCAGGGCATTGAAGTCAGTTGTTTTAGTTTTGAAACTATCTTAATTATAGAAAATCATTTCTTAGAGGTAACTAACGTCGTAATAACTATCTGCATGCCAAATTTCAGCGCAATCCGAAATAGTATTAATTTTCAGACATTGTTACCCCATTTCACCCTCTTAGGGGTGGAATTTCGAAAAAGCCTGAAATACGTATTTACTTTTTTATTTGCATTTGTGTAAAAGTTTCGATTAGAAAAGACTATCTAATCTTGTTTCTCCATACAAACTTTGAACCCCCATTTCATCCCCTTAAGGAGGAATTTTGGAAAATCCTTTCTTAGTACACGTACTAAGACAAATATACCCTCCATATTTCAAGTCTGTACGAACAGCTGTGCGTTGTTTATAAGTTAGTCAGTCAGTCAGTAAGTATGTCAGGACAAAGATTCTTATAGTATTAGAAGATTTATGTGATAGCTGAGGTTTTTTTTTCAGTTTAACCTTAAGCAATTAAGGTGTTCCGTATAACTTTAATCTTCCCCCCTGGGTTAAGAATAAAATACATAAAAGCAATAATTTGATGAAATCTATGAAATAATGACAATCAATGAGATCTTAGATTAATTTTTACTAATTTAGAAACTATTTCGATCATTCCCCGTCACGTCACTTGTTAATTTTACTACCGTTACATTTTCTTGTTTTGTCAACATTTTATTGTTCTGCTTTGTCTAAACATTTGAATAAACTAAACAGATTGTTCTCGATCGTGATCTTAGTCGTGCTAGTAAAATTATACTCTTTGCTTAGTCGTGCCAGTAAAATTATACTCTTTGCTTAGTCGTGCCAGTACAATTATACTCTTTGCTTAGTCGTGCCAGTAAAATTATACTCTTTGCTTAGTCGTGCCAGTAAAATTATACTCTTTGCTTAGTCGTGCCAGTAAAATTATACTCTTTGCTTAGTCGTGCTTGTAAAATTATACTCTTTGCTTAGTCGTGCCAGTAAAATTATACTCTTTGCTTAGTCATGCCAGTAAAATTATACTCTTTGCTTAGTCGTGCCAGTAAAATTATACTCTTTGCTTAGTCGTGCCAGTAAAATTATACTCTTTGCTTAGTCGTGCCAGTAAAATTATACTCTTTGCTTAGTCGTGCCAGTAAAATTATACTCTTTGCTTAGTCGTGCCAGTAAAATTATACTCTTTGCTTAGTCGTGCTTGTAAAATTATACTCTTTGCTTAGTCGTGCCAGTAAAATTATACTCTTTGCTTAGTCGTGCTTGTAAAATTATACTCTGTGCTTAGTCGTGCTTGTAAAATTATACTCTTTGCTTAGTCGTGCTAGTAAAATTATACTCTTTGCTTAGTCGTGCTAGTAAAATTATACTCTTTGCTTAGTCGTGCCAGTAAAATCAGTTCAACCGCTTGAAGATCATCAGCTCTTTTCTAGTTAAATGAGGGGATAGTGCAATTTTCACAGGTTTAATCAATCGATATTCAGTATCCTAGGCTGTTATAGGTATTATATTAGGATAGTTATAGGTATTTTAAAGACTTGGTAGCTAACCTTGTCCTGCTGCTGGGACATGTCTAGGAATCTGCAGAATACCCAACTCCTCACAATCATACACCAGATATTTGTTCGTTACATTTCAAATTTAAATTACAATTGTTATCCATTTCAAATAAATTTGCTTAAGAACAAAACAATTTAAAATGCAGCAGCATACATTTTCTGTTGTGCGGGTCTATTCCAGGTCTATTCCAGGTAGTTCTATCAGTTTAGTTCCGCAGTATATCTATTTATGTAGGTACATTGTTTATGTAATACTAGCTGTGCCCCGTGGTTTTACCCGCGTAGACATCGTTTCCGTGAGAATATCGGGGGTTAGAGTACCTACCTAGGACATCGACGATTGCTAGGACGTCGATGACCTAGGAACTCAGCAGCTAGTTAGCTTGGGCGGTACCTGCCAGGCTGCCAAAACAGTAAACATTACAAATAGGTAAGTAGGTGAACGCAAATAAAACATATGCTTTTACAGGGTAGGTATATAATGAAGATCTTTTCACAAACTAAAAAACAGACTTCACATGCCGCACGAGTCAGTTTCCAGTAGCAAGTGTGAAATATTTATCGCCATATCTCTGGAGATCCTCATTATGAGATCTTCATAAAATTTACTAAAGGACCTCAATACCTACTAAGAATGATTAAAATTGGTTTATTATCAGTGACAAGTAATAAACATAACATACTACAATTGAGAAACTCCTCCTTTTTGGATGTCGGTTGCAAACTCTCATTAGACGGCTGGGTTGGATATCTTTACTATTTTAACTAGTAACGCCATCTAGCGTATAAATTCACTAACACATTTAGGGCCAGTTTTTTTTCACCGGTTCCTTCATAATAGGGCTATCAGGAAGATAGTCCTATAATGAAGGATCTTATCAAACAGATTTTTGAGAACTTTTATGTGGCGTCATCTGTCAGATAAATATATATCACTTTATCATGAACTGGTGGAAATAGCCCTTAGGGTAGTAAAAACGATCAATTTTGTTAGAAAGAGTATGCAAAAAGATAACCATAATACAATAAAATATATATAACAAGTAAGTTGTTTATTTAATATACGATACATATTGAATGGTTTGTACATAACAATCTCAGATGAGAATATTTTCTTGTTTCATAATTTTTAGAGTGTGATTTTTCAGTAGTCGGGTTTTAGTTTTTGAACTTATTTTTTATTGCTTCACCATAGTCGGGTAAAAACTTTGAGTATGGTAAAAACATAACACAATTTGACTTGGGCTAAATTCAATGTATGTGTGTAGTTGATATCGACAATAATTATGTTAAGCGTCATACAAACTAGCGGTGGCGGCCAGCCTGCGGTCAACCCACTGTCAGTGTGACTTGTGATGTATGGAAAACAATGCGATGGTCCACACTCAAGTGTGGTATGATCCCGATGGTCCACACACTAGTATGTATGACGTTGAGTGTGGACCATCTTATTGATTTCCATATGTCACAACATAGCTGACCGCGACCGCAGGCTGACCACCACTGCTGGTGTGTATGACGCTTAACTGTCATTGTCACAAATGTCACAAATACTGTAACTGCTGTCAAAAATGTCAAACAAAATAAATCGTATTGTCAATTGTCATTATCAAATGTCAATTCATTGCGCTAATACGCTATTGCCGCTGCGCGTTCTTTTCTTCTCTCGTTTCGGGAAATCAAAATAATAAACATCGAGTATCGCGCGAAAAATGAGCGGAGGGCATTCCGATGTCCGGCCTGAACGTAGCTGAGTGGACACCAGAACAGGTGGCGGAATGGCTCTCAGGTGCGGGGTGTGAGTCACGAGTCGCGTCGGGGTGATGGTGATGTACGGTGTTAGTGATAAGTTGTGATGTGCAGGGCTGGGGCCGACGGTGGCGCAGTACGTGCCGGCGCTGCGGGCGCGCGGGCTGGACGGCGCCAAGCTGCTGACGCTGCGCTGCGACGACCTCGACTACCTCGGCGTGCGAGTCATCGGTCACCAGGAGCTGCTGCTCGAGGCGGTCGAGCATCTCCGGAACTTTGTGAGTGTCGCGGCCTGCATCATTACTACACTGACGGTGTAATGTTCACTTGTATTACTTGGCTTACATTCGACTACTGTCTCAGATAGAACTAGATTCATCATCATCTTGAAGATGTTCAAACTCTACTACTAACACTCTGTTGGCTCTAATGCTTCACAGCGTATTCTTGCAATATGCATTACCGGGGTAAACATTTATATCATTTTCTGAGAGTTCTGTTATATAAACAGTCCTCAGTGCGTCAGTCAGTAAGCATTGTGTGTAACTTATGATTGTTAGTGTAGTTAGGAAAGCAGCACAGTAAAAACAGTTGTTCTATTGAAGCAAGGTTGGAGTTTATGAATGATTGTAACTGCAGATAGAGCTGAATTAGTTATATGACAATATCAGTGCTCAGTGAGTACTCAAGAAGTGAAAGTTTGTCAATTAACTGCTTTCACATTTGGCTAAAGCCAACTCATTCAACATAAATAGAAGATCGCTAAATGTTACCTTTCGAGAAACATACTCAGGCAAGGAATTGTATGTTATGATAACTACAATATAACTGGCCATTGTACTGACTATAGTCACAACACAAGCATACAGTACGTACATGAAGTGAGTCACAATGGTCGCTATCATGACCAGTGTTATCTGAGGAGCTACTGAATCACAAGTGATTAATGTCTGCTCGTTGTATTGATGCTTATGTATGACTCATTGCTGTATATTTGTTTAGTTGTGTGTGTGATTGTAAGTAATGAGTTAAATGTAGTTAAACATGTTAAATAAAGAATTTCTTGACTGAAATATGTGAAGTTTGACCTGGTCACACAAACATTTTTAGCTTAGCCTAAGTAAATGTGGATTAATTTAATGAGAAAATGATTCGGTTGTTTATATCAGGTTAATGGCTAACTCATAAAAAAATTGATAACCAAATCAGACTAATTTATTCAGTAATTTATTTCATCAAGATCTGATAAGTATCTCCAGAGATATGATGAGAAACGTCTCAAATGAAATTGACTCGCGGGGCATGGAATTTGGTTGCTTTAGTTTTTAAACTATCTTAATGATATGGTAAGCGGTAATGGTACACACAGATAACAAGTGTTCATGGTACAGATAACAAGTGTTCATTTGATACACATTGGAGAAAATATATATTGATAACGGATCAACATCATGTTGTCACCGTTTACTTTTGTCATAAGTCAGTATTGTTGATTTGTTATTAATAGTTACGTAGGGTACTTTCCCACTTTGTATTAATATGATGTTGGCTAATGTGGGTAGAATAATGTTTTGTGTGACAGCCTCTCTTCTTTACAATGGCTACCTTCTAGCTCATTACACAATTTACAATCTAAATGTGTTTTATTCAATTAAGGACTTAATACATTTTATATTTACACTAATATAATAAAGAGGAAATGTTTGTAAGATTTTATGTCCATCGAGTTTTTAAGAAAGTTAATTCTTTTTATATCTTATAGTTTTGCATTTGACCACTAGGTACAACTTTAGTTCTACTCCCAATTGATTTTAGGGTGGGACAGGGCGAGGGGGTGGGGGGAAGGGGTAGAGCCCCCCTTGAAGAAAAAGTTGCGAAAATGCGAAATTTGTTTTGAACATTTAACAATGAAATCATCAAAATAAGTGAAAAATTGGTAGGAATGTTACATTAACTGACATCAATTTTAGGGGGAGAAAGAGGCGGGGGGTGGGTAGAGCCACCCCCTGAAGGGGAAGCTGTAGAAGTTTGTCCTTTCGGAAATATGACTTTTTGTTTTCTAACTAAACTTTTTAAAATTTTAAAAAATTTGCTGGAGCAGGATATGGAAAGGGTGGGTTGATGGGCTCATACACTAAAGGTCATGTACGAATTATGTCAAACACTTAAAATAACAAGAGAATGTAAGTTTGTCATTTTCAGTAGCAAGTTAGAGTTAGAGGTATTGAATTTGGTTAAAGTGTGTTCCTTTTTAGCGCTTCGCCGACTGCTTTAGTTCTACTCCCAATTGATTTTTTTTTCTCTACCCCTTCCCCCCACCCCTCCCCCCTCCCACCTCTTAAATCGATTGAAGTAGAACTAACGTTGAGCCGACCATTATCATATGACATGGTTGAAGATGGTAAGCACGCTAGGCCTAGAATGAGAGCTGGCTCTCAATGATAGCTGCCGGAACACATTTGATGTTTGGCTACATATTTTCTAACTTGAGGCCTACTACCATGTAGGGGTTGTTGGTTTCTTAACAAAGTTTTTCCTTCAGTGGAGGACTGTGAAAAGTGTTCAATACGGACCCTCGAAAATAATATTTTGGATAGCAGCTACCTCATCCTCTTTATCCTCTTGCCAACAACTAGTGGCTTTTTAAATATTTTATGTATGTCTGGATTCTACTTAGCAATGGATCTCAGTTGAACAATATCAAAATAATATGAAATCAAGTTATATTAATATATCATTTTTTTTTTAACGTAATACTATGGTCATTCATCATTATAGTCATCATTATTATAGTCAGAAAGAAGTGTGAAGAAACTAAAACATTTAATAATATAATAATAATAATAATAGCCTTTATTCAGACTTACAATATGGGTTACAATTTCATTCATTAATTTAATTGAATATAATACTAATAATTTATCTACTAATATGTATATATTTAATTTGTTTTATTCTATTTGCAATTACATTATATTAATAATTGGTTTATTGACACCTGTCTGTGTGCCTCTAACTAATACATTTATTCAGACAAAATGTCATACTCTATAGTTAAAATAAATTATACTCAGAAATGTTCGTGTATTTTATATTCTGTTTTTAGTGTTCCGTATCCAGCGTAAAATGGGACCCTATTACTAAGACACCACTGTCTGTCTGTCTGTCTGTCTGTCTGTCTGTCCGCCTGTCCGTCTGTCACCAGGCTGTATCTCATGACCTGTGATAGTTAGACAGTTGAAATTTTCACAGATGATGTATTTCTGTTGCTGCTATAACAACGAATACTAAAAACAGAATAAAGTTAAAAATAATAGGGGGTCCCCATACAAGAAACGTGTTTTGTTTTCAGCATTTCAATATAACGCCATCTATAAATGCTTAGGTAAGCATCCATAGATAGCGTTATATTGAAATGCCGATCCCTAACACCTTTATGTTAACTTTCACTTAGACATTAGATGGCGTTATAAGAAATATGCACACGGATCACAACTCTGTTTTGATGAAATGTTTATTATTTAATTTTGTTTTGCTGGCGAAAAATGATAGTGGTATTTTTTGCTCGATCTTATAAAATACTGTAGTGTGGTCGCGGAACCCTAGAGTGCGAGTCCAACTTGCACTTGGCCAGTTTGTTTATTTGCTGCATTGTGTTAATGAGTGACTATTTCAACATTAGCAACACATATATTGCTCTTATTAGATGTGATTTATAGGTAAACGGCCATCTCACTATTTGCACGCCTTTATAAGGCAAAATATGCGTAACACTATTTATTAAAAACTCTACATGCTTATGCTTGTGACACCTTCATGTTTATGGCAAATAAATGTATCTTTATATTTGTGTACAATTTCCAGCAATATGAGCTATCCCGGGAGTGCATCCAACAACTAGCGCTGCGCGTGTCGGTGGTGGCGACAGCGCTGGCGCGCGCCCTGCGCCACCACACCGACGCTCGCCTCGAGACACAGACGCTGGCCGACGTGGCGCGCACCGTGCACGCTGTCAAGCCGCTCGTGTGCTGGCTGGATAGGTCTCACTGCATTCTTGTTCTTTACTTACATTATATGTATACAGTTTTAAGAGGGCTCGAATATTTAAGCTGGGTAAACATGTCAATCTAATTCTCACAAGAGTGGATCAAACCTGGGTATGGCTAGCTTCTAACTCTCACAAGTGATACAGACAAAAGGTCTTTGTCCAGTAGTATGTAAATTTATAATTATTTTTTTGCCAGAATGTTATGCCACATTTGAACTATAACAATTAAGCCAAACGGAGTATTCTCTTAAAAATAGGGTTTCTAACTAAGTACAGGATCTGTACCTTAAGAGCAAACACGGGGTTACAAAGTTGATATTTTGTAGAAAAAAGTTTTGCTTCGAAGTATTTTCCAGAAAGGAAATAGAGGTATACATTTGTATGGAAAACTGCACCCCGCGTTGCCTCTTAAAGCTCGAGTATGTTTTTACGTTTAAAATGAATGGGTGAGTGGAATAAGGGTGAGGGTGATGAGTATATAGATAGTTGTATGTGTTTAAGATGGGCGCTGGGCGGCGGTGGCGCGGGCGGGGCCCTGGGCGCGCGGCGCGCCGAGCTGCTGCAGCTGGCGCTGGAGGCGGCCACGTGCGCGCAGCGGGACAGGTTCGCGGAGCAGCCCGCGCGCGCCGTCGCCGCCGCCGCGCTCACCACCGCCGCCGCCGCCACCTACATCGTGCAGGTATGTACCACTCCACTCCACTCCACTCCACTCGCCTCTCTGCCCCTGCCACCTCCCTCCCTGACCACCTCACTGCTTGGACTTACTTTCTACCTCTAATTTTAACTTCCGCTCTCATAGAGTGTGCAAAAAAGAACCGTCGTCGCGTTATGATGAACTAACATTCAATGGTAAGGAAGGAAGGTACATACCTACCTAGTAGCACACGATAATCATTAAAGTAGGTATAGGCCTTTCGAGTAGTTTCTTGCCTACCAATTACCAAACATTTTCAGTCCTACTATAATGACAGCTGTGTCGTAGCAACGACCGACAATACCTCTTTCTATGACAATTCTCTTTTTGCACAGACTATAAAATCCAAAGCTAATTTATCTGGTAGAAGGCTAGGCATTCTCAAAAATGCATTTAAGCTAGAAATAACGAAATTTGTACTGAGCGTATGTCAAATTATGCATGGAATACTGCTAGCCACCGAATAGGGGACAGCTCAGCTAAAGTTAGCTGGAAGCTATGGATTCCATCAATTCACGAGCAAAGATGCCTATTGGTGAAACTCAAAACACACAAATGTTTACCACAGATGACTATTAGCATAGAAAAGATAATAATACTACGTATAGAACAGACACTCTGTTCCCCCCACCAATTCCGGGCTTCCTCACCCCGCCACCGACTTGGAGCTGTCGAGGAACTGCGCTGAGCAAGGACGCCACACGCGTACGACTATAGAACAATTACTACTCACGGAGAGAAGAACATCAACTTCATACATTTATGTTGGGACCAGTAGACACTGGAGGTTCAAATTTACGTAGGTTCTTATTACGTAGGTATATAATAAACACTTAATTATATTAGTATACCTACCTACATATTCGTATTTTAGAATTCATTTTCATAAATGAAACAACGATATATACTCGTGCGTAAATAACATTTAGTTTGTAAAATATTAAAAAAAACTCTCACGGTAAAACATTTTTATAACACAGCAATTAGGAACTTGATGTAAGTACCTACGTAGTATTTATATTCTCTTTGCTTGTTGAAGTGTTGTGATTTAATGTTTCTGTAGACGATGGTTTACGAAATAGCGACTAATATTTTTAGTGTTAAAAGCTTTTTGGGTAAGTGTACAAAAAATATTCATACGGTCAGTACGTAGTACGTATGTACGAAGTAACTATTATATAATCTGTGATACGGTGATTACGGGCGACAACCTTAGACATCACGCACACAAATGCGCGTATAGAAAAACGACCCGTGTGTAGTGTCTGTGTCGGTGTCATAGTGTCGGTGTCATAGTGTCGGTGTCATAGTGTCGGTCGTTAAAACGCTAGTTTGTACGGAGATTTAGCGAGTGTCCGGGGTGTGCTATTAGTGAAACTCAAAACACACAAATGTTTACCACAGATGACTATTAGTGAAACTCAAAACACACAAATGTTTACCACAGATGACTATTAGTGAAACTCAAAACACACAAATATTTACCACAGACGACTATTAGTGAAACTCAAAACACACAAATGTTTACCACAGATGACTATTAGTGAAACTCAAAACACACAAATGTTTACCACAGATGACTATTAGTGAAACTGAAAACACACAAATGCTTGTTACAGTTGCCTATTGCTGAAACTCAAAACACAAATTGTTTGCCACAGATGCCTATTGGTGAAATGAATATGAATATGTTGATGATATAAATTGGGTGTTATATATGTTTGTGTGATAGGAGGTGTCGGACCCGTCGGTGCTGGCTCCGGCGCAGCTGGCGGCGGTGTGTCTGAAGCAGCGCGGGCGCGCGCTGGGGTTCACGGTGCTGCCCTCCTTCTGCGGACATCACCAGCTGGCCAACATCCGCTTCGGCTCGCCGGCGCATGCCTCGGGGCAGGTGCACCCGGGGGATGAGATCGTGCAGGTACATCTACCTGATGTTATACTTATGTTCACTTACTCACACGTTTACTTCACAATTGTTGAGCTAAGCTTTAACTACTGTTAGTGAAATTTGAATTAAATATCAATTGTTACAGTACTCTTCTCTAGAGGATATTGGAGCTAGTCCAATACTTGCCTGACTATAATATTACTGTACTGTTATATTACTGTAACTGCTGACATCCATGTAGGTCCTTAACTGTCGCTGCAACAGAGAGCTTACGCGAGCGAAGCGAGCGAATTTTTCAATAAAAGAACATTATCAAATGACAACTATGTTAAGAGTTGAGCAAAGTGAACGTGTTTTTTTTCGTGTTTTATGTTTCTTTAATACCAAATAAGCAAGCGTTTTACCACTATCTCACCTATTATGTTTCTTTAAGTGTTATACGTTAATACGTATGGGAAACGTTGCATCGCATGTCTTGTTGAAAATAACCAGTCCGCAGCTCGAGATATGATGTATATGTCGGTGACGTGGAGGATGGCATGTTGCAGGTGAACGGTCAGTGCGTGATCGGGTGGAGCGGCAGCGACGTGGAGCGGTGGTGCGGAGCGAGCGGAGCGGGCGGGGACCTGGCGCTGCGGCTGAGACGCCGCGCCGCGCCGCCGCCGCCGCACCGCGCCACGCGGCACGCTCTCTACGTGGACACGCCGGTCGACAGGTACACACACTGCCCGCCGCACCGCGCCACGCGGCACGCTCTCTACGTGGACACGCCGGTCGACAGGTACACACACTGCCCGCCGCACCGCGCCACGCGGCACGCTCTCTACGTGGACACGCCGGTCGACAGGTACACACACTGCCCGCCGCACCGCGCCACGCGGCACGCTCTCTACGTGGACACGCCGGTCGACAGGTACACACACTGCCCGCCGCACCGCGCCACGCGGCACGCGCTCTACGTGGACACGTCGGTCGACAGGTACACACACTGCCTGCCGCACCGCGCCACGCGGCACGCTCTCTACGTGGACACGCCGGTCGACAGGTACACACACTGCCCGCCGCACCGCGCCACGCGGCACGCTCTCTACGTGGACACGCCGGTCGACAGGTACACACACTGCCCGCCGCACCGCGCCACGCGGCACGCTCTCTACGTGGACACGCCGGTCGACAGGTACACACACTGCCCGCCGCACCGCGCCACGCGGCACGCTCTCTACGTGGACACGCCGGTCGACAGGTACACACACTGCCCGCCGCACCGCGCCACGCGGCACGCGCTCTACGTGGACACGTCGGTCGACAGGTACACACACTGCCCGCCGCACCGCGCCACGCGGCACGCTCTCTACGTGGACACGCCGGTCGACAGGTACACACACTGCCCGCCGCACCGCGCCACGCGGCACGCGCTCTACGTGGACACGTCGGTCGACAGGTACACACACTGTCCGCCGCACCGCGCCACGCGGCACGCGCTCTACGTGGACACGTCGGTCGACAGGTACACACACTGCCCGCCGCACCGCGCCACGCGGCACGCGCTCTACGTGGACACGTCGGTCGACGGGTACACACACTGCCCGCCGCACCGCGCCACGCGGCACGCGCTCTACGTGGACACGCCGGTCGACAGGTACACACACTGCCTGCCGCACCGCGCCACGCGGCACGCGCTCTACGTGGACACGTCGGTCGACAGGTACACACACTGCCCGCCGCACCGCGCCACGCGGCACGCGCTCTACGTGGACACGTCGGTCGACGGGTACACACACTGCCCGCCGCACCGCGCCACGCGGCACGCGCTCTACGTGGACACGCCGGTCGACAGGTACACACACTGCCTGCCGCACCGCGCCACGCGGCACGCGCTCTACGTGGACACGCCGGTCGACAGGTACACACACTGCCCGCCGCACCGCGCCACGCGGCACGCGCTCTACGTGGACACGTCGGTCGACGGGTACACACACTGCCCGCCGCACCGCGCCACGCGGCACGCGCTCTACGTGGACACGCCGGTCGACAGGTACACACACTGCCTGCCGCACCGCGCCACGCGGCACGCGCTCTACGTGGACACGCCGGTCGACAGGTACACACACTGCCCGCCGCACCGCGCCACGCGGCACGCGCTCTACGTGGACACGTCGGTCGACAGGTACACACACTGCCCGCCGCACCGCGCCACGCGGCACGCGCTCTACGTGGACACGTCGGTCGACAGGTACACACACTGCCCGCCGCACCGCGCCACGCGGCACGCGCTCTACGTGGACACGTCGGTCGACAGGTACACACACTGCCCGCCGCACCGCGCCACGCGGCACGCGCTCTACGTGGACACGTCGGTCGACAGGTACACACACTGCCCGCCGCACCGCGCCACGCGGCACGCGCTCTACGTGGACACGTCGGTCGACAGGTACACACACTGCCCGCCGCACCGCGCCACGCGGCACGCGCTCTACGTGGACACGTCGGTCGACAGGTACACACACTGCCCGCCGCACCGCGCCACGCGGCACGCGCTCTACGTGGACACGCCGGTGGACAGGTACACACGCACACACACATACACCCACTCACACACACGCACACACACACACACACACACACACACACACACACACACACACACACACACACACACACACGGACCTGCCTGGATCGGACTACACTCGGTAGTGTCGCCGTCTCGCTGCCCTCTGCTGTTTCAGACGAGCACTACTTCTATATATATATATATATATATATTTTTTTTTTGGTACCGTTTGGTATGTATGAAGAACCATTATACAAATTTTGTATTTTTAAAGACTTCGTCTGTACCACTCCCAAGTCCTGAAATACTTTTAAGCGGTTTTAAGCAGGAAATCTTTGTCAACACCTACTCGGTTCGGATTATAATAAAAATGTATAAAACGTGATGATATATGTGTGATGTTGTGCGATGTCCCAGAGTGGAGGTGGCGGCGCTGCTGGTGCCGCGCGCGGAGTCCCCGCCCTCCTCGTCGGACGAGAGCGAGCCGCTGTCCCCGCCCGCCTCGCCCGCCATGCCCGACCTCGACCGCACCAGGTACCACGTCTGTCACTCTACTTGTATATCATCAGCCGGTGTCACTCCACGGCTGGACGGGGGCCTCTCCCAAGACACGCCACTGAGCCCGATGTTCGGCTCTTCTTTTCCAGTCCCTGTCCCCCACTTTGCGTATATCGTCGCTTCACCTGGTCTAAAGACGTCCTACGCCACGTTAGCCGATTCACGGTCTCCGCTCTAGGACATCTCTATACTTTATAACGATCATCAGCTATGACCAGCCCACTGCCACTTCAGTGTGCTGATCCGTTGAGCTACGTCGATCACTTAAGTTTTCTGGTGAATTTGCTTCGTTCCGGATTCGATCCCGCAGAGAAACATCGAGCATAGCTCTCGACAGCTCGCTGAGCGACTTTAAACTGGTGCGTAGTAGCTGTCTACTACTTGGACTAGGGTAAGGGATACAATGGACAGTCTTCACTGTAAGACAACTGTATAATTCTTTATTATAATTATTCTTATTTAATCTGTCACCAAACATCTAATGTGTTCCGGCAGCTATCCTTGAGAGCCAGTTCCCATTCTAGGCCTAGCGTGCTTACCATCTTCGACCGCATCATCACTTACCAACAGGTGAGATAGTGGCCAAAGGCCAGCCTATAACGTATAAAAAAAAAAAAAAAAAAAAAAAAAAAAAAAAAAAAAAAAAAAAAATTCACTCAGTCTACATTAAAAATACCTAACTTATATATATATTTTTTTATTCAGCCTGTTTTGTCCCACTGCAGGGCAAAGGCCTCCCTTCCCTCCTTCCACACATCGCGGTCTATTGCTTGTTGGGTCCAGGTGCTAGAATAGTTATCCAGCTCGTCCCGCCATCTCCGTCTGGGTCTACCACGTCGTCGTCTAACGTTCTGTGGAACCCACTCTGTAGAGAGTTTGGCCCACAGATTGTCCGACATGCGGCATATATGTCCGGCCCAGTTCCATTTCAGTTTGGCGGCTTTATGACCAACGTCAACAATTTGAGTTTTGGAACGCAGTATATTATTTCTGATGCGGTCTGAAAGTTTGACTCCTAATATACTGCGCTCCATAGCTCGCTGACAGACTCCGAGTGCGGACTTTTGATGTTCTGTCAAAGACCAAGTCTGGGCACCGTAGGTTAGGACGGGGAGAATGCACATATCCATGAGTTTCTTCTTCAGGGTCAAGGGCAAGTCACCTTTCATGAGGTCTTTCATTGACCAATAGCTTCTCCAGGCGCTTTCGGTGCGTCGTGCAACTTCTTTTTCTTGTCGCGCCTGGAAGGAAACTAATTGACCTAAATAGATATACTCATGGACATATTCAATTTCCGGTCCTCCTACTTCTAACCTACGTTTTGTGCTATTAGTCATGACTTTGGTCTTTGACATATTCATCTTCAGTCCGAGCCCAAGGCTCGTGGTGTTGAGGTCGTTGCTCATAGAGCCGAGTTCCGCTGCTGAGGAGGAAAAAGGACAATGTCATCAGCGAATCTAAGATTTGTCAATCTTTTATTGCCGATGACAATGCCCTTTGTCTCCCAGTTAGCTCTTAGAGATCTGACAATGTCTTCGATGTTGCTGTAAACAGTTTTGGAGACAGGCGGTCGCCCTGTTTTACGCCTTTTTGTATTGAAAAAGATGGTCCAGTTTTGTGTAATTTTATTGCTGCAGTACTTTGAAGATAAATTAGCTGTAGTAGATGAATGTAGGTTTGTTCTATACCTTGGTTTTTCAAAGCCTGGAATATTTAAATGTGAATAAGACTATCAAAATTAATTAATTAATTAATGTTTTTAATTTTTCACAATTACACTTACGTACACGACAAACAAACAAAACATAGAATAGAACACAACATCATTAATTGCAAATTGCATCATCACAAATCTTAAAACATCTTCGTATATGAGTGGGAGTAATTATGAAAGATGTCAGGCACTGGCAGGAAGTTTTGATTGAAATACTCATTATCAAAAGTATCGGTTCAATAAACTTAACATACTATAACTATCTTTAAGCGATCGAGCACGTTGCAGCATGGTCGCGTTGGTCGACTTAGGTACTTTAAAAGCTTTGGAATAATCGATGAAAGCTAAATAGAGGGGAATATTGTACTCATAATATTTCTCGATAACCTGGTTGAGAGTGTGAAGGTGGTCGGTAGTAGAAAGGCCGCGGCGGCAACCGGCTTGCTCTGCAGGCTGGTTGAGATCTAATTTGGCAGATATTCTGTTTTCAATAACTTTGATGAACGCTTTGTAGAGGTGTGAAATGGGGCTTATTGGTCTGTAGTTTGAGAGATCGGATTTATCGCCTTTTTTGTGCAGAAGAATGATGTTTGAATGACAGAAATTATAGGGAAAGGTACCAGTATATAAAATTGTGTTAAACATGTTTGTGAGTTTTGGCAGAAGAACTTGCTCTCCAACTTTTAGGGCTTCGGTGGTAACACCGTCTTCGCCAGGGCATTTGCTATATTTCATGCTCATAAGTGCTCGATGAACTTCATATCCAGTTATCGGCTCGATTCCTTCAGAACATGAATGTGCTTCAGCATATTGGAGAGGCAAGATTTCATTCTGACTGTAGAGTGATGTATAGAATTCCGTGCAAATGTGAAGAATTTTTTCCCTATCGCCTTGTTTTATTCCATTTTTGTCTCTCAAGTTACCGATACATTGACGGCCTTTATCTGTTCCTTTAATTGCGGTTTTAAGTGATATATTCTTCTCTAAAGCTGCCTTCACTAAGTTTACATTGTAGTTTCTGAGATCTTTGCGGATTTGTCTTTTGACTTTTCTATCTAATGCACTATATTGAGGGGTGTTGGAAGTCAACTTTTGTTTTTCGTCGATTATGCATTTTGTTGAATAGCTGAGTTTACTCGTTGTTGGTTTTGCTGTTTTTATTTTGTTGCTCGCTGTTTTGATGCTATTTGCTATATTATTGTACTGTTCTTGGATGTCTTCTGAGTCTAGTGGTAATAAAGAAAAGCTATTGGTAAGCTCGGTTAGAAATTGTTCTTTGTCAGCATTTAGGGTGAGTCGGTTTAATCTTCTAATAGTAGCTTTAATCATATGAAGTCTATGGATTTTAAAGTCAAATTTTAGTGTGATTCTTCGTGGCCGGTGATCTGAGCTGAATTTTAAAGTATTTATAACTTCTGTGTTCATAACTATTTGTTTATTCGATGAAAGGCAGAAGTCAATTTCATTTTTTGTTTGGCCGTCTGGGGAGAACCATGTCCAGCGGCGCTGAGGCTTCTTTGGAAAGAAACTGTTCGAAATGTTAAAGTTTTGACCAAAAGCAAATTGTAATAAGCGTGTGCCTCGTTCGTTTCTATCACCTAGTCCATATGGTCCAAGGATGATGCTATTGTCTGTAGACGTTCTAGTTCCTAATTTTGCGTTAAAATCACCTAAAACTAAAGTCCAGGTGCCTCTATTGTCATCGCAAGCATGATTAAGAAGATCATAGAATTCTTCTACTTCAGTGTCAGCATGTGATGATGTTGGCGCGTATACCTGTATAATGGTTAGTGTTTTCTTGTCAGAAATATGAAATTTAAGCACAGCTATTCTTTCTGAATATGATATAAATTCTTTGATGTGATTACTCCAACATTTTCTTACCAAAAACCCTACGCCGTAACGGCTATTACTTTCTCCTACGTAATAAAATATATTGTTGTTACGTTCAAGTATGCTCTCTCCCTGTCTTCTTACTTCCGCTAGTCCAATTATGTCCCAGTTTACATTGCAAAGTGCATTTTCTAATTCTATGAGTCTCTCTTCCGTGCGTAGAGTTCGGACGTTATAAGTCAGCACGCAAAATTTTTCGGAATCCGTTTGAAAAGCCTTGGTTGTTTGACAGTTGAGTGTACCCCCCGGAGATTGTATGCGCCCCTTGCTCCAGGGACTGCTTGCCTACTGTCATGAGCAACTTCCCGTTGGAGACGCCGGCACTTGGGCCCTGTGCATAGTTGTGTCTGTCATGTTGAGGAAAGGAAAGGAAAGGGGGTTAGACATTTAACCCACCACGCTTGTCTAATGCGGGTTGGTGGATGCGCAGTAGCCACCTAACTGGGCCGTTGTCGTTGCCGTTGGTACACTAGGTACTCATCCGCCGTCGACTGAGACCGACATCCTGCACTGATGCCGACTGTTCTGAACTGGCCTCGTAAGAACGTACGCGTCCATGAGCCCAGAGCAGCTTATGGTTGCCGAGTGGTCGGGGACTGCCGAAGCAGCTAACAGTAATTTTTTACTGCCTTTCCATTATCCGCCACCTATGGACCCCGATAGTAGCCTACAGCTCAGCCCTACCAATACCAACCAACCAACTTATATACTACATATATATACCTAGTACTCGCTACTTACTCTATATCGTTACAATATTTCGTGTACATGTCTGTTACATAAACATGTACACCCTACAGGTGGACTAGTAACTGTGAGTGTCCACCTCTTCACTCTGTATGTCATATGTCACTCATGAGTGTCATGACAGGTAGAACGCACAGATTTAGGACTTGTCTTTTAGGCGTTGCGATATACGCGTTAATTCCTTCTAGAAAGCAAGGTGTGTATGTTGTTATCACACAAATATTATAACTAGCTGTGCCCCGTGGTTTTACCCGCGTAGACATCGTTCCCGTGGGAATATCGGAATACAAAGTTCCCTATAGGTTATTCCAAGATCTAGACTATCTACGTACCAAATTTCAGCTCAATCGGTCCAGTAGTTTTAGCGTGAAAGAATCCATAAAAGTCAAAAAGTCAAAGCATTTATTCAGTATATGGGCAAATGAAAAATTTGCACTTACACACGTCAAATAACATTAAATAGATCATATTCAATAAAAATTATTATAGATATAACAGAAACATAACTAATTGCTTTGAATTTACAAAAAAAAAAAAACAAAGGTATTGAGCCATTCAGCTTTCATCTAGACGTCGAACGTCACACTTAAAACACATGTTTAATTTATATGGTTACAAAGTGTAGCGTGTATAATATTTGTAAGTATATAAGAGCGTGTCGCAGGTTGTACCCCGCGAAGCCCCCCGCGCCGGTACAACGTCGACACACCATCAGCGGCGGCAGCCCGGCGCCGCGCCCGCACTCACTCACCATACACCAGGTCAGTGTCACTGCTCGCTACTCGTCTTCATAACAGCTCTAAACGCAAAACGCGGTGTAACGAAACATACATACATATAATCACGCCTTTTTCCCGTTGGGGTAGGCAGAGACTACTTCTTTCCACATGCTACGATCCTGACATACCTCCTTCGCTTCTTCCACTTTCATGAGCGTCTTCATACATGCTCGCCGGTTATAGGTACTTTTGACTTGGCCTTTTTTTAAAACGTCTCCGATCTGGTCGTGATACGTTCGCCTAGGTCGGCCTCTACCAACTGGCCCATTCACACACGTCTCATAAATCTGTTTCGTCAATCTTTCTTCATCCATCCTCTCTAGATGTCCAAACCATCTAAGCATCCCTTTCTCTATCTTTGTCACTACATCTTCTACCACACCCCAACATTCCCTTATCACGCTGTTCTCCAACTTATCCATCAGAGTCACTCCGATCATACTTCTCAAACTTCTCATTTCTACAGCATTAATTTTACTTTCATGTTTCTTCTGCCATACCCAGCATTCACTACCATACATGAGTGTGGGAACCAACACTCCCCTATGTACAGCTAGTCGTGCTTTTTTAGACACTTTCTGACTTCTCATAAAGTTATGTAGTGCCCCACTCACTTGGTTTCCAGTCAAAACTCTTCGCTCAATATCACTTTCATACTTACCATCTCTCGTGAACTTAGAACCCAGGTACACAAACTTCACTTGTTCCACTCTTTCTCCTTCAATCGTCACATAACAATCAGTCATTCTTTCTTCTCTTTCAAAAACCATTACTTTGGTCTTGCTTACATTCACTTTCATCCCTTTGCTTTTTAAGGCGTCATGCATAATATTAACCATTCATTGCAACTCCTCCTCCGATGATGCTAGTATCACCTGATCATCAGCGTATAGGAGGCATTTGATGGTTAAATCATTCATTCTTAATCCGTACACACTTTCTTTCAGATCTGTCAAGCAATTGTCTATGAATAGGTTGAACAACACTGGCGATGCTACACATCCCTGTCTAACACCTTTTTCGATGTTAAACCAGTCTGTGTACGCTCCGTTTCTGACACAAGCACTGGAACCCTCATAGAGTGATTTCAGTGCTCATATCAAACTGCCGCCCACCCCATACATAGACAATGTTGACCACAATTCATTCCTCACCACTCTGTTATAGGCCTTTTCCAAGTCTACGAATGCGCAATAGACCTTTTGGTGTTTCGCCAAACATTTTTCGGCTATGCTTCGTAAAGAAAAGACCTGATTCATGCATCCCATTCCTCTCCTGAAACCCGCTTGTACATCCCACATTTTCTTATCAGTTTCATTCGTCACTCTTGTAATCAGTACCTTTGCATACAATTTTCCGACGACGCTGAGTAAGCTAATGCCAAGATAGTTTTTTGCAGTCTTGCTGTGATCCCTTTCTTTTGTATAGCGGCACAATGACGGCTTTGCACCAGTCTTCTGGAACAATTCCGTTCCTCCAGCAAAGGTTAAAAAGGCGATACAGCTGACTCGCTACCACACCTTGTCCAGCCCTCAGCATCTCGACCGAAATCCTGTCATACCCTGCAGCCTTACCCGATTTCATACTTTTCAACGCTGTCATTATCTCTTCCATGCTGATATTACTTTGATCGCCATCTTCATTGGCGTTACCAGTTGTCACTGGCACTTGCATATCTTCCTTTTCAAATAAACTTTCAAAATATTCCTTCCGAGATGGAACGCATTCCTCTCCTCTCACAATACTGCCACCCTGATTTCTGACTTTGACAGCAAAAAGCGCAGACAATTTTTATGCTATAAATAACATGTCTGCTGTTTCGTTTTAAATCACAGTTATGTTCGGCGCCACGGCGTTTTGACAAAACGAAACGCTCAATGTTATATTAGTGTGCGATGTCGTTGTTTTGTTGAACACGTCGAGAGATTACCATAAACTAAGTGCGTTTTACAATTTACTATATTTTACTTACCTAAAAATTAACACTTTACAACACAAAAGTTAACATTTCTATCTATGGGAAGGACAACTCAACAACGGCCCCCAGTTCCCGGTCGCCCCGCTATTCCTGGCCAAGGCGGCGGTCATGGTAACGGCGGGGCAGGGGATGCTTAGAATCCCCGGGCTACGGCAGGCCGCCAACACTGACTGACTCTGGCTACTTATAACGGACGCACGCTACGGCTCGACGAACATCTGGCATAACTCGAAGAGGAGCTGAGGAACATAAGATGGCACATTCTGGGGTTATGTGAAGTCCGAAGAGAGGGAGAGGATACCGTAACTCTAGAAGATTCTAGGCCATCTTATGTACTATAGAGAGGGAGACCAACCATCCCAAGGCGGCGTCGGATTCTTGGTACACAAGGTCCTCTCTGACAACGTCCTAGAAATTTCCAGTGTGTCGACAAGGGTAGCGTATCTTGTGATCAAACTCACCGAGAAGTATAGCCTCAAGGTCATCCAAGTATACGCACCGACTTCGGCACACTCGGATGATGAAGTGGAGGAAATTTACGAGGACATTTCTAAGGCCTTGTGCACCACCCAAAAGGTCCACTTCAACATAGTCATGGGGGATCTCAACGCTAAAGTGGGAGTACAGACAAGCGGCGAATCGGTAGTAGGACCACACAGATTTGGAAGCAGGAATCATAGGGGGCAAATGCTCGTCAACTTCCAGGAGAAAGAGGGTCTCTTTCTGATGAATTCTTTTTTTCAGAAAAACCCCCGACGTCATTGGACGTGGCATAGCCCCGACGCTATGACCAAAAATGAGATTGATTTCATTATGACGGACAAAAAGCGTATATTTAGAGATGTCTCAGTGATCACTAGGTTCAACGCCGGAACTGATCACTGGTCCGAGGCACTCTAGATATCGACTGTAAGCTTGAACGAGTCCGCCTAATGAAATCTACGCTCCGGCCTAATATGCTCCAATCTGTGGTTGGGTCTGAAACGTTCCTGTTAAAACTGGAGAACCGATTCGCTGCCTTGGAAACCGACGTTGATGTGGACCAGGATCTCGACCAAGTGGTGGGAATTCTTACCGAGTAGGGGACAAGATTCTGCAAGATGCGAGGTGCCGGAAAGAAGTCTGAGCTTTCAGAAGAATCTGTGCAGCTAATGCAGAGGCGACGGGAAAACCCCGCAGTCACTTCGTCAGATCAACGGGCTTTGAACAAAAAAATCTCTTAAGCTGGTAAGACGTGACCTCCGGAGCTCCAACACACGCTCTATTAAAGAAGCGATCGAGCGAAACCGGGGGTCAAAAGTTTTTGTTCAACAGCTGAGTCGAAGCCATCTAACGAAGTTGACCACATCTGACGGGAGTGTCGTCGCTTCTAAGCCGGAGATTCTTAGGGAAGTTCAAGACTTCTATGGCCAACTATATACCTCGCAAGCGTCCCGTCCCCAACCCCAGTCTGAAGATCCTAGAGCCACTCTTACCCGCCATTATACCGAGGATCTGCCAGAGGTCAGCCTGGACGAAATTGTGATGGCTCTCAAACAACTTAAAAATGGAAAAGCCCCCGAAGAGGATGGAATTACAACAGAGCTCTTGAAAACTGGTGGAACTCCAACGCTTGTACAGCTACAGCGTATGTTTAATTCCGTCCTCTTTTCGGGGAGAACTCCAAAGGCGTGGAGCAAGAGTGTGGTCATTATGTTCTTTAAAAAAGGAGACAAGACAGAGGGTCTAAAGAACTATCGACCCATGTCACTCTTCAGTCACGTCTATAAGTTGTTTTCTAGAGTCATCACAAATCGTCTCGCGCGTAGACTCGACGAGTTTCAGCCCCCTGAACAGGCTGGGTTTCGAGGAGGATATGGCACCATAGACCACATACACACAGTGCGGCAGGTTATACAGAAGACCGAAGAGTATAACGAGCCCCTGTGCCTTGCGTTTGTGGACTATGAGAAAGCTTTTGACTCTGTAGAAACCTGGTCTGTTCTGGAGTCTCTGCAACGGTGCCAAGTTGATTGGCGATACGTCCAAGTACTGAGAGGCCTGTATGACGCCGCGACTATGACCGTCCAAGTACAAAATCAGCAGACTGAACATATCCCCTTACATAGAGGAGTGAGACAAGGGGACGTTATTTCCCCAAAATTGTTCACTAACGCTCTGGAGGATATGTTTAAGACGCTGAATTGGAAAGGACGGGGCATAAATATCAACGGCGAGCACCTCTCACACTTGAGGTATGCGGATGATATGGTCATCATGGCTGAAACCGTGCAGGACTTGCAACACATGCTGCCCACCCTTGCTGATTCTTCTACACGCATCGGCCTCCGGATGAACTTGGATAAGACCAAGATCATGTTCAACGAACATGTTGTCCCGGGAACCGATTGCCCTAAACGGAGTTCCTCTCGAAGTTGTTCACGAATACGTATACCTTGGGCAAATCTGGCAATTGGGTAAAAACAACTTCGAGAAGGATGCAGCTGGGATGGGCAGCTTTTGGAAAACTTCGTCGAGTCTTTGCATCGCCCATACCACAAAGCCTAAAGACGAAAGTCTTTAACGAGTGCGTCCTACCTGTTATGACTTAAGGAGCCGAGACGTGGACACTGACAGTGCGATTGGTTCACCAATTTAAAGTCGGTCAGCGAGCTATGGAACGGGCGATGCTCGGAGTACCACGGCTCGGTAAACGGAGTGTAGGGCGCCCTCTAACTAGGTGGAGCGATGATATACGCAAGCTGGCCGGCAGCGGTTGGAAACAAAGAGCTGAAGATCGAGCTCAGTGGCGTGCCATGGGTGAGGCCTATGTCCAGCAGTGGACGGAAATAGGCTGATGATGATGATGACGAGAATGATGATGAGAACAAATATGTAAAAACGTAATGAATATAGATTACGCATATTTGTTATTGATAAACAAATTATGATTGTGCGAAGCTGCGCCGCAGAAAGCTATCTGCTGTAAATATAAAAAGCAGACTGTGTCTGCAATATTTTTTTATCTGCATTTTTTAACTGCTATTTAATATAACGAGCACCTCTACTGCTCACTGCTCCCTGCTCACTGTCACCTGTTATCTACTACGTCATACTGTTTATGTGTTCACATGGCCGTTATTACTATTTATATAAAACGATTAAATAGCGGCAGCTATCCTTGAAAGCCAGTTCCCATTCTAGGCCTAGCGTGCTTACCATCTTCGACCGCGTCATCACTTACCAACAGGTGAGATAGTGGTCGAACGCTAGCCTAAATAAAAAAGAGTAACATTTATTTTTCGGCATGATTGGAAGAAAGAAAAAAAACTGCAATTACAATCAATGAATACAACATACAACAAAATTCTTTGAACACAATTTATTTGATGGTAAACAGGAGCCATCTCAGTATGATGATGGTCAGTGGTTTAGTGACGCGCGGTACGAGCCACGCCGGGGCTGACGGTGCGGTCACGGAGGTTCTCGTCTGCGTCCATATTATATACCTTCACTTCACCACTTCCGCATCAATACGAATTTTATTGACTTTTTTTTTAGTATTATTTCGTTGTTGCTGTATCGTGAAAACTTTAATATATAAGCATAAACACACAGTAAACAAATAATAAAAATCGGTCAAGTGCGAGTTGGAGTCGCGACCCCCCACTTAAATATAAGTAATAAATACATAAGAATGATGAGTTCACGGACGACACGACACGGTAACCGCAGCATGCGAGTTGGCCGGTTAAGTTAAGAAGTGAGTCAGTTAGAGTATAGTTCCACCATGTTTCAGTTCTGGCAACAACTGAGGGCGCGGCACCGCGGCGCGGCGGCCGGCTCCGCCTGCGTCAGTCCCGCGCCCGACGACGTCACGCTCTATGCCAGGGACAAGGTATGTGTCACCTTACACTTGTTGTTACACCTACAACTGAGGCCTGCGTCAGTCCCGCGCCCGACCTAGTCACGCTCTATGCCAGGGACAAGGTATGTGTCACCTTACACTTGTTGTTACACCTACAACTGAGGCCTGCGTCAGTCCCGCGCCCGACGACGTCACGCTCTATGCCAGGGACAAGGTATGTGTCACCTTACACTTGTTGTTACACCTACAACTGAGGCCTGCGTCAGTCCCGCGCCCGACCTAGTCACGCTCTATGCCAGGGACAAGGTATGTGTCACCTTACACTTGTTGTTACACCTACAACTGAGGCCTGCGTCAGTCCCGCGCCCGACCTAGTCACGCTCTATGCCAGGGACAAGTTATGTGTCACCTTACACTTGTTGTTACACCTACAACTGAGGCCTGCGTCAGTCCCGCGCCCGATCTAGTCACGCTCTATGCCAGAGACAAGGTATGTGTCACCTTACACTTGTTGTTACACCTACAACTGAGGCCTGCGTCAGTCCCGCGCCCGACGACGTCACGCTCTATGCCAGGGACAAGGTATGTGTCACCTTACACTTGTTGTTACACCTACAATTGAGGCCTGCGTCAGTCCCGCGCCCGACCTAGTCACGCTCTATGCCAGGGACAAGGTATGTGTCACCTTACACTTGTTGTTACACCTACAACTGAGGCCTGCGTCAGTCCCGCGCCCGACGACGTCACGCTCTATGCCAGGGACAAGGTATGTGTCACCTTACACTTGTTGTTACACCTACAACTGAGGCCTGCGTCAGTCCCGCGCCCGACGACGTCACGCTCTATGCCAGGGACAAGGTATGTGTCTTGTTACACCTACAACTGAGGCCTGCGTCAGTCCCGCGCCCGACCTAGTCACGCTCTATGCCAGGGACAAGGTATGTGTCACCTTACACTTGTTGTTACACCTACAACTGAGGCCTGCGTCAGTCCCGCGCCCGATCTAGTCACGCTCTATGCCAGGGACAAGGTATGTGTCACCTTACACTTGTTGTTACACCTACAACTGAGGCCTGCGTCAGTCCCGCGCCCGACCTAGTCACGCTCTATGCCAGGGACAAGGTATGTGTCTTGTTACACCTACAACTGAGGCCTGCGTCAGTCCCGCGCCCGACGACGTCACGCTCTATGCCAGGGACAAGGTATGTGTCACCTTACACTTGTTGTTACACCTACAACTGAGGCCTGCGTCAGTCCCGCGCCCGACGACGTCACGCTCTATGCCAGGGACAAGGTATGTGTCTTGTTACACCTACAACTGAGGCCTGCGTCAGTCCCGCGCCCGACCTAGTCACGCTCTATGCCAGGGACAAGGTATGTGTCACCTTACACTTGTTGTTACACCTACAACTGAGGCCTGCGTCAGTCCCGCGCCCGACCTAGTCACGCTCTATGCCAGGGACAAGGTATGTGTCACCTTACACTTGTTGTTACACCTACAACTGAGGCCTGCGTCAGTCCCGCGCCCGACCTAGTCACGCTCTATGCCAGGGACAAGGTATGTGTCACCTTACACTTGTTGTTACACCTACAACTGAGGCCTGCGTCAGTCCCGCGCCCGACCTAGTCACGCTCTATGCCAGGGACAAGGTATGTGTCACCTTACACTTGTTGTTACACCTACAACTGAGGCCTGCGTCAGTCCCGCGCCCGACGACGTCACGCTCTATGCCAGGGACAAGGTATGTGTCTTGTTACACCTACAACTGAGGCCTGCGTCAGTCCCGCGCCCGACCTAGTCACGCTCTATGCCAGGGACAAGGTATGTGTCACCTTACACTTGTTGTTACACCTACAACTGAGGCCTGCGTCAGTCCCGCGCCCGACCTAGTCACGCTCTATGCCAGGGACAAGGTATGTGTCACCTTACACTTGTTGTTACACCTACAACTGAGGCCTGCGTCAGTCCCGCGCCCGACCTAGTCACGCTCTATGCCAGGGACAAGGTATGTGTCACCTTACACTTGTTGTTACACCTACAACTGAGGCCTGCGTCAGTCCCGCGCCCGACGACGTCACGCTCTATGCCAGGGACAAGGTATGTGTCTTGTTACACCTACAACTGAGGCCTGCGTCAGTCCCGCGCCCGACCTAGTCACGCTCTATGCCAGGGACAAGGTATGTGTCACCTTACACTTGTTGTTACACCTACAACTGAGGCCTGCGTCAGTCCCGCGCCCGACGACGTCACGCTCTATGCCAGGGACAAGGTATGTGTCACCTTACACTTGTTGTTACACCTACAACTGAGGCCTGCGTCAGTCCCGCGCCCGACCTAGTCACGCTCTATGCCAGGGACAAGGTATGTGTCACCTTACACTTGTTGTTACACCTACAACTGAGGCCTGCGTCAGTCCCGCGCCCGACGACGTCACGCTCTATGCCAGGGACAAGGTATGTGTCTTGTTACACCTACAACTGAGGCCTGCGTCAGTCCCGCGCCCGACCTAGTCACGCTCTATGCCAGGGACAAGGTATGTGTCACCTTACACTTGTTGTTACACCTACAACTGAGGCCTGCGTCAGTCCCGCGCCCGACCTAGTCACGCTCTATGCCAGGGACAAGGTATGTGTCACCTTACACTTGTTGTTACACCTACAACTGAGGCCTGCGTCAGTCCCGCGCCCGACCTAGTCACGCTCTATGCCAGGGACAAGGTATGTGTCACCTTACACTTGTTGTTACACCTACAACTGAGGCCTGCGTCAGTCCCGCGCCCGACCTAGTCACGCTCTATGCCAGGGACAAGGTATGTGTCACCTTACACTTGTTGTTACACCTACAACTGAGGCCTGCGTCAGTCCCGCGCCCGACGACGTCACGCTCTATGCCAGGGACAAGGTATGTGTCTTGTTACACCTACAACTGAGGCCTGCGTCAGTCCCGCGCCCGACCTAGTCACGCTCTATGCCAGGGACAAGGTATGTGTCACCTTACACTTGTTGTTACACCTACAACTGAGGCCTGCGTCAGTCCCGCGCCCGACCTAGTCACGCTCTATGCCAGGGACAAGGTATGTGTCACCTTACACTTGTTGTTACACCTACAACTGAGGCCTGCGTCAGTCCCGCGCCCGACCTAGTCACGCTCTATGCCAGGGACAAGGTATGTGTCACCTTACACTTGTTGTTACACCTACAACTGAGGCCTGCGTCAGTCCCGCGCCCGACCTAGTCACGCTCTATGCCAGGGACAAGGTATGTGTCACCTTACACTTGTTGTTACACCTACAACTGAGGCCTGCGTCAGTCCCGCGCCCGACCTAGTCACGCTCTATGCCAGGGACAAGGTATGTGTCACCTTACACTTGTTGTTACACCTACAACTGAGGCCTGCGTCAGTCCCGCGCCCGACCTAGTCACGCTCTATGCCAGGGACAAGGTATGTGTCACCTTACACTTGTTGTTACACCTACAACTGAGGCCTGCGTCAGTCCCGCGCCCGACCTAGTCACGCTCTATGCCAGGGACAAGGTATGTGTCACCTTACACTTGTTGTTACACCTACAACTGAGGCCTGCGTCAGTCCCGCGCCCGACCTAGTCACGCTCTATGCCAGGGACAAGGTATGTGTCACCTTACACTTGTTGTTACACCTACAACTGAGGCCTGCGTCAGTCCCGCGCCCGACCTAGTCACGCTCTATGCCAGGGACAAGGTATGTATTACCTTAGACTCTGTCGCACTTGTTTTGTCATAGGGCAGGGTACTCTTAGCTTATCTTAGAAAATCTATTGCTTAATAATATTGCAGTGTAATCCGACAGTAATCCTCGAGAGTGAGGTCCAAGGTAGACCCGACGAGCTACCATCCTCGACCACATCGTCACTCACTGACGACATTATAGAGATCAAACGCTTATTTAAAAGATGACTAAAATTACACAACTGAGTTTTCTAGAAGTTTTACGCTCTCATTGAATCCCTGGCGTCGCGTCCCGAGTCGTGTTTGATCGCGACAACATATTGTCTTGATATATTTGTGCGACGCTCGGCCGCTCGCTGACACCGAGCCTTTACTTACAACGATGCCGGTCGACGAAGCTTTACTAGCCGTCATCTCCGAGCGAGGTTCGTTTAAAGTAGTGGCTCAGTGTATACCGTGGAGTGTGTTCGTGTGACGGAAGGGAAGTGATGATAGCGTGGTGTTCTTTTATATATATTATGGTGGGCAAACAAACAGACAGCCCGCCCGATGGAATGCGGTTACCGTCGCCCGTGGACAAGTGCAACACCGTGAGTGGTGTCGATGCGTTGCCGACCTTTGTAAAGTTAGTGGATATAATGTTGAGGCTGTTTATTGTTGCAGGCGGTGTCGTACAGCGCGGGGCTGCAGCTGCCCCCGCGGCCCCGCACGTGCGCGGGGCCGGCGGAGCGGGACAGAGGGCGGCTGGACAAGGCGCACTCCACGCCGGCCTACGACCTGGCCGACCCCGCCCCGCGCCCCGCGCCCGCGCCCGCGCCCGCGCAGACCGTCGCCATACCCGAGTCACCCACCACGCCGCTGGACAGCCCCACGGTATGTGTGCTTTGTGACCTGTGATTGAGGAAAGCTTTTGCGATTAGCATCTAAAAGTGTTTGTACAATTTGCTCATTTTTTAACCGACTTCTCAAAAAAGGATGAAGTTCTCAATTCGTCTGTATGTTTTTTTAATAGGTGCGTTTCCGAGGTGGTCCCGTTGTAATTTCATCGAGATCTGATTAGTATCGCCAGAGATATGGAGATAAATACCTCAAACATAGGAGAATGTAATGGTTTTAGAAGAAGCGTCCCAAGAAGATTATACACAATGGAGGTTGCTATTGCATATACTTTTGAAGACTAAAAAATATGACCTCTGATAATGTTTTCACATTTTTCTTCTCGTTGATTTTAGTTTTTGACAGATATTCTTACGGTAACTGTGAGCGAGATTACATGTATCTACCTACTTACTACTACTACATACATAGTATATATCTACTATCCAATAGACTTGGCCGGCACCGACTTCAACTAGATAAGTGGGTAGCGCTTATAATAATTATATTAAGTAATTTATTTTTCGCTTTTGAGTGCCTGTTTGTGGTTATGAAGTCGGTTTTATTTTTTTTGAAAAATAATTTAATGCAGCTCAAAATGTAATCGAACACGACGGACAGTCTCCTCAGAAACCTGCCCTCGAATTCCTATCTTAAGAATTCACCATGTATGACCCTAAATCCGTTCTTAAAAATCAATCGTAACGCGCGGTTTCCACCGCGACAGAGAAATTAGCGAGTAATAGTTCGACGGAACGGTATCTGTTTTGATCAAATCTGAAAGTTTCCACCAACAAAGAGTTTTGTCTGTTCATATCAACTGAAAAATAAAATCAAAAAGAGGAATCAGCGAGTTCATTTCAACTCTTTCAGCTCTCTCAGTCCTTTCCGCTCGACTACGGGTTCGTGAAAACACTAATAAGCTGTATACTCTCACGAGTTAAACGAAGTCATCGATGTGTGCGCTCCGCCCGCGATGTAGCTGAGCCGGCGGACTTCGTACTGCGAATATAAACAAACTATCCAAGTGCGAGTCGGACCCCGCACACGCAGAGTTCCAATAGAACAAAATTTGCCTGAAAAATATGTTTAAAGTATGGGGAGTCTCTATCTATTAAGGTTTGTAAGATCGAGCATAAAAAAGTCTCAAAAACACGTTTCTTGTATGGGAACCCCCTTTATTATTTTATATTATTTTGTTTTTATCGGTTTTTATACACAAATAGCGAATTCTCCATGTATGGAAGCGCCATAATGACAACCATCAAAATATGTCAATACAATGACAAACATTTTTAAACGAACCAAAAATGACAACCTGGGACAGCCATCAAAATACAAAATATTAAAGTTTAAACACCTACGCGATAATCCGAGTAATGTGAATATATTATGTTGTCAATTCTAAACCCTTAATTTAATACGTGCTTGAAGTTTCAATTCGAGAGTGGAACAGTCTACCCTACCGTACCGCAGGGACGAACGTCAAATGTTTGACAGGAAAGTAGGTAGAACAGTTTATACGGGAAAATGAAATTTTTGTTTTTGCAATTTTTCCAAATTTTCTCACCGTTTAAACCTTCCCAGCAGGGCTAGCATGGCAAGTGGACTATTTTGTCTTTCCACCTATCCGTGTTTTGTTTGGTGGAGCAGGCAAATTATAAGTAGAGTTTTTCGACAGTTAGAAACGCCCGCTGACTTTTAATCAATTCTTTTTTTTAACTTTTTAATACGAAACAAAATCAAAAGTCGGGGTTAAACTTCAAGCGTTTATATTGTTGTGTTGATCTCCTGTCAGTGGCAAAAAACAGGCAAATTATTTTGTCTTTCCCCCGGGGATAAGGCCATGCTAGCCCTGCTGGACTACGACAAACATTTCAAAACCAAAATCAGCTAAATCGGCCCAGCCGTTCTCGAGTTTTAGCGAGACTAACGAACAGCAATTGATTTTTATATATAAGACTAGCAGCCCGCCCCGGCTTCGCACGGGTAGAACATGCCTACAAAATTTGCATCAGTTTGTTGCATCAAATATAAAATATTAACATATTTAACAATCATCGTCATATTTCAACCAAGTTACACAAAACCTTAACGAATTATGCACCTAAACCTTCCTCATACACACTCTGGCTATTGGTAAAAACCGCATGATAATCCGTTCAGTAGCTTTTGAGATTATTGCGAACAGACAGACAGACGCAGTGATGGACTTTGTTTTATAATTAGAATATAACTTAGTTAAAAAAAAAAAAAGTACATGAATATTCTTAGGACATAATGGTAATTGTAATTATAAGTCAATAAACATTTATCTTTATTTATCTTTATCTATCTTATAATACTCACGTAGTGATATTGGACGGCCCTTTGGCGTAAAGGATAGTTACCCTGATTCTGACCCGACGGACGTTGGTTCTAATCTTAGCTATATACCTACCAATGAAAGTTTTATGTGCATTCATGAATCATGGGTTTTCGTACAGTGGTAGTGGGATCATTGAATCAAAATCAATCAAATCATGGGATCAAAGAAGGGGTATTATATGTTTAACGTGTGAATCTGTGTCTGTCTGTAGCATCTTAGCACCCAACCGGATGAACCGATTTTGATTTTATTATTGATATTTTTTTTTGTTGATGTCTTCATCGTGAGTGTTCTTATCTTTGATTCATGAAAATTCGTTCAATCGTTATAAAATTATGAGCTTTTTTCTAGTTCATTGCGCTATGAAATCAACTTTCATAGGTCTGATCAATTCGAAAATCTTCTTCTTCAACGATATTGTAAGAACATGGAAGCATTGACCTGATCCTGTACTCTACAGAATACTGAAATCCACACACCAACTTATAGCTCAGATTTTAAATGTCGTGTTTAGTCATTGGAATGCTTTTATTAAAAAGATTATTCATAGATCAGTCGGGGTGGTTTATATATAGATCATAATTATATTATACAATAGAATTTTATATCGTAAAAATATATTATTATACTATATTGACTTCAAATTGATTGTGATCGGTGGGGATCTACAGCATCGCTAAGCTTATAATAATATTTTCGTAGTAACTATGACCTAATCTGTGGTTTCACTGCAGATATTTTATTAATTTTGCGATGCGTGTATGTGAAATCCGTGATATCTTCTAGAGTTTTCATTTGAATTATATACTGTAAAGGACAATTTTAATCTATAATATGTGGCCAAGCTAATTAACGTAAATATTTGGATAAGGATTAATACTATATTGTTACGTGCGGGGTGGTATTAAAATGCCAATCCGATGAGATGAACGTTTATTTCCACTGAACACTAGGTTTTACAATGTTCCACAGTAGTTGTCCAAATCGTCTTGCACAATTATCAAAAGTCCGTTAACACACACTGAGGTCGTTGGTAATCACAATCACTGATTTCACTGTTCACAGTTCACAACACTAATTCACTGATAACACTTAACGATCAATTGGTCGCTATCCGCGCTTAGATAGTTACACTGTCGCTTCCAAAGAATGACTGACTCCACGCCGCGGTGCGACGCTTTAAATAGGACACTATAATTATTCTAGAAAATCCTCGATCAATAAAGAATAAAAATAACAGACAAACAAGCAATAAATCAAAAACAAAAGGGGCGGCTTTCCTTTGAACATCTGATGTAAACAACTTTATCATACATGCTAATTTGATCTCTAACTACTTATGAATAAGGTTCAATCTTAACTACAAAACTAGGTACATTGACTAGGGTCGGAATTCCAGAAAGGTTACTTTTATGACGGTCGGGTCGGGTGTTTATAGCCCCTAATTAGTCTATTCTTTCCCACGCTATTTTTGTTCGAGAAGCTTGGCGAAAAATCGCGACTCGACGACGCGATGTAACTATATACTTGAAAATAGCCTTGGAATTTATGTAATATTTTTTAACAAAAAATTAAAGATTAAAATGGTTACTGCGAGGCAACCTTAAGAGATAGATATATGCTGTCGCGGACTTTTTTGTAGGTCTTATTAAGTTGTAAAACTCTTCTTTAGAAAATATTCTTCCATCTATTTTCAATTGAGCAGCGTTCGTAAGAAACGTGTTTTTTCGACCGTTTTTTAGTCGACTTAAGTTGCAAATTAGGTCTCCACAAATGTACCTTTGATTTAAACGGGATAATATATAGCCTATTTTCATTCCCAAAGTCCTTTCTATATATTAGTGAAAGAATTTTTTAAATCGGTCCAGTAATATTTGAGCCAAATCATTACAAAGTCAAAGTCAAAGTCAAAGCATTTATTCAGTATATGGGCAAATTAAAAATTTGCACTTACACACGTCAAATAACATTAAACAGATCATATTCAATAAAAACTATTATAGATATAACAGAAACATAACTTATTGCTTTGAATTTACAAAAAAAAACAAAGGTATTGAGCCATTCAGCTTATTCCAGATTACAAACATACAAAAATACAAATGTTCTCTCTTTATAATATTAGTATAGAAGAAGAGTTGTCGAAATCATATAGACAGTTTCATAGATTAGAGAGAGACATAGAAACGTCACGTATTTATAATATCGCTATAGAAAGAGAGAGCCGAGGTGTGCATCTCACTCGTTACACTGATATTCATATTCATTTATTTCATAAAACCAATTTACATGTCAAATTTCATAATCATAGTTAAATTTGTAGCATTGTAAAAATTAAATAATAAAAATTAAATAAAAATCCATAACAACGTTTTTTGCACTTCGCAAATTCATCAAAGCTATAAAAAGAGTTCTCAATAAGCCATCGTCGTAGTCTACATTTAAAGCAACTTAGGCTAACCACGCCCATCACGTGGTCCGGTAGGTCGATGTACACTGTCGGAGCCACGACGTGTGTGAGCTTCGAGGACTTGGCAAGCCTTCGACTCACCCCAGTAAGCTTACCGGCATTTCGTGTATTGTACTTATGTACTGCGCGTTACGAGACATGGTACATTAACGCTCACATGCGCTGCCACTTGCTTTATCACGAGGGATGGTAGCGTGAGGATGCGTAGGCTTTTAAAATACGGTCTTGCAGACTCATCCTGTGGTATTCGCACGATAGCCTTTTTTTTTTAAATATATTACCAGACCTGTTGGTAAGTGATGATGCGGTCGAAAATGGTAAGCACGATAGGCCTAGAATGGGAACTGGCTCTCAAGGATAGCTGCCGGAACACATTAGATGTTTGGTGACAGATTTTTCTAACTTGAGGGTGGTAGCTGGCACCTGGCCAGCGCATGGTGGTAGGACACTAGATAGTGTCCTACCACCATGCGGGGTTGTTGGTTTCTTAACGATGTTTTTCCTTCACCGGAGGGCCACTGTGAGAAGCGCACATACATTTTTTGATAGAAAAATCCATTGGGTCACGGCGGTTTGAACTCGGTACCACGGCATCAAAGCCGACCGTTCTCCCGATTACACCACCGGGCCCTCCTGATACACCTAACTAAATGTTTACCATCAAATAATTTAGATAGTTTAAAAACTAAAACAACCGACTTCCGTGCCCCACGAGTCAATTTCAGTACCGAGTTTGAGACGTTTATCGTCATATCTCTGGAGATACTTATAAGATCTCGATGAAATTACAATGGGACCAACTCGGAAACATACCCTACCGATTAAAAAAATAATAATTCGAATCGGTTCACAATTGACGGAGTAATCGCGTAAAATACATACAAAAAAACTGTGCCTCGCGCCTTCGCACAAGTTACAAAATCCATACTTCTGTACTGATATTATCAAAACGTTTGTAACTCTGTCACTCTGTCTGTTTGTTACCTGATCACGCCTGAATGGACGATCCGAACTTACTGACATTTAACAAGGAGATACTTTAAAGCATGAGGATAAACATACTAAATTCTCGGTGCACGTGAACGAAGTCGCGGGTATCAGCTAGTATCCTATACATGTTAATCTTATCAGTTATTAACTATCCGTGTACTAAATTTCATCTGCATGTGTTCAGTTTTTTAGCGTGATGAAGTAACGAATATATACATTTGCATACAACATGCATTTTGCAAAATTATCAAGTAATATGTCCTATATACTTTCGTTATTAATGTTGCTATTAATGGTTTGTTCTAACCCTTTCGTAAACGTACTAATTAAGTAAGTAATTGATATTTCAATTTATTATAATAAGGAAATACTTTCTGATACATACAACTTAGTACTGCTTCAGTTCTGAAAACTAGTTCCAAGATGAACCACTAGATGGCGTTATATACCGTTAAAACACACATGCGTTTCGATCTTGTGCTTGGGAGCCCTCGTACTAGGAGCTCGTTAGCGTTGTAACATACATACATACAAAAAAATCTGTTTTTGGATTGAAGACTTGCTATCAGCAAGTCTTTATTTATTATAGACAAAGACGATAAAATTAAATTTACATAATTAATTACAAGCATTAGCGTAGCGATAATATGTGTAATTAATTTAGTTCTAATAATTATGTTCATTTTGTGTGTTTTTGCAACGATAACTCATTTAATTAAATGATTATATGCAAAAAGTAACATAATATATACTAACTATTATATGCATGTAGTAGGATATCTCCGCGGTGATCCTTTTATAAAATTCATCGAAACTGAATTTCATACTAAGTATTTTTAGTAAGTATCTCCAAAGATATAAAGATAAATTTTTGAAACTTCACTGAAAATGAACCGATTTCAATTATTATTTTATTCATGAGATATATCTATGTCCCAGATGTGGCCTTTTAGTAAATTTTATCAAGATCTGATAATAGATATCTCGAGAATCTCCAGAGATATGAAGATTATCACTTTAAACTTCGACATGTAAATGAATCGCGCGGTTCTGATGTTGGATTCAGATTTTTAAACAATGTAAATTATTATACATATTATCAAATACGATTCACTTACAAAATATATAAATCTAAATTTGTCTGTGCTGATATCTACAAAATATTAACGCTTACGTTGTAACAATTTGTATTAATGTCGCAATCTGGTTTCTCTGCAAATACTTCCTGGTGGTAGGTAACGTGGAGCACAGTGTCGGCCGTCATTCATTACTTTTGTTATTACAAAGTAAGCGGTTATTACATTACATGTTTTTTTAATACGCTTTTATTAGCTTCAGACGTATGTATGTTAGTATGTAACGGAATCTTTGAACATGATTTTAACCCCCCTTCAAAACGTCGGATTAACTCGAAATTTGGCATACTTATTAAGGACCGATGACAATTCAATATTTTAAACATTTTGACCCGTTATCCTTACTAGGATAATCAGGATTACGCTTGTAAAAAAAATTCGACTAAAAAATGAATAATAAATAATAGTTTAAAAAAACTAAAAAAATACGCTTTTATAGAAAATCCTACTTAAAAATAGAAAATAAAATTTAATAAATTTGAATTAAAAATAGTGTAAGAAAAAATGATTTTATTGTAAAAAAAGCGTGGGGTGCTTTTCAGGATATTATCAAAATATCCCTTCTAGTCATATCTGTTCATAAAATATTTGGAACTATTGATACCATGCACCCCACGCTTTTTTTTACAATAAAATCATTTTTTCTTACACTATTTTTAATTTAAATTTATTAAAATTTATTTTCTATTTTTTAGTTGGATTTTCTATAAAAGCGTATTTTTTTAGTTTTTTTAAACTATTATTTATTTTTTTAAAGCTTACTAGCGATTAGGGTTGCATATAACTAGTATCCTTGTTAAACCCTCCAACTAACCTGAATATGCTTGTGTCTGGAGTGGGTTCACGTGCAATGGGTGGGGATCGAATTCACGATCTCTCGATCACCAGGCCAACGCCTTAGCCATTGGGGTATCGGCGCTTATTTAATGCATACATGAATACATAAAATCACGCCTTTTTCCCGTTGGGGTAGGCAGAGATTACTTCTGTCCACATGCTACGATCCTGACATACCTCTTTCGCTTCTTCCACTGTCACGTGCTCCTTCATACATGCTCGCCGGTTATATACTTACTTACGGTACGGTGCCGGTACTTTTGACTTAGCCTTTCTTTAAAACGTCTCCGATCTGATCCGTCGTGATACGTCGTGATAGGTCGGCATCTACCGGCCGGCCCATTCACACTCGTCTCATAAATCTGTTTCGTCAATCTTCCTTCATCCATCCTCTCTGGATGTTCAAACCATCTAAGAAAAATGCGAGGATGGTCTCACGACCGCGACGTGACGTGCTGCGAATAGATGGTCTCACTGTTACACACCGGCGGTGACAATTAAACATGTGAATAGACAATTAGCAACGTTCTGTCAATGATTACAGTAGTGGTGTCACGTTGTACTGCACGCAGGTACAACGTTGTACGCTTGTTGTGTGCTCTGCTCTACACACGCGACGTCGGGACACCACCACCGCTAAATCCATTACCATTAAAGAAACATTTGAAGTTTGGATCATGAATCATTTGGATCTTGAATATTTTTTATATATATCATACGGGCTAGCGTTTGACCATCATCTTACTCGTTAGTGAGTGATGATGCGGTCGAAGATGGCATAAACTATAACATAAGTTACGTTTTATGTCGATAAAGAATTTAATCGAATCATATGCAATGTGACTGTAAGATCCTCGATAGAGTTAACTTGGTTAAATATCTAGGTATATCTAAGACAATCTTCATTGTTGTGGTAAGAGCGCAGCGATCAGTAATAAAACTGACGTTGAAGAAACTATTCAAAGTGATAGAATACCTCGCTACACTACAACATTACCATGAATAAAAGGTATGAGTATGGTTCAGATGTGGTGTCTGTACGTGTAGGTGACGGTGCACTCCGCGGAGAAGGCGGACCAGATCCTGGAGTTCAAGAAGTCCAGCTCGCAGATCGGGGAGGCCATGCAGCAGCGACGCCACCCGGACGATGCAGACTCCGCGGACAGGGCCCCGGACCTCACTGCTCTAGGTACGTACCTACTCTACTGTCGAGCCTATGTCTACTGCTCGTGCTCCTTCCTTTGGCATGTATGTACTCCATTTGAAGTTCTGATGTCTGGGCAATAGGTTCAAATCGTAAGGCACAACACATCGAACTATACCCGCATCATCGAGGTAATCGGACAGACTGATCACCGCGTCGTTTTATCGACAGGTTTGAGTCCGCGCGACGAAACGTCGGCTGAGAAGATAGTAGAGACACTGAACATAGCCATGATGCGACACCGGCGACGCTCGCTGCTCGGGGCGGCGCACGAGCCGGCCGACGAGCCGCCCGCGCCCGCCGCGCCCAGGTGAGTGCGCTCTGTGCTGCGACACGTGCGGCGTGCGCGCGGCCGGCCCACGACGCGCCTGTCGCGTGACACCACGACCTAACAGACGTGTATGTTCCAGACCCTCGCACGCGCGCAGCACGAGCGCGCGCTCCCCCCCCGCGCTGCCCGTGCTGCGCGCCGTGCCCCGCGCGCCGCCCGGCGCCGCCTCCCCGCTCCGACACACCCGGCACATAGACGCCACGCAGGTAACCGCTAGCCTCAGTGCCCTGGCAGCCCACTAGGAGCTCATCTGCTAGACACGTTACAACATGTAGGACGAGTTTCACCGGTTCATAGTGTGACCCATATTAAAGTTGCTTTTTATCTGTCGAATAAGTTAATTGTTATATAAATATTAACGGATTCATAAAAATGCGTTGGAAATTATTGCTTCATATTTCAGAGTGCGTGTCTTCCGAATGGACGAATTAATTTCACCGTCCGTCTTCTTTTAACTTATTACCAGAGGCAGACATGTGCCGTCGTACATGGTGGATATTTCATCCTGTCGAACGAAGCGCTCTCTTTGCATCCACATCACACGCACGGCGAAGTAATGAAATTCGTTCCTTGAGTTTGTTTTTTACGGCTAACTAAAGCTAGCTAAAGTGTTCGGTCGCTATTTAACCTGATAGTGAGTGAGGACGCGGTCGATCGAAATCTCGAGTGAACAGGAATCTTCTAAACATCAAATTAAATCTAAAACATCTCGTTGCGTCCAGTTAAGTCGCGAACTTCAGAGTGTGTACGCTAACATTTCGATACGGAATTATGAAATGGTCGCGCGTTGGTACGCTCCATCTGGACGCAATGGTCGCGCGTGTTACGCACGAGACAAACGCGGCGAAGGCGCCCCTTCTGACCAAGCTCTAAATGTAACTGGAGCTACCGATACGAGTAGCAGTATATATGTGTGTCAGATCTCGGTCCCGCTGCGTCACATCACGAAGCACGACATCCGCGTGATCCCGTCCGAGCGGCGCGAGCTGCCCGCCATCAACACGGAGCCGGCCCCCGCCCCCGCGCCCGCCCCCGCGCCCGCCCCCGCGCCCGCCCCCGACATCGTGGTGGGCGCGCTGTCTCCCACCAGCGCCGTGCGCGGCATCTTCCCCACCTCCAAGTCGAGGAGCTTGAAGAAGAAGAGTTCTATTTTAGCCAGTAAGTTTTTATATCTTTAATTACGTTGTTATATCTTTAATTACGTTGTTATAGTTTTTGATGTCGGACTATCACTTTATCTCATGTTAGGTGACGACTATTATATAAGCTGTGACCTTCATCACAATCGAACTGGTATTTGTGTAGCACGTACAGAATTACATGTGCAAGTATCGCAGATCCATTTAAATAATTATCAACAATCACGCACATCAAACTCGACATTAGAAATTCGTGTTTTCATGTAGAATAGAATAGAATGGAATGTTCTTTATTGCAGTAACTGTGTCAAGTAAGTACATGGGTACAAACAAGGTCTTATGTTAGATGTCTTATATTACATGGGTACAAACAAGGTCTTATGTTAGATGCGTTTCAACAGTGTTTCCCATTTCGGGCGTGCAATTTGTTTTTAATTCCATTGTGTTTACGTAGCATAAGAGTGAGTACCGCATCTACCTTTTTATATCGATGTGTCAGACGGAGGATACATTTGGGTGCTCGATTGCTTGTTTGTTGGTAAACAATATAATTGCACAGAAAAGATAATAATACTACGTATAGAACGGACACTCTGTGCCCCCCACCAATCGGGGCTTCCTCACCTCACGACCGATTCTGGACTGTCGAGGCGCCAGTCTGAGCAAGGACGCTACACGCGTACGACGTACGACTATAGAACAATTCAACTCACGGTAAGAATAACAACTTCATTCATTTATGCTGAGACCAGTAGACACCGGAGGTTCACATTTACGTAGGTATTTATTAAACACTAATATCAGTATACCTACTCGTACCTACATATTAGTATTTTAGAATGCATTTTCATAAATGAAACAACGATGTATACTCGTGCGTCAATAAGGCTTAGTTTGTAAAATATTTAAAATCTTTCACATTTAAACATTTTTATAACACAGCAATTAGGAACTCGATGTACGTAGTATTTACACGACGACGACGCAGCACTGCACCGAGTCACAGAGTAAATAATAATACAAGTAACCGAGTGCGAGATAGAGTACAGACGTCTATACACTTGATAATGTGGTTTATTGTGCTGTTTACTGCTGTTTATCATGCAAACGTAACATCGATAGGAGTTTTTATAGATTCTCTAAGGATAAAACGAGGTAAGTAGCTAGATACCTAGTTCTTTGTAACTTACACGAAGTATGTGCGGTTGATATATATATACAGTGTGGAAATTAAACTCAGGCCCTGGAGGGAAACTACTTTAAATCCTTAAGCTAGCTCATTTTACTTAAAGGAGACATTCCTTTATTTTTGAAAAGAAACAAATCTGCATTAAAAGATTTTTTAAAACTCGCTTGCTTCGCCCGGGACTCGAACCAACTAAAATTAAAAAAAATAAACACTCTTTATTTTAATATACCAATCGGTAGTATTAATATTCAGGATAAAGTTTCTCTAACAAACATTAGGTCTTAAAAATAAAAATAATCGTTAAATCTAACATCAACTTTATTTTACTATCAATTTTGTAACACTTAATATTATTGTCCCGCATTGCAAACAAAGTCAAACGTTCCATTTTTAAACTTCTCCACTGAACGCCTCGGATCATGTAAGAAGGAAATGTGCATAGAGGTATTACCACCATTGAACAATTTTCTTATCGAAGATTTCAACAAGGTACTTAACGATAAATTAGCAAGCGTGTACTTCATACGAAGTCTTTGAGTGTTGGAGAGATAACAGAACTGTTACGTGTCTTTTACTTGTTAAAAGTGAACAGTAACCAAACATTTTTTAGAGAAACTTTATCCTGAATATTAATACTACCGATTAGTATAATAAAATAAAGGGTAATTATTTTTTTTAATTTTAGTTGGTTCGAGTCCCGGGCGAAGCAAGCGAGTTTAAAAAAAATCTTTTAATGCCGATTTGTTTCTTTTCAAATATAAAGGAATGTCTCCTTTAAGTAAAATGAGCTAGCTTAAGGATTTAAAGTAGTTTCCCTCCAGGGCCTGAGTTTAATTTCCACACTGTATATTGATAGATATTTGCTATCTATTGTCTTCTTTAGTTATATGTATAACTTTTTCAAATCCAGAAACTTGTCCCTAACTAACTCACACTATTCAAGTAACGTACAGCGCAACATAAAAGAGTAGAAATTAATTATTTAAGAACTAACTAGTCACTCTTACAGGCAACACCAAAACATTAGTATTTATTGCGCGACTACTGATTTTGATACTTGTTTTTACTCATTGAATAATGCAAGTAAGAAATAAGATTATAAATAAATAAAGAAGAATTTGTATAGAAATAATATATATATATAAAATTTATATAGATACTATAACACTTATATAGATATTTATAGATAAAAAATCATGTCTTGCAAATCTTATATTTGCAAAAATAATACAAGTATCAAAAACGTTTGTTTCTAACTAACTGTGTTGCTACATACAAGATACATGTTGTTATTTATTTATTTATTATTTATTTTTTTAACTATGGTTGTATGCTATGCATTGTACCACCGTGTTTTTATGCTTTAAATTCTGTCCATCCTAAGGTTGTCTGGAAGAGATCGCTTCAAACGATAAGACCGCCCATTGTACTATCCTAGTTAAGTTTTCTTTGACATTTTGTGTCTCTATACTGTACCGGTGTACAATAAAGAGTTTTTCTATTCTATTCTATTCTATACAAAAGCAATAGTGGCGCCCTCATTTATTGTCAACTCTTTTATTTCGCACTGTAGGTAATCAAATGTAAATTTAGAAGATTTTGGTTTGCAAAAACTGTCGCAACTGTTTCACTCGCACGCGAGCGTATCCGTGGATTATCGGTCTTCGTTCGCAGCGAGACAAGACGTGTCTTTTGTAACAGTGTATCGCGTAGAGTAAATGGAAATAATTTCTTTTTCTATGCTTTTGGAACCATAGCGACTACTTTTGCAAGTTTAAACCGACTTTGAAAAGGAAGTAATTATTAAGTTCTATAACAAGTAATTATGATGATATGTACCTATGTACTTATATGATTTGTGTATACATGTTCGCAAATATTTTGTATCGATTTTGACAATTCTTATTTCAATTTGTAAACGCGTGCGCGTGTAGAAAAACGGCATGTGTGTAGTGTGTGTGTAATAGGTCGTTAAAACGCGGCTTTGTATGGGGATTTTCGTCGAATGTCCGGGTTTGATAATGGTCACAACTAATAATCATGCATACGTTACATACTTTCTAGACCTGTGTCGATCGTGATTGATCGAATCTTTTTGATTTGATCGCGACCGGTACATGAGTGACCGAATCATGGATCTCTAAAAGATTCGATCTTATTTGATTCGGTCTCGAATATCAGTCTCGTGTCTCGTGATCGAATGCTTAGTCTGAATGTTGCAAAACGATTGAATGTCTAAGTTATTATTAATTACGACACTTTACAAACAGGCGACATGTTCATGAGATCAAACATAGGTATGTGTTTACATCATGACAAATAACATTAATATCATGATTCTAACCATCATCCGTTCAGTTCAGCATTTTTTATTCGGTCATATACTCATACAATACAACAAAGTACAATTTCGATCATTTGGGTCGCAGTTCGTTTGTACTTTGTAGCACAAACAAACGAACTGCGACCCGCGACCGAAATTATCGAATCTTTTAGACCCGATTACTATATAAGTCGGTCACGAACCACCCGGGTCACGACAAATGAATGATCGACACAGGTCTAATATTCTCATTAAGCGTTATCAACTGCTGGTAATTAACAGAATTCACATAACGCTCTTCATAAATACTTAGGTCCGTGGACCTTTATTCGACTTTTACTAGCCATTTCATCCCGGAAGACTTAACTCTTTTAACAAAGACAGTGTCTTTGCAATTTCGTCTAAACAAACGATAGCGTGTTTTATCGGTATACAACACCATCTAGTGACAATATAAAGAACCACTCTTACTGTAGTCATACTAATAAGTATTCTGTGCTGTAGTGTAGTCTGCTGTAGCTGGCACTTGTGAGCAAACAGTATTGTTCTATTGTTTATTCTGTGACAATATGTAGTTATTTTGCGTTCGTAAAAATATTGTAACTGTTGTCTGTGTTGTCTTTTATTTCATTTCCGATATATATAATACTAGCAGGCCGCCCCGGCTTCGCACGGGTAGAACATATATGCCTACAAAATTTGCATCAGTTTGTTGCATCGAATATAAAATATGAACATATTTAACAACCATCGTCATATTTCATCCAATTTATACAAAACCTTAACGAATTATGCACCTAAACCTTCCTCATAAACACTCTGGCTATTGGTGAAAACCGCATGATAATCCGTTCAGTAGCTATTGAGATTATTGCGAACAGACAGACAGACGCAGTGATGAACTTTGTTTTATAATACTTACGTATTGATATTGGATGGCCCTTTGGCGTAAATGATAGTTACCCTGATTCTGACCCGACAGTCGTTGGTTCTAATCCTAGCTGTATGAACCAATGAAAGTTTTATGTGCATTCATGAATTAAGAATTTTCGTACAGTGGTAGTGGAATCATTAAATCTACCAAGAAGTAGCTTACCACCAAGGAGTACATCTGCCGCCGTAACCTTACGGCGTTCCCCGACGCAAAATGTAGGGGTAATATACGTTTAACGTGTGTATCTGTGTGTCTGTCTGTAGCATCTTAGCACCTAACCGGATGAACCGATTTTGTTTTTATTATTGAAAGTTTTTTTTTTTGTTTGATAGATGTCTTCATCGAGAGTTTTCTTAGCTTTGATTCATGAAAATTCGTTCAATCGTTATAAAATTATGAGCTTTTTTCTAGTTAATTGCGCTATGATCCACTTTGATAATCCACTTTCATAGGTCTGATCAATTCGAAAATCTTCTTCTTCAACGATATTGTAAGAACATGGAAGCCTCCTGGACTCTACAGAATACTCAAATCCTCACCAACTTACAGCTCAGATTTTAAATGTCGTGTTTAGAGTCATTGGAAAAAGCTATTATACATAGATCAGTCGGGGTGGTTTAAAATATTATATTATATTATTATATATATAGATGAATATTATTTTATACAATAGATCATATTATTATACTATATTGACTTCAAATTGATTGTGATCGGTGGGGATCTACAGCATAGCTAAGGTTATAATAATATTTTCGTAGTAACTATGACCTAATCTGTGGTTTCACTGCAAATATTTTATTAATTTTGCGATGCGTGTTTGTGAAATTCGTGATATCTTCTAGAGTTTTCATTTGAATTATATACTGTAAAGGACAATTTTAATCTATAATATGTGGCCAAGCTAATTAACGTAATTATTTGGATAAGGATTAATACTATATACTTGAAAATAGCCTTGGAAGTTATGTAATATTTTTTAACAAAAAATTTTTCAACAAAAAAATTTAAGATTAAAATGGTTACTGTGAGTCAACCTTAAGAGATAGACATATGCTGTAGCGGACTTTTTTGCAGGTCTTATTAAGTTGTACATCTCTTGCATAGAAAATATTCTTCTATCTATTTTCAATTAAGCAGCGTTCGTAAGAAACGTGTTTTTTCGACCGTTTATTTGCCGACTTAGGTTGCAAATTAGGTCTGCACGAATGTACCTTTGATTTAAACGGGATAATATATAGCCTATTTTCATTACGAAAGTCCATTCTATGTATTAGTGAAAGATTTTTTTTAATCGTTTCAGTAGTTTTTGAGCTTACTCATTACAAACATACAAAAATACAAAAATACAAAAGTACAAATGTTCTCTCTTTATAATATTAGTATAGATATAGCCGAGTATGACAAAACAAAAAGAGGGTTATAATATGAACAGGCTAGGTATGTGCGTTGTCTGAGTGTATATGCGTACTTTACTGTGGTTGTCCGGTTGAGTATTCTTTCAACCGACTTCTAAAAAGGAGAAGGTTCTCAATTCACCTGTGTTTTTCTTGTGTTAATCTTACGCGAAGGGTACATTTCCAAGGTCCAATTGTAATTTCATCGCGATCTGAGAAGTATCTCCAGATATATGGAGATAAACACCTCAAACTTAGGACTGAAAACGACTAGTGCGGCATTTGATGTCGTTTTTTTTTTCCTTTTGTAAACGATCTAATTTAGGCAGATGTGAAGATTTTATAGCGCCAGCGCTAACATATGGTATGACTTACGCCTTTACCATTAGCATACTTCATTTTTATTGGAAACAAACTAGCATTTTTTTTCTTTTTTTAGGGTTTTGAACCCAAAGGGTACCAACGGAACCATATTACTGAGAATACGCTGTCCGTCTGTCTGCATGTCTGTCTGTCTGCATGTCCGTCTGTCCGTCTGTCGCCAGGCTGTATCTTATGAACCGTGATAGTTAGACAGTTGAAATGTACATAGATGATGTATTTCTGTTGACGCTATAACAATAAATATAAATAAAACAAATACTATGTAACGGTATTTCGCCTACGGGTCTTAATGTAAAATTATTAGTAGGCGAATCGTTAACAACAATATTTATTTAAGTAAGTTCACAAGGCCTGGTCATACTTCCACAGGATGATAGCACTAGCACTTCCCTTTGTAGTCCTGAGGCAGTCGGGAGCACGTGGCGATGAATCGCTGTAGGTGCACGTTAGACACGCGGGAAATACGTCCCGGGCTTCGGACCCTGGAAATATCCATCCACCTCCTTATAATTTGTACTAATCGTAAACCGTCTGATTGTGGCCTCATACGAGGGAAGCGCTTAATGAGAAGGTGTGTGAGGATTCCACAATCAGACGGAGTTGACACGAATAAAATTGAAATAAGACGGTTAACTATGGAAGACAAGAGTATAATATCGAGATGGGTGAGAACAACAATAAGAACAGACAATGAATGTTTGAATGAATGAGCAAGCAGGCGTATGACTACATGCCGCCTGTCGATGTTTCACATAAACCATAATATTTGTTCAACACTTACCGGTTAACGGGCGCTGGCACTGAATTTAAGTTATGCACTTATGTGCTTTTTTAAAACGATTCCTGTAGATGCTATCTTAAATCACTTGGAATACATTATTTCATAATGCTAATGTAGGTACCTAGTACTGATAAAAGAATGGCGGGAAGCGAGGAGCGCAAGAACTAATCTACGTATAAAATATAAGAGGAAAAGTAACTGCGTTATAAAAATGACCCAACAAAAGTCGTGTTCCAGTAGGCGGGGATTAAAAGTCGTGTTTAGCGCGTCATCAGTCAACATTTGTCTTGCTAGCGAGCACATCTCAAATTTTCTTTTAGTTTTTCATTGTGAATCATCATGTGTGATGAAGTGGTGCAAGAACCATACACGATTGAAATGTCCAGGTATCACTTTTCACTAGTAAATAGTATCAAAATTATAGTTATATTCAAAGATGTTCAAATACTATATCAAACCGAGATGGTCAATACTATGCAAAATGAAATAAGTAAATTTTTGACCTAATTTAGTTTTTTTTTCTCGATGAAATATTGAAATGAAATCAATAAAATGTAGATATTTTTGTAGCAGTAATGTAACGAAAATTTGCCTATTTTATATTTATTTATTATATGTTATTATTATTTTATTTGTATTATAGGTATACTATAATTATTTGATTTTTTATGTTTTTACTATTAGTATTATAGTTTTAACCGACTTCACAAAAAGGAGGAGGTTCTCAATTCGACTGTACTAGTGGATATTTTCACTATCGCGGCATGTGAAGTCGGTTTTTTTCGTTTCGTAAACGATCTTAAATTATTTCATTTTGTTTTCATTTAATTTCCCTGTCGATCCAATTCTTCAAAATAAATGGATAGCTGCAGTTAGGCTAGAAATGCAATGACTGGATGTCTAAATAATTTATGTTCGTACAAAACGAAAAACCGACTTCACATTCCACGATAGTCTAAGCAGCCAGTATCCATAATCATGTCTTCAAGATATACAGATTTGTCTAAATTGTTTATCTACATATCTCCGGAGATAACTATCAGATCTCGATAAAAATTGAATAGGACCAAACGGAAGGCATAATCTTTCTAACAAAAAAAGTATTTTTTCTATTCGGTTAAGTTTTGACGGAGTTCCAAGGTAACAAACATAAAAAAAACTGTCGTATTGAGAACCTCTTTCTTTTTAGTGAAATCGGTTTAAAAACCAGCAGAGTATGCTCCATTCATTTTGACGATGATGAATTTTTCAAAATCCGTCTTCACTACATAGCAAAGAAAGATTATGTTTTGATGTCTTCCAGACAAAAACTAAATAAATTAACCATATTTCGCGGCATATAAAAGTTCATTGAAAAGTAAACCCAAAAAAAAAAAAAAATACATTGTACAATAATATTGTTTTATTAATGGCTTAGTCCGGTCCACTTATTGCATAACATCGTCCACATCGACAGTCTGACTGAACTGTCATAGACTGAATGAGTGACCACAGAGTACCGAATCACTCTACTACGTTATTAGAGTTGGCACTTCCCTACATTATTGATACCCGAATTATGAAAGCACTGAGTAGCCAACCTAACAACGGAAAGTATTATTTACATAGTAACTATTATATAATCTGTGGTATTATGCTTATAAATTATTTTTTTGTAGTGTTGGTTGGTACAAAGTACGTTCATAATTGTAATTTATTTAATTATGTATGCAGTAACGCGGGACTGTGAGTGACTGCTAACTGACTCTAACTGGCGCAAACCAATCCCTACTTTCGTTCCGAATTTGAATCACCAATCACCAAGCATATCCATTTGTAACTTCGGAAGTGATCTTTATTTTGAATTTCGTCGTTTTGGTTTGAAGGAGGGCCACTTTTTGTGTGGAAGTTGTTCTGAATTAGAGTTCTTCTTATATTTTATTCGCAGGGTTTAATAGATGGTTTAACATGGAATCGTGTTCATCTGAATGAAAATAAAAGACGGAGAAGGAGATAGCAAATTTTACTCAAAGGAAACGTCCTTTTATTGTTTAAAAGACACAAATCTGCATTGCCGTGTCTAGTGGTAGGTGTCACTACCTTGACGCCACGACCGAAACTTAAATGCGTCGGTTTGTTCTTCGCTTTAGTGAAGATTGTGTGGTAACAGAACGTCGGTCAGTGCCGTGCCGGGCGGTGTGCGCGCGCGGCGCGGGCGGCAGCGTGTGGCAGCGCGTGAAGGCGCGCTCACAGCACGCGCAGCCGCGCTGGGTGCCGCGCCACCTGCTGCTCACACACAACCTGCTGTACGCGTACCGGACACCCGAGGTACGCATACTGACACTGATAAACAAGCACTCATAACAAGTAACCAGGCTTAAAGCTTGCCAAGAGGCTCCAATGCATTGAGTTTTTGGAGCATCTTGCTTGCTATCTCGTCATAGTTCTTTCATTATGTCTCTTCCTAATAGCCTCCATCTTTTCTAGCTGTCACTTTGCGGAACAGTCCCAGAGGTGAGAGCTGCGGTGCAATGTGCCTTGTCATTGCTAACGTCTAATAGAGGGAGATGCAGCTAGACAGTTATATAACTCCATCTCTTATCTTAACGACGATCATCGGTCGAAATTCATCGCTATTCATGTAGAGACTGGGAGAGGCCTACGTCCGGCAGTGGACTGACACCGGCTGATGATGATTATAGAAAAAACACCTCGAAACTTGTAATTGAAAATAAACCGATTTTTATTATTATGTTGTTTGTGCATGAGAAGGGCATATCTTAAGTGTGGCCCTCTTATAAAATGTATCGAGATCTGATGTGTATCTTTGGAGACATGGAAAGAAACACTTTAAACGTGCCACTGGAAATGACTCGCGTGGCATCCGGAGTCGGTTCTTTGGCTTCTAAACGATATAAATATTGTAGGCTAGTTGCAGCTGCAACAGCTCTTCAATTCTATTCTCTTCACTGGTAGAACTCCACAGGCATGAAACAGAAGCATGGCGGTTTTGTTTTAAAAAAAGGAGATAAAGCCATATTGAAAAACTATTCGCCCGATTTCGCTTCTGAGCCATGTCAACAAGCTGTTTTCAAGGGTCATCACGAACCGTCTTGGGCGAAGACTTGACGAGTTTCAACCTCCGAAACAGGCCGGGTTTTGAAGCGGTTACGGCACCATAGACCACATCCACACGGTGCGGCAGATTGTACAGAAACCAGAAGAGTACAAACGCCCCCTGTGCTTAGCATTTGTGGACCATAGTCCATAGTCCTTCTCATAAGAAGGCCTTCGACTCAACCGAAACCTGGTCTGTTCTGGAGTTTTGTTGTATTAGTTAGCGGCATAGTATAGTGTAATAGACAGTGGAGGGCGGTGTCTGTCCGCAGTGCTCGAAGGCGGACTGCATGATCTACCTGGAGGGGTGCACGGTGTGCGCGGCCGGCGAGGTGAAGTCGCGCGCGCACTGCTTCAAGGTGTACCACACGGGCAGCGCCTTCTACTTCGCGTGCGAGTCGCGCGACGCCATGCTGGCCTGGATCCAGCTCATACACCGCGCCACGCTGCTGCCCTCTCTCCTGTCGCACGTGAGTCATCTTCTCTTATGTCCCCTGCTGTCCGAAGGACCGCTCAGACACGCAGTGGGGCACCTCCAAATTGTTCCAAACTTCTCTATCTTATAGATTTAAAATCGGGAATTTAACGTGACTTACGCCATGTCGATATAGCGATCGACACATGTTTCGGCCTCATCCGGAGGCCTTCTTCAGGATCTTGAGTGCGGGGCGCTCGCCGACGCGTCCAGCCTCGCCACCACCGCCGCCACCGCCGCCGCCCGCTCCGTCCGCCCGCACTGCACGAACAGCGGCCCGCAGTGCGAGGCTGGACGCGTCGGCGAGCGCCCCGCACTCAAGATCCTGAAGAAGGCCTTCGGATGAAGCCGAAACATATGTCGATCGCTATATCGACATGGCGTAAGTCACGTTAATTCCCGTTTTTAAATCTATAAGTTTAAAATGAACGTGAGTTCTTATAATAAAACTTATCTATAATTTAAGAGTTCTCGTCAAATACCGATCTCAGAGGTTCGATGTTGGAGGAATCAAGAATCAAAGCATTTATTCAGTACTAGCTGGCCCGGCGAACTTCGTACCACCTAACAGACAATGAATGTCGTAGTACCTTTTACATGAACTTGTTTTAGGTTTTTTTGAACGTAATAAATGAATACAAAAGAGATATTAAGTTTATTAATGTATTATGGCAATCCATATATAGAATAAAAATTGGTAAAAATGGTTTTTGGAAATATAAACTTTTTTAAGTTGCTTGTAAGCATACATTTCTGAACGCACGCATATTTTACAATCAATAAATATGTCAAACAATTATCATTACTGACAATATTTGACATTTTTAAAATCTACATGACTTGAATTCACAAAAACTTGAAGAATTTTTACTTGACACGGGCTAAATACACTGATCGTGTGGAGCGATAATTATACTAAAAAAACGCGATATTCCGAATATTGTAATGCTATCCACACATGGGAAGAATCTTTATACTTGACACTGGCTAAATACACTAATCGTGTGGAGCTATAATTATAAAAAAAAACGGCGGGATAAACAATTGAACATCAAATAATCGGCAGTTTTTAAAACCAGGAACATTTTGGCAAAATATTTATTCTTATATAATTTTTTTAGGTCAATTATTCATTGTTTTTAATACTTATTATCCTATTCCTGACAAAGACAATTCCAATAATATCGTTTAAAAACTAAAAAACAACCGACTTCAATGCCGCGCTATTCATTTTCAGTACCAATTTTGAGATGTTTATCTCAATATCTCTGGAGATACTTATCATACCTCGATAAAATTACCATGGTACCACACTTGGGATATCTCCTTTCGAACAAAAAAAGAATAATCGAAATCGGTTCATAAACGACGAAGTTATCCGCGAACAAACATAAAAAAAAAAAAAAATATATATATACGGTCGAATTGAGAAACCTCCTCCTTTTTTTGAAGTCGGTTAAAAATACAAAAATCATTAAAATTGGTCCAGCCGTTCTTGAGTTATAAGTGTAGTAACTAACACGACTTCCTTCTATATATATAGACTAGAAGTGCCCCGCGGCTTCGCCCGCGTTAAAAACTTCTTTTGTTTACTTAAAACTTTTATTTTGTAAAAACGATTCTATCTTTAAAAACATCAAATAAGAGTTAGCCAAATCGGTTCACCCGTTTTCATGTTATCGCGTGACTAAGGCAATTCGGGATTCATATTTATAAAAACCGAAAACCCAAATTTTCAGACTTTGTTACCTACCCCATTTTGAAAAATCCTACAACACGTACTTTATCTCATCTTATTTCGCCATACAAACATTGAATCCCCGTTCCGTATCCGAGAGGAGTTTTTAGAAAATCCTTTCTGAGCAGATACCTACGTCATAATAACTATCTGCATTCTAAATTTCAGCGCAATCCGAAACAATATTGATTTTTGACTTCGTTACCCCAGTTTATCCTCTTAGGGTGGCATTTTAAAAAAGTCTGAAACTCGTATTTACTTATTTATTTACAGAAGTACTTGTGTGAAATGTTGAATAAAATTACTATCCAAACCTTGAACACCCGCTTCATCCCCTTGAAGAGTGAATTTTGAAAAATTCTTTCTTAGCGGATACCTAAGTCAAAATAACTATCTGCATGCCAAATTTCAGCGCAATCCGAAACAATATTAATTTCAGACTTTGTTACCCCACTTCACCCTTTTAGGGGTGCAATTTCGAAAGAGCCTGAAACACGTATTTCCTTACTTAAGTACTTGTGTTAAAATTCAAATATAGAAGACTATCTAATCTTGCTTCTCCATACAAACTTAGGACCCCCGTTTCATATATTTATTTATTTCAGGGGTGAATTTTGAAAAATACGTTCTCAGGGGCAACTGGCAATCTGCATGCCAAATTTCAGCGCAATTCGAAACAATATTGATTTTCACACCTTGTTACCCCATTTCACCCTCTTAGGGGTGTAATTAAAAAAAAACCTGAAACACGTATTTTCCTATTTTTTTTACTGGAGCACTTGTATGAAGTTTCGAATAGAAAATACTATCTAATCTTGTTTCTCCATACAAACTTTGAACCCCCATTTCATCCCCTTAAGGGGTGAATTTTGGAAAATCCTTTCTTAGTACACACCTACGTACTAAGACAAATATACCCTCCAAATTTCAAGTCTTTACGACCAGCGGTTAGGCTGTGCGTTGTCTGTCAGTCAGTCAGTCAGTATGTCAGGACAAAGATTCTTATAGTATTAGATGTTGCCAGTATTAATATACACATCAAAATCGTAAATCATATAATATCGTTTAAAAACTAAAAAACAACCGACTTCAATGCCGCGCTATTCATTTTCAGTACCAACTTTGAGATGTTTATCTCAATATCTCTGGAGATACTTATCATACCTCGATAAAATTACCATTCAATTCAATTCAATTCAATTTATTTCAAATTTTACACAGACATAACAATATCAAGAAAACAAAACTTAGCAAATTAGCAACAAATTAGTGGGACTAATAACTAAAAAATATTATAATAATTTATTAGGTGTAGCTGTACCTACTAAGATCCACAGAACTCTGCGCTAGACAAAAAGCCTGTATTGCTGAGAACTGTGCACCCCCAATTAAGTGACAAACATTATGAGCAACTGTTGTGACGACGTGCTAGTTAAAATACTAAAATTTATATAAATTCTTGAACTTCTTCATAAAATAAAAACAATGTAATTTAAATTTGCATGCCTTAAATCACACATTAATCTATAAAGTTCAAATAAAAAATGTGTGTGTGTAGTGTGGGTGTGTGTGTTTATGTGTGTGTGTGTGTGTGTGTGTGTGTGTGTGTGTGTGTGTGTGTGTGTGTGTTTGTTTGTTTGGTCCCTGATATCATCAATTTACGACAACTAACAATTTTTCCGTTTCTTCATATGTGTAACTATTTAAAACTGATTTAACCTTTTTCTTTAGTTGAAAGAAATTAAGATGATTGATGACGCCATTTTTAGAGAATTTGTTGTAAATGAAACCACCCAGGAAGCAAGGAAATTTTTTTGCAAAGGCTAGTTTGTGTTTGAATACTGGAAATATATTAAATTTACGTCTCTTATGAAGATTTTCAGAAGGTAAAATCTTAGGACAAAGTTTGTGTTGGTTTATAATTAATCTCAATATAAATATTTGTCTTACTGTAAGCACACTAATTTCTTTGTATAATGTTGACGTAGGATACCGGAATGGCAGATAATGACTTACTTTTAGTACCGCTCTTTGTGCCCTTTCTAATGGCAGTAGCAGAGTTTTAGCGGCACCACCCCATGTATCGACGCAGTATTGTAGAAGAGACTGACACAGAGCATAGTATATAGTTTTAAGTACATTTTTATCCGCAACGTGCCTAATATTTTTAAATATAGCTATTAGTTTCCGTAATCTGTTTGTTAGCAATTTTATGTGGTAATTAAATTTTAAATGATTATCAAGTGTTATGCCTAGATATTTGACAGTTTGGACTCTTTCTAAACAGTTGCAGTCGCACTTATTGGTAAAACATTTTTTTGCGTCAGAAAATAAGTGTGCTTTAATAATAAAGTTATCATTAATCGGTGGTTGGGATCTTTGAGTCACAGAGAAGGCGAGTACTTTTGTTTTGTCTGCATTTAACGTGAGTGTATTTTTGGAAAGCCATTTATTAACGAGATCAAGTCCCTTTTGAGCGTCTGAGAATACTCGTTCCCAACTCTCCCCTCTGAATATCAATGCTGTATCGTCAGCAAACGTAAATATTTTACCGTTTGTGATGTTTATGTTGCACAAGTCATTAATAAACGCGAGGAAGAGGGTTGGGCCGAGTATGCTTCCTTGGGGAACTCCGTAAGTGACCAATTCTGGTTCACTTAATGTGCCACATAGACGGACATGTTGATATCGATCAGTTAAGTAGTCAGTGAATAATAGTAACTGAGATCCACGAACACCCAACCTCTCAAGCCTTTGAGTAAGCAAGGGAATTGAAACGGTGTCAAATGCCTTTGCAAGATCAATAAATATTGCCAGGCATTTATCACCGGAATCAAGACCCTTGACCACGTAATCTGTAAGCTCTCCCACAGCATCTGCTGTTGATTTATGTTTTCTAAACCCAAATTGTTGACTAGATAAGAGATTGCAGTCTTCTAGATATTCTGTTAATCTTTTGTTTAGTATACGTTCCAAAATTTTCGAAAACGTGGGTAAGATAGAAATTGGTCTATAGTTACTTATTATATCTTTTGAACCTCCTTTATGGATTGGAATGATTATAGATCTTTTAAAGGCTTTAGGAAATCGGTTTTGAGTCAAAGAAAGCTTACATACGTGAAGGATTAAGCCAGACAAAACATGTTTGTTCTCTTTTACTATTCTAGCTGTTATGTTATCTATATCCGGAGTATTACTTATTTTTAGGGAATTAATGATTGTAATTACTTCATGCATATCAGTATCAATTAATGAAAAGGAATGTGATGGCGGTTCTGTAGCAATGATGTTATTGCCAAAGGGTGAAGATTCGTCAAAAGCCGATGTAATTTTAAGTGCTAGAGTCTTACCTACTGAAGAGTAATATTCATTTATCTGATTGGCTGATTCTAATGGAGTCGACGATATGTTTAATAGTTCCTGAGCGCTTACTTTCTTTGGTTTGGGGTTAGTTAATTTGTTGATTACGCACCAAAGTTCTTTTGCATTTTTAGCTTTCTCAATTTCGGAGCGCTCATATTGCTGTTTAAGCTTTCGAAGTAATCGTGTTAAGAAATTTCGATATCTGATATATGTTGTTTTAATGATATTATTGTCAGGATTTCTTTTAAGCTTTTTATGCATCCTGTCGCGGTTCCTCATGCAACGAACCAGTCCCAGAGTTATCCACGGCTTAATTGGAGCCTTTCGTCTAGGGATCGGTCTGGTTATGGTGTTGGATTTTATGATTTCAGATATCATTCCAACGAGTAGCCATGCTGCTTCATCACAGTCGTTAGCAGATAATATACTCGAAAAGTCTGTATTATTAATCTGTTGGTAGATACCTAGGTAATTTAATTTGTTATACGTCTTGTCTTGTTTTAATTTTATGTTATTTTTCATGCAAAGCGAGAAAAACACAGTATCATGGTCAGTGAGACTGTTCAGCACAACTAAAGTAGTAGATTCAAATTTAGATTTAAGTAGAACATGGTCCAAACAATTGTCGGATCGCGTGGGTAGAGTGTGAGCCGGAAGAAGACCGTGCGAAGAAATAAGGTCTAAGTAATTATTTGTGTACTTGTATAGAGTGTTTGGCTTAATATCAATGTTGATGTCACCCATTATAATTATGTTGTTAAATTTATCTAATGATGTTAAAATGTTGTCTAATGATTCCAGAAACTTGTCAATATTTTGAAATGATGGAGGTCTATATACGGCAACTATGGCAATAGAATTTTTATTAGTCATAACTATACAATTAGCCTCATAGAAATCAGGTTCATAAATATTGAAACTTAGGTCTGTTTTGGTATAAATAACAATTCCGTCATTCTGATTAAAGTGCCGAGTAGAGCTTATACTACTGTAATTGTCCATTTGAGGAATCACCGGATTGCATGACAACCAACATTCAGTGAGGATGATAACATCAGACTCTACTGTGATTCTCTGTAGCAGAGCAGAGAAGCCATAAAAATTGCATGATATGCTTCTAATGTTCTGAGAAAGCACATTAAGTGTGCATTTATTGGCTTTTACATGACTAATGCAGTCCTCTGGTTTACATGAATGGACATTCGAGACAAGTATGTTGTCCAAATTATATTCGATATCGTGTACTACATTATCCATTATCAGATTTATTAAGAAAACATTGGCACATAGATCGAGTATTAGTGTCGCGACTGGTTAATCGCGCAATATTTCTGTAATGTAAGCACGATTTATATATAATGCACAGCATTACCACGGTTGCATAACCTGATAGAAACATTAAAGCTATGTTCATATAAGGACGAAAGCTAATAAAATGTAACTTTATGATAGACAGAGACAGATTAATACCATAGGACAAGTAACAAGGATAATGAATGTGTTCTTGTATTGTGTGTTGATATGTATCGACTGCTGTGGGTGTATGTGTGGTTGTTTTGAATGTGTGATAAACGTGTAGAAAGTAGGGTCTACTAAACGCACTTATTATGTGATTAATACAATAATTATGAGAGTTGAGCATAATATTAATATTGAGATAACTATTTACTAAAAAATAGTTCAATATAATAATAATTATGGATAGATAATAACAACTCAATGACAATATAAATGTAAAAGCTAGTCAATTGGGTGACCGCAAGTTGTCGAAGTCCGATTCCTTCTCTATTCGGATGAGGGTTGAATTATCTCTCTTGCGCAGATAAACGACGCCGTTCGAGGTCCAACAGTAAGAGAAGTCGTGCAGTTTTGCGAAATCACGAGCTAGGTAGAAAAGTCTTTTGATTTTCGCAGGGAGTAGTTCAGAAGCATATATAGGTTTTCTAGGGCCTTTGATTTTCAAATGTGTGGTGTTTAGTTTCTCGTCGCTCTTCTTTCCCTTATTAAACTTCTTAAGAGAACTCAATACATCTTCTTTTTTCAAAGCAGAAGTGAATTCAACCACTATTGGTTTGTCATTCTCTTTTCTTGATTTGATCCTATATATGTCTTTTATGTCCGTTTTCTGGATATCAGTATTCAGAACCTGTCCCAACTGGATAGCAGCGTTGCATAGCTCAGACTTTGTTTCAGACGATTTTGATTCGTCTAAATAGGGAACATTCCGTATTTCTATGCAAGTATACCTGGATTTACGATTTAAGTAATCAATTTGGTCCTCCAATGATTGGATATGCTTTTTGTTTTCCTCTCGTTCAGATTTAAGTTGAATCACTTCTTGTGCGAGACCGTCTTGTCTGGAGGACATGAACTCGAAGGATTTCGAAAAGTCAGCAAGCTCCGTCCTGAATGAGTCGATTTTGGTGTCAATCGACTTTTCAATAGATTTTTGAAAAGCGCTAAGTTTCTTGTCGTGTTCAGTTGTAAAATTCCGGAAAAGGTGACGCATCTCTGTAATTATTGAGCGAGTTTCGATGTCATCTTCACCTTCGAATTTTCTCTTGGTTAGCCGTTGCTCCTCTGTAGCAATAGACCCTGACGCAGTTATCTGTGTAAACTGGTTGGGCGTTGGAGTGGAGGGTGGAGAACGTCTAAGCGGCATCTTGGTTTATGTATGGCAATATAACAATGTCCTGACGTAAATATAATAGCAGTGTGTACTCGTATATTGCGAAGATACTTTTTACAGGCGTTATTATATTGAGCAATTTCCTCACTTTTTTAGCAAAGTAGGAGGTATTGCGAAATTTTTATGTAAAGTAGTGAGTTATAATTACTTTTTACACACCCAAAACACTATTTATTTTCCTATTGAGTTAGTTAATTATGTATATACACCACCGTAGCACACAGTTTAAAACTTCACATAGAGAAAATATAACGTTATACACTGACTTTTATTTATTATTGTGGGAGCTGCAAACAACACGTCTGACTAACATGACCTTTGGGGGGGGTATACCATGGTACCACACTTGGGATATCTCCTTTCGAACAAAAAAAGAATAATCGAAATCGGTTCATAAACGACGAAGTTATCCGCGAACAAACATAAAAAAAAATATACGGTCGAATTGAGAAACCTCCTCCTTTTTTTGAAGTCGGTTAAAAATAAATCGTAATCAATTATGAAGTAAACATACTCGTAGCAAATGGAGATTTTAACGCTTTGAATAAAAAAAAAAGTAATGAATCATTCAGCTGTCATCCAATCGTTGACGTCAGACTATTAAAAAAATATTAGAATCAAAGAAGAAGAATCAAAGCATTTATTCAGTATGTAGGCAGTATAAATATACGCACATATACACGTCAAAATCATAAATCATAAAATAAATCATAACCAATTATCAAGTAAACATAGCAAAAGCAAAATTTAACGCTTTGAATTAGAAAAAAAAAAGTAATGAACCATTCAGCTGTCATCCAATCGTTTACGTCAGAATATTAAAAAAAAATTAAAGTAGGTTAAAACCAACCATACATGTAACTGTGTGTTTCAGTACTTCAGACAATTTTTATATAAAAAAAATAAAAAAAGTGAAATAGTGAAACACAACATAGAGAAACGCATACCGATCACAGTACATATCATGATCCAAATGGAACTGATAGTCCGTCTGTCAGCTGCATAATATTGTTTAAATAAATATAAAAATGGCAAGCCTAGAAAGAAAATCTGCGGACAAAAGGGGAAAACTGAATGGCCCTATTAACGTAGGGTTGCCAACCATACACGTAACTGTGTGTTTCATTACTTCAGACAATTTTTATATATGAAAAAAAAATGTGAAATAGTGAAACAAAACTTAAGGTAAGGTCAGGGTCGTCAATTCTGACAGCTCTACGCCGAATCGCTTCAAGTGGCTGATTTTGATACTCGGGTTCTCCGTTCCAGAGGTGAGAGCAATACTCCACGCGTGGTCAGACCTATTCTTTTACAGCAAAAGTTTTTATGTGACGTTTAGTATCATCTCGCCTCATTGAGCATATCAATATTTTTGTACGTAAGTTTAGTTTTAGACGCGGTATGTTCGCGGAACTGTACTGTGGCAGAAATATATGCAATATTTGTCAGAATGACAGTGTGTAACATGAACACAGGTGGACGTGACGAAGCAGTTCTCGGAGACAGAGTACTCGGACACGGAGTCGGAGTCGGAGTCGGGGCGCGGCGAGCGAGACAAGGACAGAGACAAGTCCAAGTTCGGCTCGCTCAGGAAGCTGGCGGGGCGCGCGCAGCGCAGCGACTCGCACGACCACGTGGCGCACGCCTCCACCAGCCTCGACAGGAAGTACCTCCGGTTCTTCTCGCGACACAAGACCAAGGACGATTCTAAGTCCAAGGTGAGTGATCAACTGCCTATATGTTTCCTGAATTTGAGTCGTCATTAAATACATCCTGCCTCATTTTAAGTAAGCCCTTGTGCTGCGAAATACGTCTTAGCTCATAGTTATAGTGTGACAATTCTGACAATTTTCTGCATCATCGATTTGGCTACGTGCTGGAATGGTGTTGTATTTGATGTAATAAATAAAAGTAAAATTAATAAATAAGGGGTTTGTCTCTCTATTTATCTGAGTGCCCGTCGTGTCTTGCCAGGTAAGCTCTCAAGAAAGCGCATTGGAACGCCGGACAGGTGAAATAGTTGGTCATTTTTAAGCTATGAAATTCTCATTCATAATCTCAGATAAGGTGACCGTGTCTGTGTAGTTGCAGAACAAGCCGGCCCCGGTGCTGGTGCCCACGGAGCACTACCGCAGCTACCGGCGCCCCCCGGCCCCCGCGCCCGCGCCCCCCGCGCCCCCGCACGCGCGCTCCAACAAGATCCCCAAGCCCATCAACTACATCCACGCCTCCAACCCCAACCTGCTCGACTTCGAGAAGAGCGACTTCGTCACCAAGCCCACCCCGCAGGTGCCGGTCAAACCTAAACTTAATAAAGTAAGTATTCCACGGTGTCACCGTCTACGACTATCAATTTAATGTGCAAATATATGTCCTCAAACTCCTGACAGTGTGTTTCGATAGCTGTCCTCGAAAGTCAGTTCCCATTCTAGGCCTAACGTGCTACCATCCTCGACCGTACCGTCACATCACCGATGGTCGATATCAATATTTTTAATAGATGGTCGGTTGTCTCTACACGAATAACGATGAATTTCGAGCGATGATTGTCGTTAAGAAAAGAGATGTATACAGTGTGGAAATTAAACTCAGGCCCTGGAGGGAAACTACTTTAAATCCTTAAGCTAGCTCATTTTACTTAAAGGAGACATTCCTTTATATTTGAAAAGAAACAAATCTGCATTAAAAGATTTTTTAAAACTCGCTTGCTTCGCCCGGGACTCGAACCAACTAAAATTAAAAAAAATAAACACTTTATTTTATTATACTAATCGGTAGTATTAATATTCAGGATAAAGTTTCTCTAAAAAATGTTTGGTTACTGTTCACTTTAAACAAGTAAAAGACACGTAACAGTTCTCTTATCTCTCCAACACTCAAAGACTTCGTATGAAGTACACGCTTGCTAATTTATCGTTAAGTACCTTGTTGAAATCTTCGATAAGAAAATTGTTCAATGGTGGTAATACCTCTATGCACATTTCCTTCTTACATGATCCGAGGCGTTCAGTGGAGAAGTTTAAAAATGGAACGTTTGACTTTGTTTGCAATGCGGGACAATAATTTTAAAATTCGAACGATTTTTATCAACAGATTTTATTTAAGTAGTGTTGCTTTCCTTACGTAATTAAATTATCTCATAATGGCGTATCAAGAACAATTCGAGTAATTAGAAGCTTACTTTGTTTGCAACAAGAGCTACGATTTAGCTCTGCAGTGGTATCGCGAGAAGTATCCAGACAGAGAACTACCATCTAGAAAAGTTTTGTCTCGAATTGTGAATAATTTACTGACCGTTGGAAGTTTTAAAAAGAAGACTGGACGCCCACAGCAACAAAATTTGGACTATAGCGATGTTGAGTTAAACATTTTGACATACTTCGAGTGTTACCCGAAGGCTTCAAGCAGGAAACTGCTCAAGAGATAGGCATCAACCATACTAGTATACTTAAAGTTCTGAAAAAATACAAATACAAATGTTATCGTGATGGGCGATTGGTGCAGAAACTACATCCCGGAGATAGTGACAGGAGATTACAGTTTTGTGAAAATATTCAAACAGAAATAGCTCGCAACCCAAATTTCTTGGACTGTATTGTATGGTCTGACGAAACAAATTTTAGTAATAATGGAATGTATAACAGACATAACAATCATTATTGGTCTCGTCAAAATCCATTCCGTGTCCGTGAAACGAACAATCAGGTCAGATTTTCGTTTAATGTTTGGTGTGGAATCAAAAGTAACATGGTTGTTTTGATGCACATTTACGAAGGACATCTGAATGCAGCAAAATACATTGAAATATTGGAGCTTTTACAAAATCAATTAAACCTTCTGCCAGAAGAGGAACGAAATAATATCATTTTTCAACAAGATAGTGCACCTGCCCACAACAGCAGAATTGCCAGGGCATACCTTAATGAAAATTTCAATGCCTGGATAGGTACAAACGGGACGATTAGATGGCCTGCAAGAAGTCCAGACCTGACGCCCATGGACTTCTTTTTATGGGGTCATGTAAAAAATGTTGTTTATGAAACTTGCTATGAAACCGTTCAAGAGCTAAGGATTGCGATAGAAAATGTTATTAGGGGCATACACCACAACACTTTGCTGAAGGCTACAAGAAATGAATTTCAACGGCGACTAATGTTGTGTAGCCGGAACGACGGGGCTCATTTCGAACAATTTATCAGTTAAATAATTTAAGTGTTACAAAATTGATAGTAAAATAAAGTTGATGTTAGATTTAACGATTATTTTTATTTTTAAGACCTAATGTTTGTTAGAGAAACTTTATCCTGAATATTATATAATTTAATACTACCGATTAGTATATTAAAATAAAGAGTGTTTATTTTTTTTAATTTTAGTTGGTTCGAGTCCCGGGCGAAGCAAGCGAGTTTTAAAAAATCTTTTAATGCAGATTTGTTTCTTTTCAAAAATAAAGGAATGTCTCCTTTAAGTTAAATGAGCTAGCTTAAGGATTTAAAGTAGTTTCCCTCCAGGGCCTGAGTTTAATTTCCACACTGTATATACCACTGTCTACCTGCATCTCACTCTGTTATACGTTTGCGATGACAAGACACATCGCTATGAATCTACACTCATTAGATTAGTAGTAGAGGCTGCCACCTCTTGTCACCTTTTGTGGTGTAATTTTATCCTCCGACCTGTGACATCGACCATCGGGCACGTTGTATGCCTTAATTGTCTTTATCTACACTCACGTCGTAAAGTTCTGCTCGGCTTTCACTCGTGTGTTAATACCCCTCATTATGTGACACTTTCATTAACTACTATTATTATTATAATTTAATTATATCATAATATGGACGACAGGTAAATAAATATATGGACATTGAACGACGTCCGAGTAACTAGAGTGTTACCTACGACGTCCGAGTAACTAGAGTGTTACCTACGACGTCCGAGTAACTAGAGTGTTTCCTACGACGTCCGAGTAACTAGAGTGTTACCTACATGTGCGTTATGTGGTGTTGCAGCCGGAGAACTTGGTGGGGTTCGTGACGCTGGAGCAGTTCATGCTGAAGAAGCAGGAGGAGGAGCGGCTGCAGCTCTACTCCAACCGCGTGCTGCTCGGCATCGAGCGCGACACCAAGCTGCACCAGCGGCTGCATTACATAGGTCAGTGTGCTGACTGCTCGGTGCTAACAGATAACCTGATCGTCCCACTTGCGGAGTGTTCCACTTCCACTTCAGTTGGGCGCCTTATGGCCCACGTCAACGTTTTCAGTTTTGGAGCGCAATATACTGCTTCTGATGTGATTTGATGATTTGTGACAAAACTTACTGCGTTTCACTAGCGGACACCGAGCGTGGTAACTCATCCCTCGGGCGGACGATAAACACTGCTTTGTTTCTATTAAGCCGAATATTACCTTGATTTCTGAAAATAATTAAAGGACACATTTAAGTTGAGCCTCTTCAATGGCTGTCTGATCAAGTGTATGCCACGTACGAGTACATTAATTAGTGATTTTATTTAGTTTTACTGTGGACAAAATATTATGTTATAGCACGTAGTAACTATTGTATAATCTGTGGTTATTTTTTTGTTTGAGAGATTATGCCTTCCGTTTGGTCCCATTCAAATTTTATTGAGATCTGATAGACATCACGGTAATATTATAATATTACCGTGTAATTATCTCTGGAGATATGGAGATAAACAATGTAAACAAATTGTATACCTTGATGACATGTTTATGGCAACTGGCTATTTTGACGATCGCGGCATGTGAAGTCGGATTTTTAATTTTGTACGATTATAAATTATGATGGCTATATTACCGAAACACACATGACATCACTATTCTCAAAATTTTACGTGACGAAGATTTTATAACAAACATGTTACCAAAATTAGTGACATTTTATAAAACATGTGTTTTACCAGAGAGTGTACTGAGGAGAGTACGACTAATTGACTAAATTGTTTAGATATTTTATTTTTGGTAGGACCAAAGAAGAAGTATCAGGCATATAGTTTCCTGATGTCCGGATTAGCAAACTGAAATGGCAGTGGCCTGGTCATATCTGCCGTATAGGAGCGATAACCGTTGGGGCAGACTGGTTCTAGTGTGGAGACCGCGAATCGGCAAACGTAGCGTAGTCCTGTGACCAGCCCCCCCCTAGACAAAATTCAATTTCTGTTGCCATTCACGCTAACGCAAGGTCAAAATGTATGGAATGACATTTATGTTTCTGCAACAAAGTTGTCATTCCCATACACTTTAAAGTCGCGTTAGCGTGAATGAAAACAGAAATTGGATTTTGTCTAGGGGCCCAGGTGGAGCAACGATATTCGCAAAGCGGTGGGCAGTGACTTAGGAAAGGCCTATGTCTACCAGTGGACTGGTACCGGCTGATTTTGATGATGATGATACCAGCGCCAGATCTCGAAAATGGTCATGCATTGGTCTCTTAGGACCGCTCCATTATCATTTACGGATATATTTATTATTTTTATATAAATATTGGAAATGAAAATAAAATATTGTCATGTACAATATTTTTGAAATACTTATAAAAAGAAAGTATATCTTAGTAAGTAAATAAAAAATAAGTTCAAAAACAAAAACCCGACTACTGAAAAATCACTCTCTAAAAAGTATGAAACAAGAAAATATTCTCATCTGAGATCGCTAAGTTCAAACTAATCAATATGTATCGTGTATTATACAAACAACTAACTTGTAATAAATATTCTATTGTATTTCATACATATTCTTAGTGGTGCTCAGAGGATAGCCGTGGTCGTACGTCACCTACCGTAACAAAACAATACATTATGCAAAGTAGCATACGACCACGGGTATCCTCTGAGCACCACTATGAGTATTTATGAAATACAATAAAATATTTATTACAAGTTAGTTGTTTGTATAATACACGATACATATTGATTAGTTTGAACTTAGCGATCTCAGATGAGAATATTTTCTTGTTTCATACTTTTTAGAGAGTGATTTTTCAGTAGTCGGGTTTAAGTTTTTGAACTTATTTTTTATTTAAAGCATTTTGGGGTTTTTGGATAGATGTATATATGTATATATGTTAACATACTTACATACATACATAGTGATCAACAAACATATACACACACACACTCGCCCTACAAAAATATGATGTACTAAACCCTATCTTCATCTTAAAATCCCTATTCAACGATACCACACACGATAGGGTGGGGTGAGATTTTTTTTAAGTTCTGGACTTCGTCCCCTCTAGGGGGCGCCGCATTCAATTTGTTGTGACGTCATATAGCCTATAACCAGCAGACAAATAAGACGTGTCCAACGACACCTCATTTGTTAAATTATAATAATTAGTTTAGAAGTTATGAGGGAACAGATGAACATACATACAAACATACATACATACATACCCACATACCGGTCAAAAACATAACCCTCCTTTTTGCTTCGCCGTAGTCGGGTAATTAATATACCTTACATATGACTTACTCTTTTTATTTTGTTTGTAATTTATTATCAGCAAATGCCTTCTACTCGCTCTCGTAGTCACATAGGCTACATTTTATCGCAAATAGCAGTTTCTATTAGATTGTGGGTAAAACCGCAAAGCACAACTAGTACGCCAAATGCTTCACTTTGGGTCCTTAGTACTCTGTGCTTTGAGATCTACAGAACAGACTCCAGCATGCAGCAACGAAATGTACGTTGAACCTCGTCGAAAAACCACCCAATAGCGTTAGTATGAGTAGGTACAGTTCACATCAAAAAGTGGTACAAATCTATATGATATTTGGTATTTTGTTATTAGCGAGAGTAATGTAGACAGTAAACTAATAACAATAAATAAAAAGGTAATGTTTAGAATGGAAAACGAAAAAAGTTTGTTGGTAACGAAGGGTTCGAACCCGGTCCCTGATGCGCTTAATCCAGTAGTTCTCACCAATCGGCTACATTACTCATGTACAAAGTGACAAAATTAGCAAATGCTTTTGTAAACGTCAAATACACTATTAAATAATCTGTGATACGAAAATACTTTCGCGTGTGTGCGTGATCAGTCCTGACGCCACGCTTGTTTAAAAATAAAAGTATATAGAGAGTGTATGTATATATACTTCAAATTTAGCTGAATAAATCAAAATGTATACGCTTTACTCGCAAAATCAATATTTTTTATTTACCAAATACTATTTCAGTCATTAAAAAATTAAATTCATCAAAGCCAGCCAGTATCAGCGCCATCTATTGGCTCTGTTGTGGTTAGCTGACGACGAGCAACCACCTTAATCAAGTGTAGTTTAGGAGCTTTTACGGCCACTTTACCACTCCATCGTCAGACTCTATGGTACTATTACATTGTCATCCGATTCACGTATATATACAACATCAATTCAGCTACATCCCATACAGTGCCTCAAAAACTTGTAACCACAGACACGAGCGCACGAAAAACAAAAATAAAAGATCAATCTTCCACCAAGTGTGGGTATCTGGTAACTTCTGGCACCGATATAGACGTCTGACCTCGAAATGCCCTCGACTAGAAGTTAATCGTAGGTTTATTTGGTGGGTGCGGGTGCTACCGGTCCGTCAGTGAGAGTTCTGTTCCCGCGCTGTGACGCGTCACCGGACCAGTGCGTCAGATCGAGGAGGAGGAACACGTCCCGACTGTGTGCGGCTTGTTGCAGTGCCCGACGTGATCTACGGCGAGGTGGGCGCGGCGTGCGCGCCGGCGGACACACACCCGCACAAGGAGCGCCGCCCGCACCCCGGGAAGGGGAAACCTATCTCCGTCAAAGGGAAGGATGGGTAATGATTCCTTATATCTATCGCTTTTTATGTAGACTTGCGATCTTTTTGCAACGGTTGATCGTCCACTATAACAGTGAGTGGGTGAAGTATTCGGTACATATATTTCAGTTACGAGAAGATAGTGTACCTGGACGAGCCGGGGTCGGGCAGCGAGGAGGACGCGCAGTGCGCGGGGCGGGCTGACCGCTGGCGGGACTCTCTCCGCAGGAACGATAAGGTACACCGTCTCATACGTAGGGCGGGGCTATAGCTGCACGAGGTTGATTCGGTGAGCGCATTTCGAACACTCGTTCTATGTTATAACGTACATCTATGGTTGAGTACAGGTCTCCACTGTTCCATAGTAGATGTCGTGTGGAGCGTTACACTGTGTGTTTCAGTTTACATGATCGTTTTCTACATGTAGGTAATTATTTAAAGTGAAAGTAACAATAATAATATTGAATCTCCTTCCAGTGATACCGTGATGTCATAATAGATGTATGGTAATCATCCACCACGACATAAATAACGTACAGTGTGTGTGCAGGTACACTCGGCGCGCGAGGCGCACAACAAGAGCGCGGCGCCGGGGCCCGCGCCCGCACACGACACGTATGTATGCTTCTCTCCTCTCCTCTCCTTTCTCACTTCACTTGTATCTCCTGTACACCGAATTCACATAAAAGGAGGAAGTTCTCAATTCGTCGCATCTTCTTAATGTGTGTTCACCGATTACTCGAAGAAGCCCAGACCGATTTGGTTAATTATTTTTTTGTTTTAAAGCTGATACTTCCCAGGTGATCCCAATTAAGTTTTGTCAATATATGTTCAGTGTCTCCAGAGATATGAAGATAAAATCCTCAAACTTGGTACAGAAAATGAATAGTCCGACGTTTAAATTCGGTTATTTTAGTTTTTAAACAATCTTAAATGATATATTTGTTAATAGCTTCACCTGAATGTATAGGGCCGATGCGATCTGCGGAGGTCACTCCTAGGTAAGGTACCGCAAGGTACCTGGTCACTCGCGATTCGACCGCCTGGAGCATATAGTGCACCGACCGTCAGACACGTACGTGCCGCTAGGGGCCTCAGGTACACGTCCCAGCGTCACGTGTGCTCGCGTCGTGAGCTGCGTGGACACTGTTTGTAGAATAGTCGACGAGGAAAGGCGGCGTCTTGTAAACATCAAAACGCTTCATTGAATCGGACTAGAAAAGTCTGAAAACTTTTTTTTTGGAAATTGTTAAACACTATCCAAAATTTCATCGTACCGACGGGACTTGAACCCGCAACCTCCGGAATAACATGTTCCGGTGCCTTGCCAATTAAGCCACGGTCCGAAGTATCGTTACGACGAAATTAGTGGATTGCATTTTGTTAACCCAATTATGAATTGGTGGCGCCATCTATGACTACTTATTACGTAAGTTAATAATTCGGAAGAAATCATTACAGTTTTCTAACCCGACGAGAGATGTTGCACTGCGTAAATCAAATATTATGTTTCTTTAAAGTGTTTCACACTTTATATTTTTGTAAATTGTTAAATACAATCCAAAATTTCATCGTACCGACGGGACTTGAACCGCAACCTCCGGAATAACATGTTCCGGTGCCTTGCCAATTCCGGAGGTTGCGGGTTCAAGTCCCGTCGGTACGATGAAATTTTGGATTGTATTTAACAATTTACAAAAATATAAAGTGTGAAACACTTCAAAAAAACATAATGTCTGAAAACTTGTTGATACTGGTCACATTCGAGCCATAGTTAACTATGGCTCGAATGTGACAAGTATCGTATATATTTAGTGCGTTAACGCACTAAAGGTCAGCGTGACATAGTACCGCTGCGGCTGGGACATGCCGACGTGACGTGACGGTGTGTGTGTAGGTGGAGCGCGGGCGCGGGCGCGGGCGCGGGCGGCGAGGGCGCGCCGGGCGTGTCGCGGCTGCGGCTCATGTTCGCGGCGCGACAACACTCGCAGGTACTTACATCTTACTCTTGTTGTTACGGGAACGAACCTATTACATTATACCTAGCTATATCTTTTGTTAACCGACTTCACTAAAAAGGAGAAGGTTCTAAATTCGCCGATTTTATAAACCGACTTCACAAAAAAGGAGAAGGCTCTCAATCGACTGTATTTTTTTGTTACCTCAGAACTCCGTCAATTCTGAACCGATTTGAAAAATTATTTTTTTGTTTGAGAGATTATGATGCCTCCTGTTTGGTCCCATTCACATTTTATCGAGATCTGATGATTATCTCCGGAGATGTAGAGATAAACTAGATAAACTAATGTGATACCTTGATGACATCATTTTTACTATAGTAGGGTCAATTTAATAGATCACATTTGACATCTGTCAGTCTTGGCTTCATAGTGAGGTTGCTTGGTTGCACTTGCTTCAAAACATCGATTCAATTGATGAATCGATACGCATCAACACAAACATGAATGATGTTAGTTGGATGTTATTCGAAATAACCAATTTTCCGGCAGCTCTCAATGAGAAATACAATTAGTATTTACATTATTCAGTGTTATTTACTTGTTTGTTTTGCGTTAAAGTGAAATTGATAAGACACGTTTATACAAATTATTCAGATCGGAAATTGTACATATTTAAACGATTTTATATGTCTTTACGGATTTGAGTGTAGCTCCATAGAAAATGGCACAATAAAATAAAAAACATACTAAAATGTACCTATGGATCTAACGTTTAGTAGTTTATCGTCAGTTTTTTAACCCAAATTATTATTGATTTTAGTTCCTATTCAATTATTTTTGTATTTTTTAGTCAAAGAACAATATTATGTGTTAATTACAATCACAGTGTAGTTATTTTTATAGTTAAACATCCTTCACAAGTAATCATTGCATTCGATTCAACCTATCGACTGATCAGTCTTTAGATTTTTTGGGTAGCATCCCTAGTGTTTATAAAGAAAAAGTGTTTACTGACGTAACCTTGTACTGACGTCTAGTTTTTTAGAACAAAAATTGCTTATTATGTTTAAAATGAATTATTAGTCAAAAAATTATAAGTTAAAAAAATGAATTGTTAGTTAAATCGTAAAAACGTAAAACTTTTGTTATTATTAGAATAAATATGTATTTGTAACTGAAAAATGTTTAGTAATTATGCAGTTCTGACTTTGAAATAATTAATAATGTTATGTGCCCTTCATTACAAGGTCACGTTGTTGTATTTTGATGAAGTGTCAAATGTGATCTATTAAACTGACTACAATAGTGGATATTTTCTCTAGCGGCATGTGAAGTCGCTTTTTTTGGTTTGGTAAACGATCTTATTTTTTTTTAATGTTTGTTACCTCCAAAATGTTGTCTTTGAGAGTATGCTTCTCTCCTGGTCCCATTGTAATTTTATAGAGATCTGATAAGTATCTCGGATATATAGAGATAAACCTTAAACGTACTGAAAAGTCGGTTTTTACGTTTCATACATTATAGTAGGTCCTTAACTTGAAATACGGTCCCGTCCGGAAGAAAGCATTCAAACTTTGCATACATGTAGCGTTCATATATGTGCTTCAATGACGATATAGAAACACTTCGAGAAATGACTACTTCCCCTACTTCCCCCCCCCTTTAATTCCCTCATTCTGGTTTTCAATTTTGTACAAAAACGGTAGGACTGAGGAGTTTACTTTCTGAGTACCAAATCACTGTCGATAAATTACCTACAAAACGATACTAAATTTAGATTAGTAGGTTTTTTTTAATACAGCCTTGATGGCTGTATTTAAAAAAATATAAATCCTTTTATAAAATTAAAATTAAGACCATTTTATAAATTATAAAAACAGGTTCACTTTTTTCTTTTCGCTCCATTCATAGGAAAATGACAAGAGCTGTGATAAAATGGACTAAAGAGGTTAAATACCTTTTTTATTTAATTGCAATATGACACCAAATTCATTATGGTAGATGGATTAGTTCCCGAGATACAGCTCACCGCGCTTGACTCCACGAAACAATATAACTCTTTTTTTTAGGTTTTCTACAAACACTGCGCGTAGCGACTTCATCCGCGTGTATTTTGAATTGCCAACCGGGATTAAAATAAGCATTATTGTTAATTCGGATCATAATTTATCCGAGTGCAAAATTTTATTTCAATCTCTTCAGCCATTTTCCCGTGATTGAGTAACAAACAGACTCTCAAATTCACATAAAAACTTTCGCATTTATGACATTAGTGTGTTGATGACCTGCACCGGGACCAACGGTTAAACGTGAGCTGACTTTCTATATAGGCATCGACCTTAAAAGATACGGCGGCAGGAACATTTCATCAAGTCGTACTCCATTATGAAGTCGATTCGCAAAGTTGGAATATTCAGGGTTTGGTACCAACCTCTGTCCCCCAGATCAATGCTGCTCGTGGATATGCTTGTTTTATATACCTACTGTTGAAAAACACCAAATGTTGGTGGCCGCCTGTCCATGGCCTGTGCCCTGATAAATAAAGCCTTTCTAGTTTTGTTAACGTCTTCTACGTCGCTTGTTTTATTATAACGTAAGTCAGGATGATATATATATATATCTCTTGGCAAAACATCCAAATGATGGGTTTCGTGAATATATCGAATACTTTGATGACTTCAGGGAAGGACTTCCATGTTTTACAATAGGACTTCTTTCCCTTTCCACTTGTTTACCTTTTTCGATACATTGGAGCCAAATAGAATGCTTTTCTTGACATATTAAAATATAGATTTATTGGTTTGCTTGATTCGATGTTACAAAGAAATAAAAGGGAAGTGTGAAGTGAACGCGACAGGAGTCGTGATGGAAGTAAGGGTTGACGGCTCGGACGAGCGATGTAGGCGAAAAATACAACAGATAATATATTGTTTGTTTGAGCTTGTCTCTTGCAAATGCATTATATAAAGGCGTTCGCCTTGTAGTGTGGTCTACTACTGGGGGACCAGGGTAAGAAACAACGTATACTCTTTACATTATGACAACTCTATATTCACCCGAAATACTTAAATATACTTATCTTATATACTAAACATTATCACATAGTACGTGCTACATCGAAATGTCACATTCTTTCGTTTACGTGTTTATAACCTAAACATGTAGTCACACCCTACAGCCTGAACACCACTAAATCCTGATACAGTAAGCACTACACTGTAGGTAAATGTAGATATTTTTAATTCCCGACGCAAAAAAAGAGTTGTTATAAGTTTGACGTGTGTACTTCTGCATGAGTGTGTCTGTCTGTCTGCCGTAGCACCTAAACGGCTGACCTGATTTTGGTTTAATTTATTTTATTTGATAGGTGTCTTAATCGAGAGTGTTCTTAGCTTTGATTAATGAAAATCCTTTCAGCCGTTTTTATACTATGAGCTGTTTTCTAGTTGATGACACTATGAGATCAACTTTTATAGGTCTGATCAATTCGACATTCGGTATCCTCTTACTTCAGCAATATTGTAAAAACATGGTAGCATTCATCAGCATGCAAGCATGCAGCATGGAAAAATTCTGCATTTATACTTACAAAACCAATGAGCTTAAACTCGGCTGTCTTAGCAGTTTGCATCTGGCAGTTCTACTCCCTGCCTACATCTAGGCTTCATCATGAGATAAGCTCGAGTGTGCCATAATATCGCATTGTCACCTTTCATAAATATGCCAAACTTTAGCTCAATCAGATATCAGGAGGTTGGTGAAATATTAATTGCAAAATTCCTGGACATAGAAGTAAAGATAAATTAAAGCTTTTAAAAATTTTGAATTTTTGTAAAATCATTGCATATGCATTAGCATATTTTGTAATGTAAACTATGAGTCCTATCAACATACATTCAAAGACAATATTGTAATGTAAACTTTGAGTCCTATCAACATACATTCAAAGACAATATTGTAATGTAAACTATGAGTCCTATCAACATACATTCAAAGACAATATTGTAATGTAAACTTTGAGTCCTATCAACATACATTCAAAGACAATATTGTAATGTAAACTATGAGTCCTATCAACATACATTCAAAGACAATATTGTAATGTAAACTATGAGTCCTATCAACACACATTCAAAGACAATATTGTAATGTAAACTATGAGTCCTATCAACACACATTCAAAGACAATATTGTAATGTAAACTATGAGTCCTATCAACATACATTCAAAGACAATATTGTAATGTAAACTATGAGTCCTATCAACACACATTCAAAGACAATATTGTAATGTAAACTATGAGTCCTATCAACACACATTCAAAGACAATATTGTAATGTAAACTATGAGTCCTATCAACATACATTCAAAGACAATATTGTAATGTAAACTATGAGTCCTATCAACACACATTCAAAGACAATATTGTAATGTAAACTATGAGTCCTATCAACATACATTCAAAGACAATATTGTAATGTAAACTATGAGTCCTATCAACACACATTCAAAGACAATATTGTAATGTAAACTATGAGTCCTATCAACACACATTCAAAGACAATATTGTAATGTAAACTATGAGTCCTATCAACACACATTCAAAGACAATATTGTAATGTAAACTATGAGTCCTATCAACATACATTCAAAGACAATATTGTAATGTAAACTATGAGTCCTATCAACACACATTCAAAGACAATATTGTAATGTAAACTATGAGTCCTATCAACACACATTCAAAGACAATATTGTAATGTAAACTATGAGTCCTATCAACATACATTCAAAGACAATATTGTAATGTAAACTATGAGTCCTATCAACACACATTCAAAGACAATATTGTAATGTAAACTATGAGTCCTATCAACACACATTCAAAGACAATATTGTAATGTAAACTATGAGTCCTATCAACATACATTCAAAGACAATATTGTAATGTAAACTATGAGTCCTATCAACACACATTCAAAGACAATATTGTAATGTAAACTATGAGTCCTATCAACACACATTCAAATACAATATTGTAATGTAAACTATGAGTCCTATCAACACACATTCAAAGACAATATTGTAATGTAAACTATGAGTCCTATCAACATACATTCAAAGACAATATTGTAATGTAAACTATGAGTCCTATCAACACACATTCAAAGACAATATTGTAATGTAAACTATGAGTCCTATCAACACACATTCAAAGACAATATTGTAATGTAAACTATGAGTCCTATCAACATACATTCAAAGACAATATTGTAATGTAAACTATGAGTCCTATCAACATACATTCAAAGACAATATTGTAGAGAATTAAGTGAAGGACATATTGATATTTAACAGTTTTTTTGTACAAAATTAAAAAAAACCAAAATTAGGGAGTTAAAAAGGGGGAAAGTGGGGGAAGCAGTCATTTCCCGTCGTGTTTCCATATCGTCATTAAAGCACATATATATGAAAGCTATATGCATGCAAAGTTTCATGCTTTCTTCCGGATGAGACCATAAAAGATTTTTGTTAGGACAAGGAGTCGTACTATTATTATTGTAACCGTATCTGACGTGAATAAATTGAATGTGTGCAGGGTAGCGCGGCGGGGCGCGCGCACTACCCGCACCTGCAGTGCCCGCCCACCTTCCACCCGGAGACGTACTCGCTGGCCGCGCACGCGCGCCGACCCCGCCCCCCCGACCCCCCCGCACACCCCGACACCACACATTGATAGTGAATGTGTGCAGGGTAGCGCGGCGTTTGTGTTGCGTGAACTGAGTGCCTAGTGCGAGTTTCATTAGATTCGGGAATTAAAAGCGCCATCTAGTGTACATATTAGATAACTAACATACATAAATCCATACAAATCTGCGTTAAGCAAACTTTAACGTAACGAGTGAGATAAATGTAAATATACTCGCGCTGAATGACAATGACAACTGAACTGAGTGCCATGGTGCGTTGCATTTCTTTACATTTTATTTACTAAATCGATTAAAGCAAACAGATTTGTGTGGAAATTAAAATGTTACCTATTATGCACACTAGATGGCGCTTTTTAGTTCCATACAAATATTTGTTTAGTGTAACGTGATCGAGTAAGTAAACCAATGTATAAAACTCGCACTAGGTCCTCCGCACAGTGTTTTTTTAGACCCAAAAAAATCCGTAGGCTCGGTACAAACGTGCTAGGTGACGTCACACATGGTCGTCGAGTCTGAGTACTAACGCTGGCTCCCCTGCCCGCGACCTTCACCTATCTTATTATTGGGTGATTTCATTAATACTTATTTTTCCATTAATTTGTTGTATCCTGGTGTATAATGCGCTTTAGGAACCGATACACGCACCATATTTTAGTATCGCGTTGTATCGGATGTTGTCACTCACTGTACATTAAGATAATCAGTTGAAATGTTATAAAGTCTTTATACAGCGGGCTCGAATAAGTCGCGCTGCGATGTTACATATAAGCGACGATACAACACTATGTAACATATTGCTAACTTCGTGTGTAATGATGCCGAGAGATCGAATCGTTCAAAAACAACATGTATCTATTTAGATGAATGTCCTGTATCATAATAATAAAGCAAAGTAAGTAGATATATAAGTGGGCGTGAAGCGAACAGACTGACGGTTTATGTATATATATATATATATATATAGTAAGTAGTTGATGTAATCAGTGTAACATATCGATATGTTGTACGTGTAACTAGGTGACAGGGAGCCGTTAGATATCTGTACAGTGTTATATGAGCTACTGTCGACGGCGGTACGTTTATTCTACCGCACGGTACAACAATTTGCATGGTGGTAGGACACTATCTAGTGTCCGCCTGGCCAGCTACTACCCTCAAGTTAGAAAATCTGTCACCAGACATCTAATGTGTTCCGGCAGCTATATTGAGAGCCAGTTCCCATTCTAGGCCTAGCGTGCTCCCATCCTCGACCGCATCATCACTTAGCAACAGGTGAGATAGTGGTCAAACGCTAGCCTGTAAGATATAAAATAAAAATATATACTGTATTAAACAAAAGTGTGGTGCGGTGTTAAGAAACCACGCGGCAAGTGAAACTTGTAGTTTATGTGTAGCTGTGGTAGCTGGCTTCTGTGACAGCAGTCGACATGACACATCAGCATGAATACAAATATGGCTGCAGAGACGTCCGCCGTCCACAGCTAGACTGAGTACATGACATCCACCACTCGAGGTAAAGCACTGGCTGCAATGCGACATGCGATGGGTGGACGAAAACATTGAGGCGATCTAATAAAAGATTCACTAAAAAAATAATAATTTCATCATAAAAGAAAATTATTGTTTCCGCAACAAAGATGTCATTCCCATACATTTTGAACTTGCGTTAGCGTGAATAGAAACAGGAAGTTGAACATGCGTGCGGTAAAATAAACGCTCCGCTACCGCACATACACGGCACGGTCCGGGCTTATTGAGCACGTTCTACAGCTATGAGAATTTATCTGAGCATTAATATAAACGATCTATATATTTTGTATTGTTTTATCAACTGAAGAATAAATTTGATGTATATTTTATAATTAATCCCTATGATGACTAGTTAATATTATTAATTTTTATATTATTGTATTTTAAATGTTTAATTTTGATTAAATGATAACTAATATTGTAGTAAAATTATAATAACTTTATTTTTTATTGACGGACATGTAATATGTACTATCAATAAACATTAATTTTAAGTATGGAATTTCATAGAAGTGCGCGCGTTGCGGTGAATCTTTTTGTATACCGTGTGGTAGAATAAAAGCATCGCATTGCTGTGAGCGATTGACCTAAATGATCAGTCGAGCTGTAATGAAAACTCCAAGAGAAGTTGTTACATGTGTCATTTGATATTAACTGTAATGAAAACTCCAGGAGAAGTTGTTACATGTGTCATTTGATATTAACTGTAATGAAAACTCCAGGAGAAGTTGTTACATGTGTCATTTGATATTGACTGTAATGAAAACTCCAGGAGAAGTTGTTACATGTGTCATTTGATATTAACTGTAATGAAAACTCCAGGAGAAGTTGTTACATGTGTCATTTGATATTAACTGTAATGAAAACTCCAGGAGAAGTTGTTACATGTGTCATTTCATATTAACTGTAATGAAAACTCCAGGAGAAGTTGTTACATGTGTCATTTGATATTAACTGTAATGAAAACTCCAGGAGAAGTTGTTACATGTGTCATTGGATATTGACTGTAATGAAAACTCCAGGAGAAGTTGTTACATGTGTCATTTGATATTAACTGTAATGAAAACTCCAGGAGAAGTTGTTACATGTGTCATTTGATATTAACTGTAATGAAAACTCCAGGAGAAGTTGTTACATGTGTCATTTGATATTAACTGTAGATTACAATGTAACGTATAATATATTTATATATTTTTGTAAGTGATGAGTTCCTCTAACGTTAGATAGGATTTTGAAATGAATACGTCCAGCGTTAAAGTGGGTGCTGTGTGACGGGTGCGACAGAGATGGCTACACCGCAACTATACGTGCGAGGGAGATGGAGAAAGACCAAGTAAACACATCGTTATGTCCGGCGCCTCGTCCTTTGAGAAAGGCGCTGTTCAATCGTATACAGTTTACGAAATATGGTACTAAATAGTCTAAAAAGTTAGTCAATAACTTAAAACCCCGACTACTGAAAAGTGACGCACACATTTTAGGAATGATTTACATTTATCGGGTGCATGCGAGCAAACCCGCGAGCAACAGTTAACGATATGTTTGTAAATATGTTTAAATGTGCTAATTAAGCCCTTTAATGTGATACCCATCACGCCCTAATTAACAACTAAAAATAATCAATCATGGTTATGACTTCAATGGCCTCTAGAGGGCGCTACATTCTATATAATGTGATATCACAAAGCCTACAACTAGCGCACAATCAAACATACTTGTAAACACATTTGTATAATTATGATAAGAAGTTGACAAGTTTTTTTTTATTTTTTTAATTCCATCTTAACAAAGTAATTTACAGGTTTTCTAACGTAAAGTACCAGTAAACCTTATGCAGGTTTGTCTAGGCACTAGGTCCTCTACATAAATAGTATGTTCAAGCGATACATCAATTATACTTAGCTTATAATGTTAATAATAGTTGCAGAATGTCAACATCATAACCCTCCTGTACGTAGTCGGGTATAAGTGTAGGTAGCCAATCATATATTGTAGTTTTAAAACGTCGAACGTACACCCTCCTTGCAAGCTGTTAGAGTTGGTATGTACATATTAAAAGTCGTCGCAGACTACGGACTTTATCGGCCGATTTAAGTCGGGCACGCGGCCGAGGTGGCAGAGCGGCACAAATCGGATCGTAATATTATGCGCACTTGCTTGAATATCTCCAATGAAAGGCTGCGGCCGTGGTTCGAGCCATCCACCGGTGACAGATATGTCGCCAGTCAAACCGTCGCTTCGTGTTCGCTGCCGGCCTGGGTTGGGATAGTCGCGCTCTGAAATTGTGCTAAAATAAGTAGTGGAGTTAATATCGTCCGTGACGTGAGACGTGCACGCGTCCAACATATGCCGCGCGTTCACATCTGTCAGGTGTCCGTTAAAAAAACCGGATGTTCCTGGCGCAGAACATTTATAATGAAGCTATTCACACTTTTTGGCTCGATTATGTCCTTTGTTTTGGTGAATCCGATTAAAAATCGGATCCGACACCCGCCAGATGTGAACACGCGGTTACACGGTGAGAGTCAAGTGCTAGTCTGTCACATATAAACACAGTTTTGTATGACGCTGGTAGATCACTCGGCGAGCAACTATTACGTAGTCTGTGGGATCATGTTCCGCAATAAAGTTTTAATTGATTAATATCGATGTAGGAATTGATGTTACGAGTGTCCGAACTATATTTTATCTGTAAGTCGTTGCAATAGAACACCACTATTATAGCAGTTAGTATAAATATTTTTACATGACTATTTACCTACGTATGTGGGTTTACTTTGCTGCTCAATTTTGTAAGTGATTGTTTTGTGGCGAGACGGGGCCGAGTGCGTGAGATGCTGTGCCAACGTCCGTCTAACAATATTATGTTTTGTGGCGAGACGGGGCCGAGTGCGTGAGATGCTGTGCCAACGTCCGTCTAACAATATTATGTTTTGTGGCGAGACGGGGCCGAGTGCGTGAGATGCTGTGCCAACGTCCGTCTAACAATATTATGTTTTGTGGCGAGACGGGGCCGAGTGCGTGAGATGCTGTGCCAACGTCCGTCTAACAATATTATGTTTTGTGGCGAGACGGGGCCGAGTGCGTGAGATGCTGTGCCAACGTCCGTCTAACAATATTATGTTTTGTGGCGAGACGGGGCCGAGTGCGTGCGATGCTGTGCCAACGTCCGTCTAACAATATTATCTATACCTAATTATGTAATACTTGACATATTATGCTTCCTATTGTGGAGCGTTCACACCGAATGGCGACAATCGCGTGCTCCGAGTATGAAATAATTACATTATGTAGCTGCCTACTTTGCAATTTGTGGCTTTATGAAGTAGGTATTATATAATAAGTCAATCAGTGCGTACTATATTATATTGTGTACAAAATGACTAGGTAACTTTGTATTGTAGAGTCAGCGCCGCGCCGCGCTTGTGTGGACCCGCTGGGTGTGAACTCTCCGTTACAATAAATACATATAAAGAATGTGCGCTTCCGATGTAAAATATATTATTTTGATTAAATCATATATTTTCGTTATCAATGTAACGCTCCGTTTAGATTAAGATAAGTTGAGAAGCTCGATCTACGCACAGGGTTCCTAATTACCTGTTAAGATAGTCGAATACGTTATTTTAGTGCGGAGTAGACAATATTAAATAACTATTATATTGTTAAGTAAGAATGGTATTATCTAATGATTGATTAGAGTACTGATAACATATGGTATTCCTACAAAGTGTAGGTAACTATGTGCTGTGAGCACGCGAGTGGCTACAATATTAAACACAACGCTGTGCTGAACTGCCTACCATCGACGAATACATTTATATTTAATACACAATAAGCCGCATTTTTTATTTACACGAACATCCTATACTATTATAAGAACTCCGGTCCGATGGGGTGTCCGTCTATCAGTCTACAATTTTGTGATTAAGCATCGCAAGGGTTCAGAAAACGTAGTTCCTGACAGCCTTAGTTGCTCCGTTTGCGTAACCACCATAGATGATGTACCAAATGCTACTCCTAACTCTAGTGATCCTTGGTACCTGAACATCTACGAGGGATGCCAAAAATCACCAACCTCTTTCCTAAGTTATCACGTCACGAATGGTAAACTATTCCGATACATGAAATCGATCAACCCTTTAACAAGGGAGTTCGAGTGGAAGGAAGTTATACCATCGGAATACCGACGCGATATTATTGCTAAAAATCATTGTGAACCTACTTCTGGGCATTTAGGCATTTTCAAAACGCACAAGCGCCTGACCTTAAATTATTTCTGGCCTGGATTACTCAAAGACGTAAGTGACTTCGTAACAAGTTGCGACACTTGTCTCTCCTATAAATACCCCAACCACGCTACCCTTGGTACTATGGGAAGACCTAAAGATTGCTATCGTCCCTTCCAGATGATAAGTATTGACTTAGTTGGAATTCTCCCGGTCACTAGGAAGCAGAATACCTTTCTACTAGTAGTAACTTGTTGCTTTTCAAAGTATTGCTTGCTATTTCCCATACGACGTGCTACAGCAGCAATAATTACAAATATATTAGAAGAAAAGATTTTTCTCGTCCATGGAGTACCAAGTACGGTATTGATGGACAATGGAAAACAATTTACTAGTAATTTAATGCACGATCTTTTGGCTAATTATAATGTACGTTTTCTTCACACCTTTATATACCCCGCAAGTTAATATGGTTGAACGCTATAATAAAACCATCATCACAGCAGTATCCACATTCGTAAATAATGATCACAGATCTTGGGATGTCAATATTCCCAAAATTCAATTTGCTTTAAACAGCTCAGTGAACGAGGTGACCGGATATACACCATCCTTTCTGGTGTATGGCCGGGAGCTGATTAATGACGGATCCCACTACCTCGAACTAGAAGAATGTCGAATTCAATATTGGAGACCGTATGGAAGCGAACCTTCTACTTGAGTGACAAGGACAAGAGGTTCTCAAAGAAATTGGCTCCCAAATTTATCAAATGTCACGTAATTGGAAAAAAATCCAAACTCGTATATGAACTGGAGGATATGGCAGGTCACATCGGTATGTGGCATGTCAAAGATTTCAAACTAACTTAGCCTAGTTTTCTGTAGATGGATTTTTTTTTATAGGAAAAATCCTATCCTAAATACTACATACCCCCCGGTTTGTAACGTCTGCCGCGATTACAAGCGCCGAGCGCGGTCAAACCAGTTGAGGGGAATGACAGAGGCGCGCGGGACTAACCACCCGAAGCTCTCCGGACGGCCGGCAGCCGTTGCCTCACAGACCACGGCGAGACGTCTAGTGCACGCCGCGTGTTTACCTCTACTTCAACTCATAAAGCTCTCAAGTGGCATCTAATTTTACAATTATTACATTATCGTGCTTAGTGCCTTGTTCCCCAAAACGGGGTTCCAGGGTCCACCCACCAGGCAAGACCTGATACTGCGTGTCTTTCGCGCCGCTGCCCTGCCGACGTACTAACCTTCGACGTCAGCACACAACTTGCTGCCCTGCCTGACATCATGGAAGACTACATCAACCACCAGCGCGGACCGCGGATTCCAAGGCCAGTAGTGGTTGTCGTCACAGTGAAACGATAGAACGGTTACGCGAACGATTCCCACGACCCATTTCTTCCATCAACCTACTTTTATTCTGGATTTAATATACCCTTGTTAACCTCACTGTTTTTTTATTTAGGTAGAAAGTAGCCAGCGTTACATTGCATGATTGCTGATTGATTATTATCAATTTTAAATAATATTAATTATAATCATTGGAAAACTATTTAATAAAATCATTTTTACTGAACATTTTCAAATTAAAAAGCTTGCGGAGTAAGCAATTGTCTCTGGAGTTACCAAGAATGTCTCTTAAGTTACCATGAAAGTAATCGAGTATACATGTAACTCAGCAGACAAACGGCATGTTAAATATTGTATGTGTCATAAACTTAAGTCGATTATACATGTAAGATACTTCAAAAACATATGATTTGTTTGTAATAATTTTTAAATTACGTCTAGAAATCTAAGTCACTCAGCAGACAGCGCAAAAAGGCACGCGCACTTTCTGAACACTCTTTGCAATCTGGCGACTTGACGGCACTAGACCTTGACGACGACGCGTGACCAAAATTATGCTGAATTAAAGCTACTTACAACATTTGGTGCTATCTAACTGTTGCAAGTTGGAAACTATGAACGTTACTCAGTATACATAATCGAAAACATTTCAGCTGGGGACACAACTTCACTTATTATTTTTTGTAAAAGTGGTTTGTCTTTTTGTGGGTTTTTATTAGACACGATTAAGTGTTTATCTCGTACTTTTTCCTCAAAAAACTTAACCAAAAGCACAGGCTAAATGTTCATTTACTAAGATGGTTAACAAGTTATGTCGATTTCAGACACGTATATTTTGGAAGGCGCGAATATTTTGTGTACTAAGTTACCATAATATAATTTCATAGAAATAAAATATTTTGTTAAATGAAATAGTTTTCCATTGTGCTTAAATATCATAGAAATGATTCTGATATTATTTTTGAGTCCAACTATAATCAATAAGCCTTATTTTATAAAGATATGTCAGGGACAGCAAAGTGTGGGTAAAATAGTTGATTGACCCATTTATACAGGTTGATTCAGTACCGATGGATGAAACGAAGCAGAGGACCTCACTGCGCATCTATTGAACCCCCATGTATGTTCTACCATTTTGGATGGTTTATGCCGGACATATATGCCGCATGTCGGACAATCTGTGGGCCAAACTCTCTACAGAGTGGGTTCCACAGAACGTTAGACGACGACGTGGTAGACCCAGACGGAGATGGCGGGACGAGCTGGATAACTATTCTAGCACCTGGACCCAACAAGCATTAGACCGCGATGTGTGGAAGGAGGGAAGGGGCCTTCCTTCCCTCCTTCCACACACTTTCCTTTGCCCTGCAGTGGGACAAAACAGGCTGAATAAAAAAAATGAGATATGATATTTTTTTTGTGATCGTGGGTAAATTATAAACCTAACAAATAGTATTATTATTATTTTACTGAAATGGTAAATACTTTCATAATAACAGAAAAAGTTACAAAAATCTCATTGATCAATGCTACCGCATAAAGTTTGTGTGCATAAAGTCAGTTGCGTGCTCGCATTCATCCATTGTGGACGCGTATATTTCGGTTGCACCTACGAATTTCGCGCGTGCGGCAAAATGACCCAAGTGCTAAAGTGTAACGAATGCAATATCGTCATTGACGAACTACTTGCTTACGTGCAAAATAAAATCTCAGTGATCGATGAGGAAACGTTAGTGAGATTGTGTACGTCTTCGTTTTCAAGCGATGAAATTAGGAGGTCAAAATCATTGCTTTTTGACTCTATTCCTTTGGATCATCGCAAAGTTTTGCGGAAAAATAAGGGAAAAGAGGGGAGAAATATGGCGGACATCGTCAACCTCTTTAAATCAGTGGAACCTGATATAATTCCAGTATTTGTGGCTAGAGAACTAGAAAAATTACCACCACTTACATGGAATAATCTGGATTGCACAAAAGTTTTAAAAGATCTTCTACGATTACAACATGAACTTGAAGAGGTTAAATCAACATACGCTACGACCGAACAACTTCACGACCTTAAAAAGGATATTTTAGGACAGAGACATGATTCATTACCTCCTGCCTCAGTATGTAACGTTAACCTCCGAAGAGGTGCTTGGTTAATGGACAGCGGCCCAATGGGGATTTCACAGCACAATCACCATAGTTCTACGATAAAAGATACCTACAACAGCAAGGAATCACCCGATGGTTTAAATAAAAACAGTATTTATATTGAGCAACATCAGCCAAATATGAGGGTAGTTGGAGAACGAACGGTATCGACACCGATGCGACGGTCGAAAGCTGCGATAGCGAGCGGAGAGGCGCACGATACCGGTTCCGAGCCTCGAGTTATGTCACCCATTCAACGATCGTCCGCTCGGAATGCACCTGACTCACAGTCAGTTGAAAATGATAGTAGGGTCAGCGCTAAGGCTCAAAATAGAAGCAGCAAAGGCGCGATAGAATCGGTAAATAAGCCGCTGCATGGTGACGAACCTTGGATACTAGTAATTAATCGTAAAAAGCTGAAGTATCGATACTTAGGTAAATAAGGTATGCACGGGATTTAGAAAGTAATTTTAAAGCGGCCGAGAAGAAAATACCCGTGTTTATCTCAAATATCCACAGGGAGACAAAAGAGGACGATATTGTACAATATATACGTACAAGAACGAGTGAGACAATTTCACTTCAAAAAAAAGACACCAATAAGAGAAAAGACCACAAAGCCTACAAATTTTTTGTATCGGAGGCTAAATTACATATGTTTTTAAATGAACAGCTATGACCTAGCGGTGTCATTTTTCGTCGCTTTGTGAATTTTAAACGCACGAAATTTAACGGCAGAACTTCGTCTGTAAACGGCCTAAAGAAAAACAACAATGATTAGGGTTCCTTACAAGTTTGCTACTTTTAATTGCAAAGGCGTAAAACGTTCTTTAGAGAGTGTCAAAGAGCTGTGTGCTTCTTGTAGCTTGGTTGCACTGCAAGAGACCTGGCTTTACCCGGAAGATATTCCCTACCTCGGTACGATCGACGGTGAGTTCGGTTACACAGGCACGTCTGCGGTGGATACGTCGGCTGGAATAGTTCGCGGTAGGCCTTATGGTGGAGTTGCTCTGTTGTGGAGGAACAGCGTTTTTCACCAAGTGTCAGTGTTGCAAAGCCATAATTCGCGAGTGTGCGCTGTTAAAATTACTACTGGACACCGACCTATTGTAGTAATTAGTGTATATATGCCAACAATGTCGAATGAAAACCTACCGGAATTTACGGATTGCCTCGGTGCGGTAAGTGCAATAATAGAAGAGTGCGGTGTAGAATCGGTTTATATTATGGGAGACTTTAATGCGTATCCATCCGAACTTTTCTACAGTGAACTTATGGCCTTCTTTTTTTTTTTTTTATTATTTATACGGTTTGACTCACGTGCAATGGTCGAATGTCAGTTAGACGTCCGACCGGTTTCGAGGCAATCGGTGCCTCATCATCATGGGTCAGTGCGCGTACCCTCGCGGAGCGTTGTACCCGCACTGTCGCCGGAGTTTATCGCGTTAATGTCCCTCCGCGCCGCCCGCCTCTGTGCCCGCGCGGCACGCGCGGATAGTGGCTCGGTCGCCACAGGCTCCGGCGATTGTGAGTCATCATCGCTCGTCGTCGCATTATAAAGGCCCGTGCATACAACACTGACTGTGTCTTGTGGCACATATTCTTGCCGATCACTGTGTTTTATGGCGAGAACTGTTGAACAATTGGCACGTTGGTAAATAGGGACGTGACAACAAAACTAACCATGACTTCGTTGGGCTGAATATAAAGGTCTGTCAACAGCTGCACGAAGTGCCGTGAATCCTTAATGTGACTGTCTGTTTTTCCCGTAAAATTTTGTAGGACAGTTGCCATATGTCTGGACAGTTTGTACGTAGGCGCATCTATCTGACTGACTATCGGACGCAACGGCCAATTAGGTTTGTGTACCTTAGGTAGACCATAGATTTTTGGTGAAGTCGGATTGTAGGGTCGCAATCGAGCAGTTAATTCAGGGTCATCATGTTCAAGGAGCAGTTTGGTTACCTTGGTAGTGATTTGAAGAGTCGGGTTATAGTTAACCTTCTTGTACGTTGACCCATCACTTACCATCTGTGTGATTGTGGTTTCATAGTCCTCCATATCGACAACTACAGTAGCATTGCCTTTATCCGCTGGTAGTACCAGAATGTCCAAGTTGTTGCGGAGTGCCCATAAAGCAGCTAACTTCCCTTTGCTTATATTAGGCTGGGGTGGCTTGGCCTTTCGCAACATGGTTGCAACATCTTGCCTCAGACACTCTGCATCGAGGTAAGGTATACGATTCCGAAACACTACTTCTTCAACACTGGTGATAATATCCTCCGAAGAAGAAAAAGAAAATACCTAAAGAGGATTAGGAAACCTAAAGAGGTTAAGAACTTGGACACAGACAGGTCGGCTGTGGCTGAACATTCGTAGGAAATCGGTAATTTCTTGAGATTTGACAAGGCTACCGTACTAGCGAAAGACCAATTTTTGGTACCGCGAAAAGTACGCGAGGCGATTGAAATCCAGCGTCATCCAAATTTCAACCGAGACCAAGGATGGAGTCTAGCCCCTGCGTGGAAACCAGTTCTCGCCATAAAACACAGTGATCGGCAAGAATATGTGCCACAAGACACAGTCAGTGTTGTATGCACGGGCCTTTATAATGCGACGACGAGCGATGATGACTCACAATCGCCGGAGCCTGTGGCGACCGAGCCACTATCCGCGCGTGCCGCGCGGGCACAGAGGCGGGCGGCGCGGAGGGACATTAACGCGATAAACTCCGGCGACAGTGCGGGTACAACGCTCCGCGAGGGTACGCGCACTGACCCATGATGATGAGGCACCGATTGCCTCGAAACCGGTCGGACGTCTAACTGACAGTCGACCATTGCACGTGAGTCAAACCGTATAAATAATAAAAATGAATAATACTCACGATTCGTTCAATAATGAAATTATGGCCTTCTGTTCGGAGCAATCGTGGTCGTGTGTAGACGTTGAAATCTTAGGTACTGAGTCAGATACGTACACGTTTTTCAGTGAAGCGCACAGTTCGTGCAGCTGGTTAGACCACTGTATAGTGACTGAATCTGCTAAGCAATCTATTTGTAATGTTTTCGTTAATAATTGTGTGACTTGGTCAGATCATTTCCCTATCATTATAGAGTGTAACTTAGATTTATTAACTCACACCTTGCCAAGTAAAATACTATTAAATAATGAGGTTCTGTGGGGAGAAAAAAATGATGAAGAAGTAGGTTTTTATACAAACGAATGCCATCGAAAACTGCGTTGTATCGATTTCCCGGCTGAATTTACTGTTTGTGCGGATCGTTACTGTAGTGATCAGGCCCACAGGCTTGTTCTAGACGGTATGTATTCTGATATTGTAGCTAGCCTCCGCGATGCTGCAAAGGCTAGTCGGGGAGAGGAGCGTGCGGGGCGGAGAGGACGTGGCCCACACGTAGTAGGATGGAACAAGCATGTCAGTGGGGCTCATCTGGAGGCTAGAGCTAAGTTTCGGGAATGGGTTCTTTGCGGTAAACCTAAGTCAGGTTATGTCCACGAAGATATGCAACGAAGCAGGCGAATATTCAAACACCATTTCAGGCGAGAGCCTGAAATGGTGTCAAAACCATCAGGATCAGATAATAATGGACGCCCTTACTGAGAAGCACTCGAGTTGACATTTTCGAGACTTTTGGCAGAGTACAAATAAAATAAATGTTCGTCCTGGCCTTCCGGTTAGCGCCGCTGGTGTGAGTGAGCCGAAAAGAATTGCCAATTTGTTCAGTGATCACTTCCGTGTTCAGTTGCCACTTACTGCGTCAAAAACAATGCTCGATGATGAGATACCTGTTGGGACTGCGGCGACTAAATTTAGTTCTGGTGATATAGTTAAAATAATCAAATCTATATCGAGAGGCAAATCGCCTGGTCACGATGGCCTTAGCATCGAGCATTTGGTTCATGCTGGGCCACATATATCGCGAATACTAGCGATGTTCTATTCGCTATGTGTGAGCCACTCTTATCTACCAATGGACATGATGAGAACTGTTGTTGTGCCTATAGTTAAAAATAAAACTGGTGATTTAGCGAACATTAATAACTATAGGCCGATATCTTTAGCAACAATTGTAGCTAAAGTGTATGACGGCTTGCTTGACGCACAGTTAAATAAGTACATCGTATTGCACGATAATCAGTTTGGGTTTAGGCGCAAACTGTCTACTGAGAGTGCAATACTGTGTCTCAAGCATGTCGTCAGGCACTATACTGATCGAAGTACTCCCGTGCACGCCTGTTTCCTTGACCTGTCCAAGGCTTTTGACCTGGTCTCTTATGACATTCTATGGAGTAAGCTTAGGAACATTGACTTGCCACCGGAATTAACCAGTATTTTTAAATACTGGTACTTGAACCAGGTCAATAGCGTCAAATGGGCAGGTACAATGTCGGACGGATACCGATTGGAGTGTGGGGTGAGGCAGGGGGGGCTGACCTCTCCCTCCCTGTTTAATCTGTATATCAATGCCTTAATCGTAGCGCTCAGCACTCAGCATGTCGGATGTCACATCAATGGAATAAGTGTAAATAACCTGAGTTATGCAGACGACATGGTGTTGCTGAGCGCGTCGCTTTGTGGCCTACGAAAATTGTTGCGGATTTGTGAAGAATATTCCGTGGCACATGGACTAAAATATAATGTTGCCAAAAGTGTGAGCATGGTCTTTGAGGCCAGGACAAAACGTCCCCATAACGTGCCACCCGTATATCTGAACGGGATTCCTTTAGAAAGGGTGCAAATATTTAGGTATTTAGGGCATATATTAACAACCGACCTCAAAGACAATGCAGACATCGAGCGCGAGCGAAGAGCATTGTCTGTGCGTGCGAATATGCTGGCGCGCAGGTTTGCGCGTAGCTCGAGGGAGGTAAAGCTTACTCTCTTTCGGGCTTATTGCACCTCCCTCTACACGTGCAGCCTGTAGGCGAGGTATACACGCTCGGCGTATAATTCTCTTCGCGTCCAGTTTAACAACTCGTTCAGGGCGATGTTGAGGCTGCCTCGCTACTGCAGTGCCTCAGGTATGTTTGCGCAAGCTCGTGTGGATTGCTTCCACGCGACTATGCGCAAGCGTGCCGCGTCTCTGGTACGCAGGGTGCGAGCCAGTAGTAACATCGTCCTGGCGATGATTGCAGAAAGGGTTGACTGTCCTTTCATTAATTACTGTGCGGATAGACATGCCCCCATCTCCCAAGGGTATTGAATGAAGGGTAAATGTGTTTATCAATTTTCAATTTTAATTATTTATTTTAATGAGTTTTTAAATGTAATTATGGATGTGTATTATTTTATTTCTGTGTTTTGTATTTTTCTGGTTTTAATTTAATGTTTATGTATCCGTGTATCTTAATTGTAATTGTATTGTAATATGAATTTGATTGTTATATGAGTCTTAGTTACTCGAAATAAAATTATTTTATTTTATTTATTTATTTATTTATTTATAAAGATTGCGAGGCCAATACAAAAAAAATCACATATTATTTTTTTTTCACACCTATGTTAATAACTTCAGAATATATCTAGCTACAACCTTTGTAAATTTTATTTACCTAAACTATGCGGTTCATAATAAAAAGCTGCGATGAAGTCAAAATTAGTTCACATTATTACTTCAAATTTGCCCATTGTTTCATAATATATGTTTAGATACAATAAGTAGGTATAAGTTGCATCGCTAAATGCAGAAGAAAAAAAATAGATTAGATATAAAATGAGACTGATTAGCGCTACTATTAATTAACTTTTAACGTCTCTATTACATGTATTCGTTTTAAAATATGTAGATTTTACTGATTTTTGGAAAACTACTACTACCTACGGGAAGGTCATTGTTGCCTTCCCGTGTCCGTAAGCTTAGCTTAGACCTTAAACTACCCTTTACGTGATCCCTGGGTGGTGCTAAATAGTTGACCACATGTGGTAGGGTTCAACCATAGCTCGATCCACCCACGGGTAATAGACATATTGCTAATTTGTTCACCAAGTTCCGGCATGATGTTAGGCAGTATGGATGACGGGGTGGGATAGTTGCGCTCTGTGAAGTGGCCGACAGTCAGTCGATTCCATTTTGTAGTACAACAACGTTTTTTAATGTTTGACAGATAAGCGTTTAACTGCTGCCTCACCTTATGCTAAGTGAAGGTGCGGTCAAAATATGGATTCGTGTTTGTCTGGAATTGAATAACGTACTGAGACTAGGCTCTGGGCGACTGACTGTCTTCAAACTGGCTATTAACATCATGCCGGAACTTAGCGAACGAATTAGCAACATGTCTTTTACCGGTGAGTGGTTCGAGCCATGGTCGAACCCTTCTACTTATGGTCAACTATTTGGCACCACCCAGGTATTACGTGAAGGGTAGTTTAAGGTCTAAGCTAAGCTTACGAACACGGGATGGCAACAATGACCTTCCCGTAGGTAGTAGTAGTTTTAAAAAAATCAGCAAAATCTACATATTTTAAAAACTAATACATGTAATAGAGACGTTAAAAGTTAATTAATAGTAGCGCTATTCAGTCTCATTTTATATCAAATTTATTTTTTTCTGCTGCATCTAGCGATGCAACTTATACCTACTTATTGTATCTAAACATATATGAAAGAATGGGCAAATTTGAAGTAATAATGTGAACTAATTTTGACTTCATCGCAGCGTTTTATTATGAACCGCATAGTTTAGGTAAATAACATTTACAAAGGTTGTAGCTAGATACATTCTGAAGTTTTTAAAATAGGTATGAAAAAAAAATAATGTGATTTTTTTTTGTATTGGCCTCGCAAACTTTATGCGGTAACATTGATCAATGAGATTTTTGTAACTTTTTCTGTTATTATGAAAGTATTTACCATTTCAGTAAAATAATAATAATACTAATTGTTAGGTCTATAATTAACCCACGATCACAAAAAAAAATATTGCCCTAGCGTAAAAGGGTTTAAAAGAAAAAAAAAATTGTGAACCACAGCGGCGAATGGCAAAAACATTAAAAAAAATATCTCATAAACTATCCAAAATGGTGGAACATACATGGGGGTTCAATAGATGCGCAGTGAGGTCCTCTACCACCCTGCTTCGTGTGATCCGTCGGTACTGAATCAACCTGTATAAATCGGAGCAACTTTCGTTATTTAAATTCAAAGTAGTAGGTAGTTCATAATAATTATAAAATTATAAAGTGTAAAATTGAAATTAATTTTATTACTGTGACAAATAAGATTATAATTAAAAAAACAATCGGATACCTATGATTATAATACATTTCATGTAATCAAATCGAAATGTTTATTTTAATTAAGTTTTCGTTTATCATTCCTTTATAAAGCGCACAAGAAACTGAACGATCCACATTAGGAGGAAGGTTCTCTACACTGACCACCCCTGGCTTGAAATATTTTACATGTAAGTCCTTTTAAACCGACTTCACAAAAAAACGAGGTTGTCAATTCGTCTGGTTTTTTTTTTGTTTTTTTTTTTTATGTTTGTTACTTCAGGACTGTCAAAATGGTGGCGCGTCAATGCGCTTCATAATCACATATTTTATTTTACGCTATATATTTATCTCGCCCCTTTTATATTTTTTATTTATCTACCTTTTCAAATTGGTATGAATGCCCGCTAAAAGACGCAGAGGCAGCCTGCTGATGCCTACCCGCCGTTGAAACTCGAACGGGTTTGCCAATAGTCCAATGGGAGATCAGCAGACCGCGTCTATTGCCGCCACGACGCCTGTGGTTGGCCCTCAACCGCACCACGCTCCACGAGAGTAGTATGGCTATTATCTAATATAGGCTATATCGGCAGCGGAATCCGCGGTACGAAATTCAAATCGTAACACGATCGTAATACGGTTGAATTTCGTAATACGAAATTCAAATCTCACCGTGGATTCCGCTTCCGAGATAGCTTACAGAATAGCCTATAGTTCCGTTACCGCTATCCCGCTATGATCGTCGAATGGGACTCAATATTTTTTCTATAAAACGCTATTTTAATTTAGTGATTGTGCTGTGACAGTTACTGTAAAGATCCTCCTTGTGAACTGTTTACAATATATATATATATATTCGGTCGCTATATGCGCCGACGCCGCCTGCTACGATTCCTCTGCTGTGATTCCTCCACGGAGGGCTGTAGGTGTCCCTGGGAGAGTGGAAAGATATGTGGGCTTATGTATGCTGATTCTCTGTGTTCTTACAGTGGTTTATTCATACCAAGGGTCCCCCTTTTCACTTTGATCTTCGCTGACCTGCCCCGCTATTAATTTATTTATCGAACGCATTTTATGTATTTCACGGCATTTTCACCCCGAATGGCTATTTGCACGCCCCACCACAAATCTTAACCGATTTGAGAAAATATTTTTTGTTTGAGAGATTATGCCTCCCGTTTGGTCTCATTTAAATTTTATCGAGATATGATTGTAATCTCCGGAGATATTGAGATAAACATCTTCAACTCGGAATCGATGCATTGGTATACCTTGATGACATGATACTGACTACAGGCTAAGTTGACTATAGCGGCATGTGAAGTAGGTTTTTTTCGTTTTGTAAACGATCTTAAATTATATTTAATCATAATAATAATAAATTGTTTATTGCCATAAATAGGTACAGTACATGTTTCGCAATGGGCCCCAAAATATGCTAAGCCTGTATCTTGGGAGCCCAGAACATTATTAGAGTATTACAAAATTACGTATTCTGTGAGTGAACCACTCAGATATACATAGACTGGAGTACATTTACACTTATCACAAATTCATAAATTATACATCTAATACTATAAAAATCTTTGTCCTGACATACTGACTAACTGACAGACAACGCACAGCCTAAATCACTGGTCGTAGAGACTTGAAATTTGGAGGGTATATTTGTCTTAGAACGCAAAGGTGTACTAAAAAAGGATTTGCTAAAATTCACCCCTTAAGGGGCTAAAATGGGGGTTCAAAGTTTGTATGGAGAAACATGATTAGATAGTCTTTTCTATTTGAAACTTCACACAAATACTTCAGTAAATAAAAAAGAAAATACGTGATTTAGGCTTTTCCGAAATTCCTCCCCTAAGAGGGTGAAATGGGGTAACAAAGTCTGAAAATCAATATTGTTTCGGATTGCGCTGAGATTTGGCATGCAGATGGTTATAACGGCGATAGTTCCATCTGAAAATGCTTTTTTTTTAATTCACCCCTAAAGGGGATGAAATGAGGGTTCAAAGTTTGTATGGAGTAACAAGATTAGATAGTCTATTTTATTGAAATTTCACACAAGTACTTCAGTAAATAAATAACTAAATACGTGTTTAAATAGACTGTTTTGGAATTCCACCCCCAAGAGGGAGAAGTGGGGGTAACAAAGTCAGAAATCAATATTGTTTCAGATTGCGTTGAATTTTGGCATCCAGATAGTTATTATTATTATGACTTAGATATCCGCTAAGAAAGGATATTCAAAATTCACTCTTTAAGGGGATGAAGCGGGGGTTCAATGTTTGGATAGTCGTTTTAATCGAAACTTCACACAAGTACTTCTGTAAATAAATAAGTAAAACACAATCCAAAATTTCATCGTACCGACGGGACTTGAACCCGCAACCTCCGGAATGACATGTTCCGGTGCTTAATTGGTAAAGCACCGGAACATGTCATTCCGGAGGTTGCGGGTTCAAGTCCCGTCGGTACGATAAAATTTTGGATTGTGTTTAACAATTTACAAAAATATAATGTGTGAAACACTTCAAAGAAACATAATATTAAATAAGTAAATACGAGTTTCAGGCTTTTTTGGAATTCCACCCCTAAGAGTTAAGTTAAGTTAAGTTAAGTTCCTAAGTGGGGTTACAAGTCTGAAAATCAATATTGTTTTGGATTGCGCTGAAATTTAGAATACAGATAGTTATTATGACTGTAGGTATCCGCTAAGAAAGGTTTTTTTTTTAATTCACTCCGGGGATTCAAAGTTTGTATGGCGAAACAAGATGAGATAGTCTGTTTTATTCGAATTTTTACGTATGTGCTTCTATAAATAAATAAGTAAATACGTGTTGCAAGATTTTTCGAAATGGGGTAGGTACCTAACAATGTCTCAAAATCAATATGGTTTTTCGGGCTTTATAAATATGAATCCCTATTTCCCTTAGTCACGCAATAACATGAAATCGGGTAAACAGATTTGGCTAATTCTGTTTTGATGTCTTTTACTATAAAAAGGCTTTTACAAAAGAAAAGTTTTATGTAGGTACCTAAGTAAAAGAAGTTTTTAACGCAGGCAAAGCCGCGGGGCACTTCTAGTTTAAATATAAAATCATGCAGCAAACGTAAACACAACGGATAAAGAATATTACTCAATAATTTCAAATAGAACTAACTTACTGTTATTATTACTTATTGGTATATTGAATTTATATCGATTCAATCAATGTTAGAACTAAACATATCATTACTCATAAAAATAATATAATAAATTCAATGATAATTTCCTATCAATATGCTTGTTAGTGATCATAGGTTATTCTTATTTGATCTTTAATTTGATTAAATATTTATTTGGTTCATTAAAAACAATACAAAGAAAAATATATAATTATCACATAAATTATGGCTATTTCCTGCTAGATTATTAGCATATTAGTTGGCTATGTATAGTTGCTATGGCATTTAGGTTGTAGACATTAGTTCATGTGAGAACACAGCGCTTCTAATAACACTTTGTAATATATGCTCCTTGTATTCCATGTCCTGAGTTTAAAAGTACCTATGTATGTGTGTGCTTGAGTGTGTTTGTGTGTATGTGTGTGTGTTTGTGGTGTCTATATGTATTTTAGTGGTGGGATTTGCGGTACCTATTTGGAAGTGAAGACAGCACTCTATTAGGCTTCAGGTTTAACGAGTCTTTCTGTATTCTCGTAGGAGAGGGTGAGCAACCATCTGCGGAGTTTAAATCTCGAATCAGTTTGGGAACATTATCTCAGGTCAAAAGCTTTATTCAATATTACTTATAACATTCAATGATTTTGGTAATACTGAGTGACCCTGGTAGATTTTGACCGTAGTTTAAACCCACTACTGAACAAAAGAGGGCCGCTAGTGTAATTATATAAATAAAGATTGTCATTCGGCGCCAGCCATTACTCCCGTCTTTCCTAGTTCCTGTCCTGACAATGAGCGAGTCCACCAGAGACTGCATCGTTTCTTGACATCGACTTCATAACAATTCGATGTTTCTTGACGTCAGGTTAGAGTGTAGTTGACAGTCAGACCTCTGTAAGCCCAGCGTGTTTACCACATTCAAGCACATCTCATCACATACCACCAAGCGAGACAGTGGTCAAACGCCCTAATTGATAGGTACTAAAATAATTAAAGATCGTTTACAAAACGAAAACACCGACTTCTCATGCCGCGATAGTGAAAATATTCATGAGTCATACCTCGATAACATTTTAATGGGACACGGGAGGCATAATCTCTCAAACAAAAAATAATTTATCAAATCAGACAAGATTTGACGGAGTTCTGAGGTAAGAAACATAAAAAAACTGTCGAACTGAGAACCTCCTCCTATTTTGTGAAGTCTGTTAAAAAGTAGTATTGTCCCATCTGCCTGTAAATACCCTTAATTTTAAGGGTTCCGTCCACAGGGTACCAACGGAACCCTATTACTGAGACTTCGTTGTTCGCCGGTCCGTCCCTCCGTCTGTCCGCCTTTCACAGGCCTGTATCTCCTTAACTGTAATAGGTAGATATGTACTTGATGTTTTCAAAACATATGTTAATACATACATACTACCTACTAGCGGTTATCCGCAGCTTAGCCCGCGTTCACGTCACGAAAATGTTTATGACCACTGGCAGTTTTAGAACTAAGTGTCAGCTCAAACCGCCACGCGACGTGAAGCGACGCGGCGCGCACTTATTAAAGGAGTGATACAAAAAAGAACTTTATTTACTACACACAATAAGATACACATTTCATTGAGATAGTTCGGCGGCTTCAGGCTGCGCCGCGCGGCGTCGCGCTGCACCGCGCGGCGCAACGGCAAGCCGCGTGATAAACAATTGAACTTTATTAACTACATAATAAGATACACAATGCTATGAGATAATTTGGTGGCGTCACGCGTTTTGCTGCGCCGCGCGACTTCTCGCTGCCCCGCGCGAAACCAAAAGCATCGTCACGTCACGTCGTGTTGCGGTGTGAACTGACCCTAATAGTAACTATCGAATACATAAAGGTTAAAGTACACCATTGCATAACCATATTTATTAAGTCATAAAAAGAATCTTAACTTTCGGCTAATAAGCAATTTTACTTTAGCTTATATACTTAATACGCAAACTATACCTACTAAGAATGTGTTGTGCCCATTAACACTTTTCTTATTGTCTCTAATAGAGATGTATACACATTGTTTAAGTGTTTATATGTATAGCACTTTTAGCATTTTATCACTACATTCTATTTTTATACACTAGTTCGAAGGGTTTTGTCCGCTTAAGTCTTCTTATTATATTTGTATGGTCAAGGAGCTGGATTCCCTTGACATTGACATGATTATGAAGTCTTTTTTCATGAGCTTCTGCATGCTTGTGGACTATTTGGACAACGGTCTCAAAGGGTCTCCACGGTCTCACGGGACGCTGTACTGAAAATTGAAAGGAGTTGCTCAATTAGACAAAACTGAATAAAATTCACAAAGAAATTCTTCTAAAAAATGAAAAAAATGTTAGCTTCTCATACAAATTGTCTGATACAAGTGGTCATTTTGTATGAGAAAGTATTTTTTTTCATTTCTTTGTCTTAACTAATACTTGACTGAATTATTTCAGTCAGGTGAGACACTAGTGTGTTTTATTTTTTTTATTTCTAGATCTAAAGCACCTACAGAGTATAAGTACTTTTTGTTTTCAAATAACCATGTAATGAATGAAGCCTGTTCTATTTTCCAGAAAAGGCGTTTTGCATATTAACAATGTAAATGAATTATGTAAATTCTAAAACGAAAAAAATATTATTTAACTCAGACATTTTTATTTGTTCATTTTATTTTAGTTTACAGAAAAAAAGAAAATAGATACAAAATAAACTCATAAACATTTGTTGGAAATGAAATTAAATATTTTTATTGCCAGAATGTAGTACAATTAGTTATTACGTAAAATGAGTGTCTCATACATTCTACCACAACAGTGGTGTGCAACAGAATTGAATTTTTTTACTAGTCGCGATACAAATATAAATACTTAATAAAAAATAAAAAAAAAATAAAAATCCATTTATTTTCTCTCACAAAATTGTAAAATTAGGTATAACTAATATAAGATATATTTGTACATAATGTAATGAACTTAGGAGGTAAAATAAAGTACACTTTGTGAGAGACTGGTGCCTGCTGTAGGTTTTGCAAAACCTGTATTGCAGGTCACCAGTGCACTCCCGCGGTATAACTATTACAATCCAAGTCCAGATTTGTAACGAGTCCAGTTAATCATAATTGCAATAGGTATATCTAATTTAATTGAATGAGACTTATAAAATGTCAAATGGTTAAATATAAATTACAAAAATGATACGAAATGCCAATGAAATTTAATTATTACTTATAAATTATTTATATTAAATTTTAAGGTTCATATATTAATTTAAGTCATAAAAACAGTGTTCCATATAACCAATTTGTCAATTTTCTTTTAAATATGCATATAGTCATTGCTTTAAATGAATTGGGCAATTTATTATACACTAGTATGGCATTTGCGTAAGCGTTCCTTTTAAATATATCTGTAATGCAACGGGGCAGATATAGCTTAAATTTGTGCCTAGATGGTCTCTTAGTAATTTCCGAGCGCAGATTAAAATAATGGGGGTATCGTTTGACCATCATACACAATTCCCGCAAGTACATACAGCACAATGGTAGTAATGTATACGATATTTTCTGAATATGGGCCTACAGCTATCCATAAACCAAGCACCACATATAGCCCTCACACATTTTTTTGAACACGGAAAGCTCTATCCATCTCGACCGAATTTCCCCACAGTAATAGTCCATACGCTAGGACGGACGAAACGTGCCCATGGTATGCACTGAGTGCTGCCTCAGTGGACACCGTCATCCGTAATCTTTTGATTGCAAACACGAATCTGTTGAGCTTGTCGCAAACATACTGTATATAAGCCTTCCAATTACAGTTTTTGTCAACTAATATACCCAAAAATTTTGTGTTTTTAACTTCTTCTATGTTAATGCTATTGTATGTTATTTTAAGGTCTATGTGTCGTTTTTTGTAATTTTGAAATTGTATCATTTTTGTTTTTTCAATGTTGATTTTCAGATTATTATTATCAAGCCATTTTATAATGTTGTCTAAAGTTTTATTAATTTCTAATTCGTAATTGTAAAATGTCATTACATTTTACAAGAACTGTGGTGTCGTCAGCAAATAAAATAGTTTTGTGATTAGTGACATTAGGTAAATCATTTATATAAATGAGAAACAGGAAAGGTCCTAAAACGCTTCCTTGAGGAACTCCAAATTTATTAGTCAAAAACATATATTGACTTTTTACTTTAGTTGTTTTTGTTAGTTTAGAAACTTCAACACACTGTTGTCGATTGGATATAGGTAACTTTCAATCCAGTTATATGCATTTCCTCTAACACCATAGTGCTCCAACTTATGCAATAGCAGTTTATGGTCAGCAAAATCGAAAGCTTTGCTCATATCAAGGAAGATAGCAGTAATTGGCTTGCCTTCATTGACAACCTCGGTAATATACTTAATTAATTCGAAACAAGCAAGCGTCGTCGTACTATTTTTTCGAAAACCGAATTGTTCTGTTTTTAGAATATCTTAGCTAGTAACGAAATTATACAGTATTTTTAGCATGACTTTTTCAAATATCTTTAAAAGTACTGGTATTAAAGTAACTGGGCGGTAATTGTTCATATCTGTAGTATCTCCTTTTTTAAACAATAGTTTAACGATCGATTTTTTCAGACACGTTGGAAAAGTACCTTCTAGAAGTGATTTATTGACTAGATAGCTTAAAGGTTCACAGATATATTTAGCGATAAGTTTTATCATCTTAGTATTTATTTCGTCAATGCCTACTGCATTCGTATTTTTTAAACTGTTAATTATTCTACATATTTCATCGGCGTCAGTTGGTTTTAAAAATATGCTGTCATTGTTTGTATGTGTCATGGATTTTTTTATTTGGTCATTGTCATAATTAAAATTATTACTATTTGTCAAGTTTATATAAAATTGGAAGCTACAAATTGAACTTTAAATTCTTAGTTCTAAGTGTCATATTCCTTTAAACGCGTTGAATGGCGTAACTCTGATCCCAAAAAATATTGTTTCTATTATTAATACAATTAACGTTTTCTTAACACTTACAATGTTTCAATTTTTATATTTAAAAAAATTATGTAAGCGACAAAATAAAAAAAAAAAACTAACGTAAGGGACAGACTGTTTCTGAAACTATAAGGGTTAACTAAATTTAACTAAGTTAGTAAGAACAATACAAACATAAAAATCATAGCACTCGTTTTTTGACTCTTCTGAAAAATTGTGATTTGTCCCTTACAGTAATTTATATTACCTGTGACGTACATAATTATAATTTATAAGAACATTTATTTTCTATCTTCTTGCAAATAAAGAATTTCATTTGATTTTATTAAATAATATCCAATAAATTGTAGATGTATTGTAATGTTATTTTTATATTTTCAGTTACTTTCTATTTGTCAAACTGTTCCTGTGACGTCATGATGTTCATAAGTAAGTAATTACCAGCCAAATCTACTGTACCTAAATACTATTAAACAAAATGAATCATTATGAGCCTAAACCTGAGGAGTTTATCAGTAAAGTTCAATTATCTGGCTCCAGGTTTTAACCACCATTTCGATACAATAGTTACAAGAAGGTATACCCTCGTGTAAATACAGACGGCGGGGAGAATGAACTACCGAATCTGATTAACAGAATTATTTTGCGATTTGACATTTTATTGGTTTCCTTTTGAATAGAAATCTAATGCATAGCAGGCGTAGCTACCATTATATTTATCTACAGGGTTATTGGTAATTAGACCGGATCCTTTAGGGGATGCCATTTGCAACAATATGACTGTACATTGTGATATCCGGAAATGAATAATTTTTGTGATATTATTGTTTCTGTTTTTTTTTAGAAAATCCAGTTTTATTACTTTAAAATTCAATAAAAAAAAAGTTATCAACCGATTTCAATTCTGTTTGCAGTTTTAGAGAAACCATGGTATAAGCTCTTAATAATAAATAATAATATTGTACTAATGTGCATCCATCCAAAAACTAGAGGCTGTTTCATAATTTTTATTTGATAACTTTTGTAACATGCTTTACAAAAACCTTTATTTTCCCTGCAAAAACAATACTAAATTAAGTCTGCATTTTATTTAAAAAACATCTACAGGTCTTTAGCTATCCAACGAAGTAAAAAAGTTGGCACTTTATATAACTAGCACTAATAATACCTTAAGAAAGTATTTCTTCCATAACTACCTTCTCATGGATACCTTTACCTAAAACCCTTTCTCGGTCTTCTGTAATCGTATTATTTCTGCAACTGTGTAATAAATCTGATCCACATTATTACGATATTATTGTTTATTATTAAGAGCTGTACCATGGTTTCTCTAAAACTGCAAACAGAATTGAAATCGGTTGATAACTTTTTTTTTATTGAATTTTAAAGTAATAAAACTGGATTTTCTAAAATAAAAACAAAAACAATAATATCACAAAAATTATTCATTTCCGGATATCACAATGTACAGTCATATTGTTGCAAATGGCATCCCCTACCACCTCTTAAAAGGAAACCTAATAGTAATAGTCTAATTACCAATAACCCTGTATTTAAGTTACCTGTCTGACTGACTGATAGACAACGCACAGCCTGAACCGCTTATCGTAGATACTTGAAATTTGGAGGGTATATTTGTCATAGTACAAATGTAAATGGGTATAGTAAAAATGCTTTTCCAAAATTCACCCCTTTAGGGCATGAAATGGGACTTCAAATTTTGTATGGAAAAACAAGATTAGTATTCGAAACGTACGCATTCTAGGCTTTTTCGAAATTCCACTCCTACGAGGGTGAAATGGGGAAAAAAGTCTGAAAACCAATATTGTTTCGAATAACGCTGGAATTTGGTATGCAGATAGTTATTGCGACGTAATTCCCTCTAAAAAATGATTTTCTAAAATTCACCCCTTAAGGCGATGAAATGGGGGTTCAAAGTTTGTATGGAGAAACAAGATTAAAATTCTCACAGTGGCATGTCAATATATATATGAAAATATTATGTATGTACGCAAAAATTTGAATGAGTATGATAAGAGGTCCGATGTACATAATTTCAATACAAGACACAAAAATAGATTAATTCTACCTCAATTCAGGTTGTGGAAAGTTAGTGGTTCTTTTCTGGGGAACTGTATACGATTTTATAATAAACTTCCTAAAGATATTGATCAACTGTCTATAAGCAGATTTAAAACCTTTGTAAAATCCAATTTAATGAAGAAATCGTACTATACAATAAATGACTATATGAATGACAAAAATGCTTGGCCTGAATGCCCCAAGCTCCAAGATATAATATAAATTGTATGATAATAGAATTACTTATTGTACATTAAACATTTATTTAATATGAATTAAAAAAAATGAATTAAAATAAGTGACAAGCCCCATAGAGTTTCTTGGTGTTTCTTCTCTGATGGGAGTACTTCCGAAACACCAGTAGATTCAACAGTCAATCAGTTTTCATCTTTTGTTTGCAGATCTAGGGTTGCCTGTTACGACGGTATTATGCGGCTGATAGTCGGACAATCAGTTCCATTCGGAACATGATTTGTACTGCAATTAGTCTGCGTTTTATTTATCTATTATGTTTCATTATTTCACAATTTTTTGGATAAAAATTGTCTGAAGTACTGAAACATGCACTGGGTTGCGGGTGCACGTAATGGTACGGTTGGCAACCCTACATTAATAAGGGGAATTAAACATGTGTTTTAAGTGTGACGTTCGACGTCTAGATGAAAGCTGAATGGCTCAATACCTTTGTTTTTTTTTTGTAAATTCAAAGCGTTATGTTTCTGTTATATCTATATTTTTTGTTGAATATGATCTATTTAATGTTATTTGACGTGTGTAAGTGCTAATTTTTAATTTGCCCATATACTGAATAAATGCTTTGACTTTGACTTTGACTTTGATAGTATTTTCTATTCGAAACTTCACACAAGTGCTTCAGTAAATAAATAAGTAATACCGTGGGTTTTGTCCCGTACCAAATTTTCCTGTTCTAATGATAAAAAATAAGTAAATACGAGTTACACACTACAAATGCCACCCTAGGAGGATAAACTGGGGTAACAAAGTCTAAAAATCAATATTGTTTCGGATTGCGCTTACATTTAGAATGTAGATAGTTATTATGACGTAGGTATCCGCTCAGAAAGGATTTTCTAAAAATTCCTTCTGGATACGGAACGGGGATACATTAAGTTTGTATGTCGAAACAAGATGGGATAATGTACATGTTGTGGGGTTTTTTGAAATAGAGTAAGTAACTAAGTCTGTTAATTTAGGTTTTTCGGGTTTTATAAATATGAATCCCGAATTGCCTTAGTCACGCGATAACATGAAAACGGGTGAACCGATTTGGCTAATTCTTATTTGATGTGTGATAGAATCGTTTTTACAAAAGAAAAGTTTTAAGTAAATAAAATAAGGTTTTAACGCGGGCGAAGCCGCGGGGCACTTCTAGTTTAATATACAAATTGTTAAATGATACTTGAGATATTCACATAGACATAGATTAGAAATTCATTTTAATCCATATATATTTATACAGAATATTTGTCAGTTATACTACTTGTCGGTGTTAAATAACAAAATTATATAATCTTGGTAACTGACTTTTGTATATTTTTGCAATTTGAATTGAGTCGTACCATACGTAGTGGGGTACACTGTACACCAGGTTGTGTTTTGACAGTATTGATAAATTCAAATTAGTCAAATATTAACAATGAAATTCATAACCTCGGTGATTGGTGACAGTTTTACTAGATTAATTTGATATATCTGAATAACAATATTGTATGTCTTGTGGCTTGGTAACAGGTCAGGCGGAACATAAAATATAAAAACTTGATTATTGCTTGTCCTTTGTAGTTTGTTTGTCTGCATTCCTTTTGTGTGATATTTATTGGAACTTGTTGATCGTTGTGACATAGGTTTGTCACCCGGATTTGTTTGTTAATTTAATTGTTGGGCTATTTAACACATATAATTTACTCTTGGTTTGGTTGTCCGTCACAATACAATTTGGTGATTTTATTCGACTAGGCTAATTATTCGGCTTTGCCCTTTCGAAATTATTTTTGGATTTTGTTGTCGATTGTGGTCAATTGAAATGGCTGATTTAAAGGAACATAAAAGCCAATGCTTCAATTATTAAATCAGAATTACGGTGATTTGCGAACACCGCTGCGTTGGCTACTCGAACGGATCGCAAGGGAGCGTTATTACAACTTGCGACTAAATTGTCAGACCGGACTGCCACGGTTGAGACTGCGTTTGCTAAATTTTTAGCATTGGAAGACGACATCCCTTTCGATGCATATCCGCAGGCATTAAGGGAAGTAGTATCGGGCAATTTTGACCAAATTTTGAAACTGACTTTTGAAACTGACGGTTGACATCGAACAAGCTGTGTTTGACATTGATAACGGTCGTCAGCGGGCTTCAGGGTCACTTCCTGCCAAGTGAGAAGCTGCAACGATCGGTATCACCTCGAAGCTGCCAACCCTACAATTGCCGCACTTTGATGGTCGCCTGGACCAATGGTTGAGCTTTTTCAACCTATATGAAAGTTTGGTTCACGCACGGGATGATTTGTCCCCGGCTCAAAAACTTGCATATTTGTTGTCAGTCCTCACTGAGAAAGCGCTTTCGCTGGTGCAGCATCTGTCTATTTGTGATAGTTCATATGAAACCGCACTAGAACTATTGATCAGGCGCTATCAGAACAAAAGAGGTTTAGCGGACCCCCATATTGATCAGCTGTTGTCGCTACCTGTCGTAAACGGATTTCAGTCCTAAGGACTTAGTTATTGAATCCACTTTTGGTTGCGACGAACGCGCTGAAGACCCTTGAATTTCCGGTGGATCAGTGGTCATACCTACTGGTCCACGTAGTACTACGGAAATTACCGTCTGAGCTTAGAGCTCGTTTTGAACAGACGTTTGGACGTGGATCCGCACCGGATCATTTACCGCTCTTTACAGAGCTGATTCAATCTTTGAAGGACGAGTGCCGAATGTTGGACAATTCGGCTACACAACAGCCGCCGCCAGTGCAGCGCCCACAGGGCCGCACTCAGGCTCGCACGCAGCCACAGGGGTGAGTTCCCCCCCGTTTTGCTGTGGCTCAGACTAGGTCTGATTGTGAGTACTGCCACGAACCAGGACATGGAATAAAATCCTGGAGGCAGTTTTTGGATTGGCATTGGCTTGAATCGTGCCCATCGTGCCGTGCGTGGGTAAACTGATACGACCCGCCGGCGATGACGCGATCGGGACGCCGCCCGTATAAGGAGTATCGACACCCTAACATAGAACGACCGCTCTCTGGGTATGGCGACTGATCGCCACCCAGGGCGGAATAGTCCCCCCCGACTCTGACCGTTTTGTTGCCCACGGCGTGTGTCAGGGTTTGGGGATGCAATGGCGCCTCTATTGTTGTCCATGCGATTCTGAACACAGGCTCCCAGGGATGCATCATGTCTTCTTGGTTGGCGGGGCAGATGGGCAGATGCGAAGGGTCGCCCCCCCCCCCCCTTGAACCTGATGGTGCCTTGATGGTGAGCTCCGCTCTCTCTGACGCAATTTAGAAGTTTTGGGAATTGGAAGAGCTCCCTCAAGCTTCTCGTACGGATCCGGCACATGAGGAGTGCGAACTATTTTTCCAGTATAATACCGGTCGCCTCCGCTCTGGTAATAATAACGCGCTTGCCGTTTCTCGCAGTTCGGCCGCCGCTTGGTAATTCGCGGCCCACTGCGGTAAAGCGCTTGTTGGCCATGGAGCGTCGCATGTCGAGAGACCCACTTCTCCGGGAGAAGTATATTGACTTCATGCGCGAGTATGAAGAGTTGGGACACATGTCCGTGTCAGACTTGGATTGGCGTTCGGTGGAACATTACTTCCTTCCGCATCACGCGGTGATTAAAGCGTCCAAAGGGAAGCTGCGCACCGTGTTTGACGGATCGGCGAAGACTTCAACGGGCGTATCGTTGAATACTTGCTTGCATTCTGGTCCCACATTGGTTAAGGACATTTGTGACGTCATCACGTCTTTCCGACGACACCAGTTCGTCGTTGTGGCCGACATTAAAATGATGTTCCGGCAAAAGATCATCCATCCAGATGATCGTCGCTATCAGCTGATTAAGGGACTTTGGTCGAGGATTGGTTTTGTTTTGTGTCCTCACTCCCTGCGGTCAATAAGGTCTCGCTTCCTCGCTCTATTTTTCCACCGGGAAGGTACAAGGCGTCCGTTCATGGGTTCTCGGACGCTTCGGAGCGGGGTCATGCCGCAGTTGTGTATTTGCGCACTGTGAGTGCGACGGGCCAGGTGACGGTCTCCCTGGTCATGGCCAAGAGCAAGGTTGCTCCCCTTCGGACTGCATTGACCATTCTGAAGTTAGCTGAAGAAGAAACTCGCTGGGCCGCTCGGTTGATATTAGCGCGACCTATGCATGGACCGACAGTCAAATTGTTTTGTGTTGGTTGAAGGCTTCGGTTCACACCTTAGAGGTTTTTGTGGCTAATCGAGTCTCCCAGATTCAAAAATCTGAGACTCCCTTGATTTGGAGGCATGTGCCCGGAGAAATAAACCCCGCAAATTGTGAGTCGTAGGGATGTTTGGCCCCCGCTTTGATCACTCTCTTTGGTGGGGTCCGGGTTGCATGGTTGCTCATGAGAGTTTTTGGCCTCGTACGCCGGAATTGGATACTTCTTCATAGCCCGGTTTGCGAACCCTCGCTATTAAGACGTAACCGATTGAATTTGACCCGGAGTTCTTGTTAAATAAATACAGCTCCCTCGATAAATTGTTAGGTGTCACCACTTGGATCAAGCGCTTTATGTATAATTGTCGACACCCACACGATAAACGCTTAGCACCAGTTCTGGCTCCTCAAGAGCGACAGGAGGCTCTCTTGCATTGGGTTCGTTCGGTGCGAACCGTCAATTTCGAAAGTGAAATTGGAATATTGAAAGCCGGGAAGGCTAAATTGTCGGGAGTCATCAGCAAATTGAGCCCTTTTTTGGATGACTCGGGACTTTTGCGTGTTGGAGGACGTCTTCGGAACGCCAACCTCCCTTACGGGGCCCGTCACCCCCTTTTGTTGCCCAAGCAAGGTCACTTGGTACACTTATTGGTGACTGATCGTCATATTAGAAACTCGCATCCCGGCTGCAATGCCCTGCTGGCCATCTTGCAGCGAGAATTTTGGATATTTTCAGCTCGAAGAACGATCCGCAGCATCGTCTTTTGCTGCATTCCTTGTTACAGGCTTAAGGCCTCTACCATGCAGCCTTGGATGGGCGACTTGCCTGCTGATCGCGTCACGGAGACCAGGTCCTTCGACGGGGTTGGGGCAGATTTTGCGGGCCCTTTTTCGGTCCGGACGTCCACCCTTCGCAACGCCAAGATTGTCAAGGCCTATTTGTGTGTCTTCGTTTGCCTCTCGACCAAGGCGGTTCATTTGGAATTGGTCAGTTCGCTTTTGACCCCGGCATTTGTTGCCACCCTGGACAGGTTTGTCTCCAGACGTGGCTTGCCTTCCTTGATTAGGTCGGACTGCGGTACAAACTACAAGGGCACCAGCAATTATTTGAAGAATGTGTACGCCTTTCTGGCAGCAAACCAAACTGACATTGGCAATAATTTGACCAAACGTGAAATAAGCTGGCTATTTGATCCACCAGCTTGTCCCCATTGGGGTGGTATATCAGTTTTCCTGGTAGGTTCTTTAACAATTTGATCAAGATTTTGTTGTTTGAAAATGTTATTAATTCTCTAGATTTCATACTGTCTTTAGAGAGGTCAACATTAAAATCAGTTAAAAGACACATGTAATCGGAACTAGCACATACACTAAATGACTCATTAAGAGCATCCAGTGCCACGGTTACCTTGACACTTTCTGGTCTGTATGCTGTACCTATAGACATACGCCCTCCTGGTAATGTCAGCTCGAGCCACAGTTGTTCCAGCTGAGAGTCAGGGTGTGTCAGGTTTCATATAATAATATATCAGCTATATATATCAGGACTATAAGTCACCATGGTGGCCTCTAACTCATCCCTGCCTGTATTAAGTGACCTTACATTTAACATACCAAGTCTCAAACTGAACATAGTATTAGCCATTAATTAACCATAAAAACGCAGAAAGTTGGAATTCGCATTATATAAAGTTCAGTTTGTACATGAGAGTGTGAGTGCTTAAGTATTGTGTATGTGTGCCATTGTAGTGAGGTGTGACGCGTAATAGTAGTGAATAAACGTGCATGATTTATTAGATGAGTATTTTTACTACATAGAATTTCTAATATGAGTTCGGAACAGGGCTGTGTAATGTTAATAACATTATTTGAAAAATCTACCGAGATCATTCTCGGTGCGTATACGAAACGCAAGTTTTCCATCAGCTTCCCTAATGAGAATCTTGCCCTCCCGGGTCCACGCGAACTTCCAAGAATGTTGCTTACATAGTTCCCGTGATTTAGAGAACAGTACCCGATTATCTTTTGTTAGCCGTTCGTTAATGTAGACATGCCGCGACGTCCCTGCCACCTCGATATCGGCCGTAGTGATGGAGCGGCGCGCGCGGGCCGCGCGCGCTCGGCTTGCCGTCTCGTCCGACGCGCTCGGGTCCAACTCGGCGGACTTCTACAATGTCGTGATCGTCCAGGTTTACTCCAATTTTGGTCATTAAAATGCCCGTTATATGTTGTATATTTTCACCAGCCTGCTCGGTTATGCCGCTAATTTCCAGGTCATTTTGTAATCCAAGTTGCTCCTTTTCACTTAGTTCCTGTTTTAGAAGGTATACCTCTAGCCGAAGGTCCCTGGTCTCCTTACACGACGTCTCCAATAAGTCCAATCGGGCCGATTCTACTCGAAAATTCATCTATTCTATTTGAGCAGCCCTGGTACATGACTCGTAAGTCCTTCAGCTCATGTCGGACTTCACGGAAATGTCCAAAATCTTATCGGAAAGTGTTCATATCAGCCCTGAGGGCGCGTAACTCCTGTAGTACGAGGTTTGGTTTGGTTTAGTCGTTGTTGCCGTCATCCTTTGGTAGCGATACCGGAGATATTTCCATGTCTGGCTGGCACTTTTCTTTTACCGGCGTGTTGGAGTTGTCAGTGCGCTAGTTACACAGTACGGGCATAACCATTGCTTGGGCGTCTGGTTGGTTTTGAGATTGACACACTGTCTATGAAACATAATTTTGCATTTGGTGCAGGAAGCGCCACCTGATAGAAACTTTCCGCAGCCGCCACATTTGTTCATTGCTGCAGTTGGTACAGTGGATCGGTAGGTAAAGGTGCTAATTTCGATCGCTGTCTTAGATTGTAGTACTACGACAAATATAAAGATGGCGCTATCTTTACAAGAGATGGCGCTGACTACAATCAATTATTGATATATTTAATTATTATCGGAAAATAACTGTTTGCGATGCTGCGTTACGATTCCTTGCACCACACTTTGCACTTGCCTTCTGTTGTTGGCTGCAAAGATCTCTAAAGGCGTCTTTTTAACTGCACAAAAATGATATACGATCACAGTATTGTAAGTGTTGTTTCATCATACAAATCACGATCTAATGGCGTCAACAATAATTTCGATTTTAAAATTATCGTGAATTTGTAACATTATTATTGTTATATACCGGCTGTAATTCACGTACCATTAGTCGACTAAAAAATAATTCGACTAAAGGTACGTGAATTACAGCCGGTATGTAACAATAATAACAATACTTTCACTGATAATTTACAAGAAAATATTAAGATTAAGTAGTAATTCACGCTTAAATTTACCTAAAAACTATTTCATTTATTAAAAACACAGAATTGCAATTGTTTACTTTGGGGAGTACCCGCTTTTCAGAGAATGCTAATCTATCGCCACTGTGTTGGCGCCGGGGGCGCATCCTTAATTTGTTTGTTGGCACACATGGTGTCCCCCGGTTTGCGGAGGTCCTGGTGGACGGTTCGGTGATGAAGAGGGCGGTGGCAACTTTGTCTCGTTTGCCAATTGATTAGCAAATGGGTTCCCCGTTCAGGGCGGGTAGATGTTTCGTACCAAATTTGCCTGCTCTATGGCAGAATGCGTCTACGCGCGCGTGACACTTGAGCTACATGACTTTTGACGTCTTTTCTTCGCGTAATATTGTCCCTTGTTTGTTCGCGAATACTATTGGCCTTTGAATTTACGCCTGTTTTAACCATCGAGCGCAACCGGGCGCAGTCGTAATTATACACCTTTTGGACTTAACCTTGTGTACTAGTGACTGTGATCGTCGACCCACGCCGTGGGTTTTGCAACATTCATCGCGACGAGTCAGGGAAGTACCAGAAAATCTTATTAATTGAATGTGATCACATAAATTGTTACGAAGGGAAACCCCCACTCGCATGTGACTTGTTAATGTGATTCGAATCGAATCACGTAAGGTGAGTGCCTAACCTCACAATTTCTCAGCCCTTACAACCACCCTTATATAACGCCGCGTAACGCGTTAAAAATTCCCCAGGATATCGAAGAGGCACGTCATCCACGACGAACACGCTTCCACTCTTCAAAAGGACGTGGTTATCCTCCTTTTTGCATATCCAGGAAGCAACACCGTGTTTCAGGCTTTTTCGAAATTCAACCCCTGAGAGGCTAAAATGGGGTAACAAAGTCAAGAAAATCAATATTCTTTTGAATTGTGCTAAAATTCGGCATGCAGATAGTTATTATGACGTTAATATCTGCTAAGAAAGAATTTTTCAAAATTCACTCATTAAGAGGATGAAACGGGGGTTCAAAGTTTGGATAGTCATTTTATTCGATATTTCACACAAGTACTTCTGTAAATAAATAAGTAAATACGAGTTGCAGGCTTTATCAAAATGCCACCTTAAGTTTACCCACTTAGTGGGGAAAGTCTGAAAATTAATATTGTTTCGGATTGCGCTGAAATTCAGAATGCAAATAGTTGTTATGACGTATCTGCTTAGAAAGGATTTTCTAAAAATTCCCCTCGGATATTACTTATTATTTTTAACTTTATATATAAACTTATAGATTTACTTAGGTACTTCTGTAAATAAGTATGTAAATACGTGTTGCAGGATTTTTGCAACGGGTTGGTAAAAAAGTCTGAAAATCAATATGAATCCCTATTTCCCATAGTCACGCAATAACTTGAAAACGGGTGAACCGATTTGTTTCTTACTTCTTTGATGTCTTTTATGACTGAAAGGTTTTTACAAAATAAAAGTTTTAAGTAAATAAAAGAAGTTTTTAACGCGGGCGAAGCCGCGGGGCACTTCTAGTTTTTAAATATAAAGAAAAAATTTGCACACGTCGAGGTTTGAACCTGCATCCTTCGTCATTATAGGTAAGATCTTTACCGCCTGATTTAATGACTAATATTGTAACCTATGAGGATTGCAACCAATTTGTAAACAAAATTTGTAAAATTTCATAATTGAGTCAAAAATGATTTCCGTTGCCAAAAATACTTAAAAATGTCTTTACACCCCACAAAAACCCTTACTTACCTATTTTATTTTTCGGGATAACCCATATTCAAAGTTATATCATACGATCATTCATAATAACTTGAATTGAAAAAAAATGCAGGCTATGACGACATAAGGCGGCAATAGCCTAATGGATGAGGCGTCGGAATTGCGATCGAGAGGTCGTGAGTTCGATCCCCACCCCACCCATTACACTATTGACGTGAACCCACTCCACACACAAGCATATTTATTAGCTTAGTAGGAGGGATTAACAAGAATACTAGTAATGTGCAACCCATATTGCGAGTAATCTTTTTAAAAAAATAAGAAGAAAGAAAGATCTACCCTAGTTATAAATATACTATCCGATACATTGCTAAGCCACTTGTTTATATTATTAATCTATCAATTGAAACCGGATCATTTCCAGATGACTAAACAATAGCCCATATTAAACCCACAAAAAAGAACAAAAAGCGACAAGGTTAATTATCGTCCAATTGCTTTATTGCCAAGTTTCTCTGAGATATTCTAAAAAGTCATCTGCGACAGATTAACCTCGTTTCTTGCTCTGAATAATGTTTTTAACGAAAATCAGTTTGGATTTCTAAAAGGTAAAAGCACTTCGTTAGCAGTATTCAAATACTAAAACAGATATATGATAACTTGGATCAAAAGAGAACTGGCATCACTCTTATGCTTGATTTGACAAAAGTTTTTGATTGTGTAGTTTCTGATATTGTGCTTCATAATCTAAAATTGATTGGTATTAGAGGAAATGCTTTACTTTTTAAAACTTACTGAACTCATACCTTAATAAATTATAAGTAAAAAACATTTTTAAAAACAAGCTTTTATCTGGGACAATGAACTAAAATGTTAAAAATAAATTATAGTAAGTATTTGGCGTGTAGGTACTTACCTATATTCTTAAAAGCTTGAAGCACTACCCGTTTTTCAGGCTAGGTAATTACTATACTTCAGTGCCTGAAGCTTCTAAAAATATAGGTAAGTACCTTCACGCCAAATACTTACTAGATTTTTTTTTTTAACATTTTAGTTCATTGTCCCAGATAAAAGCTTGTTTTTAAAAATATTTTTTACTTATAATTTTTTTTTAACTTTTTAGTAGGTAGGTATAGATATCGACTACCTACCTACTACCTAAGTATTTAAGAGAACGCATGATGTTTTAAAATATTACACGGATATTTGATGTGATTATGGGTAAAGTGCTCTTCGAGGAAAATCAATCGACTCGGTGGGGCTATGTTGCTTTAGAACAGAAATGCCATGGCCACATTACAGCTTCATCATCAGAGAGGGCCCGGTGGCGTAATCGGGAGAACGGTCGGCTTTGATGCCGTGGTACCGAGTTCAAACCGCCGTGCACCAATGGATTTTTCTATCGAAAAATGTATGTGCGCTTCTCACAGTGACCCTCCGGTGAAGGAAAAACATCCTTAAAAAACCAACAACCCCCGCATGGTGGTAGGACACTATCTAGTGTCCGCCTGGCCAGCTACCACTCTCAAGTTAGAAAATCTGTCACCAAACACCTAATGTGTTCCGGCAGCTGTCCTTGAGAGCCAGTTCCCATTCTAAGCCTAGCGTGCTTACCATCTTCGACCGCATCATCACTTACCAACAGGTGAGATAGTGGTCAAACGCTAGCCTATCAAGTATATAAAAAAAAAGATCCTGACTATCATTTCAGTGTAAAGTGCTCCTCAAGACAAATCATTTGAGCCCAAATTCACTGGGGTTACGTTATTTATCACAGAGATCCCGTGGCCACCTTCCAGCTCGCTAAATATCATCTAGGTGTAAAGTTATCTTCAAGACGAATCAATCGAGCCCAAACTCGGTAGGGTTATGTTGATTTATCACAGAGATGCCGTGGCCACCTTCCAGCTTCATCATCAGACCCTGGATTTCATTTAGGCGTAAAGTTCTCTTCAAGACAAATAAATCGAGCCCAAACTCGGTGGGGTTATGTTGATTTATCATAGAGATGCCGTGGCCAACTTCCGTCTCCATCATCAGACCAGCTCCATGGTACCATATCATTGTATTGTCACCAAAGACCTTTGAGTATTCATGTATCTTCGATTGCCTGAATACTCAAATTTGGTGAACTTATAAGTTCACCAAATTTGAGTCAAATCGAACATCGGGAAGTGGGTATAATTTAGCTTCCAAGATTCCACCCGAATGTATGTACCCGTATGTATACATAAATACATAAATACGTACATACATACATTGAATGTTAAATAAAAGCTTGTAAAAATATAACCTAAGGCGTTCCATAAGGCAGTGTAGAAACATCCGTGCGTGATATTTGCAAACGATGCTATAATTTATATTCTAGAAAATAACTTCAATCGCATTAAATTCGAAGAGGAGATAAATAAATCCCTAGAATTGGTGATAAATTGGTTAGATATGCTCAATTAGAAAATCAACACAACAAAACTGATACATTACAATTTCAAAATTACAAAATGGTTCCACTGAATCGAAATAATATTAAAAATAAAGGAAACTCAATAAAAAGGCTTTCGCTTGCTACGCGTGTTGCGAGATGGATATCCTGCTATCAGTCGGTCGCTGTCATTGTCTCCATTAAACAGCAGGATGACCACTTGCAGGTGAGGTTAGAACGGAGCACTAGGTAGTTTTATGCTCCCGAACACCCCCTAGTAGTAATAATACTGAGTTATTGACATACGTTCTTTTTTTACAGTTTTTCTATTTCTGTTTGCGGCTGCATTTGAAGATTCATTAGCATCTTTTAATGGCGAAAATGATCCACATACGACAAATATTAAATTCAGATTGCCTTTGAATGCTTTGAATAATAATCTGGATACGTTAAGCGATGTCCCACTCCTAAGAAAATGCGAGGGTAAAGAATGTATATGTAAGAAACAAGGTACTGTGACTGTACAACAAGGGGAAATTCGTGAAAAATTGTGTTTTTTTATAGTAGGCTAAATTAGACTTGATTATTGATTTTGATGTATTTTTATGAAACTAAATTTGTGAAACAATAATAAATAGATAAATAAATAAATCCATTTATTTCATATAATTACCTATAATTTTTTAACGAATTTTTATTAAATTATAATTTATGATTACACTAGCTGTGCCCGTGAAAAAGTGGATTTGGGTAGCTGTTAATTGCTTGGTAGGTGTTAATTATTAAGAAATATTTATTCATATCGAGTCAACAACCTAAAAAATAAGTTTCAAGCTTCTAGCTCTAAAAATGACGATACTTCCATACAACTTTCATCCCCCCTTTACCCCTTACAACTCTTTTTTCGCATTAAAAAGTAGACTGTGTCCTTTCTCAGGCTCTAGACCACTGTGAACTAAATTTTATTTAAATCTATTACAAACTTTGAGTGTCATATTTATTTATATCGAATCAACAGCCTATAAATAAGTTTAAAGCTTCTAGCTTTAAAAATGACGATATTTCCATACAACTTTTCATCCCTCCTTTCAACCGCTTAATAATATATTATTTGTGGGATGGGATAGGATAGGATAGAATTATTTTCATTTCGGTAGCGGTGAAAACTTATGATGTCAATGATGATTATGATCATTGAGGATGACTTGTTCTTCGAAGTCTGTATTTTAACATGTTTTTGGAGAAAGAACTAAAATGAGTTCATTTTCCACAGTTTTCATCATCATCAACATCACGCTGATGTTGATGATGATGAATTGTAGCCTTATTCTTCATAGTCTGTATCTTAACATGTTTTTGGAGAAAGAACTTAAATGAGGTCTTTTTCAAAGATTTTTATCGTACTGATGAAAAACGCTGATGTTGATGATGATGAATTGTAGCCTTATTCTTCATAGTCTGTATCTTAACATGTTTTTGGAGAAAAAACTTAAATGAGGTCTTTTTCAAAGATTTTTATCGTACTGATGAAAAACGCTGATGTTGATGATGATGAATTGTAGCCTTATTCTTCATAGTCTGTATCTTAACATGTTTTTGGAGAAAGAACTTAAATGAGGTCTTTTTCAAAGATTTTTATCGTACTGATGAAAAACGCTGATGTTGATGATGATGAGTTGTAACCTATGGGTGAATCCAGGGTGTTGGCTACCTGCATACCAAATTTCAATTTCAAAATTGGTTCAGTTGTTTGAGCGTGAAGAAGTAACAAACATATAAACACACACACACACACTTACAAACTTTCGCTTTATAATTGTCGGAATACCGCACGATAGGTAATATTTTACTAGGTCAATGTATTGACACGTATTTTGCTGCGCCTAGCGTTATTTTATTTTTTGATATATTACTTAATTAAATCAGTGTGAAACGAACACTCGTGCGTTTTGTTTCGACGTTAACTTGCCCACTACTTACCTACAGCCAGTACCAAACGCTACAGTTTTTGGTCCTTCGAGATTAACAGCGATTACCAGAGCCGTTGCCATCTCTTGTCGACGTTCGGGAGATACGGCTAACAATCGGTATACAGTCTATCTAGTTCCTGCAAAGTATCATCGACGATTGATATAACAGGAAAACAGTGTTAACATTTATTAGTTGAATTGAAACATTACGAAAACACCCGAAGACCCGGTGAGCTGTTTTAGTTTCTGTAAATGCACATTCAAATGCTACAATTTAGCTCTTATATTTGAATTTGCAACACACACAAGAACTGATAAAATTGTGTATCAAATTGTATAATTACTAGCACCATCTATCTGTTGCTCTGTCTATGTAGAATAGTTCTTTATGATAATTGTCTGTATATAGTCTATGGTTTTTGAGGAATAAAATTCATTCTGCGTACTACCAAGTCCGGTGTTTTATTAGGTTATGGGCCCAGACCCAAATTTAAATTAAATTAAAGTAGTTTCGTTCATGACAAAGTGAAAAATAACTCAATCATGTCCTCAGGAGGATACTTAGTTAATGTGCCAAAGTTAAAAGACCGTGAAAACTACGATGATTGGTCATTTGCTGCCAGATATTTTTTGGTGTTGGAAGGAATCGACATCAACGCCATGCCGGCTGACCTCAGCGAATCGGAAGATAAGAAGGCTAAAGCTAAGTTAATTATGACAATTGACCCATCCCTGTACGCGCATACAAGAAATGAATGTAAAACTATTGATTTATGGAAAAAATTACAACAATTATTTGATGATACAGGTTTCACAAGAAAGATTAGTCTATTACGTACATAGATTTTGATAAGACTCGATAATTGCGAATCTATGACAAGCTATGTAAGTCAGATAGTAGAAACCGCGCAAAGGCTAAAAGGTGCGGGTTTTGAAATCAACGATGAGTGGATCGGATCGTTGCTATTAGCGGGACTTCCAGAAAAATTCTCACCTATGATAATGGCGATTGAGCATTCCGGTATCGCCATTAGTGCTGATGTCATTAAAACGAAGTTGCTCGATATGAGTCCAGAAATTAGTTGCAATGCTAATGACGCCGAGTCTGCTTTTTTGTCAAAGACAAAACGTAAAGTTGGCCACACTGAAAATGGTGGAAAGCAAACGTCAAGTGTCAACGTCAAAAACATAACCTGTTATAAATGCAAACAGCAGGGACATTACAAGAATAATGTCCGCTGAATGAAAAACGCGAGAAAAAACAAACAAATGCATTAAGTGTTGTTTTTCTTAGTGGAAAATTCAATAAAAGCGATTGGTACTTAGACTCCGGTGCAAGTATGCACATGTCTGTGCACGAAAATTGGATGATAAATAAAAATGATCCAACGAATTTACCAGATATAATTGTTGCTAACGAGACTAAAGTTTCAGTAAAATGTGTTAGTGACGTCGAAATAATAACATCTTACGACTACCAGATAAAAATTACCAATACTCTTTGTGTGCCAGAGTTGACAACTAATCTACTCTCTGTTAGCGAGTTGATACGCAACGGAAATAGCGTCGATTTTAAAAGTGATCGATGTATAATACGCAACAAGCAGAAACAAGTGGTTGCAGATGCTGAGCTAGTTAATGGTGTATATTGATTAAACTTAAAGGTGAATGATAACTGTTTACTTAGCACCTCAGGTGTCCGTAACAAGAGTCAGAGAGACTCATTGATGTGGGACTTAAAATTAGAAAGAGCTAATATTGGCACATTTAACCATATACTAGGCAACCAACATCAAAAGAGGCATTGATGTTATTTGATATGTTTATTACTAATACTTAATAGTAGTAATTGTATGTATACAAATTTAATATCTAATTTTAATTTTAGTAAGTAGAATAAGTTTCAGATTTATACATAGATTAAGATATGATGGGATTGGCGTTCTAATTGTAGAAAAAGTCTCTAAAATAAAAAAAGATAAAAAAAAAAAAACTGCAACAGGTGAGTTGTGGCACAGAAGGCTAGGACATATTAATAGCAGAGACTTACAGACGATGAAAGATGGCGCTGTAGAGGGAATATTATTTGATGAGAAAGCTGATTTTCAGAAATCAAATTGTGAAGTATGCTGTGAAGGGAAATAAGCTCGTTTACCTTTCCAACTGACAAACCATAGAAGTGAAAAAGTGCTAGATTCGGTACATTCAGATCTGTGTGGACCGATGGAGGTCCGATCGATTGGACAAGCAAGATATTTTTTACTGTTTGTGGACGATGCTAGTAGAATGGCATTTGTGTACTTTCTAAAAGAGAAAAATCAGGTACTGCAGCGTTTCTATGGCAATATTTAAGGATCCTGAAATACCACTAGTTGCCGGAGTGTTTTGTGCTGGGTCAAGTCCGTCAGCCACCTGTCCTTGCTGATCGCCCTAACGGGACTCCATCCGGTTCGGGTTGACTCGCAGGCGGTGGTGGAGGAAACTCCGGTATACACACCAACCGCGCAACTAATCCGAGCTTCAAACCACGCCTCATTGTCATGTCTGGAAGGCGTTCCCCGCCCAAGTCTCCGGATACTCCGTCGAGATCATGGGAAGAATTAGACCCGGAAGAACTCGTCGTTGCTCGGAACCCTTGGTTCCCGGAACAGACCAGGATCGTAACACGTGCCTCCGTAGGGCTCCTACCCGTACGGAAAACACGAGTTACAACGGCAGGGACTTTGTCATCCGTCGCTGTAACAACAACCACCTCTACCAAAACATCACCCACAGTCGCCGTCGCCAGCACTGCACGACGCGCTACACAACCGCGCAGGCGTGACACTTCAAGTGACGAGGAAGAAACCCAGGATGAGAAACGCCCACGAATAGGCGCATCCCCCCCAACTCCACCGCCGTCAACTCCACAGCAGCCTCTGTTTAAAATACTGCAAGGCGCTCAAGGACCGAAGCCGAAAAGAATGGGGAAGAGCCGCGTTGTCGCACCTACCTCACCACCGGCAAGGGCTTTCACACCACCACCAGTCGTATCGCTCCCGCCTATAGAGCTACGTGAAGAGAGCATCGACCATGAGTCAAGGGAAGAAGCTCCCATACACTCCAAGGCCGGAACAAGAGGAACTCGAAAGACACTCACATCAACGTCATCATCGAGATCATCACGCTCCACACCAACAAGCCCACCTGAAATCATAGATCGCACCCCGATGTCAGGAGACCAAGGGGATGGGAATGCAGAACCCACCGATTCTACCTCTTATGTAGGAATCGAGTCGGTACCCATGGATCAAGCGCCCATCCCCTCACCGCCCTTACCGCCGCCAGAAGCCGCCGCATCATACGCCGCGGCACTGGCATCACCTCCACCGCCCCGCCCTGAACAACTTCAAACACCGCAAAGGTCGCCTACGGTCCTACCAGGACCCTCCACCTCAACTGCCGCAGCACCTACTCTCGCACACCCAGAGATGAAGAAGTACCCACCTATCATCGTAGAATCACTAGCAAACTGGCCTGAACATCTACGGATACTTCATAGCAAGCTCGGCCATATACCTTCAGCGCGCCCCATGGGTAAAGGCATCAAATTCACGCCCACGACCTCAGAAGAATTCAGAGCAGGTCGAGGCGTACCTGACCGAGATATCGAAGAGCGACCCTGGGCTCTCTTGTTTCACATACGCCATGCAGCACGAGAGACCGCAAAAAGTAGCGCTCTGGGGACTCCCCCGAGAGACGCCCACTGAACTTATCATAGATGAATTGAAGAAGAAAGGCTTCCATCCAAGATTGGCGAGAGGCCTACCTTCGAGGAAATCTACAAATAAGTGCGTCTACCAATACAACTAGACGCACTCAGTAAAGACCAACTCACAGAACTGTACAAGACAGAAGAACTCCTGAACATGCCAGGGATCCACATAGAAGCATGGAGGGGGAAGACCACCATGCCGCAATGTCACCGTTGCCAGGGCTTTGGCCACTCGTCGACGCATTGCCACAGACCTATCCGATGTGTCAAGTGTGCCGGCCCGCACCCTGGCTAAGAGAGCCCGAAAGAAACTAACGACCCTCCCACCTGTGCCAACTGCCAAGGTAGCCACGCAGCCAATAGTCGGAACTGCGCAGTATACCGGCGGGAAGCAAGGAAGCGAGAAATTCCTCTACCGGGGGCTCCACCCGCTACAACTCGGCAGGCGGACAGAGGAGAGCCACGAGCCCTCTCACAGACCCGCGAACCGGAAAGAAGAGACAGACCACCAGTAAGACACGTAAATGCCCCTCAACAACAATACCACCAAGCACAACAAACTGGATGGATATGGCCTGCACAACCATATCAATATGGAGGGGCCAGCCTATGCCCCCCGGTAAACGCCCCAATACCCAGAACACAAACAAGACCTAACAGCGCATAAAGAAAGTCAAGAAAACGGGGGAAACGCAACAGGAAAGGAGCAGTACCAACAGCTGCCTCCACCCCCGTACTATCCAATATTCCACCGCCGGCGTTTGCACCCTACACGCAAACGCTACAACCGACCCAGCAGTTCAGCAACCCCAAGGTCAGCAAGAGAAGCCCAAAGCATGCCTATTGACTATATGCAACCTGGGATCTACATGCCTCCTCAGCAACAAATACCATGAGGCCCACCACAACCGCAACAGAGACTTGCATACTGGACCCACCCCCCACAACCCGGCTTTACGACGGGTGCCCCCCGCTACCCAGCGGGACCGGAGCTGAGTGCCGCCCAGGAACCCATCGCCGCTATGGTGGGAGCCCTGGTCGGACTTCTCACAGCCATCGCAGCAGCGACGCGTGGATTGGCCGCCCTCGCAAGACACCAGTATGGTTAGGGACCCTCTCCGTATATTGTACTGGAATCCAGGACGTATCCTGAAGAAGACCGTCGCACTTGAGACGCTTGCCCGGAAGCAGGATATTCATATTATCCTCCTGGGCGAGACCAAACTGAAAACAACTGACAACCTGAAGATAGCAAACTTCTTCGTGTACCGGCAAGACGACGATCTCACCGCTTGGGCGTGCTTATCGCGGGACAGCCGCCCTTATCAGACGAGATATCATACACGAAGAAATGCCCAGCCTCAAAACAGTCCATACAAAGGCCACAGGTGTGACTGTCAACATTAAAGGCAAGACGTCAAAATCCTGGGAGGCTATCGACCACCCGAAAGCAATTTCAACTCCGACGACATGAGGATCACTTTTGGGATGGTTCTGCTAAATACCAGCTGGAGACACTGGAAGCTATTGAGAAGAGAGCCAAAAAACTCATCAGTGATGACCTATTAGTAAGCAAGAGACTCCAGAGTCTCGCGCATCGCCGCAAAGTCGCTGGCTTATCGGTTTTCTATCGGATACATTTCGGAGAGTGTGCAATGGAACTGCATAATTTGATTCCACCATCCCCATTTAATAATCGGACATCCAGAGACACTAAAAGGCGCCACCGATTTATGGTGGATATACCATCTACCCGAACGAAGCGATTTGCTTCTTCGTTCATCATACGAACCGCTAAGGAATGGAATACCCTGCCTGAGTCTGTGTTTCCGATTAAGTACAATATGGGGGTCTTCAAATCGCGAGTGAATAGGTATCTTCTGGGTAAGCACGCTACATCATCGATCGCATCATCACTTAACATCAGGTGAGATAGTGATCAAGTGCTACCTAGTTCGGTATAAAAAAAAAAGGAGTATACTGGACGGGAGGACACCGACTCTGCTGGCTGCGGATTTGAACGCCAAGCATCCAATGTGGGGGCCACGAGTAATTTCGCCGTCGAGGAAGAAATTACAAGAAGATGCCGAAAGAAATGGTTATGTAGTCATAGGCCCTGACTCGCCTACACATATTCCAAACTATCCCAGATTCCACCCGGATGTTATCGACGTGGTTGCCCACCAGAACCTGCATACCCCGGTACACATTTACGTGCTCTACGACCTGGATGAGTAACATCTCCCGCTGCTTATCACTCTAGGCGCAGAGGCACAAGCTGCCCTACCAAGAGGCGAAGTGAAAAAGGTAAACTGGGAGAAATACCAAGTCGATCTGAAAACAATGACCGTCGGGAAATTGTCGACTCCAGAAGACATTGAACAGTGTGCGATGGAGTTGACAACTACCTGCTAAGTGAATGTATCCTCATCTCCTTTGAAAGGTAGCGCTACTACATATCGGCCATCATCAGAGCGAGAGGTCGTCCGTGTATATATTTCTTCACAGATTTTATCATCTGGGCTGAGGAGGGGTGGAACGTTCACTTCCTCCAACTCCAACTCCAGAGTATTTTCTTCAAGTGGATGGAGTGGCGATGGGATCTCCAATAGCTCCAGTGGTAGCTAATATATTCATGGAGTGGTTTGAGAATACGGCGTTAAATGCGGCAGTTGTGAGACCTAGAGTTTGGTTGAGATACGTGGACGACATCTTTGCGGTCATCACTAAGGACGGTTTAGCTGGTTTCGCGGATCATCTGAACCAAGTGCATCGCAACATCGCAGTTACAGTGGAAGAAGAAAGTGATGGAACTTTATCCTTTCTCGATGTACGCGTGATCCGCAGGCCAACTCACTTGGAAAAGTATCTACACGCCAACTCGCATCACCACCCGGCACACTTATCATCGGTACCCAGAGCATTAATCAACCGAGCTCTAAGAATATGCGACCTTCAATACCTAGATGGTGAGCTAAATCACGTGAGGGGGGTACTTGAGGATAATGGCTACAGCTGGCGACAATGTGGCCGGTGGTGTAAACAAAGTGAACGTAAGCGACCACAAGCAGCGGATCGATCACCGGCTTATTTACCGTTCGTAAAAGGAGTAACGGACAGAATCGGATATCTTTTACGACGGAAATATGATGTCAAGACGATCTTCCGCCCACCAGGTCATCTTAGAAAGATGCTGCGTTCACCGAAGGACAAAGACGAGCTGAACGTTCCGGGCGTGTACATAATACCATGCGACTGTGGCAAGAGCTACGTGGGAGAAACTCGACGCAACATCACGACTACACTTACGGAACACATAACGAGCATTAAGATTTTTTTTTTAAAGATTACTCGCAATGTGGGTTGCACATTACTAGTATTCTTGTTAACCTCCAACTAAGCTAAATATGCTTGTGTCTGGAGTGGATTCACGTCAATAGTGCAATGGGTGGGGTGGAGATCGAACTCACGACCTCTCGATCGCCAGTCCGACACCTTACCCATTGGGCTATTGCCGCCTTTCGGACACGACAAGATCCGCCATCACGGATTATGCACATCTCGCGGACACAAACCACTTTATCCGATTTGATAAAGCCTCCGTACTAGCTAGAGAGAAGTTCTTTGTACCTAGAAAAGTACGTGAGGCTATTGAAATAAATAGACACCCCAATTTCAACCGAGATTGTGGATGGACCTTGCCGTCAGCGTGGAAACCGATTCTTAATGCGTCCTCGAAAAAGAAAGTGTCAGTCAGTCTGGAGTGTGACACAGTCAGCATTGTTTGCGACGGTACTTCTGGCGATAGGAGTAGCAGCGATGAAGAACCAACGATGACATCATTTAGGCTATCTCAGGCATCCTCGGTACCGAAAAGGAACAGCCGTTCCCGATCGCCGCCGAGTCCATCCCCACCCCGGCTATCAAGCCGAGCGCAGCGAGCAGCGGCCCGCAGTGAACATCGCGATCTCACCGCGTGACCTCACTCCCGAGGAAGAGCGACTGACTCGCTCGAAACCTAGGTCGAGAAAATTCGACTAAAGGTACGTGAATTACAGCTGGTATATAACAATAATAATGTTATAAATTTACGATAATTTTAAAATCAAAATTACTAACCAAAAAGGTGAGTTTTATTTTACAAAAAATAATCCATAACTCAAAAACTATGCATTACCTTGTAATGAGAGTGGTAGGGAAGGAAAGGGGGATGCACCCCTCCCCCTTCCACCCCGCTACCCCCCCCCCCTTTTTCGTGCCAAACGATTCTAAATTTAAACCTAACTGTAATATCACAGAATAAAAAACAGTAGTACTTACCACACAACGTGTGAAATTGAAATTAATTACTATTTCTGTGACAAATTCATACCCATACTTAATAAAATGCGACATTAAATCTGTCTGTCTGTCTGTTACCTTTTCTCGCCCCCATACAAGAAACGTGTTTTATTCGGCATTTTTGATTTTTGACGTAATAATGAGAATGATTATGAATAGGCCACAATAAGAGAGGCCTATATCCGGCAGTGGACGGAAATTGGATGATGATGGTGATAATATAGTAAATTACAACGGCTTTAAACGCACGGGTTAACATATCGAAATTACTCCGACACGTTTCGGACATTTTTGAAGTCCTTTTTCACAGGAGTCAGGCCTACCGCACGTCCCTCGCGCAACTGCATTCAGCACGTAAGTGCCTAGCCGTGCGGGGAGCGGGCGCGGGGACGGCGGCCGGCGGAGTTGGCGATGATTGTCTCTGCTCGGACGTACACGGAAGCTTGACGTTGACATCCGAGGAGCTATCACTGTTACTATTGTTATTGTCAGTTTGGATATTGGACAGACACAACGTACTAATAGTGTCAGACTCACAAGTCCAGGTTTTGTTGGTGTTGGCGGTTAGCACTAGTTTCCATTCCGGTGGTATCATCCATCCCCCATCACGGCTAAAATTCGGATACCGGCTGATCTCTATAGCCTCACGTACCTTACGGGGAAACATAGAACCTCTCCCGTGATAGCACGGAGGCTTTGTCGAAACGTAGGTAGTGCCGAGATTCCGAGATGTGGGCATGTTCGGCCACCGCCGACCGGTCTATGTCAATGTTTTTGATTACGTAGTATTTATATTCTCTTTGGTTTTTGACGCTGCGAATATGTTCAGTAATCCTGGGGGAGATGTTGCGTCTTGTCTCGCCTATGTAGTTTTTACCACAATCACAGGGAATTCTCTAAACTCCTGGTCCACACAAAGGCTCCTTGTCTTTTGGTGAGCGAAGCATACTCCGAAGCTGACCCAGTGAGCAGAAAAACGTCCTCACATCATACCTTCGTTTAAGGTAATAACTGACTTTATCAGTTACTCCTTTCACAAAAGGCAGATAAGCTGGAGAACGCTGTACCGTATCCGGACTTTTATTCTCACTCCTGCTCGCCCAACGATTGCATTGACGCCACCTGTATCCATTGCTTTCTAGCACACGTTTCACGTGCAGAAGAACTATAATATGTGTTATTCTCACGATAATTTCCATAAAGAGATGGTGATAATGAAATATAGTAAAAATTTAAGGGCATGGAAACCCCGTTAGTATAATATATTTAAAACGGAATATGTATACATCTATATTAAACCGTAACACGTTTCTGTCCGCGGCTTCGCTAGCGTGGCCTACAGGAAACAAAATTACAATTATTATTCTCAGAAAAAATATTACATGCGCTTTTAATCCCTCTCAACTGAATATACAAACGGACAATATCCAAAACGAAATGCTGCTCCGTGAGCTTACTTTGGAGCAGACTAAGTATAACCAACCGTGTAATAATCTGGCCATGTGCGTGTCAGACTTGCAGTCACGCACACGTAGGGTTCCGTACCACAGTCGTAGGACTAGTATCTATTCTGTGCTATACAATACTAAATAATTAACAAAACTGAGTAGTAAACCGCGTGCTTATTTACTATAACGCCGTCTAACGAACGTCTAACGCTATCTAAGTGAAAGTTAACACTAAGGTGTAAAGGTAGGTAAACGTCCAAAAAACGTTCATAGATCGCGTTATAACGCGATCTATGAACGTTTTTTGCACTTCACTATAGTGAAGTGCCGAAAAAAACACGTTTCTTGTATGGGGGGGTCCCCATATTTTAATTACTTTAATTTTAATTTTTAATTATTTTTACTTTAATTTTTAACTTTATTCTGTTTTTAGTATTTGTTGTAACATCTTGTTACACAACATTACAATTGGAATTAAATAAGCTTCATACATTATGTAAATAATCTAAGTAGTTGTGCTCTGTAATGCTTATTGGGTGTGAATCAATTATTATTATGATTACCTTCTAAATGTTATGTCTCTGAGAGCAGTGGTTTAGGCAGTAAGTAGATATATTAGACAGACAAACGCGTGGAGGATGATTTCGGAAAAACTGTAACTGACAATTTTAATTAAAGAGTATGTGTACCAATGTTAGAGATAATTGACCCAAAGAATAAAAAGTTTCATAGAAAAGTTCAACCCTCCATTTCACCCTCTTAGGGTTTGAGTTTTAAAAAATCCTTTCATGGTGGAAATACCTACATTTCACAAAAACACACCCTCCAAATTTGATAATGCGATGATATAATAGTCAGGCTAACGCGTTCGGGATGATTTGGAAAAAATGTGGTACACATATCTCATAATTTGAATTAAAAAGTATGTGTACCCTTTTTTCGAAACAATCGACCCAGATAATTAAAAAAATCATAGAAAGTTTAACCCATTTCGCTTTCTTAGGGGTAGAATTTCAAACAATCCTTTCTTGGTGAATACCTTCACTATTCCAAAAACACATCCTCCAAATTTTATGTTTCTAAGACCAGCGTTTTGGGCAGTGCGTTGATATATTTGTAAGACAAACGTGAGGGATGGTTTTTGAAAAACTGCGAAATACACTTGTCTCGTAGTTTTAATGGGGTTAATAACTGAAAGCTCTAAGTAGGTGGCGCTACTGTCGAGTGTTTCTAAAAAGCGCAATATTGCAAATTTTGTATGGATTTTTCACAAACTTATTTACTTAAAAATATATAATAATGTAACGTGTAACGATATAATAATGAACGTGTAAGTAACATTCTGAATCCATTTTAGTACTTAAAACATTATAAAAAAAAATTTGTTATGTTACTTTTAATTTCATTCGGGAACACATTAATAACAGTGCTTTTGTAATTCATAGCTGCACATAACAATATAATAAGTAAATATTACAATACAAATTTATTTGTTTCCAAATTACTATTCAAAATGACAGATAGCTGTCAGATTTAAGGAAGACTCAACAGTAGCGCCACCAGTGAGCAAAAGGCATTGATGAGTATATATATGTACAAATTTTCGAGTTAATCGACTCAGGGAATAAAAAGTTTCATAGAAAAATCAACCCTCCACTTCACCCTCATTGGGGTAGAATTTCAAATAATCCTTTCTTGGTGCATACCAACACTTCACAAAGAACACACCGTCCCAATTTCATGAATGTGTCTAAGACCAGCGGTTGAGGCAGTGCGTTGATATATTAGTTAGACAAACGCGTGGGGGATTATTTTTGAAAAACCTTGATTCACGTGTCTAAAAATGTTAATTGAAAAGTATGTGTACCAATTTTCGACTCAATCGACCCAGATAATAAGAAAGTATTTTTTCGAAATTCTACCCCTAAGAGGGTAAAATGGAGGGGATTGAACTTTCTATGAAACTTATTATTCTCTGGATCAATTGTCTCCAAAAATGTGTACACATTCTCATTAAATATTTTTTTTTATAAACTGTGATGAAATGGAGGGTCATTAATTAAAATATTTTTTTATAAACTGTGACGAAATGGAGGGTTGATCTTTTTAAAAAACTTTTTATTCCCTGAGTTGATTGACTTGATAAGTACATACTCATCAAATGTAATAAAACTTAAATAACGCGGGCGAAACTGCGGGTAACTGCTAGTTAGATTATAATTAAAAAATTAATTGGATATATTATTAAGTATTTATGTAATGAAATCGAAAGGCGTATTTTAATTACTTTATCTTTCAGCCTTTTTAGGGTTCCGTAGCCGAATGGCAAAAAACAGAACCTTTATAGATTCGTTACGTCTATCTGCCTGTCTGTCTGTCCGTCCGTATGTCACAGCCGCTATATTCCGAAACTATTGGGACTACACAGTTGAATCTTGGAAGGTAGATGTATTCTGTGATCCGCTTTAAGAGATCGATTTTTATATAAAAGTAATTTTAAAAAAGTAATGAGGGGGGGGGGCCCATACACAGAACTGAAACTCAATAAATTAAAAGTAAAAAATATTTTTTAAAACAAGCTTGAGGCACAGTTGTGTAGAAAGTACCTAACCTGTAAAACAGGTAGTGCCTCAAGCTTTTAAGAATATAGGTAAGTACCTACCCGCAAAATACTTACTAGAATTTATTTTTAACATTTTAGTTCCTTGTTCCAGATATAAGCTTGTTTTAAAAATATTTTTTACTCCTAATTTACTTTTAATCTTTAGTTAGGTATAGGTAACTACCTGAGTATTTAAATAGATAGATAGATAGATAAACACTTTATTACACCATACAAATTAAAAGTTAAAAATGGTAAATAAAACAATGTGGCAACAGGCAGTCTTATCGCTTAAAGCGATCTCTTCCAGACAACCTTAAGTTCAGTTATTTAAGAGTAGGCGTGATGTTTTAAAATATTCTTCGGATATAATGATGTGAATATGGGTAAAATTCTCATCAAGGCAAATAAATCGAGCCCAAACTCGGTGGCGTTATATTGTTTTATCACAGAAATGCAATGGCCACCTTTCAGCTTCATCATCAGATCCTGGATATCATTTAAGTGTAAAGTGTTCCTCAAGATAAATCAATTGAGCCCAAACTCGGTGGAGTTCTGTTGTTTTATCACAGAGATACCGTTGCCACCTTCAAGCTTCATTATCAAACCCTGGATATCATCTAAGTGTAAAGTCCTCCTCAAGACGAATCAATGGAGCCCAAACTCGGTGGCGTTATGTTGTTTTATCACAGAAATGCAATGGCTGCCTTTCAGATTCATCATCAGATCCTGGATATCATTTAAGTGTAAAGTGCTCTTCAAGATAAATCAATTGAGCCCAAACTCGGTGGAGTTATGTTGTTTTATCACAGAGATGCCGTTGCCACCTTCAAGCTTCATTATCAGACCCTGGATATCATCTAAGTGTAAAGTCCTCCTCAAGACGAATCAATGGAGCCCAAACTAGGTGGGGTTATGTTGTTTTATCACAGAGATGCCGTTGCCACCTTCAAGCTTCATTATCAGACCCTGGATATCATCTAAGTGTAAAGTCCTCCTCAAGACGAATCAATGGAGCCCAAACTAGGTGGGGTTATGTTGTTTTATCACAGAGATGCCGTTGCCACCTTCAAGCTTCATTATCAGACCCTGGATATCATCTAAGTGTAAAGTCCTCCTCAAGACGAATCAATGGAGCCCAAACTAGGTGGGGTTATGTTGTTTTATCACAGAGATGCCGTTGCCACCTTCAAGCTTCATTATCAGACCCTGGATATCATCTAAGTGTAAAGTCCTCCTCAAGACGAATCAATGGAGCCCAAACTAGGTGGGGTTATGTTGTTTTATCACAGAGATGCCGTTGCCACCTTCAAGCTTCATTATCAGACCCTGGATATCATCTAAGTGTAAAGTCCTCCTCAAGACGAATCAATGGAGCCCAAACTAGGTGGGGTTATGTTGTTTTATCACAGAGATGCCGTTGCCACCTTCAAGCTTCATTATCAGACCCTGGATATCATCTAAGTGTAAAGTCCTCCTCAAGACGAATCAATGGAGCCCAAACTAGGTGGGGTTATGTTGTTTTATCACAGAGATGCCGTTGCCACCTTCAAGCTTCATTATCAGACCCTGGATATCATCTAAGTGTAAATTCCTCCTCAAGACGAATCAATGGAGCCCAAACTAGGTGGGGTTATGTTGTTTAATCACAGAGATGCCGAGGCCACCTATACCTACACGTGCGGGGTATTTATAGATAAAGTCTTTAAAATGACTTTGATGTTCCTACATCTATTTTTTTCAAAGTCAATCGTTTGAAAGATATTCATTTTAAAAATGGTAAAATATGTGTCTTCATTCCCATTCCCCGTCCCCTTCTAACTTCTAACTTTTAAAATAATTCAGTAAACACTTTCAACGAAAACCGGTTTGAACAAGATACTTTATATTGTTCAAACAGCAGTTTTTGAGATTGAACGCATTTTCAAAACCGCATATATAACTTTGTTTTGCATACAAACACTATGAAAACCAAGTAATTTTATGTTTGTGAAAAATGATAGTTACGAAATACTGTACTGTGTTACGGAACCCTACTAGTGCGAGTCCGACTTGCACTTGGCCAGTTCATTTTATAAAACGCGAAGAAACCCAAGGATCCACATTAAACGGAAGGTTCTCGTCACAGACTATCTCTGTTTTGAAATATATAACATGTAAGTCATTTTACAATATTACTAATAAATGATTTTGGTAAAATTGAGTGACTCCTGGTAGTTTTTCACCGTAGTTCAAACCACCGATCAAAAAATAATGGGGTCGCTAATTTTTTATCTTTTTTATTTTAAAGGCTAGCGTTTGACCACTATCTCACCTGTTGGTAAATGATGATGCGGTCGAAGATGGTAAGCACGCTAGGCCTGATTGTGAACTGGCTCTCAAGGATAGCTGCCGGAACACGGATTAGATGTTTGACGACAGATTATCTAACTTGAGGGTGGTAGCAGGCCAGGCGAAAACTAGATAGTGTCCTGCCACCATGCGGGGGTTGTTGGCTTTTTAACGATGTTTTCCTTCACTGCAGGGCCACTGTGAAAAGCGCACATACATTTTTCAATATAAAAAAAATATATAAAAATCTATTGGTGCTCGGCGGTTTGAACTCGGTACCTCTGGCATCAAAAGCCAATCGTTCTCCCGATTACGCTCCGGGCCTTCAAGATAATCAAAGACGCTAATGTAATAATACAAATAAATATATACATTTTCTCAATTTTAAATTTTAGTGCGATCAGATTGTTCGTTTAGGTGTGATTAGGTAACAAACAGACAGAGAGACAAAGTTAAAAAGGTTCTTATTAAGGTGCTGTAGCCAAATGGAAAAAACGGAAACGTTATAGATTCGACATGTTAGTCTGTCTGTCTGTCCATCCGCATGTCACAGCCACTTTATTCGGAAATTATTAGGACTATACAGTAGAAACTTGGTAGGTAGATATATTCTGTAAACTGATTTACGATTTTTATACAAAAAAAATGTAACGGCTCCCTACACATGGATCTGGAACAATTTTCTTACATCAAACCTATACATGCAAGGTGTCTAAAGATAGTCTAAAAGTGACTACTCTAGTCTTTAATAAACTGACCAAGTGCGAGTCGGACTCGCACACGTAGGGTTTCGATTGAACTAAATTTGCCGGTAAAATTAAGTACATAGTTTTAACATCGATATATTTATATATAAATACTGTGTCAATACTAAACATGCTTCCTTACTACAATGCCATGTAAAGAATATATAACTAACTTCTAACACCAACTAACTGAACGTTAACACAAAGGTGTTAAGGTAGGTAATAATAAGGTAATCCAGTGTTTTTCAACGTGTGGGTCGCGACCCCCTAGGGGGTCGCAAAGCCTCAGTAAAAGAAAAAAACAAAGTTTAAAAATATTCTTTTAAAGAAAATATTAATTGAAGAGCATATGTAGGTGTTGTGATTGAGAGTGCTTATAATATAAGAAAACTATGTAATTTGTTTCCTATAAGCCACACGCACAAAGCCGCGGGCAGAAGCTAGCAATATAACAAAATACAGATTATAAACAGTGCAAGTAGGGGGTTGCGAAACGTTTTTTTTCATATTAAGGGGTCGCGTCACGAAAAAGGTTGAAAAACACTGAGGTAAACAATCGTTCATAGATGGCGCTATAGTAAAAAACACGTTTTATCTCCATACATAGAATGTGTTATTAAAAATTAAAGGGGTTCCCCATGGAACCCCTTTAATTTTTACCTTTGTTCTGTTTTTAGTATTTTTTGTTATAGCGGCAACAGAAATACATCATCTGTTAAAATTTCAACCGTCTAACTATCACGGTTCATGAGATACAGCTTGGTGACAGACAGACAGACAGACAGATAGCGGAGTCTCAGTAATAGGGTTTTAGGGTTCTGTTGGTACCCTTTGGGTTTGGGACCCTAAATTGACTATGAAATTCCTGAAATTATTAGTTTTTCAAATTCAATTGTTTAAAAGATAGACACTTCCAAAGTCGTAAAATGTGTGTCCCTCTCCCTCTCACTTCTAAAATAAGAGGATGAAAAATATATGCTGTAAATAAACATTTTCAACAAGATAGGTTTGAATGAAATATAGTCAGTAGTCTTTGTGATTATAGCACATTTTCAACAGCGCAAATATAACTTTGTCATTTATACAAACTATATAGAATAGAATAGAATAGAATAGAAAAGCATTTATTCAGGCAAAAACTCTGTACACAACAACAATACGCATATAAAGAGTAACAAAACCTAATTCAATTACTAATAATTATATCTACTACTTATACTAGACACTAAAAAGTAGGTACACATATTTATTTAACGACGTGTATTGCTGTTGCTGTAGTGTACAGTACTGCCGGAATAGGTGTGAGCTCAGCTGAATGCTGCAGTCAGGACTACAGCGCTGATTTTCAGCACAGACCTCGGGTGACAAAACGGATAACATACTTGAAGCGATACAAATAATATGTTGCGTCAAAATCCATAAATATGATAAATTACAAATATGTAATACTTATTGTAAAAATATATAAATAAAAATATGAAATAATAGTTATACAATACAATAACTAAAGGAGGAATGAAATAATATAAACTAATGAAAAACAACGTAATTTTTTTGCTGGTGAAAAACTGTATTGTTTGCTTGATCTTATAAAATATTGTAGTATGGTACGGAATTCTACGAGTGCCAGTCCAACTTGCACTTGGCCAGTTTATTTATTTTTAAGGTACTACTACCTAGGTACCCTAATAACATATCCCTACGGCAATTTGTAAAGGTTGTTTTATAATTTCTGATAACTGTTACCATTCCACCTTGGCGTCAGTTTATGAGATACTAGCAGTGCGACAAAAAAACACATAAAAACAGAATTAGCAATATCGGTCTACCCGTTTTCAAGTTATGGCGTGACTAAGGGACATAGGGACTCATTTTTATAAAACCAAAAAAATCATATCGATATTCAGACTTTGGTGAATGGGGTACCATTTCACTCTCTTAAAGGTGAAATTTCGAAAAGCCTAAAACACTTACTTATTTACAGAAGTACTTATGTGAAGTTTCAAATAAAATAGACTACGTTGTTTTTCCATACAAATTTTGAACTCCCGTTTCATCCCTTTAAGGAGTGAATTTTGGAAAAGCGTTCCGTTTTATTTGTACCGATTTTTGAGTGAATCGTACCAAGAAATGCGTGGAAACAAAATAATATTACTGATTTTTTTATAATTTTCAACCGAATTCCAAAAACAAAGGAGGTTCTAAATTCGTCTGTATGGTTGTTTTTTTGTGTGTATGTTGCGCGATTACTCCATTAATTCTCAACCGATTCGAATGATTATTTTTGCTACCGGTAGGGTAAGTTTCCGAGATGGTTCCATTGTAATTTCATCGGGATATGTTAAGTATCTCCAAAGATATGATGATAAATGTCTTAAACTTGTTACTGAAATTGACTCGCAGGGCATTGATGTCAGTTGTTTTTAACCGATTTCACAAAAAAGGAGGAGGTTCTCAATTCGTCTGTATGTTTTTTTTTGTGTATGTTACGCGATTACTCCGTCAATTGAGAACGGAGACAAATGATTCTTTTATAATAGGTAAGGTACGTTTTCGAGGTAGTGCCATTGTTATTTCATCGAGATCTGATTAGTATTTCAAACATAGGATAATATCGTTTAAAAACTAAAAAACAACCGACTTCAATGCCACGCTATTCATTTTCAGTACCAATTTTGAGATGTTTATCTCAATATCTCTGGAGATACTTATCATACCTCGATAAACATCGACATCGGACATCGGCCGCGGAAGTTGCAGGTCTATGCTGAAAGTGGGACTGAGCTGCATCAGTGCGACACCACCACATTCCTGGGCTTCGAGCTGGATAGAGCTATCACCTGGGAGTTTCATATCGATAGGGTCTGTGGAAAGCTAGGCAGTGCATGCTTCGCTCTCTATAGGCTTTCTCGCTTTCTTCCCGAGAGTGTGGTGCGGTCGTGCTACTTCGCGACGGTGCACTCGGTGCTACAGTACGGCACGGAGCTCTGGGGCCGTGCTGCAGAGTGGCTGCGCGTGTTTAGAATGCAGAAGCGTGCCGTGCGTGCTGTAGCTCGTATTAAATGGTCCGATTCTGCCCGGCCATATTTCAAACAGTTAGGTATACTGACACTGCCATCTATGGTAATCTACCAGGTGGCAGTGTATGTTAGACTGAACCCTGACTTGTTTACAAAAAATGGAGACCACCATCCGTTCAACACACGCCGCGCGGGGAAATTGGCGTCTGTATCACGCAACATGGCAAAATCTGATAAGCTGACGCATGTCATGGGCCCATCAGTTTACAACAGACTTCCTGATACAGTAAAGCAGGCACCGAGTCCTGCTTCTTTTAAAATAAGACTAAAGAGCTGGCTTATCGACCAGGCCTTCTATACATACGGCGAATTTATAAATTCTGTAAAGGATTAATTATTTAACCTCCTCCTTTTTTGAAGTCGGTTAAAAATGTACTGGTTTTAGAAGAAGAGTCCCAAGAAGATTATACACAATGGAGGTTGCTATTGCATACACTTTTGAAGATTAAAAAATATGACCTTGTATAATGTTTTTACATCTTTCTTCTCGGTGATTTTGGTTTTTGACAGATTAGTCCAGTCAACGAGGCTTTTGTAACCCGAGAAATTCTCCCGTCAATGATAGTTGGCATGTGATGACATTAGGTTATACAGATAACAGATGTACAATAATCCAACATTTTTTTAACGAGAAGTTAGGTATTTTTACCTAAACATGAAAATCGCTTATAACTCTCTGTGAATATTTCCTCAGACTGAAATATGAAATATATACGTTCGTATGTACCAGTTAGAATATGTATATAAAAGAATCCAACACTTTTTCGATATCAGAGTACCCCAAATATAACTTTTAAAATTTTGCGCTATAATTTCTACTAAAAAATTGCTCTGCTCATTTTTATTTCTTGATATGTTTTTGTATCGTTAAATACATACCTTGGTTTAATAATCCAACATTTTTTCGACTTCAGAGTACCCCAAATTTAAATTTTAACATTTTGCGCTATAACTTCTTCTGAAAAATTGCTTTGCTCATTTTTATTTTTTGATATATTTTTAAATACATATCTTTATTCAATAGTCCAACATATTTTCCTTTTTAAACATATATTTTTTATTTTTGCTACGTAATGTGAAAAATTTCTCCGTCCATTTTCATTCCTTTATTAGTCATACGATTTTATATTAAAACAGATTTATCAATAATCCAACAAATTTTCGAACGTTTCTTATATTTTTACGAAAATTTGCTTATTTACGCTAGAGCGCAAGGGTTGACCTTGATTTGACCGTAGGCGAGTTTGGTGGCGGCCATTATTATTACAGATATTTTTTTAACTAAATGCGAAACGTATTTAGAGTTAACAGCACATCAAGTAACCACAAACTGTCAAATTTTCTCCTTCGATTTTAAACTTAACTGTCAATATTTTAAGGTTTAAAATAGTTTGAAGAAATCTGACAGTTTTTTGTAACTAGATGTGCTGTTGGCTGTGAAACGGCGTTTAGAAATGGATTTAAAATAAACATTTGATACTGTAAAATGCGAGGGAAAAAATTAATAAGTAATATAATGTTTAATAAAAAACGAAAATATATAAAATATTGTTAGAAGATTTCCAACTAGCCTCACGCCGCGACAGGGCTCGATAGTATAAAAGCGGACAGCGAGCGGGTATCGTGACTCAGTCTTCGTGTGGCCGTCGTACGGTTCGGACGTCATGTCGTTAGCTTAGACACCTTATGTAATTGTTATTATGTTGAGGTTCTGTGGCATTATATAGCTGTGGGTATTGTGATAGTGTTTATTTTTTTAGCCTTTTTCACTTCTGGTCTCTAAGAATATATAAATAAAAAAGTTTCGTTCAAAGGTGTAACAATTAGCTTATACTTTTTTTTCAGTAATTGCGTCTACCAATAAAATTTAGTTATGTTGACTAAAACACTCTCTACTCGGATCGCCGCAACGCTCGCCGTGCACGGACGTCTCTGTAACAAGTCGCCTTTACTGTGTCTTCAGAATTTCATAAGTAAATTTGTGTCGACGGTGCCCGGAGCTGTGTGCTTCGGTGGGGATTATCTGCGCCTTCGGATTGCTTAAGAGGCCGGCATGCTGGTGGTGTAGTAACCACACCACCCTGTAGCCGACCTCTTCTTGCGTCGCACGAACGAGTAAAGAGAAGCTTCCCCGAAGTTATGGACCCGCCACCGCCGGGACCACCAAAAGGCCCTTTTCAGGGCCAAACGCCTTCCAGCTCTGCTGTTTCGACAGAGGTAGCTGACGCCACTAGTAAAGCAACCACTACTAGTAACCGAGTAACCACCGGTATCGAGTCCGGCCCTTTTCAGGGCCATCTACAAGTAACCTCGCCTGCCGCTATCGATGAAATATCACCAGTTTCATCGCACGCCAAGCTGGGCTCGATACCCGCCGCCTTCTGGCAGGCACTCTCACCGAAAGGGCTTTACGAGCGTGATATGCTCACGCTCGCCCGTCTTATGCAAGCCGGGGCCCTTTCGGATGGGATGCTGCGCTGGATGGCGCTGTATCTTCGCCTCGCAGAAGCGGAAATAGAGGGAGCCGAGCTATCGATCGACGATCAAGTGGCACTTCAATTTGCTCAGAAGAGTATAATTACGTTGCCGCCTGCACCGGCGCTCAAGATTCGCGCGAACATACCGCCACCGCCGCCACCCGCGCCCCGCGCTGAGGGAGGGAAACGCCGCCGCGCCCGCTCGTCGTCCCCGAGCCCGCCGTTGACGCGTATAAGGGCTAGGACGCCTAGCCCAAAGCCCGGTCCGTCCCGGGTTTCAGGGCTAGCAAAGGCACCGCTGCCCCAACGTCCGAGTTTCGCGGAGAAACTTCGCAAAACCGGGCGCGAGAGCGAGACAACAAATGTTGCTCAATCTACCGCCGAGAAACGGCCGCGTGACGTCACGCGCCGCGATCACGCCACCGTGGCCCCGCCCCCTTTCGCCGCCGCCCGTGCCTCTGGTCACGTAGGCCAAGCGACCCTGCCCGGACGACGCGGACAAGCCCCAGTGATCCCTACCACAGTTGAGGAATCCGCCCCCGCCTCCCTCATGGCGCCGGCAAATCTACCAGGAGCTCAGAAAGCTGGCGCAAGAAGAGGGAAGAAGAAGCCAGCCGCCGCCAAGCGTGAAGCGATCCCACCAAAAGCCAAAACTACCGGGCAGGACTCCCTAGGGCAGACTATCGGTGTCCTCAAGGAAATACTCGAGGCTGTCCAGTCCGGAACCGACGCGGAAACCGCCACCCTTATGGGTCTTATGAAAATATTAAATAAGGATGGAAGAAACTAAAATAGTTTTCTGGAACGCCCAAACGCTCACGGGGAAGGCAAAACTGCTGACCACCTTCCTCCGTGAGCAACGTATCGACATATGTTTGGTCAGCGAGACCCACCTGAAAAAGGATATCAAGTTAAAGATACCAAACTATCATGTATATAGACAGGATGAAACGAACGCAGAAGGAAGAGCGTACAGGGGCCTAGCGGTAATAGTCCACCGAAAGGTCATACACCAGCCCATCCCTGCTGTGCAGCTCCAGTCAATAAAAACACTCGGCGTAATAATTAATGTCGCCGGCTCCAACATGCGAGTCTTTTCAATATATAAGCCACCGAGGACTCTCATAGACCCGAATGAGATTAGACAAATTCTGGAAGACGAAGACGCGACTCCAACAATTATAGCCGGCGACCTCAATTGCAAACATACGCACTGGAACTCCAGCAGGGTATGCACGAGCGGTAGAGTGTTATACCAAGACTCGGTGGACTACCAGTACGAAGTGACAGGCCCCGACTCATGGACGCATTACAACAATGACGGGGGAGGAGGTGATATCATCGACGTGGCAATACACAGAAACCTGACATCAATACCTACGTTGCACGTACTGCCAGACCTACCATCAGACCACCGCCCAGTATTGATGACAATAACCGAACCCATCAGCACAACGACAGCACCCTCGAAGAGAAGAGTAATAGACTGGGAGAAGTTCTCTGTAGAGATACAAGAACGAACGGTAACCCGCCCTATAACTACCTCAAACGATGTTGACATGGCAACACAAGAGCTCACCACTGCCGTCCAGGACTCCCTCACAGCCTCATCTCGCACCTCCAAGGCTGGACAGAGGCTGGACCCTCTGCCCACCTGGATACGGAACCTAATAAAGGAGAAACGGGAGAAACGGAAGCAGTGGCAAGAAACAAGATGCCCGACTCTGAAAACCAGAGTAAACGCCTTGGTTGAAAAGGTTAAAGCTGCATTGGAAATGAACGCTTCTGAGGGCTGGGAGAAACACATCTGTGAGATCACTGATGATATTCCGTCGGTCCACAAATTATGGAAGCAGCTCTCAAACGCGAAACCACCCACGCAACCTCTAACTGGACCAGACGGCCAACTGAAATTTATTGCTAAAGACAGAGCGGAGATGTTTGCAAAAGCTTTAGAGAAGCAATTTGTGCCGAACCCGACAACAGAAGTAGACCACGTCAGAATGGTGAATGACTACCTCGAGAACTACTTCAACTCTCCACAAGATGCTCACCCAAACACGGAAAAAGAAGCCGAAGAAGGAAACATCTTTGTCACGCCGGGGAGAGTACAACGGACCATCCAGAGGTTACCCCGAAGGAAAGCCCCTGGCTTAGATAACATCACCAACGAAACCATAAAAAGATTCCCACCCAAGACGGTAGCTGCAATCACGCGAATCTTCAATGGCATCCTGCGCACAGGCCACTTCCCAACGGAATGGAAAACCGGCAAGGTCGTAATGTTACCTAAGCCGGGGAAAGATGCCAAGAAACCGGAATCCTACCGCCCGATTACCCTTCTCAGCGCTGTCTCCAAATTATTTGAGAGGGTTCTGATGCCATACATAATGCCATACATTCAACCAAGGAACGAGCAGTTTGGTTTTCGGGCGCAGCACTCGACCACGCTGCAAATAGCAAAGATGGTGAATGAAATGGGGAGACACCATAACAGGAAAGAGGCTGTAGTAGCTATTCTACTCGATATGGAGAAGGCCTTTGACAGAGTCTGGCACGAGGGCCTTCTCTATAAAATAGCTAATACCCAGATGCCAAAGAAACTGGTAGAAGTGCTAAGAAGCTTCCTCCACGAGAGAAAAATCACCGTCTCAGTGGAGAACCAACTCTCGGACATGGTGAAAATAGAAGCCGGAGTCCCCCAAGGAAGCTGCATCTCCCCCGTATGCTACGCCTGGTATACCGACGACATCCCGGTCGTTGGGCAGGCGCAGCTAGCTCTATACGCGGATGATGCAGCCTACTACTGCGCGTCCATGAATGCAGGTCACGCTGTAAAGCACATGCAAAAGACACTGGATGCCCTACCTGCATGGCTGCAAAAGTGGCGGCTCGCGGTTAACGTGGCCAAAACCCAAGCGCTGTGCACCGGAAGAGGAAGAAAGCCCGCGCCCGCGAAACTGATGGAAACAGAAATCCCATGGACGAAGAGTGTGAGATACCTCGGAGTCGAGATAGATAGAAATCTGACCTTCACAAGTCACGTCGATTACGTCATTTCAAATGCCAAAAGAGCACGAGGAAGACTTTCAGCAATATGGACATCGAAGCTACCCACCAGAACGAAGTTGATGATCTATAAAACATACGTTAGAACAAGGCTAACGTACGCTGCCCCTGCCTGGTACCCCTTCCTGAGCAGGCGCAACAAAAACCGAATCCAGGCACAGGAAAACCAAACCCTCAGGAAGATGGTCGGGGCACCAACCTTCGTGAGGAATGACGTAATCCGACGTGACCTAAAAACAGAAGAACTCGATTCCTTCATTAAATCCCTTGGGAAGAGGATGTTCAAGAAAGCCGACAGTTCTACGCACGACCACATACGAGGAATAGCCCCACTCCACGCGAGACCGCCAGAGAGAAGAGGACGAAGCCAAACAGGAATGAAACCAAGCATTAGAGAATTTTTCATCCAAACTGACACCGAAGACGAAGAAAATGATGCCGATGACGTAAGGAGGGACCCGCCGGCAGCTGCTGCCGGGTTCGCTGATCGGTTCGCTGGGCTTCCCCGAACGGGGATCAACCTGGCAGGGCTTGATCGCACCGGCGTATAGTGGCCGCTGGCGGTTCCTCCCTCCCGAAATCATCGCAATGAAGACGCGCCCATTGTAATGGGCGAAGAGGAATCCAGGGGCAGAGGGCTCAGCCCTGATCCCCTCTCCCTACACCAATAGGTGTAAGCGGTAACCCGGATTGTATCGTGACTCAGTCTTCGTGTGGCCGTCGTACGGTTCGGACGTCATGTCGTTAGCTTAGACACCTTATGTAATTGTTATTATGTTGAGGTTCTGTGGCATTATATAGCTGTGGGTATTGTGATAGTGTTTATTTTTTTAGCCTTTTTCACTTCTGGTCTCTAAGAATATATAAATAAAAAAGTTTCGTTCAAAGGTGTAACAATTAGCTTATACTTTTTTTTCAGTAATTGCGTCTACCAATAAAATTTAGTTATGTTGACTAAAACACTAATATGAACATAAAATACATCCTGGTAAAATCTCACAGCCGTGTGAAATTATATTTAATTCAAAAGATTTGCTATTACTAAGGATCAGCGCACACTGGCGCGACCAAATAAGTGGAATTTATTATTTTTATACAACAAGGCTCCGTTCACGACCTACGCTCGGAGTGCACCCAAACGCTCTAACCCTGTTCACTTGTAATATATAATTATGTTATTGTATTTCAAACATATTCTTAGTGGTGCTCAGAGGATAACCGTGGTCGTATGTCACCTACCATAACGAAACAATACATTCTGCAAAGTAGAATGCGACCACGGGTATCCACTGAGCACCACTAAGAATATGTACGAAATAAAATAAAATATGTATTACAAGTAAGTATACAACACACAATACATCGACGCCCCCACCGAATAAAGCGGTTTTATGAAAATCGTAATTTTACAGGAGAGTCAAAAAACAGAAAAATTTGTTTCACCACTCGTACAAACAACCAATTTTAACAAATGTAATATCGTTATATGTGAAAAAAAAATAAGTTTCCAAATAAAACATCTCACTATCGTAAAAAACACCCAGACTCTAGATTAATAAAGAAAAACTATATTACAAGTTTATTCGCTTAAGACCGTACTTATTTTTTTTCTGCGTAATTGTTTACGTCTTTTTAATCATCTCAAAACGTCAATAGGGTTTTTGTGTAACAAATACCACGGTAATATTATAATAATGTGACTCGGCGTGTCGTTGAGATCAAAAGCCGCGGCACCCGGCCACACCCCGGACACTCGCTAAATCTCCATACAAACTAGCGTTTTAACGACCGACACTGTGACACCGACACAGACACTACACACGGGTCGTTTTTCTATATGTGCATTTGTGTGCGTTATGTCTAAGGTTGTCGCCCGTAATCACCGTATCACAGATTATATAATAGTTACTTAGTACATACGTACTACGTACTAACCGTATGAATATTTTTTGTACACTTACCCAAAAAGCTTTTAACACTAAAAATATTAGTCGCTATTTCGTAAACCATCATCTCCAGGTCTAGTCGACTTGCATAGAACAAACTGCATCACAGTAACTATTTTTTATTCTGTGTTGGGCGGCCAGCCAGAGCTGTACGAAACAATGTCGTGTGTCTTGCTCGCACGTTAGAGCGACATCAAGTAAAGAGAATATAAATACTACGTACCTACATCAAGTTCCCAATTGCTGTGTTATAAAAATGTTTAAAAGTGAAAGTTTTTTAAAATATTTTACAAATTAAGCGTTATTTACGCACGAGTATATATATATATATATATATATATCGTTGTTTAATTTATGAAAATGAATTCTAAAATACGAATATGTAGGTAGGTATACTAATATAATTAGTGTTTATTATATACCTACGTAATAAGAACCTGCGTAAATTTGAACCTCCAGTGTCTACTGGTCCCAACATAAATGTATGAAGTTGACGTTCTTCTCTCCGTGAGTAGTAATTGTTCTATAGTCGTACGCGTGTGGCGTCCTTGCTCAGCGCAGCTCCTTGACAGCTCCAAGTCGGTGGCGGGGTGAGGAAGCCCGGAATTGGTGGGGGGAACAGAGTGTCCGTTCTATACGTAGTATTATTATCTTTTCTATGACCCGGCACCTGGCGGCACCGCGCGGTACGTACACGCGCGATAGGGCTGCCCGCCTACAGTATTTAAATTGCATCTACCTACTTGACGATCTTTCTAGTTATTTTGGTCATTGTCATTTTTTTTTTTTCAGAAGAAGAAACTTATAATTAAAATACTATATTTTATATTTTATTTAATAAAATGAAATTCGTTGTGAAAATATGACAGTACATATTTTATATTTTCTGCCATAAGGCTCTCCCTCGTCCATTAGACCCAAAGGTTGAACTCAACATCCTCTGTTGTTAAAGTCATTAATCAGTATGGTAAGGTAGACCAAAATGTACTATTTAAACGTTTGGCTCATTTTGATGCATGAGGCTTTTAAAACACAAAAAATAATTAAATATTACTTTCAAAGTAGATAAGATGATTGGTTGCGCGAGCGCAGCGAGGGCTATTATAGCGCGAGCGAAGCGAGCGCGAAAGTTTTGATGACTTTTTATGACCATACCAATTTTATAACTTTTGTTAAGTCATTAGAGAGGACTCCAAGGCCGAACTCGATATTTTCTATTATTAAAGTCATTAATCATTATGGTTAGGTATACCATGTTGAGAAGTAGACATTTTTAAGACTTTTTATGCCCCTTACAGTTTTATTATCTAACAATCAAGTCACTATCGATGACTCTAAGGTCAAACTTGATATCCTCTGTTGTTAAACTTATTTATCAGAATGGTTAGGTATACCAAGTTGTGTTCTTTAAATGTTTGACTCATTCTGATGGATGAAGCTGTTAAAACACAAAAATGTATGTAATATTTCCTACGCAAGTAGATAAGGCGAACGGTTGCGCGACCGCAGCGAGCGCGAAAAATGTTTATGACTTTTTGTGACCCTGACAGTTTTATAATTTCATAACCTTTAGATAAGTCATTAGAGAGGACTCCAATATCGAACTCGATATCCTCTATTGTAAAAGTCATTAATCTTTATGGTTGGGGTATACCAAGTTGTGCGGTTTAAGTGTTTGCCAAAATTAAAGTGTCCTATGTCCTACTATGCTCTACGGACTATTTTTGTATAAAATTTCAGCTGAATCGGTCAAGTCGTTGATCTGATAAGACGTCACACATTGACAAAATTCATTTAAAAAATCTGGACATCCATGCTCCAAAACGTGTACTATGTCCTCGTATGTAAAATTGACTATCTTTGCGCAAAGTTTCAGCTGAATCGGTTTAGCTGTTTAGCTGATAAGACGTCACTCATTTTGAAAGTTCAATAAAAAATCTAGATATCCACACTCGATTGTCAAAAAAAAAGTTACCATGTTCCTTTGTGCCTTATTGGCTATATTTATACTAAATTTCAGCTAAATTGGTGAAGCCGTTTGGCCGATAAGTTCCACACGCTTATAAAATGCAATAAAAAAATCTCGACACCCAAACTCGACGGCAAAAAAAAAATCTCATGTCCTTCTGTGCCCTATTGAATATATTTTTTATACAAAATTTAAGCTAAATTGGTCAATCGGTTCAGCTGTTTATCAGTGAAGAGGCTAATATTTACAAAATTCAATTTAAAATCTGGTTACCCAGACTCCACAGTCTGAAAAAAAGTATCCTATATGCTATTTTGCCCTATGAACTGTCTTTAGCCAATTTCAGCCAAATCGGTCAAGCCGTTTGACCGTGAAGAAGTCCCAAACAAACAAATAAACAAACTTACTTTCCCATTTTATAATATTGGTGTTGATCTTTAAGACCAGCGAATTAGGCTGCACGTTGATATATCAGTCATATAATTAGACAAAGGCTTGAGGAACAATTTGTTTTTTTTTTTTAATTTTGAAAACTGTAAAACTCTCGTCTCAAAATTTTAGTTGAAGAGTTTTTGTACATATTTTTAAGCCCATCGTTCCAGAGAATATAATGTTTAACAGAAAATTAAATAAAAAAATTACAGAAAATGTAACCCCCAATTTCACCCACTTAGGGGTGCCATATAAATAAAAATATTTTTTAGTGGATACTTGCACTTCACAAAGAACACACCTTCCAAATACATGTCTCTAAGAGGTCATCAGTCATTCAGTCGGTCAGAAAAAAGCGTGGGGGATGATTTTTGACAAACTGTGATACCCCTAAATTTTTATTAAAGAGAATGTGTATCAATTTTTGAGAGAATTGACCGAGAAGAAAAAGTTTTTTTTGAAAGTTCAACCCTCCATGACATCCACTTAGGGGAGGAATTTAAAAAAAAAAATCTTGGTGGATACTTGCTCTTCACAAAAAATACACCCTCCAAATATTTTGTCTCTAGGACCAGTGGTTTAGGCAGTGCGTTGATATATCAGGCAATCATTCAGTCAGTAAGAAAAACGCGTGAGGGATGATTTTTGAAAAACTGTGATACCCGTTACTCACTATGTACCCGACTACGGCAAAGCAATAAGGAGGGTTATGTTTTTGACCGGTATGTGGATATGTATGTATGTATGTTTGTATGTATGTTCATCTGTTCCCTCATAACTTCTAAATTACTTATCATAATTTAACAAATGAGGTGTTGTTGGACGCGTCTTATTTGTCCGCTGGTTATAGGCTATATGACATCACAACAAATTGAATGTGGGTCCCCCTAGAGGGGACGAAGTCCAGAACTAAAAAAAAAAATCTCACCCACCCCGTCGTGTGTGGTATCGTTGAATAGGGATTTTAAAATGAAGATAAGGTTTATTACATCATATTTTTGTAGGGCGTAGCGTTGGCGAGATATAAGAAAACTAATTTTTACCCCACGGCGTCGCAAAGAAGCAGTTGGGAGGGTTATGTGTTTGTTTCTCACTATGTATGTATGTAAGTATGTTAACATGTATACATCTATCCAAAAACCCCAAAATGCTTTACATAATAAGTTCAAAAACTAAAACCCGACTACTGAAAAATTACTCTCTAAAAAGTATGAAACAAGAAAATACTCGTATTCTCATCTGAGATCGCTAAGTTCAAACTAATCAATATGTATTGTGTATTATACAAACAATTAACTTGTAATAAATATTTTATTGTATTTCATAAATATTCTTAGTGGTGCTCAGAGGATACCCGTGGTCGTATGTCACCTACCGTAACAAAACAATACACTCTGCAAAGTAACATACGACCACGGGTATCCACTGAACACCACTATGAGTATTTATGAAATACAATAAAATATTTGTTACAAGTTAGTTGTTTGTATAATACACGATACATATTGATTAGTTTGTACTTAGCGATCTCAGATGAGAATATTTTCTTGTTTCATACTTTTTAGTGAGTGATTTTTCAGTAGTCGGGTTTTAGTTTTTGAACCTAATTTTTATTTAATTAAATAGTGTGTGTACCAATTTTTAAAACAATTGACCCATAGAATAAAAAGTTTCATGGAAAGTTCAACCGTCCATTTCATCCATTTAGGGATGGAATTTCGAAAAACTATTTCTCAGTGGATACTTGCTCTTCAGAAAAAACATACCCTCCAAATATTATGTCTCTAGGACCAGTTGTTTAGGCAGTGCGTTGATATATCAGGCAGTCATTCAGTCAGTCAGAAAAACGCGTGGGGGATGATTTTTGAAAAACTGTGATACCCGTTACTCACTATTTAAGTTAAAAGTATGTGTACCAAATTTCAAAACAATTGACCTGGAGAATAAAAAGTTTCATAGAAGGTTCGGCAGATTCTCAGAAATGGAGGATTTCACCCACTTAGGGGTGGAATTTTGATAAACATATTTCTTAGTGGATTCTTGCACTTCTCATAAGAACACACCCTCTAAATATCACGACTCTAGGACCACTGGTTTAGGCAGTGCCTAGGTATATCGAGCAGTCATTCAGTCAGTCATAAAAACGTGTGGGGGATGATTTTGAAAAAACTGTGACACCCGTAACTCATTATTTTTATTATAGTGTATGTGTACCAATTTTTGAGACAATTCACCCAGAGAATAAAAAGTTTCATAGAAAGTTGAACCCTTCATTTCACCCACTTTGGGGTAGAATTTTGAAAAATCCTTTCTTAATGGATGCCTACACTTTACAAAGATCATACCCTCCAAATTTCAAGTGTCTAGAATAAGCGGTTTGGGCTGTGCGTTGATATCTCAGTCATTCAGTCAGTCAAGACTTTGAATTTTATATATAGATATAAAAGAAAAAATCCATAAATAAAAAAGTTGAAAATTTAAGGGTGTCCCCATACATACATAGTTTGTACATAGCGATCTCAGATGAGAATATTTTCCTGTTTCATACTTTTTAGAGCGTGATTTTTCAGTAGTCGGGTTTATTTACTAGGTTTGTTTTTGTATAGTCTTTTTTTACATATTATAAAACAATCGTTTTAACGAATGTATTCATTAATTTTGTAGTTACTTTATGTAAGTTGATTAAGTGATATACTGTTAATCTGAATCAGAAAGACAAAGAAAACAAACTCTTTTTTTTACATAGAACTGGGTAGCACTTGCCCACTATCTCACCTGGATGTTAAGAGATGATGCGGTCGATGATAGAGCGCGTTTACCCAAAAGATACCTATTCACTCGCGATTTGAAGACCCCCATATTGTATTTAGGCGGAAACACAGACTCAGGCAGAGCATTCCCTGGCGGTTCGCATGATGAACGAAGATCCAAATCGCTTCGTTCGGGTAAATGGTATATCCACCATAAATCGGTGGCGCCTTTTAATGCCTCTGAATGTCCGATAATAAAACGGAGATGGTGGAATCAAATTATGCAAAAACAAGGGACTTTGCGGCGATGGAGTCTCTTGCTTCAAGTAAATAGTCACTAATGAGCTTCTTGGCTCTCCTCTCAGTGTCCAACTGGTATTTGGCAGAACCGGGGGCACTTCCGTGTCCCCAGATATTATAATTGCAAAAGTCAGTTTGTATCTTTGTTTTGGACTTCTTCACGGTCAAACAGCTGAACCGATTTAGCTGGAACCTTGCACAGTTATAGCAACAGAAAACATAATGTGGTATAGCCAGTATTATGGATTAGGCTATAGGATACTTTGAACGCGGGCGAAGCTGCGGGGCACAACTAGCTGAATATAATCGAAATTTAAAAATATGATATACAGTAAAAGCTCCTTATTCGCGGGGTATATGTTCCGTAAATATGCCGCGAATACAGAAACCATGAATATGGAATGGTATTATATATGGGATTATAGGGGATACTTTCTTAGGTGACGATTCCTCGATCACAATTTTTTGTAACGAATGGAAAGATGAAACAATAAAACACGCAAAGCGGCTTTTACCAAAGAACAGAACATCTTATACGTGGCAGCCTTTAAAAATATACTTTATGTTTTGAGTAATAAGGTTGCTTTAATTCTGTTTGTTTACATTCTCAAAAAAACCGACCGCGGCGAAGGCGGTTATGTCACAGGTCACCCGAACCAATACAGCGGCGATATAATTTAATAAGATACCTATTACATAGTTGTAATATATAGATATTTAGTCGGATACATATTGGAATTATTTTTATTAATTTGAATGTATGTACTATGTACCGATTAGATCCGCGAATAAAGAAATTTTTAGCCACGAATATAGGAATTGGGTCACAATTTTTTAATCCGCGAATAGTGAAAACGCGAATGAAGGAAGCGCGAATAAGGAGCTTTTACTGTAAATAACTCCGAAACCTGACGCTTTAGGATATTATGTCATTAGACATTTTTTGTTTGTATGTATGAGTGTCCTCTATCTAAACATATATGCACGGGGTACCTTCGTTGTACACCGTGATTCTGAAAAAAAAAATCAAAGTGGTGGCTGACGATAGGATATGAAGGGTGCCATGCCATACAAAAATCTGCGATACCCAAATGATTAGAAATCATAAAATGTAGAATAGTTAAGTTCACTAGAATGAGAAAATTTTGCAGTTGTGGTAACTCGATGTGCTGACTGTACACTAATTAATAATTTTAAAAGAATTAATAATTCAGTGACTGTACCTACATACTTTTGTGCATATAAGGTAAAAAAAATATTTGTAATAATATATAATGGCGGCCACCAACCTCGCCTACGGTCAAATCAAGGTCAACCCTTGCGCTCTAGCGTAAATAAGCAAATTTTTGTAAAAAATATAATAAACGTTCGAAAATTTGTTGGATTATTGATAAATCTGTTTTAATATAAAATCATATGACTAATAAAGGAATGAAAATGGACGGAAAAAATTTTCACATTACGAAATTAAGCAGGAATAAAAAATATATGTTTTATTATTGAAAATATGTTGGATTATTGAATAAAGATATGTATTTAACGATACATGAAACATATCAAAAAACAAAAATGAGCAGAGCAATTTTTCAGTAGAAGTTATAGCGCAAAATGTTAAAATTTAAATTTGGGGTACTCTGAAGTCGAAAAAATGTTGGATTATTAAACCAAGGTATGTATTTAACGATATAAAAACGTATCAAAAAAAAAATGAGCAGAGCAATTTTTCAGTAGAAATTATAGGGCAAAATGTTAAAAGTTAAATTTGGGGTACTCTGATATCGAAAGAGTGTTGGATTCTTTTATATACATATTCTAACATACATACATAACATACGAACATACGAACAACATATAACATACAAACATATATAACATACAAACGTATATATTTCACATTTCAGTCTGAGGAAATAATCACAGAGAGTTATAAGCGATTTTCATGTTTAGGTAAAAATACCTAACTTCTCGTTAAAACAAATTTTGGATGTACAATACATCTGTAATCTGTATTACCTAATGTCATCACATGCCAACTTTCATTGACGGGAGAATTTTTCGGAAGTCTCCATACAACAAATATCCTCGTTGACTGGACTAGATATTCTTGCGGTAACTGTGAGCGAGATAAAAACAAAGGTGGGAAGAATTAATTTGTCTTCACAGGAATGTTCTACCAGGCAAAGTCTTGTTAGGGTGCAAAGTTAGTTAATATTTTTTTGACATGACATGACATTTGGCAAAGATGGCGGGCATATCAGTCCCGCGACACTGCATACATAATTAAATAATTCAAAATTATGAACGTACTTTGTACCATCCAACTCTGCAAAAACAATATATATAAGCACAATACCAGAGATTATATAATAGTTACTTCGGAAATAATACTTTCCGTTGTTAGGTTGGCTCTCTGAGTATTCACCTAACTCAAAGGGTTGGCTACACAGTGTTTTCATAATTCGGGTATCAACAATGTAGGGAAGTGCCAACTCTTATAACGTAGTAGAGTGATTCAGTACTCTGTAGGCCATATGGCGGCAATTAATGTTAATAATCGCAAATAATACTGTTTAATATTCATTTTGGAATACAACTAGTCCGTGTTATAAAAGTATTTGGAATTATTGTAATAAAATAGACAATTAATTATCGTGTGTGTCAGATGCTTTTATTGAACAGGGCCATTTTGGACATTGTCCTTTGATACCTTGATGACATCATTATGACTAGTGAATATTTTCACTAGCGCGGCATTTAAAGTAAAGTTTTTAGGGTTCCGAACCTAATTTTTAATTTAATTTAATTTATTTTATATCAATTTAATTTAATTTAATTTAAAATTCAATTTTAAAAAAGTCTATATGTGCGCACTTTATAGATTTGTATCTTCTTAATCGTAATAGGTACATACTTAAAATTTTCACAAAGTATATAACCGTCAGTGTATAACGGCCCAGACACGAAATTTTATAGATGCATGTAATTTAATTAAAACTTTTTTTTGCACTAAAAAGGGTAAAATACATTATTTAAAAAAAAAAATTAAACCGACTTCAAATAGGTAAGTCGGTAGCGCTTATAATATAGTAGTTTATGCAACTGTCATATAATGAAGGGTATTAAAACACGAGTGTGAGTTTATGAAACGAGCGCAGCGAGTTTCATAATAGTAACGAGTGTTTTAATACCCGTGTTATATGCAGTTGCATACACTACTTTATCTTCACTAATGAAATTAATCAAACAACAAGAGTAAAAGCTGACAATAGTTTATTTATAATAATTGTTCAAATTTTGGATGGTACAATTTTGAAAGTTAATGTTAATTATTGATCCAGCAGCTGTAGCGGCCGCGGGGCAAGCAGTAGAGCTCGTAGACGGAATCGGAATATTTATAATTACTTCATTCGTCTTGTTTTCTATACTGTTCAAGATCGTATTTGAGACTTGAATTTTATTCATTAAAGACTCATCAATGTAGCTTTCAGCCACAGTAGAAGACTTCCACCCTCCGTGTCGTTTCAGTGCGGTCAAATCACCACCGCTATCTATGAGAAGGGTCGCCGAGGTGCGCCGGAAGCAATGCCTCGTGTACAACGCTGGGTTAGGCAGATTCAAAAAACTTGCGATAGTTTTTCCCAGAGCACCAAATTTATTAATACCAGTTCTTTGATCGACGCACTTCCCCGATCTATAGCTCAAGAAAAAGGCAGGGTTTCGACAGGGGGCGGGTCGAAGTTCCATGTATTTTTTACATACGGCATAGCAGTTGCCCGTCACAACGAAAGAACGATCTATTTTCGTTTCTGTTTTCGAAACTTTCACCATGATTGTACTGTCGTCTATCTTAGAGACTTCATCGAACTGGATGTTGTATAGCTCTTGCCTTCGGCATGCCCCCATTATACCAAGATTAGTGCAACCTGTAACAATAAACGATATAATAAGCTTGAGGTACATAGCCAAGGCAAAAACTATGATTTATGAAGTAATAAAGTGTAGGTACCTACTACAAAATTTATACACAAAGCGCTTAAACGGAGTGTCTAGATAACTTGCGTGTGTAGTACGTAAGTACTAGGTAGATTAAATAACAGAACTAAAATACACTTATCTTTTCAAAAAGATACAAAATATCTGGTGAATCTTCCAGGAACATCTTTATTTGACCTGATGTAAACGTCAAGGACTTTTTTTCCTTGTGTCCTTCTGAACTGCGTTTCAGGAACGCTATGACTTTTGAATACTTCGTGATATCAATATTGTTGTAGATACTCAGTGTGGACTTGAGCATAGAATATAAATATTCTATGCACATCTTCTATGTGGGCTAAAGCCCACATAGAAGATGGCTTGAATTTGTCGGAGAGGTCTTTGAGATACGCAAGAATGACATTTTCAGAAAATGATGTAGTTTTCTTTTCGATCTTCCATGCCAAAAGGTTATTATATTCTTTTTCATATAATTTTCTAGATTTTTCTGGCAAAAGATTGTGAGTTACTTTTGTTGCCAATTCTAGAATATCCGGAGGCGTACAAATATCATCGTCGCTATCCATTTTTAACTTTTAATTTGTATTTTAAAAACAAAACACATTGCGAAACATTAAATTCACGCGTACGTGTATTGTCAGTGAACTTGCCGCCATTAAAATCTAACCAATGAGAGCGCAGCTGCGCGCGCAGGGCCAATCAGGAGCGAGCGCGCGCTGTTCTTTTTTTATTTAATTGGCACAAGATCTTGCCAAAGAGTTTTGTGTATGTAAGTTTAGTAGTTTCGACGAAGTTTTCACGTATAACCCAACTGTTTTCAAAAGCCAGCCTAATATCAAAATTTTATACAACTTGTATGAGGAATTTGACATAAGGCTCGCCAGGTTAATTGGTCACGTTTTATTGATGTTATAATGAGATTTTACGATATCGATGTGGATATTATACCATCATGTGAAATTGCTAAAATTGAGTGTTTTGTTATCTGCGCTATAACAGTAGTAATTATAAGTCAAGTATTGGAAACATAAGTAGAATGTTATAACATTAGTGTAGATAAAATATATTATGTAATTTATTTTTCGCTTTTGAGTGCCCGTTTGTGGTTATGAAGTTGGTTTTATTTTTTTTGAAAAATAATTTATAGTTTTTTTTTACTATCTTGACTATTACAAAGAAAATTCATTTTGCAAACCCTAAACTAACTTAAAAAACTAACTTTTAAAACTAACCCTAGGTAGTTTTAAAAAATAAAATACACGTAAATATACGTTATTTGTTTTAAGGTTTATATTGTACCAAGTTTTAAGTAAATCGGCCCATGGAATAACATTGTCCATAGAATATTTTAATAAGATTAGCTTATGCCTTAAGTTAGGACCTAAACTATTTACGTTTTAAATTTCATTAAAATTGGTATAGTAGTTATCGCGATACGTGGTAACAAACATTCACACACACACACACACACACACACTTTCGCATTTATAATATTAGTAGGAAGGATCCTGTGTACTGTTATTACATCCACATAAACATACCTATTTACTGGTAATTATATTGTAATGTTATTTTTATCTTTGCAGTTTTCTCTGTATTTGTCAAATTGTTCCTGCGACAACAGGATGTTCATAAGTAAGTAATAAACAACCTGATCTACTGTACTAGTCACAAGGAATCTAATGAGTCCAAACCTTTTTTTTACACCGAACAGCACTTGATTACTAACTCACCTGATGTTAAGCGAAGAATCGATCGATGATGGAGCGTGCTTACCTAGAAGATACCTATTCACTCGCGATTTGAAGACCCCCATATTGTACTTAACCGGAAATACAGACTCAGGCAGGGTATTCCATTCCTTGGCGGTTCGTATGATGAACAAAGAAGCAAATTGCTTCGTTTGGGTAGATAGTATATCCACCATAAATCGGTGGTAACTTTTAGTGTCTCTGGATGTCCGATTATAAAATGGGGATGGTGGAATCAAATCATGCAGTTCTATTGCACACTCTCCGAAATGTATCCGATAGAAAACCGATAAGCAAGCGACTTTGCGGCGATGCGCGAGACTCTGGAGTCTCTTGCTTACTAGTAGGTCGTCGCTGATGAGTTTCTTGGCTCTCCTCTCAATAGATTCCAGTGTCCCCAGCTGGTATTTGGCAGAACCATCCCAAAGGTGAGAACAGTACTCCATACACGATCGGACTTGTGCTTGGTAAAGATTAAGCAACTACCCCGGTGTGAAGTACCGTCTCACCTTAGCCAAAATGCCAAGCTTTTTGAGGCTAGCTGGGCTCTAGACTCAATATAAGAGCCGACATTGAGAGTTGGTGTCAAAAAATGCCAAGAAGCTTGAGATTGTTAATAATCGGAACGAACACATCCCGGAAAGTAGGAGTCAGTAGAAATGAGCTCCGTTTAGCGGAGAAAAAAGGATTTGTAATGCACTGGTTCGTGCGTTGGATGTATAACTCTCTACAACAGTGCTGTCATCTGCGTACCCAAAGATACCGGGTTTAAACAGGTCATTAATATGCAGCAGAAAAAGTGTTGCAGAGAGTACTGATCTTTGAGGGACTCCGGCATTTATGGCCAATTGGTTGATTATGGCAAATTGAAGAACAGCCATCGATGACCACGTGAATCGACCGGTCCCTCATGAAATCTGATATCCAAACACATAAACCAGTAGGAAGGCCATATAAAGGAAGCTTGATGACTAACTTTAGATTGCAAATTAACTTGAAGACCCCACTTAGAACGTGTAACCTCTAAACTGAGATCGTTAATGGGACTACTAAGAAGCTTTGTGAACTGCTTACCACGGAAACTTAAACATTTAATTTATAACTAACTCTCTGGTAAAGCCACACCTTGACTATTTAATTGAAGCATGGGGATCCGCTGCAAAAACAAATTTAAATGTGGTACAAGTTGCACAAAATAAAAGAATACTAATAAAATATTAAATACTATATTAAAAATTTTAAACATCAAACAAATATACACTAATAATATATGCATACTAATAAAAAAAATTACTAAACAGAGAAATTCATTCCGAAATCGTACTACAAAAAATAAAACTTTTAATAAAAAAATTAAACCACCGAAAAAACTGAAAAGTAAAAAATAATAAACCTTTGTCATTTAACCTTAATAACGAAGTTCTTAAACTACTGTTATATACCTCAGTATATATTTTTGTAATGGTTTTGAGTTTTTAACTAAACTTAATAACTAATTTCCTATATTAATGTAAGTATATATACCCAAGTAGTTCTGAACTATCGACCCATTTCACTCTCGAGTCACGTCTAAAAACTGTTTTCAAAAGTCAGTCACAAATCGTCTCGCGCGTAGACTCAACGAGTTTCAGCCCCCTGAACTTCAGCATAAAATATGTGTATATGACTTCATTTATTATGTCAAAAACTATTAGACCTATAAAAAATATGCCCCAAAGCTTTATGCGAATCAAAATTAGGCCGAAACAATATAGCCTAAATGAGAGTTATGCTTGGTTATACCATATGCCAAATGAAATTATGCGATAGTACTATTATGCCATTTAAAATTATGCGTAACCCGTTATGCCTCAGTAAATTAGGAATAAGAAATTATGCGAAACAAAGGGATCCCTTTTTATTAATAACTTTTAGTATAGCGTTTTTTTTATAAAGCGCACAAGAAACAGAACGATCCACATTAGAAGGAAAATTCTATTCACAGACTGTCCCTGGCTTAAAATAAATATAACTAACATGTAAGTCCTTTTATTTACTACAATATTACTTATGTCATATTTCGGTAATTTGTGACCCCTGGTAGTTTTTGACCGTAGTTCAAACTACCTATCGAACAAAAGAGGGTTCCTAATATCATCGTATAAATAAAATAGTAGTACCTGTATGACCGAGCTTGGCTTGGTATTTTTTTCATTGCTGGAAAACGTTGATGAAAATATTTTAATAGAAACCCCCTGCGTACTAAATTTCATGAAAATCGTTGGAGCCGTTTCCGAGATTCAGATTATATAAAATACAAAATAATTGCTCGTTTGAAGATATTGGATAGACATTTTGCTTTAGCCATCACTGTCGTCTTCCAGTTTCTGACAGTCGCGGTTCCACCAGAGACTGCATCGTGACTTGACGTCTGATGAAAGTCAGACCACTCTAGGCCTAGCGTGTTTACCACATTCGATCACATCATTCTCACCACCAGGCAAGATAGTGGTGCAACGCTAGCCTAGTAATTGATAGAAAATAGTGTGGACCCACTTGCCTGCAATAACCTTCATTTTTAAGGATTCCTGTACTTAAAATGTTGACAAAGTATGTTTTACTATGACCGCTATAACAACAAATACTGATAATATCGTTTAAAAAACTATAAAGAACCGACTTCAATGCCGCGTTATTAGTTTTCAGCACTAATTTTGAGGTGTTTATCTCCATACCTCTGGAGATACTTATCAGACCTCGATAAAATTATCACACTTAAAATATCTGCTTTCCAAAGAAAAAAGAATAATCAAAATTGGTACATACACGACGACGTTATCCACGAACAAACATAATATATATATATATATATATATATAATGTTTATTATATACTGTCGAATTGAGAATCCTCCTCCTGTTTTGAAGTCGGTTAAGAACAGAATAAAAGCAAAGGGAACGAAAGTAAGAGAAACACGTTTTTTTAACGCGTTTTTGCTCGATCTTATAAACCGTAATAAACAAAGACGACATTTTCACAAAATAAAATTATGTTACTATACCGCCTAACAACAACGCCTCTTTACGATGATATATGTACAAATACAGAAAGCATACAACTCAAATTGTTCAGCATTTTTCTATAATATGATCATAATTGCGAATAGGACAGGGATTTTAAATACATTATATTATACGACAGATACTTTAACACGTTGAGATTCAAACCTGCAACCTTCGCCATTTAAAACAGCTCTTACTTCTGTCTGTCTGATCCAATGCCAATAATGGTAAATTATATTAATATTAACTAAATATATAATAAAGAACATACATATATAGGTTTGCATGCACAGTTTACACTTAACCCCCACAGACAGTTGGAGCCACGTGATGGGTTCCGCTGTACATACTTTACGAGTACATCCTTATGTGCAGTGCATAGTGTCTCCGATAATGAACGACGATGTGAAAGCTTTCATTGACTGTCATGATCATCTTTGCATTAAACGCGTGTCGCTAGCACATAAAGCTTTAGGTACAACCGGTGCGAAGCCGGGCCGTGTCTATCTAAATATAGACACGGCTAGTCATATTAAATAAAAATATGTTATTAGTCATATTATATTAGTCATCACTACATATTATAAAACAAAGTCCCCCGCCGCGTCTGTCTGTTCGCGATAGCCGATAATCTCAAAAACGACGGAACGGATTTTTATGAAGTTTTCACTATTAGATAGTGATTCTTGAGGAAGGTTTACGTATATAATTTTTTAAAGTTGTGTGCGATTTGGTTCAAATGTAAATAAGATAATTGTTGGAAGTGTGGTGTGAAGTGTGTTTGAGGGCCCGGTGGCGTAATCGAGAGAACGCTCAGCTTTGATGCCGTGGTACCGAGTTCAAACCCCGCCGTGCACCAATGGATTTTTCTATCGAAAAATGTATGTGCGCTTCTCACAGTGGCCCTCCGGTGAAGGAAAACATCGTTAAGATACCGACAACCCCCACATGGTGGTAGGACACTATCTAGTATCCGCCTGGCCAGCTACCACCCTCAAGTTGCAAGAAAATCTGTCGTCAAACATCTAATGTGTTCCGGCAGCTATCCTTGAGAGCCAGTTCCCATTCTAGGCCTAGCATGCTTACCATCTTCGACCGCATCATCACTTACCAACAGGTGAAATAAGGGTCAAAGCCTATGCGATATAAAAAAAAGTGTTGGTAAAAATCAAGCCAACTGGGAGCTTTAATCGAAAACGCTGCCTAATCCCTTTGTTGAAATTTTTTTTGTGGTAAAAGGTAACCAGACAAGCACGACGCTCGCCTGATGGTAAGCGATGACGTCTACCTATGACAGATACAGCGGCATGCAAATTTCTGGCAGTACAGAACTTTGCATGTCACTGCACTGCGTCTGTTACCTTGAGACATAAAGATGTTGAGTCTCACATGCCCTGTGATTTCACTGGACACTTTGCCATTTCAATCGGAAAACATTCCTATTTCACTAATTCATTGCTGAAAATCAATTGGCAAAGTGGTGGTACCGCTCCAGGTGGACTGACAGAAGTCCTACCACTACAAAAGACCAAGATATAACAAAACGCATGGTGGGATATTTCTCTTTTAAAGGTCTACTAGCGACTCGCCCTGGCTTTGTACGCGTAGAGCATATATGCCTGCATTTTTGGATAAGTGTGTCGATCCGTCTGTTCACGATGAATTTAAACAAACAGACGCGGTTGACTGCGTCCATCTGTCTGTTCGCGATGAGTTTAAACAAACAGACGCGATTGACTGCGTCCATCTGTCTGTTCGCGATGAATTTAAAAACTACTGAACGGATTTTCATGAGGTTAAATTGTCATTAGTAGAAAAGTAATTCATGACAAAGGTTTACATAAATATTTTTTGTCAGGATTTTGTGTGAATTGGTTTAAATATGATGATAAATATGAGAAGTGTCTGTCTGCAAATTTGTTTCGTCAATATAAAGTCTGTCTACAGAGGACGTCCTAAGGCTCACATTTTAATGAACATTATTTTGCCGCGTGGGAGCGGGGTCATGTATGTGGGCGATAAAACTGATGCAAGAATGCAGGCATATATGCTATACGCGTGCGAAGCCAGGGCGGGTCGCTATTATTATCTACAAAACTTTAAAAACGAGATGCCTAAAAGAGAAGAGAAGAATAAAAAATCATGCGTATCAAACGCATGATTTTTTATTCCAAATTTAATCAGGCATAATGGGTTAATATAACGCATAAATTTAATAAAATAAAAAGAGTTAGAAATAAAAAAATAGAAATAAGAGTTAGTAAATTATGGTACTTACAGTTTTCGCGAAAATATAAATTTGCGCATATCTTTTTATCCTGTTGACTCAGGACTTTGATTTTTATACACATAATAGGGACTATGGACGTATCTAGTATACATTTCAACTTGCTAGGTCCACCCGTTCCTGAGAAAATCGGTGGTGACACACGGACAGACAGACAGACAGACTGACAGATGGACAAGAAAATGAGCTTATAAGAGCCTTTGAGTATTCAGCCAAACTCGTAGAGAGAGAAGACTCCCATCTACGGCCAAACTGAAAACTCAAAGGTTTCACCAGTTCAAAAATTTCAGATAGATGAACTCTTTATTGTTTACAGCATAAATATGAGATAAATTACGTACACTAGAGATTGTTGATAAGGATTTTTGATTTGATTGTAATTTCAGTTGATATGGAAAGAAAATTACGTAGTAACCTATTTAAGGCACCTCCCGCCGCAACACCTTGCGAGTGGTATTTTGTACTTACAGATCCCAAGACGAACATTTATCATCATAAAACCCCAAATGTTTGCGCTAGTCTTTCTACTTTCACTGTGAGTCTAGAGCTGCAGAGCTGCCAACTATCGTAACCTGAGTTCTTGTGGGGGTTCACCTTGAAAGTTTGCTCCAGACTGATATCCGTTTTAGATCTGATAGGATCAGACGTGATAATGTAATCAAAGTTGTCAAATATCCACTGGGTAATTTCATATCAGGGCTCTGCAAGAACCGGTGTAACTGGGTTCAGTCAACCAAACCACCGTCTATAGGTAAAGTAGATGATTCAAACACAGCACAGGGAAATATTACCCTTGTTGAGGTATTTATTTGCTTTGTCATTTAATATTTGTTATTAACAGTTGTTTACAAATAATTATTTTCCTTACAGTTTGTCTATATCTGTTTGCGGCTGCATTTGAAGGTTTACTAGCATCTCTTAATGACGACAATGATCAACAATTGACAATAATTAAATCCAGAATTCTTTCGCATGCTTTGGATAATGGACAGTATATGCATCCCTACATTGATATACCTTTGACAACAGAATGCTGCAAATATAAAAATCATAAAATAGACCGTATTCTGAATGTGCGACAAGAAAATCGTCGTCTATCTATATGTATGTTTATTAATAATTGTAATAACATTATTAAATATTAATGAATAAATTGGCTCTTCTATATTATTCATACTAACAATAATAAATTGATAGTATTTTGTTAGAAAGGTTCTGTTTCTGATTCTCTTTCTGAATTCATGATATAAATTATACTTATTTTTTTTTTATTTTAGCTTGTACCTTTGGCCATGTATTTATAAAGTTTGCTGACATTAACTTTATTGTTATGTAAATATTGCTTTTTAACCGACTTCACAAAAAAGGAGGAGGTTCTCAATTCGTCTGTATGTTTTTTTTTTGTGTGTATGTTACACGATTTTTCCGGCAATTGTGAACGGATTCAAATGATTCTTTTTTAATTTGTTTTTAAATAGGTAGGATACGTTTTGCGAGGAGGTCCCATTTTAATTTTATCGAGATCTGATAAGTATCTCCAGAGATATGGAGATAAATACCTCAAACATAGGAGAATGTACTGGTTTTAGTAGAAGAGTCCCAAGAAGATTATACACAATGGAGGTTGCTATTGCATATACTTTTGAAGACTAAAAAATAGAATAGAATAGAATAACTCTTTATTGAACACCATAAAGAACTTATTATCTAAAATAACAACAACATAACTCGGTGATACAATCGGCGGTCTTATCGCATAAAGCGATCTCTTCCAGACAACCTATTTGTGGACTGGTTAAAATACACAGGGTGTTTGGCGATGGCGTATAATTTATTTTTATTATCTAGTATACAGCATATACAACAGTAAAATATATACTATATATATATATATATATATATATATATATATATATATATATATATATATATATATATATATATACATACCATATACATATATTCATACATAACATACATACCACATTTACTTATACCACATTATTTTAATATATTTAGTTATACATGTACAGGTCATATTAAAATATGACCTTGAATAATGTGTTTACATCTTTCTTCTCGTTGATTTTGGTTTTTGACAGATATTCTTACCATTTTTGTGTCTTGTAAACTTTAAACTTTCGCGATTTGAACACATAGTTATAAATAAAATATCTAACTGAAATATTTAACTGTAATATTTAACCGAAACACTCAACCGAAATATTCAACCAAAACATTCAACATAAATATCTAACTAAAATATTAAAGTGAAACGAGTTGGGAGCGACGGAGTCGGCAGTCGCAGCGTCGTTGAGTGAAGGCAGCGACGCAGCAAGTCGGCGCGTGCACCAGGGACAACGACCTGCGATGCTCTGCCACCCACTGCACCTGTACGCAGTGTGACCAGATTAAATTTTACGAAAATACCGAGGGACCTCAAAAAAATACTGAAATATACCGACTTACATAGGACAGATATACCAATAAAAATACTGATTTTTTTAACACGTTTTATTTATTCATTTTCACAATAAATGTTAGAGTTATATTTTAACATCCTTTTCGAAGGATTAAAATTTACACAACCTCCTTCATCCTTAACACCTTGCTTTGTTTTTAGAATAGCTGACACATTTTTGTTTATAAATCTGTTTCTTTGGTCCGTTTTTATTAAATTTATCTGTGAAAATATGCGCTCGCATGCAGCATTCGATACCGGTATACATAGAAGAGATTTACTAAAACTAGTTATATTTTTGTATTTTAACATGCCATCACTGTTAGAAATTTTCCCAACTTTCACCCAAAATTGTTCACACGAGATGGGTGAGCCAGTGCTGGAAGATTGTAACAAATCACTTACTTCCGCAAACATTGGCGCAAAGACGATCACTCACTACAGTGTTGCCATAACTTCAACCAAAATATACCCAAAAATACTGACTGCCAGCAATATACCTGAAAATATACTGATGTTCGGAAAAATCGATGAAATATACTGAAAAAGTATTAAAATACTGAATCTGGTCACACTGCCTGTACGCACCACGAGCTCCACTCCCAGCCACCTGAAACATGAAATAGTTTGATTTAACTGAAATATTTAACTGAAATTTTTCACCGAAATATTTAACCGAAATATTTAACTGAAATACTTAACAGAAATATTTAACCGAAATATTTAACCGAAATATTTAACTGAAACATTTAACTAAAATACTTGAACCGAAAATTTAACTGAAATGTTTAACCGAAATGTTTAGCTGAAATGTTTTAACTGAATATCCAACTGAATATTTAACCGAAATATTAAACCGAAATATCCAGTTATAAATATTTAAATACGGGACTTATCGCGCCTAAAACATAAATCTTATCTACTCGACGTTTCGACCAAGTTGCATTGATCGTGGTCACGAGACGACCTGTCGTCTCGTGACCACGATCAAATATTTCGGTTAAATATTTCGGTGAAAAATTTCAGTTAAATATTTCAGTTAAATCAAACTATTTCATGTTTCAGGTGGCTGGGAGTGGAGCTCGTGGTGCGTACAGGTGCAGTGGGTGGCAGAGCATCGCAGGTCGTTGTCCCTGGTGCACGCGCCGACTTGCTGCGTCGCTGCCTTCACTCGACGACGCTGCGACTGCCGACTCCGTCGCTCCCAACTCGTTTCACTTTAATATTTTAGTTAGATATTTATGTTGAATGTTTTGGTTGAATATTTCGGTTGAGTGTTTCGGTTAAATATTACAGTTAAATATTTCAGTTAGATATTTTATTTACAACTATTTTTGTGTCTTGTATTGAAATTATGTTCATCGGACCTCTTATCATAATCATTAAAATTTTTGCCTACATACATATTTTTATATATATATTGACATGCCACTGTGAGAATTTTAATTTCCTTAATTTTTCACGAAGTGAGTCTCGCGACTTCATGGTATATATAGATCGAATAGCTCTTTTTTGTAAAACAAATATAGATTGGATTTCGGCGGCTTTCGGAGAAAGTATTCGTATCTGTGCGTTCTGGGTTTTTGTCTTGTTACAACCTTGAATAATGTTTTTACATATTTCTTCTCGTTGATTTTGGTTTTTGACAGATATTCTTACGGTAACTGTGAGCGAGATAGAAATAAAGATGGGGATAATTTTTTTATTTTTATATATCTTATAGGCTAGCGTTTGGCCACTATCTCACCTGTTGCTAAGTGATGATGGGGTCGAAGATAGAGAAGTGGACTAGAATGGGAACTGGCTCTCAAGGATAGCTGCCTGAACACATTAGATGTTTGGTGACAGATTTTCTAACTTGAGGGTGGTAGCTGGCCAGGCGGACACTAGATATGTCCTACCACCATGCGGGGGTTGTTGGTTTCTTAAAGATGTTTTCCTTCACCGGAGGGCCACTGTGAGAAGCGCACATATATTTTTCGATAGAAAAATTCATTGGTGCACGGCGGTTTGAACTCGGTACCACGGCATCAAAGCCGACTGTTCTCCCAATTACGCCACCGGGCCCTCAATAAATAATTATATATTAATTGTTATAATAATTAATTATATATAAATATAAATAATTTGTCTTCACAGGAATGTTCTAACGGGCAAAGTCTTTTAGGGTGCAATCTTTTTTAAACATACCTAAGATTTTTTGACATGACATGACGTTTGGTGAAGATGGCGGCCATTTCAGTCCCGCGACACTGCATACATTATTAAATTACTTAGAATTTATGAACGTACTTTGTACCAATCAACACTGAAAAAAAAATTATAAGTATAATACCACAGATTATATAATAGTTTATCGTATTATCGTGTGTGATGCTTTAATTGCACAGGGCCATTTTGGACATTGTCCTTTGATACCTTGATGACATCATTATTACTAGTGAATATTTTCACTATAGCGCGGCATTTAAAGTCAATTTTTTTAGGGTTCCGAACCCAAAGGGTACCAAATGAACACTTTCTGAGACTTTGTTGTCCGTTCGTCCATCCGTCCGTCCATCCGTCCGTGTGTCTATACATATATGCGCACTTTAGTCAAAGTCAAAGCATTTATTCAGTATATGGGCAAATTAAAAATTTGCACTTACACTCGTCAAATTACATTAAATAGATCATATTCAATAAAAAATATTATAGATATAACAGAAACATAACTTATTGCTTTGAATTTACAAAAAAAAACAAAGGTGTTGAGCCATTCAGCTTTCATCTAGACGTCGAACGTCACACTTAAAACACATGTTTAATTCCCCTGATAAATGTAGGGTTGCCAACCGTACTATTACGAGCACCCGCAACCCAGTGGATGTTTCAGTACTTCAGACAATTTTTATTCAAAAAATTGTGAAATAATGAAACATAATAAATAAATAAAACGCAGACTAATTGCAGTACAAATCATATTCCGAATGGAATTGATTGTCCGTCTATCAGCTGCATAATACCGTCTCAACAGGTAACCCTAGATCTGCAAACAAAAGATGAAAACTGATTGACTGTTGAATCTACTGGTGTGTCGGAAGTACTCCCATCAGAGAAGAAACACCAAGAAACTCTATGGGGCTTGTCACTTATTTTCATTCATTTTTGTTTTAATTCATATTCAATATTTTTTAAAAGTTACAACAAATAATTATGTTATCATACAATTTATATTATATCTTGGAGCTTGGGGCATTCAGGCCAAGCATTTTTGTCATTCATATAGTCATTTAATGTAAAGTACGATTTCTTCATTTAATCGGATTTTACAAAGGTTCTAAATCTACTCATAGACAGTTGATCAATATCTTTAGGAAGTTTATTATAAAATCGTATACAGTTTCCCAAAAAAGAACCACTAACTTTCCACAACCTGAATTGAGGTAAAATTAATCTATTTTTGTGTCTTGTATTGAAATTATGTACATCGGACCTCTTATCATAATCATTAAAATTTTTGCCTACATACATAATATTTTTATACATATATTGACATGCCACTGTGAGAATTTTAATTTCCTTAAATTTTTCACGAAGTGAGTCCCGCGACTTCATGGTATATATAGATCGAATAGCTCTTTTTTGTAAAACAAATATAGATTGGATTTTGGCGGCTTTCCCCCACAATAAAATGCCATAGGACATTATACTGTGGAAGTAGCTAAAGTAAACCAATCTAGCAGTGGATTCGTCAGTCAAGTTTCTAATTTTACGTACTGCGAATGCAGCGGAGCTCAATCTACCTGCTAGAGCCGATATTTGAGAACCCCATTGTAGCTTTGAATCCAGGGAGATGCCCAAGAATGTAGCGGATTCAACAAATTCTAGTGGTATATCGTTTATTAATATCCTGCTACCAATGACACCCTTTCTTACATTTGGCAGCGAGAATTTAATACATTTAGTTTTTTGGCGTTCAGTAATAAGTTATTGGTTGTAAACCAATTCAAAACCTGTGTGATTGATTTGTTAACATCGTCAAATTTAGGCGCAATTCTATCTATTTTGAATATTAAGGATGTATCATCCGCGAACAAAACAATGTCACATAAGTTTTGCACGAAAGACGGCAAGTCATTAATATAAACTAGAAATAAAAATGTTCCTAATATCGATCCCTGCGGAACTCCCATTTTTATGAGGGATCCAGATGACCTGACGCCATTGACCTCAACCATCTGTTTACTATTACAGAGGTAGGATGAGACCAGATCAAGTGCTTTTCCATTAACGCGGTAGTGTTTTAATTTGCAAATTAGCGTTTTGTGATAGACGCAATCAAACGCTTTAGATAAGTCACAGAAAACGCCGATAGCATCTTGTGCTTTCTCCCAGGCATCAAATATATGTTTAAGAAGATCTACTCCAGCATCAGTAGTGGAACGCCCCTTAGTGAAACCATATTGTTTGTGATTTAAAAGATGATTAATATTAAAATGTGCCAAAAGCTGGTCTAATATAACTTTTTCAAAAACTTTACTGAGCGCCGGTAATATAGAGATTGGTCTATAGTTTGAAGGGTCATTTTGTTCACTGATTTGAATAGGGAAATTAATTTACTATTTTTCATTACATCAGGAAAGACACCTTCATCGACGTATCTGTTAAAAATAAAAGCTTAGTGAGGGCTCATTACATTAATAATATAACTAAGTACTTTGGTTGACATACCCCACAGATCCTCGGTTTTCTTTTGATTGAGCATTTTAAACGTTTTGATATTTGATATTGAAGTTATGTGTCTGAACTCAAACATAGAATCACATTCATTCACACGCTTTGATAGTAAAACAAAAGCATCCTTAGGGGAAGAGTTTAAAGGCTGAGTAGTAATAATAGGTACTTGTGAGAAGAACTCAACAAATGTGTTAGCGACATCATTATTATCTATGATTAATTTATTATTAACTTTTAACATAATTTTACCGTCCCTCTGCTTAACTTTTCCAGTTTCTGTATTAATTACTTTCCATGTTGATTTTATTTTGTCATCGGCATGCTTAATTTTTCTACTTAGATGCAATGATTTTGCTGTCTGACAAACAACTTTAAAAGTTTTTGAATACAATTTTAAGTGATTTATGAATTTAGTATTATGTAAATTAATGGTTTTTTGTGAGTACAAGTTACACAAATTGTTACTACTTTTATAAATACCAGGAGTTGCCCAGTCATCGAAACGAACCTTCGCACCCTTTCTAACCATTTTAATTTTAAAAATATCATTGAACTCTGCATCTAACATTTGAAATAAAGCACTGCATAGGTCATCAGGATCCGCAGAAAATCTTAGGTTCATTAATTGCTTGTCAATGATATCCACAAACTGTTCAACCCGTTTGGTGGTAATGGGCCTGTAAAAATGGTCTTGGCCTTTGGTGGATAATTTACATGAAAAAGTGACACTTTGTCCCAGATGGTCCGAGCCAAGTTTATCAAAAATTGCAATTTTTCGGGTTCACAGTTGCAGAACACATTGTCCAAGCAGGTAGCTGACGAGCTAGTGATTCTTGTTGGCTGATTAAAAAGATGCTTCAGATTGAAGCTTAGAAATAAATTTTTTAATTTGTCGCTGAGCGGAGACTGCTCAATTAAATTAACATTGAAATCGCCACAAACTATCAAAGATTTAGAGGTGTTGAAAACTTTGCTCATTACTTCTTCCATAATTGTCTCAAAAATTTTATAATCAGCCGATGGAGGTCTGTATACACAGATGACTATATGTTGCCCCAGCTCTATACAAGATAATTCAACACATCGTTCCACAGACAAAGCTACTATGTCTTTACGCTCTTTAAAGTTACAATTTTCAGTTACATATATTAGTGAGCCACCACGAATTGCCTTCTGTCTAATGAATGTGCTGGCAATTGTATAATTTTTTAATATTGGTAACATAGTACCTTTCACAAACCAGTGTTCAGTAATACACATTATGTCAACTTTATAAAAATCGAGAAATAATTCTAGCTCTAAGGCTTTGCTGGAGATACCTTGTATATTCTGATGAAAAATGTTGATTGAGTCAGGCCTCCCCATTGTCTTAGACATTAGTTTAAACTAACTAAGTCTACTACGCTACAATTACCCCGCATAGTAACACCACTACATTGGGGCTCGTCTTCGTGATCTGTTACAATATGTAAAACAGGGTCATATATATTGAATGCTAATAACTTAGCAATGGTCGACTTATTAGTCTTATTGAGATACAAAGTATCCTTTGTCAATATTACAGATCTGTATCTTCTTAACCGTTATAGGTGCATGCTTGAAATTTTCAAAAAGTATATATCCGTCAGTGTGTAACGGCCCAGACACGAAATTTAATAGATGCATGTAATTTAATAAAAACTTGTATTGCACTAAAACGGGTAAATTAAGTTATTTTTCAAAAAAAATAAAACCGACTTCATAACCACAAACAGGCACTCAAAAGCGAAAAATAAATTACTTAAAATTATTATAATCGCTACCCACTTATCTATTTGAAGTCGGTGCCAGCCAAGTCTATTGGATAGTACATAGATACTATGCATGTAGTAGTAGTAAGTAGGTACATGTAGGTTAGTAAGTTAGTAGATACATGTAGGTATTATCTACCTATTAGACTTGGCTGGCACCGACAATAAAATGAAAATTAAGGGGTGTTATTAACCTATACATACATAGTATAAACTAATTAAGATAGGCCTCTTAGTTATAGTCTGGGTGAGTAACAACTCGACTCCAACTCGACTCGGTTTTATTTTTGTTGAAAGGAAAATATCCCAATGTTAGTACTGTAGTAATTTTTTCGAGATGTGATAAGTATCTTCAGAGATATGGAAATAAACACTTCAATCTTGGTACTGAAAATTAATAGCGCGGAATTTGATGTCGGTTCTTTTGGTTTTTTTAAACGATCTTATTACATAACCGATCAATTTATTATTTTTATGTTGAACAACTCAACACCAAACTCATCTTCCAAGCCGGCTGGTCACCGTGGAAGATCATGACCAAAACCCTCCAAACAACCCTCCAAAAAAGGAAAAACCTCACAGAAAACGCTATACATTCTGACATATAACGTCAAAACACTTTCATCATATGATCGTTTATTAGAGCTAAATGAAGCGCTCAAAGAAATTAAATACGATACATTAGGATTAGCTGAAACAAGACGCATTGGAAACAGAATAGAAGAGCATAAAAACTTAATTTTCTGCTATACAGGCCACACACCTGGAAGACATGGCATAGGTTTTATAGTCAAATACCATCTTAAAAATAATATAGAAGGCTACTTCGGCCTTTCTGAAAGAGTAGCCATATTGAACCTGAAATTCGAGAATACCAGCTTATCCATTATCCAAGTCTATGCTCCTACTGCACAAGCAAACGACGAGGAAATCGATAACTTTTATGCGACAGTAAATAGGGCAATAGAACTAGCACATAAAGACTTCATACTGATGGGCGACCTAAATGCTAAAATTGGGATACCAAAAAATTATGAACATTTAATCATGAAAGCACATGGATATGGAATTAGAAATGAGAGAGGACAAAGATTAATTGAATACGCCAGCGAAAACAAACTGTCCATTTAGAACAGTTTCTTAAAAAAAAAAAAAAAAAAATGGACATGGCGATCGCCGGATGGAGCCAACAAAAATGAAATCGACTTTGTGCTCTCAAATCGACCCCGTCTATTTATAAACATACAGGTTCTGAAAATTAACTACCCTTCCGATCACAGGCCAGTAAGAGCTACAATATCATATGATACACATTTCAAAAAAAGTAGAACAAAGTTTACTAACTGTCAACATAATACAATAACAAGCGAAGAAGAAATCACCAAGTTCAAAGAATACCTAAACTCCTACATATCAAAAGATAAAATGTTCGCTGAGATTACTATCCCAGTCCAAAAGTATTACGAAAACTTAATCAGAATCATCACTTTAAGCTTGCAAAACGCCCGAGTAGCACAAAAGCCAGAGAAAGCCCACAAAATAATATCAGAGCATACATTAAAACTTTTTAAAAGAAGGCAACACCTGCAAAAAAGTTCAAATAAAACCTGAGCAACAAGAAATGAAATCTCGGCGCTTTACAAGCTTGTAAACAAATTTATAAAAAAAGACTACGCCAACTATAGATATAAAACTATCGAAAAACACCTTAGCCAAACTGGTAGCACAAAAAAGGCATACAAACAGCTGAGACCGAATAAAACTTGGATCGAAAAACTAAAACGAGGCGATTTAACAAAAAACAATCGTGGCGACATCATCGGCATAGCGACAGAGTTCTACAGGGATCTCTACAGCACGAAAGAGCCAGAAAACACCAGCCACGAAAAACAAAATGACAGCAGCGACGATAACATACTAATGAAACCCCAAATTGAAGAATATGACGTCATTGAGGCATTGAACAAACTAAAACTAGACAAAAGCCTGGGCTCGGACAACCTAACAAACGAGACTCTAAAGATATCAGCCCCAATACTAGCTATACCCTTTACAAATGTATTCAACTCTATCCTCCAATCTGGAGAGACACCCACACAATGGTCCGAATCCAACATAATTCTGTTAAACAAAAAAGGCGACCCGAATGATATTGAGAACTACAGACCTATAAGTCTGCTGTCGAGTACATATAAGCTGTTTTCTACAATCCTGTCCAAAAAAATTAGCTCTACATTAAAAACAAGACAACCTGTTGAACAGGCAGGTTTCAGGAAAGGATTCTCTACCATCGACCACATTCACACACTCGAACTTCTCATCGAGAAATATCAAGAGAGAAAAAGAGCACTGTACTTGGCATATATCGATTACAAAAAAGCATTCGATTCAGTGTCACACAACTATATCTGGGAAACTCTAACAACACAAAATGTGGAAAAAGAATATTTAACAGTAATCAAGAGCATAATATAATATATACAGGAAAAGCAAAAGCAGAGTTAAACTAGAAACAGCCGGTCCCTGGTTCATAAAGAGAGGCGTAAGACAGAGAGACCCGCTTTCACCTATATTATTCATAGCCACATTAGAGTCGATAATAAACAAGCTTGACTGGAATGAATGCGGAATAAAAGTAAAAAATAAGTATTTAAACCACCTACGTTTTGCCGATGACTTGGTGCTGATATCAGAGAGAGGAAAAGAACTACATGGTAGAACTACATGGTACATGGTAGAATCACTAAACAAAGCCAGCAAGCTCGCCGGGCTAGAGATGAACCTCTCTAAAACTATGGTTATGACCAACAACACCAAGGTACAAATATACGTTGACAACGAACCTCTCCATTACCTAGGCAAGCAAATAAGCTTTGACAGACTAAACAACTACCAAGAGATTGAGCGCAGAGCCCAGTTAACATGGAACAAGTACTGGAGCCTTAAAGAAATATTTAAGAGCAACATGCCAATCAAACTGAAGACAAAAGTTATGAATTCTTGCCTTATACCATGCCTGACTTATGCATGTCAGACATGGAAGTTTAACAAAAATATTTAAAATAAAATTATAACATACCAGCGCGGAATGGAGCGGAGTATGCTAAACATAAAGAGAATAAATAAAATAAGGCATACAAAAATACGCAACATCACAAAAGCAACAGACGGTTTAGGACAAGCTCTTGCATTAAAATGGAAGTGGGCCGGACACATAGCACGCCTGCAAGATCAAAGGTGGACAAAAAGAGTGACAGAATGGAGGGGGCCAGTGGGCAAACGAAAGAAAGGGAGACCTTCCATCAGATGGGAGGACGAAATTAAACGCTTAGGGGGGCAAACTGGACACAAACTGCAAAATCCAGAGAAAACTGGCTCAATTTGGAGGAGGCCTTTACCTGCAGAGGGGTTCTTACAGAATAATTTTATCTATACTAATATTATAAAGAGAGAACATTTGTATTTTTGTATGTTTGTAATGATTTGGCTCAAAAACTACTGAACCGATTTAAAAAATTCTTTCACTAATACATAGAATGGACTTTCGGAATGAAAATAGGCTATATATTATCCCGTTTAAATCAAAGGTACATTCATGGAGACCTAATTTGCAACGTAATTCGGCAAAAAAACGGTCGAAAAAATACGTTTCTTACGAACGCTGCTTAATTAAAAATAGATAGAAGAATATTTTCTATGCAAAAGTTGTACAACTTAATAAGACCTACAAAAAAGTCCGCGACAGCATATGTCTATCTCTTAAGGTTGACTCACAGTAACCATTCTAATCTTAAAATGTTTGTTAAAAAATATTACATAACTTCCAAGGCTATTTTAAGGTATATAGTATTAATCCTTATGCAAATAATTACGTTGATTAGCTTGGCCACATATTATAGATTAAAATTGTCCATTACAGTGTATAATTCAAACGAAAACTCTAGAAGATATCATGAATTTCACAAACACGCATCGCAAAATTAACAAAATATTTGCAGTGAATCCATAGATTAGGTCATAGTTACTACGAACATATTATTATAAGCTTAGCTATGCTGTAGATCCCCACCGATCACGAAGTCAATATAGTATAATAATATGATCTATAGTATAAAATAATATTCATTTATATAATAATATATATATAACAATATAATATTTTAAACCACCCCGACTGATCTATGTATAATCTTTTCATTAAAAACATTCCAATGACTCTAAACACGACATTTAAAATCTGAGCTGTAAGGTGGTGAGGATTTGAGTATTCTGTAGAGTCCAGGAGATGTCCCAGCATCAGGTCAATGCTTCCATGTTCTTACAATATCGTTGAAGAAGAAGATTTTCGAATTGATCAGACCTATGAAAGTTGATTTCATAGCGCAATTAACTAGAAAAAAGCTCATAGTTTTATAACGATAGAACGAATTTTCATGAATCAAAGCTAAGAAAACTCTCGATGAAGACATCTATCAAACAAAAAAAAAACTGTCAATAATAAAAACAAAATCGGTTCATCCGGATAGGTGCTAAGATGCTACAGACAGACACACAGATACACACGTTAAACGTCTATTACGTCGGGGAACGCCGTAAGGTTACGGCGGTAGATGTTCTCCTTGGTGGTAAGCTACTTTTTGGTAGATTTAATGATCCCACTACCACTGTACGAATACTCATGATTCATGAATGCACATAAAACTTTCATTGGTGGGTATATAGCTAGGATTAGAACCAACGACCGTCGGGTCAGAATCAGGGTAACTATCCTTTACGCCAAAGGGCCGTCCAATATCACTACGTTAGTATTATAAAACAAAGTCCATCACTGCGTCTGTATGTCTGTTCGCAATAATCTCTATAGCTACTGAACGGATTATCCTGCGGTTTTCACCAATCGCCAGAGTGTTTATGAGGAAGGTTTAGGTGCATAATTCGTTAAGGTTTTGTGTAAATTGGATGAAATATGACGATGATTGTTAAATATGTTCATGTTTTATATTCGATGCAATAAACTGATGCAAATTTTGTAGGCATATATTTACCCTCTTCTACCCGTGCGAAGCCGGGGCGGGCTGCTAGTATACAATATAGCTACTATAATAATATAATAGGTATCCAAAATTCTTTATTTAATACTGAAACTACTAACATTTTATACTAAACTACAAAACAAATCTTGATACTAACAAAACTAATTAACTTGTAAAATACATTGTAAACTAGCATTTTCTGGAAGAAATAAAAGGCTTTTTTATTTTATTTTATTTTATTTATTTATGTTGAACAACTAATGTATAATATCCAATACTACGTTTTTAGGGTTCCGTAGTCCTGACATGGAACCCATATATTGGACATTATAGTTTCGTCATGTCCGTCTGTCTGTCCGTCTGTCTGTCTGACCGAGATTTTGCTAAGATACCGTTAGTACTAGAAAGCTGTAATTTTGTAGGGTTGTGTATATCAATAACGCCGACACAGTGGTAAAAGAAAATTTTGAGAAAGAATTTTTTTAGGGCAGCTCCACTACGTGTAAAGTGGGGATGATTTTTTTTTCGTCGTTTACCCCATCGTGAGTGGTGTCGTTGAATAGGTCCTTTAAAATGACTTAGGGGTTGCAAATAATTTAATTTAACGCTCCATTTAAGAAATAATTAACCTTAAAGTGCAAATTTTTGTTCCAGTAGGGCGTCCCCCCCCCCCCTCTTTAAGCTAAACTGCTGGCTTGAAAAATCTGGGAAAACTCATATAGTGCATTTAATAAACTTTATAGAAAAATTATAGCGTTTAAGATTACCTTATTAGTTTAGCAGTATATATACATCTCCTTGCCGTTTTTAGCTATGGCGACCGTTATATGCTAATTTTTACCCGACTGCGAGACGCAAAGGTGAGGTAATGTGTTTATCAGTCTATATATGTATGTATGTATGTTTGTTCCTTTGTGGCACACTAGAGACCAAACGCGTTTGCCGATTTTGATAATTGGCACGTCAATAGATTCGCCATGCTAGCGCGAGTGTCAACGAAAACATACGGGACACATTAATCCCCATTCGTTAAGCCATTAATGTGTCCCGACTGTTAAAGTCTCTACACACCATATACCAAAGTATAATTTATTTTATGAGTGTATCGACCGAGAAAGAATTTAAATGGTATAGTTTTTTGATATCCCTAAACAGAAGTCTAAACTACTAGAATTACTTGTTTTTTTCTTTTCAGTTCGTTTTTTAACACTTCACTTTTTGCGCAGTCGGGTTTTTTGATTTTTTTATTTAATGTTTTATTAGGTTACAAGGTTTTGTTTATGTACCTTCATATGGCTGATGTACCCTATTTTTGCCTTGAAAATGCGTAGGCATATGTTACAGGTTAGGGTACCATTTACGTAATTATACACAATATTAGAGGGGGGTTTGTTAACCGACTTCAAAAAAAGGAGGAGGTTTCTCAATTCGACCGTATATATTTTCTTTTTTTTATGTTTGTTCGCGGATAACTTCGTCGTTTATGAACCGATTTCGATTATTCTTTTTTTGTTCGAAAGAAGATATTCCAAGTGTGGTACCATGGTAATTTTATTGATGTATGATAAGTATCTCCAGAGATATTGAGATAAACATCTCAAAATTGGTACTGAAAATGAATAGCGCGGCATTGAAGTCGGTTGTTTTTTAGTTTTTAAACGATATTATTTTTACGCTGTTCGTATTTTAAATCTAGGTCCCGCCTCCTCTCATCTTCGAAAGAAAATACAGTGTTTTGCACTAGCTGCTTCCACTCATGTCGATTATTGGCAAGGCTCTCCCAACGAGACGGTTCAATTTTGCACCTTTTGAGATGTCTTTTCTGAACATCTTTGTATCTTAGGAGTTGGCCACCGCTTTTACGCTTACCATACTCTAATTCAGAAAAGAAAATGCGCCTTGCTATTCTCTCATCGGGCATCCTGAAAACATGGCCACACCATCGCAGCTGACGTCGTGTAAGATAGGCTTCTATTCCCCCAATATTGGCCTTATAAAGAACTTCTGTATTTCTATAAATTGTTAAACACAATCCAAAATTTCATCGTACCGACGGGACTTGAACCAAAAAATATAAAGTGTGAAACACTTCAAAGAAACATAATATTTGATTTACGCAGTGCAACATCTCTCGTCGGATTTGAAAACTGTAATGTATTCTTCCGAATGATTAACTTACGTAATAAGTAGTCATAGATGGCGCCACCAATGCATAATTGGGTTAACAAAATGCAATCCACTAATTTCGTCGTAACGATACTTCGCAACGTGGCTTAATTGGCAAAGCACCGGAACATGTTATTCCGGAGGTTGCGGGTTCAAGTCCCGTCGGTACGATGAAATTTTGGATTGTGTTTAACAATTTACAAAAATATAAAGTGTGAAACACTTCAAAGAAACATAATATTCTGTATTTCTAACTCGGTCGGACCACGAAATACCCATGATATCACGGAGACATTTCATGTGAAATTTGTCTAAGGTACGAATATGTTTCCTATATAGACACCAAGTTTCCGACGAATACAGGAGATTTGGCAAAACTATTGCCATGTAGACCTTAATCTTGGTTCCTAGTTGAAGATCGTGACAGCGAAAAACTGGTTTGCGTAATTTTCCAAAAGCCGCTGATGCAGCACCAATGCGGCTTCCGATTTCTGTTTCATGTTTGCGTCTGCAGTTGAAGGCACACTAGTATTTCTCAATGAAATGAATTTTGACTTAACGTGTAAAAATATTTTTTTCTATTTTTAAATGACATTATGTAAAAAAAAACATATTTATTACTTATTACTTTTTGTTTGTTTGATTTATTTGTATTTTATATATACCTAAATATTTGTTTTAAATTAGATTAAAAAAAAAACCTTTTTTATGTATTTTTTTAATAACCTATTTCAAGAATAATTCTTATGTTTATTTATGAAGTATTTATATTTATATTTCTATATAATATTATTATAAAAAGAGAACATTAGTATTTGTGTATGTTTGTATTGATTTGGCTCAAAAACGAATGAACCGATTTTAAATTATATATATTCTTTCACTAATATATAAAATGGACTTTTGGAATGAAAATAGATTATGTAATCTTATAGATTTAAAAAACGGTAATTTAACGTGACTTACGCGATGACGATATAGCGATCGACATATGTTTCGGCCTCATCCGGAGGCCTTCTTCAGGATCTTGAGTGCGGGGCGCTCGCCGACGCGTTCAGCCTCGCACTCGCGTAAGTCACGTTAAATTCCCGTTTTTTAAATCTATAAGTTTCAAAAGAACGTGAGTTTTTATAATAAAAAAGATTATGTAATATTGCATTTAAATCATAGGTACATTTGTTGAGACCTATTTTGCAACCTAAGTCGACAATAAAACCGCGGTAATATTATAATATAATTATATTACCGTGATAAAACAGTCGAGAAAACATGTTTTTTAAGAGCGCTGCTTAAATGGAAATCGATAGAAGAAAAGTGTCTATAAAATAATTATTGTAGAACTTAATAAGACCTATAAAAAAGTCCGCAATAGCATATGTCTGTATCTTAAGGTTGACCCACAGTAACCATTTTAATCTTTAATTTTTTAATCAAAAATATTATACCACTTCCAAGGCTATTTACAAGTATATAGTATTAATTCTTATCCAAATAATTACGTTAATTACCTTGGCCACATATCAAAGATTAAAAGTTGTCCTTAAAGGTATGGCCACACAGCGGCGTCCTGCGATCTGCGGGCGCGATCTCAGTACTTCTCAATTGTTTTCTGATTGTGTTTGGTGTGAACCAGTCGGTACAAATACTACTGCGCTATCTGATTGCCACCTAGATCGCGCACGCGGGACGCTGCGGTGTGTCCGTACCTTCACAGTATATAATTTAAATGAAAACTCTGAAAGATATCACAGATTTGAAAAACACGCATCGCAAAATTAATAAAATATTTACAGTGAACCACAGATTAGGTCATAGTTACTTTAAAACTCAAGAACTACAGAAACTTATCAAAAAATGAACCTTTCCGTGTCAACACATCTAACTTTATGATTGTACTTCATGAGTGTTGATTGTTTTAGAAAAAAATCAATAAAAAGTCGATTGACAATCAGCTGTCACACAAAACAGACTGAGGGCCAGTTGCACCGGTTCCTGATAATGCTTTAGATAATTATCTGACACTTGGCGCCATATAGAAACTGTCAGAAATCCGTGAGATTTCTTCACATTAGCGTTATCGGGAAACGGTGAAACTGGCCTTTACTGTCCAGACAAAACAACATAATAACAAGTGAGTGGGTCTAATATGATCTGAGTTAAGGGTGGTCATTATGGCTTGAAATGGTTTGTTCAATATATTGTGGTTGCTTCTCACACAACTAGGCGTATAAAGTCACAGAATAAATAATAGTACTTTTACAACGTGTGAAATTGAAATTAATTACAATTTCTGTGACAAATCCATATATATATGCATACTTAATATTATAAAATTGTGACATTAAATCTGTCGTTCTGTCTGTTACCTTTTCACGCTCCGTTAGAAAGTGTTATGTTTTATTGGGCATTTTTTATTTTGCGTTGACGTAATCATGAGAATTATAATGAACTAGCTAACTAGCTAACTAGCGTACCCGCAACTTCGTCCGCGTGGAATAGTGTCTTTGGGTAGCGTTTTTATTCAATTATTTAGGCTGATTATTTTACAAATATAACACATTTGTATCCTACCTACACCGCACCGTACCACGCCGCGCTAATCCCCCCTGCCTCTCTCCCCTCCCCTTCCCCCCTCTTCCCTTCCCTCCTACTCTCTCTTTCTCCCTCCCCTTCCCCCCATCCACCTACCCTCCCCTCCCCTCTCTTTCCTCTCCCCTCCCCTTTTTCCTCTCTCCCCCCTCCCCTCCCATTTCCCTCCCCTTCCCCTTCACCTCACCTCCCCTTCCCCTTCACCTCACCTCCCCTTCCCATTCCCTTCCCCTCACTGCCACCTCCCTTCCCCTCCCTTCTCCTTCTATCCCCTCACAAACTATGAAGGTCATGTTTATTTATATCCAATCAACAGCCTAAAAAATAAGTTTCAAGCTTCTAGCTCTAAAAATGACGATACTTCCATACAACTTTTCATCCCCCCTGTCAACCCCTAACAACCCTTTTTTCGAATCAAAAAATAGCCTATGTCCTTTCTCAGGCTTTAGACTATCTGTGTACCAAATTTCATTTAAATCGGTTCAGTGGTTTTGGCGTGAAAGTGACACAGACAGACAGACAGAGTTACTTTCGCATTTATAATATTAGATAGGATAAGCCACAATGACAGAGGCCTATATCCAGCAATGGACGGAAATTGGTTGATAATGATGACGATAATAAACTATGGTAAAAATGTAAGGGCCCGGAAACCCCGTTAGCATAATATAATACATAATAAAGTTGCGGAATACTAACTGACGGAATACATATAATAATATTATATGTAAATACATTCATGGATATTTCGTTACGAATCTATACTATCTATACTAAAACTTCTTGTATTTACTTAAAACTTTTCTTTTGTAATCCCCTCCTTTTTTAAAGTCGGTTAAAGGTTGAAAAAGATATGTCAATATATTATTTTATAATGGTTCAGATGACACAAACAATTATATATTTGCCGTAGCCAGATTTTTATTTTCCATTAAGCGGAACATTTTCTTTTACCGGTGCCGTCGGCACCTGTTCTCTATTAAAAACTGATTGGTTATGCTTTAATAATGAACATTCTTGGTTATATATAATGCTACCTTTGAGCAACCTATGAAACAAGGGCGATTAGATTAACGATTACCTACTTATTATACACATATTATACCTACATGACATGACAAGCAAATTACAAGCAAACCGGCAAATATATAGTATAGCTAAGTGTAAATGTGTTCAAAATTCGAAAAAAAAACGATTCTATCATTAAAGACATCAAATAAGAATTTGCCAAATCGGTTCATCCGTTTTCATGTTATCGCGTAACTAAGGCAATTCGGGATTCATATTTATAAAACCCGAAATACCCAAATTTTCAGACTTTGTTACCTACCCCATTACGAAAAATCCTACGACACTTACTTTATCTCATGTTGGTTCGCCAAAGCAACTTTGAATCCCCGTTCCGTATCCGGGAGGAATTTTCAGAAAATCCTTTCTGAGCGGATACCTACGTCATAATAAACATTCTAAATTTCAGCGCCATCCGAAACAATATAGAATTTTTACTTCATACCCCAGTTTATCCTCTTAGGGTGGCATTTTGAAAAAGTCTGAAACTCGTATTTACTTATTTATTTATAGAAGTAGTTGTGCGGAATGTCGAATAAAATGACTATCCATACTTTGAACCCCCGCTTCATCCCCTTAAAGAGTGAATTTTGAAAAATTCTTTCTTAGCGGACACCTTAGTCAAAATAACTAACTGCATGCCAAATTTCAGCGCAATCCGAAACAATATTGATTTCAGACTTTGTTACCCCACTTCACCCTTTTAGGGGTGCAATTTCGAAAGAGCCTGAAACACGTATTTACTAACTTAGGTACTTGTGTTAAGTTTCGAATATAAAAGATTATCTAATCTTTTATCTCCATACAAACTTTGAACCCCTGTCTCATCCCCTTCAGGGATTAATTTTGAAACATCCTTTCTCAGAGGTAATCAACGTCGCAATAACTATCTGCATGCCAAATTTCAGCGCAATCCGAAACAATACTCATTTTCACACTTTGTTACCCCATTTCACCCTCTTAGGGGTGGAATTTAAAAAAAACCTGAAACACGTATTTACTTATTTTTTTACTGAAGCACTTTTGTGAAGTTTCTGACAAAAAGACTATCTAATCTTGTTTCTCCATACAAACTTTGAACCCCCATTTCATCCTCTTAAGGGATGAATTTTGGAAAATCCTTTCTTAGTACACACTTACGTACTAAGACAAATATACTCTCTAAATTTCAAGTCTCTACGACCAGCGGTTTAGGCTGTGCGTTGTCTGTTAGTCAGTCAGTCAGTCAGTCAGTCAGTCAGTCAGTATGTCAGGACAAAGATTCTTATAGTATTAGATGACCTACTTAAACACCAATTCTTATCGCTTTATGATCAAAAACAATGAACTTTCCTAGAAACGTTTTTACTTCATTTAACCCTCTTCACGGTAGAATTTCCAAAAATCCGTTCTTAGTACACTCCTGGTACTAAGACAAATATACCCTCTAAATTTCAAGTCTCTACGACCAGTGGTTTAGGCTGTGCGTTGTCTATAAGTCACAGACAGAAGTGTCTCACGGCATCGCCCGCGTCATTTCGTTTACTTAGTTTTTTTTTCAACCAAAATCAAAAAGTATTAGCCATTGTGGTCCACCCATTTTCAAGTTATTTTTGAAAAATCCTGAAGCTGTATATATTTATTTTCAGAAATACTTATGTATAGTTTCGAATAAAAAAGACAATCTAAAGTCGTTTATCAAACTTTGAACCCCAGTTTCACCCCCTTAAGGAGTGCACATTAAAAAAAATCATTTCTTAGCGGATACCAACGTCATAACCACCTGTATGCCAAATTTCAGCGCAATCCGAAACAATATTGATTTTCAGACTTTGTTACCCCATTTCACCCTCTTAGGGGTGAAATTCCGAAAAACCTAAAACACATGTTTACTTATTTATGTCCTGAAGCACTTGTGTGAAATTTCGAATAGAAAAGACTATGTAATGTTGTTTCTCCATAGAAACTTTGAACCCCCGTTTCATGCCTTTGAGGGGTGAATTTTAAAAAATCCTATCTTAGCTGATACCAACGTCATAATAACCACCTGTATGCCAAATTTCAGCGCCATCCAAAACAATATTGATTTTCAGACTTTGTTACCCATTTCACCCTCTAAGGGGTAGAATTTCGAAAAAGCCTAAAACACGTGTTTACTTATTTATATTCTGAAGCACTTGTGTGAAGTTTGGAATAGAAAAGACTATCTAATAATGTTTCTCCATAGAAACTTTGAACCCCCGTTTCATCCCCTTCAGGGGTGAAATTTGAAAAATCCATTTTCAAAGGTAACTAACGTTGTATTATCTGCATGCCAATTTTTAGCGCAATCCGAAAAAATATTGATTTTCATACTTTGTTACCCCATTTCACCCTCTCAGGGGTGGAATTCCAAAAAAACCTGAAACAAATATTTGCTTATTTTTGTACTGAAGCACTTATGTGAAGTTTCGGATAAAAAAGACTATCTAATCTTGTTTCTCCATACAAACTTTGAACCCCCATTTCATCCCCTTAAGGGGTAAATTTTGAAAAATCCTTTCTTAGTACACCCCTACGTACTAAGACAAATATACCCTCCAAATTTCAAGCCTCTACAACCAGCGGTTTAGGCTGTGCGTTGTCTGCCAGTGAGTCAGTCAGTCAGTCAGTCAGTCAGTCAGTCAGTATGTCAGGACAAAGATTCTTATAGTATTATATAGTATTAGTATAAGTATATTAGTATTAGATTATAAAGAGAGAACATTTGTATTTTTGTATTTTTATATGTTTGTAATGATTTGGCTCAAAAACTACTGGACCGATTTACAAAATTCTTTCACTAATATATAGAATGGACTTTTAGAATGAAAATAGGCTATATATTACCCCGTTTAAATCAAAAGTACTTTCGTGGAGACCTAATTTGTAACCTAAGTCGACTAAAAAACGGTCGAAAAAACAGGTTTCTTACGAACGCTGCTCAATTGAAAATAGATAGAAGAGTTGTACAACTTAATAAGACCTACAAAAAAGTCCGCGACAGCATTTGTCTATCTCTTAAGGTTGACTCACAGTAACCATTTTAATCTTAATTTTTTTGTTAAAAAATATTACATAACTTTCAAGGCTATTTTCAAGTATATAATAATAATCCTTATCCAAATAATTACGTTAATTAGCTTGGCCACATATTATAGATTAAAATTGTTCTTTACAGTATATAATTCAAATGAAAACTCTAGAAGATATCACGGATTTCACATACACGCATCGCAAAATTAATAAAATATCTGCAGTGAAACCACAGATTAGGTCATAGTTACTAAGAAAATATTATTATCAGCTTAGCGATGCTGTAGATCCCCACCGATCATAATCAATTTGAAGTCAATATAGTATAATAATATATTTTTACTGTATAAAATTCTATTGTATAATATAGTTATGATCTATATATAAACCATCCCGACTGATCTAATCTTTTTAATAAAAGCATTCCAATGACTCTAAACACGACATTTAAAATCTGAGCTGTAAGTTGGTGTGGATTTGAGTATTCTGTAGAGTCCAGGAGATGTCCCAGCATCAGGTCAATGCTTCCATGTTCTTACAATATCGTTGAAGAAGAAGATTTTCGAATCAGACCTATGAAAGTTGATTTCATAGCGCAATTAACTAGAAAAAAGCTCATAGTTTTATAATGATAGAACGAATTTTCATGAATCAAAGCTAAGAAAACTCTCGATGAAGACATCTATCAAACAAAAAAAAACTGTCAATAATAAAATCAAAATCAGTTCATCTGGTTGGGTGCTAAGATGCTACAGACAGACACAGATACACACGTTAGACGTATTTCTCCCCTTCTTTGATCCCATGATTTGATTGATTTTGATTCCATGATCCCACTACCTCTGTACGAAAACCCATGATTCATGAATGCACATAAAACTTTCATTGGTAGGTATATAGCTAGGAATAGAACCAACGACCGTCGGGTCAGAATCATGGTAACTATCCTTTACGCCAAAGGGCCGTCCAATATCACTACGTAAGTATTATAAATCAAAGTCCATCACTGCGTCTGTCTGTCTGTTCGCAATAATCTCAATAGCTACTGAACGGATTATCATTCGGTTTTCACCAATAGCCAGAGTGTTTATGAGGAAGGTTTAGGTGCATAATTCGTTAAGGTTAACAACTTAAGTCAAACAACTCGACCCTTTTGGCTTAATTTTTTACCTGACTACGGCGAAACAAAAGGTAGGGTTATGTTTTTTTACCGGTATGTGGGTATGTATGTATGTTTTTTTTTTCTTTGTGCGAAAATAGGTATTGCTTGACCACTATCTCACCTGATGTTAAGTGACGATGCGGTCGATGATGTAGCACGCTTACCCAAAAGATAACTAGTCACTCGCGACTTGAAGATCCCTATGTTGTATCTAATCGGAAATACAGACTCGAGCAGCGAATTCCATTCCATGGCAGAACGTATGATGAAAGAAGAAGCGAATTGCTTTGTACGCGTAAATTGTATATCTAGCATGAAGTGGTGGCGCCTCTTAGTATCCCTGCTTGTCCGATTATAGAATGGCGGAATCAAATTATGAAGTTCCGATGCAAACTTTCCGAAATGAATCTGATAAAAAACCGACAAACAAGCGACCTTGCGACGATGCTCGAGACTCTGAGTCTTTTGCTTACTTGTTGGTCGTCGTTGATGAGCTTCTTGGCTCTCATCTCAATAGCTTCCAGTATCTGCAGCTGGTATTTGGCAGAACCATCCCAGAGGTGAGAACAGTACTCCATACACGACCGGACTTGTGCTTGGTAGAGATTGAGTAACTGTCCTGGTGTGAAGTATTGTCTCACCTTAGATAAAATTCCAAGTTTTTTGGTGGCTATCTGGGCTTTAGACGCAAAATAAGAGCCGAAATTGAGATTTGGTGTTAATAAGATGCCAAGAAGCTCAAGCTGGTCATTTATCGGAATGGACACATCCCTGAAAGTAGGAACCAGTTGAATTGGACTCCGTTTCACGGAGAAAAGACACGCCTGGGTTTTAGAAGCTTTGAACTTAACTTGATTGGCATCGCCCCAATCGGAGACTGCCTTCAAGGAAAAGTTTAAGCGCTGAACTATCGCTTCTCTATGAGACTGGATTTGTTATGCACTGGCTCGTGCACTACACGTATAAATCTCCACAACGGTGCTTCCATCTACCCAAAAATACCAGGTTTTAGCAGGTCATTGATATGCAGCAGAAAAAGCGTTGCAGAGAGTACTGACCCTTGAGGAACATCGGCATTTGTAGCCAATCAGTCAGACAAGCAGCCATCAATGACCACACGAATCGACCCTTCTCTCAAGAAATCTGATATGCAGACACAAAACCAGTGGGGAGGCCGTATGAAGGAAACTTGCTAATAAGGCTGTCGTGCCATACATTGTCAAAGGCTTTAGAGATATCAAGTGAGACGGCAAGCACCTCTCCATGATTCTCAATGGCCTCGCTCCAAATGTGAGTGGCATACGCTAGAAGGTCCCCAGTAGACCGGTTTCGGCGGAACCCGTACTGTCGGTCACTGAGGAGATTGTTTGCTTCTAGGTGTGTTAGGAGCCTGTGGTTCAGTACACGTTCCATAGTCTTACAGAGTATGGAAGTGACTGAGATGGGCCTGTAATTGGCAGGGTCAGCACGACTACCCTTTTTGGGCACGGGTTGCACGTTAGCATACTTCGTAATTCGCGTAAAAAAACAATACATTCAGAAAAGTTACATACGACCACGGGTATCCACTGAACACCACTAAGAATATTTATGAAATACAATAAAATATTTATTAAAAGTAAGTTGTTTATTTAATAACACACGATGCATATTGAATAGTTTGTACATAGCGATCTCTGATGAGAATATTTTCTTGTATCATACTTTTAAGAGCGTGATTTTTCAGCAGTCGGGTTTTAGTTTTTGAACTTATTTTTTATGAGTCCGGATATCCAGTCGTTATTGATTAAATTTTGTAACTTTATGATCTGGTTTTGGCCAAACGGTTGGACTAAATAAGCTGAAATTTGATACAGAGACATAATACACTTTGCTTCTGTATGTTGAGTCTGATTATCTAGTGATTGTTAATTGCTTTCTGACCTGTTCTCAGCCAAGTGGCTAAACTGATAGAAGCGGTAAGTCATAACTATCACAATCATTGGCTTTAACAACAAGGATGTAGCAGACGTTGACTTAAAGTGTCATCGACCTTGACCTCAATGGTTATAAAAATCTAAATAACGCGAGCGAAGCCACGGGTAGCGGCTTATAAGTGATTAAAAAAACAATCGGATTTACCGTTAAGTAATTATGTACCTGATCAAAGAGAAAGGCATGTTTTAATTAACAACTTCTTGTATAGCGTTTTTTATAAAGCGCACAAGAAGCAGAACGACCCACATAAGAAGGAAAGTTAGTTCTCTTCACAGACTGTCCCTAGATTGAAATATTATATACCTAACATGTAAGTCCTTTTATTTACTACAATATTGCTTATTCATTATTTTGGTAGTTTTGTGACCCCTGGTAGTTTTTGACCGTAGTTGAAACCAACTACCGAAGAAAAGAGGGTTGCTAATGTCATCATATAAATAAAGAGTAGGTTGGAGGAAGAGAAGAAGAGGAGGTTGACCGATGATAAAAATGACAAAAGATATGCAAGGAAAATTGTCGATATTTTTCAACATTATACCTCAATTTTTACTCATTAAGTTAATTTATTTTAAAATATTAGGTTTTTATTATTACTTATTTCCTTCATATGAGTTAATTCTGTAAAAAATAAAAGATTACTAGAGTGTATTTTACAAGAAATAATTTGGATATTGAAATCCTTTCTATTTCGTTAATTGTCTTTTTAGACCTGAACCTCTTGTCGTAGCCGTATGAAATTTGGCAAGCAGCAGGTCCATAAAACAGACAACTTTTTAAAAGCGGTTGTAACTTTTTTATTCTTTGTTTTTTTGGAGAAAAGCCTGCCGAAAGTAAAAGTTCAAATATCGTCTTAATACAAAATTTTTTTTGTCTTATTTTTTTCTCAGAAAAAAAAACGCCTAAATAAAAATTGTAGTTTTTCCTAGAAGACCTATTCATTATATATAGTCCCACAAAAAAACAAGGGGTCTGGCATTTATAGTTTGGGAGAAAATTTAAATAAATTGCAACGTTTGGGGGACTAACTCGAAAATAAGTAAAACGCAATTATCTCGAAAACTATAGATTTTCGCGGAATATACATGGGGGTTCTTCGGGTAGCCCTTTGAGTCCTCCATCGATGGTTTTCGTTTGACCACATTAAACCCGACATCCTGTATAATATATATATATATATTTGCCTGCAGGCTGGATACACTGACCTACATAATAATTATAGTTCATACTGTATTCTTGTGCGGCGGTGGATAGGTCCTGCCTACCGCAGATAGGTAGATAGGGTCGGGGTAAGTAAAAGTAAATGTAAGGTCTTACTTTTATATTGCCTATTAAGTTACTCAGCCGCACAAAAAGAGCTTCACAAGAATTAGGAGCGGCACTGGCCTGCTAGTCCGTCCGGTGCGATGGGACCCCTTCCCACAGCTGGGAGGGTGAGCGACTACAATTCAGCTCGCGCGCAGCCGTAGTAAGCGGCGACGTGAGCGATGGCCAGCGTCGAGTGGTAGGCACAGGGTGTAGGTAGGTAGGCACTGCAGGTACCTTGCTCCTGGTTTAAGACCCAGCTCCCTGTTTAAGACCTGGAATCAACGTCGGTACGGCATTAGCGGTCGTCCTCAACTTCTGATCTGCCAGCGTGGAGCGTCGTGATAGGTAGGTACCAGCGGCTCAGTCCGATGATTACGGTTAGTTAGAATAACCGCAGTCAGCGTACCGTGGCAGAACAGCTTACACAGTTTTATAGGCTCGTATGATAATGAAAACTCACCCCAGCGGGTCTTCCAGAATACGTAGTATTTAAAAAGTGTGGAGGCAGGCGCGTGCGCGTTCAGCGCGCGATCAGTAACTAGTGGCCGAGGCAGGCGATCGAATGAGCTCGAAGCATCGGAACAATAGAAGCGGTTTTTGGGGTCCGTAGGACAGGCAACCCGAGCCATTTAGCGTTTGCTTTTGAACTCACGAGTTCCGTAGGAAATCATTAAGTTTTGATTTTTAAGTAGGTATAAAGTTAGTAAATAAATACTTTATATTGTATAATTTGTGTAGTTTTTAGTGTAGTATTTAATATTTTTAATAAGTTTTATTTAGATGTTTTAGACTTTTATTATTTAACCTAGATTTAGTAACGGCGCTAGACGCAACGTTACAGTACCCCGCCAAAAACAGTAGGATTTTTCCTATTGCAGAAAAATCCGACTTACTACCTAATATCCTAGTACTATTCCTACATTCATATTATCTACAGTAATCTTAGAAATCCTGGGACCCTTACTTACAGAGTAAGCGTGTATTATAGAACACTTTTACTCGAAAATAGCCAAGGCAGAGTTTATTGTTTTAGGCAACAACTCATTAAACGTAGCTTGTTATGATTTATAGGCATTTAGGTACTTATTATTAGTATTAGGTACGTATTTTAGTTTCTTAATATTTTTTGTTTATTATCCTAATTATAATTTAATTTAATCTTAGTTTTAAGTAAGTAATAGTATACGTAATTATAATTATAACATTGATAGCACGTTGTAAGTTAGACAAAGTGCTTTTCTTAATAATCGATTAGATCTTATTATATAGTTTTTAATTATTTTTTTTTTTTTTTTTTTTTTTTTTACTGATATAACACAGATTATTATTATTCTTTATAGTTTATTAGTTTAATATCCTTAATGTGCCATGAACCGATCCCTTTACCATTCATATCGGCCAGTTCGTACACAAGGGGTGATTTTTTCGAGATAATTTTACATTTTATATATTTAGGAGCAAGTTTTTTAGAGAATCTTTTATCCTTATCGCTTTGGAAGTAAGTCTTTTTCCAAATTATATCACCAACCTTAAATTCGAAATTTTTTCGTCTGAGATTATATTGACCACAGTTTCTTTCATGTGATTTTATTAATGAGCTTTGTACTTGGTCGAATATTTTACGTAATTTACCTACGTTTTCCGCATACTCATCTGAACCCAAAATGGCTCAGTTTTTATAGTTTATAGGGCGAATGTAAGTAAAACGAACGTGTTTCGGTATTCGGTAGCGGGTTTGTAATAGAAACTAGCTCACAGACGCACAGATAACAATATGTGTATAGCTAAAATATGTATACAAGTATATCTATGATTAGACCAGTGGACTGTATCTTCTTAATTTATTAACAGGCTTCGCTAGTATAACACATAGTGACTAATTTAGATAATTACAAATATGTACGTTATTTATGTATGTAATCTATTTAGTATATTGAATTATGATATTTTAATCTGTATGTAGGCATGTAGGTTTATAACAAAAAACAATATGAAATACCTAACATACCGCCCACCAAAAAACACAAGTTTTTTCTCAAAATTATAAAAATGTTAAGTTGAACTCTGAATTACAAATTACTTACTTCAAAACACTTAAATACATCATTTTACAGTGATCTAAGTCTATGAACTAAATCACTCTGTTACTAAAAGAATACATTAATTTTAGGCACAAAATATCAATACTAAATGTTACCTGTCCGTATGGCACTTAAGGGTTAACAACAAATCATTACTGCAATATAAAATTAACTTATCTACCTACAGACAGCTTGAAAAATATACTACTTTGAGTATGCCTACAGCTTGATTCCAAGAACTGTCAGACACAGTGCCGCATTAAGGAACAAGTTAAATGCATACAAGAATATTACATTATAAACTATGCAATTTTGACAACATTTTCATACTTTTAAATCGAATTATCTTAATATTATAACGTTAATATTTAGGTACATATTTTAACAAGTTTGTGTTTCACTACTATACTATATAATAATATACTATGTTAAACTTATTTAACTAAAACATTGTATTATTACATGTTTTAATATTTTACAATTTGTTTGTGGTTTACTTAAACATGTTAAATGAATTTGTTGTACTTACTCTCACTGACACATGTGATATTTTTATCTTATACATTATATTAATTAGGTATCTATCTTTAATTTATAGTTTTTATTTTGTTAACATTTTATTCGTCATTTATAGGAAGCTGACACAATTTTGACACAGAGCGTTGTATAATTTTACCGCGACACTTTAAACTGTACACCCTGCAGACATCATCGTTTCCTACATGTTTCTGTGTGATACGACCCATTGACCACTTACCAGGGGGAAGATTTTCTTCTTTGACCAAAACTACATCACCGATACTGAACTCGGGTCTGCGACGTTGCCATTTTGGCCTCTCCTGCAGTCTCGTGAGATACTCCCTTTGCCAACGTTTCCAAAAATGTTGAACCAACCTTTGACTGTGTTGCCATCTCGACAACCTATTGACGGCAATGTCGCACAAGTTTGGTTCGGGAACAATGACTGGAGCTTCACCTATTAAAAAATGACCGGGTGTTAATACTTCTATAACATCAGGATCGTCGTTGTCTGTTGGACAAAGCGGCCTTGAATTCAAGCACGCTTCTATCTGACACAAAACAGTAGAGAACTCCTCAAATGTTAAATTAGTGTCTAAAATCCTCTTCAAATGATATTTTGTCGACTTCACTCCACTCTCCCAAAGGCCACCAAAATTGGGGCTATATGGCGGAATAAAATGCCACTGAGTTCCGTCCTCGGACAAAAGAGACTGTAGATGACCAGGCATGTCCATGTTGGCTTGGCTCCATAGCTGCGCCAACTCTTTGTTTGCACCTACGAAATTTGTAGCATTGTCACTCCATAAATGGGCGCATTTTCCTCTGCGTGACACAAATCTTTTGAATGCGTTCATAAATGCCTCTGAAGTGAGGTCACCCACGAGCTCCAAGTGAATGGCCTTTGTGGCCATACATATAAAAATTGAAATGTATGCCTTATGACACTTAGCGCCACGACTTTGGGACATCAATACTGGCACCGGACCGCAAAAATCAACACCAGAGTGCAAAAATGGACGTGCTGGTGTTACGCGGACCTCAGGTAAGTCACCCATAATCTGTTCTCTGTTCACAGCTCTTTGTCTTGCACATATTAGGCATTTGTGTATGTGTGACTTAACAGCACTCTTTATTTTCAGGATCCAGTATCGAGATCTCAGGTAAGTCGAGGTAAGTTGAACACCACCATGCAAAGTCCTTTTATGTGCATCATCTATAAGCAGAGAGATCAAATCATTATTATGTCCAATAATGATTGGATGCTTTTCATTTTCAGGAATGTTTGCGTTTCGGAGACGTCCGCCCACCATGAGGATATTCCTTGAGCTTAGGATGGGATTCAGCGTCTTCAATCTACTTTTTCTACTTATTTCTTTATTTTGTTTTAAATTCATTATTTCCTCTTCAAACTCTTCTTTTTGTATTCTTTTGATTAAAATTTCTAATGCTTCATCTAATTCTTGAGTAGTTATTGGCTTAGCTTCTTCGTCCTTTTGCCTTTTGTAGTTTAGAAATCTTTTTGCATATACTATCACTTGTTGTAACTCTATTAATGAATGAAATTCTTTCAGGTGGATTTTCTTTTCTTCGGGATCATCGACAAAGGTATGTAAACATCTTTTTCTTTCTAACTCCGTTTGTTCTATGTTTGCTTTGTCTAATGGAATCTCTTTTGTTTTCAGCCATGCGGGGCCGTACCACCACATCTCATCATGTACCAGCGCTGCAGCTGTCATACCTCTTGTTGCCTTATCTGCTGGATTGTCTTCGGATGATACATGATACCATCTACTGCTTCCGATGTTTTCCAGGATCTCCCCAACTCGGTTGCTCACGAAAACATTCCATCGTCCAGGATCTCCTTGAAGCCAGGACAGCACCACTGTTGAGTCAGTCCAAGCAGATATATTTTCTTCAGGTATTCTGGTTGCTTCTCTTATTTGCTTCAGTAGCCTCGATAACAGCACAGCACCACACAGCTCTAACCGAGGTATTGACACAGGTTTTACAGGTGCGACTCTGGTCTTCGCAGCTATGATGCCGGTCTTGATTTCTCCATCTTCTGTTTCAACTCTCATATACGCTGTGGCAGCGAACGCCTTCTCTGAGGCATCGCTGTAGCCAAAAATTGTTGTCTTCTTTATATTTATTTGTGTTGTCCATAGCCATCTGCTTATGTTTATTTCATTAAGATTTTCAAACCCTTGTCTTAAACTAATCCATTCTTCTTTCAGGTCCCAGTCTACTTCTTCGTCCCAATCAACACCTCTTGTCCATAATTTTTGCATTAATATTTTTGCAGGTATCAATGCAGGAGCCAACCAGCCCAGAGGATCAAACAACTTTTGAATTTCAGAGAGTATTGTTCTCTTTGTAGTTGTTTTAGTTGGTGGTGGTTGATCGAAATGGTATTGGAACGTATCTTGGCCAATATTCCATGATAAGCCAAGTGTCTTGACCATACCATTGAGTTTCATATCTAAATGAACTTGCGTACTCCTTTCGCAGGGTTGAAATTGCTGCAGAAACTCTGAATTGTTAGAGGCCCACTTCTGTAATGTAAATCCTCCCTTCCCGAGAATGGTTTTGACATCACATGCGACTGAGATGGCTGATCCTACGCAGTCATGACCTGACATCAAGTCATCCATGAAGAAATCTTCTTTAATCATACGTACTGCATCAGGTTGATTCACCCCTTCATCTTCCGCCATCTGATGCAGTGTCCTGACTGCGAGATATGGTGCTGAAGCTGTCCCGAAAGTCACTCGCAAAAGTCGATAGTCACGAACTTCTTGTTGGATGTCGTCACGCCATACAATGCGTTGGTAGTCTGTGTCTTCTCTGTTAACTAAAATTTGTCGGTACATCTTTTGGATGTCAGCGACGAAACAGACCTTCTTCATTCTCCATCTCATAATAAGATTTCTTAAATCTTCTTGAATCTGTGGTCCTACCAATAACTCATCGTTTAATGAAATATTGTTTCTTCCTTTACAAGAAGCATCAAACACTACTCTTGTTTGTGAAGTCTCCTTATCTTTTCTTATAACAGCGTGATGCGGTAGGTATACAGCTGGCATGTTTTTCTCATTCTCTGGAACTTCTTCCATATGATTCATGTCTATGTATTCATGAATGACCTTCACATAATCTCCTTTCATTTCTAGATGTCTTTCAAATCGTCTCTCGAGTTGTTGTAGCCTTTTCAAGGCTATATCTCTTGTTTCTCCTTCAACTGAGAGTGGTTGTGGTGTTTTGAAAGGTAGCTTGACAATATATCTTCCTTCATCGTCTCTGGAATGTGTATCTGTAAAGATCTTCTCACAGAGTTTTTCCTCCGCTGTGTACGCTCTTTTCTCTGAAGACTCCAACTCCCACATGCTCTTCAGCATGTTATCCAGATCCGCATGAATGTGTAACGTGGTCAATTCCTCTTGACTACTTTCTCCCGAATCTCCAAATAAAATCCATCCTAACCTTGTTTGTTGTGCGCTTGGTGAATTAGGAGGACCTGGAATGACACCACTTTTCAAAATTCGACTATATACCTTGGCACTTAGCAGCATGTCGACTCTCCCTGGTTGATTGAAACTCGGGTCTGCCAGTTGGAGACCTTCGATATGTTGCCAAGTGCTTGACTTGATTGGTTGTTTTGGCAAAAATGTGGTGAGTTTGCCTGAAATAACATAAGCGACAACCTTGAGGCTAAAATCCTCTTCATACCTCGACAAAACCTCAAAAGATGTCACATGACTCACCGTTGCCCTAGATGACCCACTACCAAAAACATGACCATTGACAGGTACCTTGTTTGAATTTAATAATTGAGCTGCTCTTTCACTAATTAATGTTACCTGAGCCCCTGAATCTAAAATAGCACGCAATATTGTTACGTTCCCTAGTTCGTCCCTGACCGGTACCAATGCAGTTGCCAATAGGCCAGGTGAATCGACCATTGTGAAAAATGACGATAATGCAGCTTGTAAACCAAGACTAGGTTGCACTTCTTCTTCCTTCTTCTTCTTCTCTTCTACATTTGTGGGTAATGAAACTTCTGTGTTATGTGATTTTTGTATGTTACAAGATGTTTCCTGTGAGTAAATATGTAAAAGAGAATGATGTCTCCTACCACAAATTTTACATGATGATTTTTGTCGGCAGAAGTGTACAGGGTGCCCGGGTAATAAACAATTAAAACATAATTTTTTACCTTTAACAAATTCGCTCCTATCTGAATGTGCCAACTTACCAAACTGTTTGCAGTGAAATAATGCATGCTTATCAGAACATAATAAACAAGACAAAGACTTACTAAACTTATCATTGTACGTGGTGGAAGGGGGGGACGATGCTGCACTCGTATGAAAGATCTTCTCTCGAACATTTCTAGGGGCTGTCGGTGAGGTTAACTCCAGGGTCTGGATACGATTCTCCAGAAACGTCGTGAGATTGTGTAGTGTAGGTAACTCAGTGCCAAACGTCCTGCTTACATGATCTTCCCAGTCTCGGTGGGTGTCCTGGTCCAGCTTCTGGGCCACAAGGTATATCACAATGGGATCCCAGTTGTCTGTTGTAATATCTTGATTTTTCAATCCCGTCAAGCATTCTCTTGTTGTGTCTATTAGTTGTTTAAGTTGACTTGACGACTGACTGGTAAGCTTCTTTTGTTGAATAAGTCGTTTGAGTATAGAACTCACCACTAGTCTCTTGTGACTATATCTCGCCTTCAAACATTCCCAAGCTGGTTTGTAGTTATCAGCCGTGACTTGGTAAAATTTCAAGGTCGCAGCGGCTTCACCTGAGAGACAGGACTTTAGGTACTGCAATCTTTGTACATTTGTAAGTTTATTGTTGACTTCGATGAGAGACGTAAAAATATCGCTGAAATTTTGCCATTCTTCGTACGACCCAGAAAACTTAGGTAATTCAATTCGGGGCAAATGAATTTCAACCTTGCAAGAATGTGATGGTTTATCTTGGTTAGACGGTTGGAAAGCCGGTTGGGTGACATCGGTCGAATGTTCTTCTATAAAATCCAACATATCTGTTCTTAGATTGAGATACAGATCTTCAACTGTGTCGAAAAAATTAGAATCCAACAAGGCTGCACGCTGATCACGTGAGGTTATGTTCCGTAATGTCGCGTAGTATTTTCCAAATTGCACCCAGTAGTCATCGATGCATTGTAACCGTACTTTGGTATATGTTACAGTCTTCCTCTCCTTAGAGCACTTTTTGAAATTGCTCTGGGCCCTTTTTATGTTGTTGTAAATATCTTCTAGCTGAGATTTCAACGAAATATCTTGGTTTGCAACCAAACTCTCAGCGGCGCCGGTAGCCATTTTATAAATGCAAAATGGAGCACACCGTGCACGACTTCGACTTCAGAATAGAACTGTGGAATTTTATATTTCGTTCGATAATGCACAACACGATGTCCAAGGAAGTGTTATTTCAGTATTTCTTTCACGATCCGTCACGATAAGGACCAAATGAACCCAAAATGGCTCAGTTTTTATAGTTTATAGGGCGAATGTAAGTAAAACGAACGTGTTTCGGTATTCGGTAGCGGGTTTGTAATAGAAACTAGCTCACAGACGCACAGATAACAATATGTGTATAGCTAAAATATGTATACAAGTATATCTATGATTAGACCAGTGGACTGTATCTTCTTAATTTATTAACAGGCTTCGCTAGTATAACACATAGTGACTAATTTAGATAATTACAAATATGTACGTTATTTATGTATGTAATCTATTTAGTATATTGAATTATGATATTTTAATCTGTATGTAGGCATGTAGGTTTATAACAAAAAACAATATGAAATACCTAACATCATCTCTAGGTGCAAATACTAAATCATCCGTTAAGTCTGCATCGACATAATGTGATCCGCACGTTACAAGTTCCCTACCATATACAAGGAACGATGGCGTATAGCCAGTTACTTCGCTTACCGCTGTGTTAATAGCTAGTTGGATTTTAGGTATGTGCTGATCCCATGATCTATGATCTTCCTGGATGAAAGTAGAGACAACAGTCATTATAGTCTTATTATATCGTTCTACTGCGTTCACTTGCGGTGTATATTTTGGTGTAAAATGGACATTAGGTATTTTGTATTGTGAAAACAATTTTTGTTGTTTGTGGCTAACAAATTGTTTTCCGTTATCCATTAATATAGTGCTAGGTATGCCGTGAACTAAAAGTATTTGTTCCTCCACAACACGCGCAATAATATCAGCTGTTGCTCGACGTATTGGGAATAGAAGTGAATACTTTGAGAAACAGCAAGTTACAACTAGGAGCATAGTATTTTGCTTTCTTGAAGGAGGCAGAGGACCTACAAGGTCCATGCTCAAAAATTGGAAAGGTCTTGAACAATTTTTGGGTCGCCCCATGAGACCTAAAGTGGCATGGTTAGCATGCTTATGTGCGTTGCAAGAATCGCATGAAGAAACAGTATTTACTACGTCAGCGTGCATACCGGGCCAGAAATATTTTAGAGCAAGGCGTTTGTACGTTTTGAAGACTCCTAGATGTCCCGCAATAGGCTCTGCATGATTATCGAGAACTACTGTTTTTCTAGCTTCAAGAGGTACAACTTCTTTCCAATTAAATTCGTTCATTAGAGAACATTTACTTTTCATTAGACGGTACAGTCTATCATTTTTAACAATATAGTTAGGAAAGGATGTTGGAAGATTTTGACAACCGTGAAAAATGTTTAAGTACCAATCGTCCTTCGAATTTGTAGCTGTAAGCGAAATATCTATCGTGGATACTTGACAAGTATGCGATAGCGCGTCAGGTATAACATTGTCAGCACCCCGACGATGCTTTACCTCAAAGTTGAATGATGAAAGTCGCACACCCCAGCGAGCGAGACGACCAGAAGGGTTATTAAGGTTGAGAAACCACTTTAGTGCGGAATGGTCTGTGTAGACTATGAATTTTTGACCATTCTCTAGGTAACATCTCCAGTGCTCCAATGCTACAAGCACGGCTAATGCTTCTCTTTCAGTGATGCTGTAGTTACGCTCTTGAGGAGAGAGAGATTTGCTCATATAAGCAACTGGGTGTTCCACGCCATCGATAGTCTGCGTAAGCAAGCCTCCTACTCCGTAATCGCTTGCATCGGTGTGAACCTCGAATGGTAGATCGAAATTAGGACACGAGAGAATGGGAGCAGAAACCAGACATTCCTTTAGTTTGCAGAAGGCATCATCAGCTTCTTTAGTCCAGACAAAAGGTTTAGCCTTTTTGCTGGTAGAAGTTAGAGCATTTAAAGGGCCTGCTATGGCACTAAAGCTGTACGCTACTACGCGATCAGTAACTAGTGGCCGAGGCAGGCGATCGAATGAGCTCGAAGCATTGGAACAATAGAAGCGGTTTTTGGGGTCCGTAGGAGAGGCAACCCGAGCCATTTAGCGTTTGCTTTTGAACTCACGAGTTCCGTAGGAAATCATTAAGTTTTGATTTTTAAGTAGGTATTAAGTTAGTAAATAAATACTTTATATTGTATAATTTGTGTAGTTTTTAGTGTAGTATTTAATATTTTTAATAAGTTTTATTTAGATGTTTTAGACTTTTATTATTTAACCTAGATTTAGTAACGGCGCTAGACGCAACGTTACACTTGCAGATAAAGGATATCATTTGATTCGATTTCTTCGACTTTAAAAAATATCTTATAAATTGTATATGTAAAATTGTAAATTGTAATGTTATTTTAATATTTTCAGTTTATTTGTATTCGTCGAACTTTTCCTGCATCGTTATGATATTTATAAGTAAGTAATAACCAACCCAATCTACTTTACTACTAGTCAAAACGAATCATATGAGCCAAAACTTAATGGGTTTATTGGTAACCACTGAAAAGTTCAATTATCTAGCTCCTGGTATCAACCACATTTTTTAATACGATAGTTAGTCAGTTTTACCTACAATTAAATTCACTTCTAAGATTTTATTAGCTACTTAAGAGTGATTATTGAACTCTTAAGTAGCTAATAAAATCTTAGAAGTGAATTTAATCGTATCTTCTGGTACCATGATCAGATCAGCTTCAACGTAACAAATTATAGTATTGCCATCCGAACCGCTTATATCAAATGTTTTATTTAAACACGATAATTAGAAATACTTCCGGGCTAAAATTGACTTCTGAAATTTTATTAGTTATATTGCTTGTTACCGTGTTGAAAAATATATATATACGGATATAAGGGAGCACCGTTATAATCTAAGTGCTCCCAGCCAACCTCACCTGCCTGTGGTGCATTCCGCTGACCAACGAACGAGGCTGTGCCGACCGACACATGGCGGGATAACCATTTTACTAACCAAGTGGCGAAGATAAATACTACTTTGCTCCTACAAAAAGATTTCATCATCATCATCATCATATCAGCCGGCATCAGTCCACTGCTGGACACAGGCCTCTCCCAAGTCATGCCACTGAGCCCGATCTTCGGCTCTTTGTTTCCAGTCACTGCCCACCGCTTTGCGAATGTCGTGGCTCCACCTGGTCACAGGGCGTCCTACGCTACGGCTTGTCATTAGACCAGCCGTAATGAGAGTCGGTAACCATGGTTGAAGCATATGCAACTCACTAAAATTATTCGCGAGAAAGACGCTGAAGTACTGTGAAGTGACTGAACTACTGAACTAGAAGATATCGTGAAGTGCAGTGTGTTTAATGATAGAAGCTGATAAAAAAGCGACAAATTATTTGCGGCGATTGTATGACTTGAGTACAAAATGTTTTATATGAACATTTATGTATCAGAACGCTTTGTATTAGAATCTAGAATAAGGCTTGCTGACACCTACATGCTAAATATCAATATAGTTACTTGATGAATAAGTACCTCATAATTCTCCATTCATCTTTTTGCATGGTTGTAGGACATCTTATAGTGTCCGCCTGGCCAGCTACCACCCTCGAGTTAGAAAATCTGTGCCAACATTTATCTAATGTGTTGCGGCAGCAGTCTTTGAGAGCCGGTTCCCATTCTAGGCCTAGCGAGCTACCATCCTGGACCTGTGATGATGCATCACTTACCAACAGGTGAGATACTGGTCAAACGCTGGCCTAAATGATTAAAAGAAATAATAATAATTAGACGAAATATACAAAATGCCATCGATTGTACTGGTTCCCCTCAATGCTTGAAAAGAATGACGGAACTGACTTGAATGCTGTATCACATCGCCATAGGTACAATGAAAGCTGGATATATTGTTACAAATCCAAAACCAAAAGACAATCTGCCCAATAGATGTTTCCATTCGATTGGTTTGCCGAAAAATAAACAAAGGTGATGTCAACTTAAAATAAAAATTATTAATGTAAGTCCTGGAATTTAACATTACTTACGAGATATCGATATAGCAATCGACAATTTTTTTGGCTTCATCCGGAGGCCATTTTCAGGATCTAGAGTGCGGGGCACTCGCCGACGCGTCCTGCCTCGCACTGCGGGCCGCTGTTCGTGCCGCGCGGGCGGACGGATCGGGCGGGGGTGTTGGTGGGGGTTGAGGAGGGTAGACAGTGGAGGCGCGGGACTAGGTTGAAGGGTTTCGTCTTCATCGCTGCTGTTTTCTTCAGATGATACCACCTCCGACCGGCAGACGAAACTCAAAGTGTACTCCTCAATCATGTTTCTACTCGTGACGTGCTTTCCATGAAGAACAGTTTTCTACGTATGTGACAGATACCACCCTCTGTCTCTGTTAAAGTTACGACGACGGCTAATCTCAATGGCTTCTCGGACTTTGCGGGGCACAAAGTGATTTTCACGCGCCAAAATCCGTGTTTTGTTAAATCTGAAGTAGTGCGTTGTCCCAGATGTGAGAGCGTATTCTGTCACTGCCAGTACATGTCGAAGAAAAAAACATTCATCAAAACATTTTTAAAAATGGTTTCATCATCTTCTATGATTAATGCAAAATGGTGGGCATTCACGCTATTGTTCTCAAGATGGTTATACTTTACAAACATCACTAACAGACATAACCAAGTTTCATAGAACACACACACATATATGTAAATATAGACATGTAAATATAGATATCTATGTAAATATAGACACGGCTAGTCAAATCTAAATAAACCTTAAACAATATTAAGTTTCACTGTTTCATCAGTACCTGGTAAAATTTTAGATATATAAAGAAACTCTTTATTTTTACACCATAACTAAGATATAGATAAGTTCATAATAGGGCTCTGTACGAACCTGTGTAACTGGGCTCAGTCAACCAAACCACCTCCCATAGGTAAAGTAGATATTTTAAACACGGAACAGGGAAATATTCTTGTTGAGGTATTTATTTGTTCGGTAATTTTAATTGTACTGAGTTATTTACGTAACTAATTTTTTTTTTGCAGTTTATATATTTCTGTTTGCGACTGCATTTGAAGGTACACTAGCATTTATAAGTGACGACAATAATCCAAATTCGACAAAAATACAATTAAGAATTCCTTCGGCTGCTTTGGATAATGTACAGAACATGCATCCCTACAACGATATGCCTTTGACAACAAAATGCTATATTGAGAAAAATAATAAAATAGGGATTCGTAAGGTGTTGACATATTGTATGTATGTTGGTAATTGTTAAAAATACTTTTTGTCAGTGTTATCTTCATTAATAATGTAATCAATTGGCTCGTCTATATTATAAATTCTTTCAATAACAAATTGAAAGTGTTTTGTTAGAAAAATGATTCTATTACATACATAAACACGCCCTTTTCCCGTTGGGGTAGGCAGAGACTACTTCTTTCCACATGCTACGATCCTGAAATAACTCTTTCGCTTTTTCCACTTTCATGAGCGCCTTCATACATGCTCGCCGGTTATGGATACTTTTGACTTGGCCTTTTTAACCGACTTCACAAAAAAGGAGAAGTTCTCAATTCGACTTTTTTTTGTTTGTTACCTCAGAACTCGGTCAAATCTTAACAGCTTTAAAAATTATTTTTTGTTTGAGAGACTATGCCTCCCGTTTGGTCCTATTTACATTTTATCGAGATATGATAATCATCTCCGGAGATATGGAGATAAACAATATAAACAAATGTGATATCTTGATGACATGATTTTATGACTAGTGGATATTTTCACTATCGCGGCATGTGAAGTCGGTTTTTTCGTTTTGTTCGATCATAAAATATCTTAAAACGTCTCCGATCTCGTCGTGATACGTTTGCTTAGGTCGGCCTCTACCGATTGGCCCATTCATATAATGGACGGGTTTTGAATCATGATATAGATCATAATTATTATTCTTGATTTACCTTGCACCGTTGACCATGTAAGATAATTATATTAAATACATATCTTCATGATATTACCTTTATTGTACTGTAAATATTGTTTTTTTTTTTAAACATATTTTTACTTAACTTGTATGTGACTAAATAATTGTTGTAAATTAGATTATGTCGGAACTTATTATTTTTTATATAACTTATCAATATTATTTTTATGTTGAACTCCTAATGTATTATTTCCAATACTATAATTTTTATATTATGTTTCTTTGAAGTGTCTCACACTTTATATTTTTGTAAATTATTAAACACAATCCAAAATTTCATCGTAGAGATTTCATCGTGCAGAGCACCTGCACGTGCACCTGGACCTGTAATCCGGGGGGTGCGGGTTCGAGTCCCGTCGGTACGATGAAATTTTGGATTGTGTTTAATAATTTACTATAATTTTTATGTTGAACTCCTAATGTATTATTTCCAATACTATAATTTTTGCTCATAGATTAAATGAATTGAACTGAATAATAAAAAGTATATTGCATTGTTAATAATAATTTTAATAATTATGATTATTGTAAAGGGGCTCTTAATATTCGCTAAGCCTTCATAAAAGCCTTCCAAGGGATACAGCTTAGTGAGCTACTAGACTTATGCGAAACTAAGGAGGGCTTTGGAAGACGCAATTTTTGAGTGTTGCTCCCCACCTGACTCTAGGCCGCGACAACGACATTTGCCAATGAATACACGTAGTGAACGTTCTGTTAGTCCCGCGTATGCGGACTGGGGAAACATTAGCCGATACACACTCGATTCTGTTCGACGCGGCTACAGCGGCATGTCACGTTGCTCGCGTCAAGTTTCTGGATGCTGACCAAGTACCGCGACGCCCCGATCTCCCCGCGTGACAAAACCGAATCGAGTGTCGCATCGATTTGTTCAGTAGGGCTATTCTGGCAGCTAGTTTACACATCTCGCAAGCGGAATCCGCGGTGAGTCGTACTACAAAATTCAAATCGTAATACGATTGTAATACGGTTGAATTTCGCATATCCGTGTTCTATGGATTAAGTAATAAAAAAATCGAAATTCAAATCTCACCGCTTACGAGATGCGTAAACTAGCTTACGGAATAGCCCTACAGGACTCTCATTGCAAAATTGATCCGCTTCAGAGAGGGTAATAATTATCTCCGAGTTATGAGTTTTGTGAACCAGACCATTGCAGGGACAGAAACTAGACTCCGGGACTACGTGGCATGTGTCACTAAATGCATTGACTTTCTGAAGCAGAAAGTTTATGCGTTTGCATTCGCTGTTACAGAGAGTTACAGTTATCAAAATCGCCTCTTCTTAAGTGACCAAATGAAGGTATACCGGAGTTAGGATGGAACCGACCAACGTATGAGCGACGGGCAGTGTGAGCCTACTATGAATAACTTCCGGTGAAGTATCTGGTTGGTATCCGTCGAACACGCGAAAAGTGATGGATGAGCATTTTTGAGTGCGCGTGTGAGCGCATTGAATCCAGGGGGACTGTTACTATCAGCCCCAAAGACCTCAGCTTGCATAGCCCAGAACTGAAAAGTCATGGACCGGATGGATTGCATCACTTCTGGGTAAAGTGGATTCGATGCTAACTGTTTCCAGTTTTCTGCTCTATAAGTCTAGTAGTATCAAGAAATCAAAGATCTATACACCCACCATTTGCTTGCCGACCCTGTACAAGTTCCTTACCTATATCTTATTCGCACAGGGTTGCGTCAAGCGTCATTCACTCGCTCAAGGACACGCAATCAATACCTACTGCTTCGCGTGTTGACCACGACACAACGGACAGCAGGGATTTCCACTTAGAGAATACATCAATGTTTTTTTTCGATGCAATATACTGAGGCTATGTATCGATATTTTCCGATGCATCGGTAAGAAACATCGATGTTTTTTTCAGAATCAAGTACTTTTTGCAACATAGCATCACAAAGCTGTGAAAGTCCCCGCTACGAATGAAGTGCCGCAGACGACGTGGCCCTGCAGTCACAAATACAACGTGTCCGAGTTCCAATTTTCACTACTAAGCGTATGAAAAATAGTTTGAACAAAAAACACTTCAAATTTTTATTTATTAAATAAATGGTTGGTATCTAACCAGTAAAACCAGGTAAACCCAGTAAGATTTACATTTTATGTATACATAAGATAAATAACATTACCGAGACATCGGTATTATTCTACTACCAATTAATATCAAAGAATTCAATATTTGGTTTTCTCTCAAGTTCACAACTTCAGCACAACCGTACAGTAGAAGCAGCCTTATTAATGGCGCGTGACTGGCTGAGTGATTCAGACTCTCGTTGTGCGGACTTACGGTGCATTTTGGCTTACGACGAGCGCCGCAATACGTGCTATTGCTTATTCAGTCACTCAAATTCAAGGTCGCGTACGAGGCGTGTAGCGTATTTTGAACGTAATTAGCGTCGTAACTAGGTTTATTCTCGCATGTTTGCTATCAGAGAGTGGTTTTTCTGTCCGTAGGGCTATTATCTCTTCTGTGGTTACGTGAAGTAAAACAACTGCTTGCTGGATATCAACTGCACTTTATTTCCTTGTAGGTCTTCGAGCATTAACCAATGGAAATGTCAATGCAAGGCGTACCCCTCTGCTGGCCATATAGTCATTATTGGACATACGAGCATGCGTAACTACGCTGTATTTTTAATACTGTTTCAAGCTAGTGTGTGGGATCGTTAAAGTGAGTGATTTGTGTGTGTGCAATGCGTGTTTGCCTCGTCCCCCGTAAGTATCGGCAGAAAAAAATGTTTGCGGATTACAACGTTAACATCTCCATTGGTAAATGCTCGAAGTTGTAGGTAGGTGATCGTCTTGTCGAAAGTACCCTCAATAAACGTAATAAAGTACATAGACTATTAACAATGATATATACATTGCGTATAAAACTCTTTGCCATCCTCTCAGAATGAATGTAAGGTTGGGTCGCGTGGTACTAAGGAGATCCTCTTCATCGACATAGCTAATCGCCTACAAATCAAGCGGAACAAAAGGGCTCTGTCCACTATCTTGATTGACTATAAGAAGGCCTATGATTCAGTGCCTCATACCTGGTTGGAGAGGATCTTGGAGCTTTACAAATTTGATTCAACTTTGAGATATTTTCTAGGTTCTTGTATGAGACAGTGAACTACAGTCCTTTGGCAACCAGATAGTGTCGACAGCCCTTTTGGTCTAAAGTACTTCATGAGGATCAAAAGAGGTAACTTGACTGATAAACGTTGGGGTAGACATGTCCTAGTGTGGAGACCGCGAATCGGCAAACGTAGCGTAGGACGTCCTGTGACCAGGTGGAGCGACGACATTCGCAAAGCGGTGGGCAGTGACTGGAAACAAAGAGCCGAAGATCGGGCTCAGTGGCATGACTTGGGAGAGGCCTATGTCCAGCAGTGGACTGATACCGGCGGATTATAATGAGGTATTTAGTAAAATTAAGTTGCGGTTAAAGAATGACATCAAGAAGCTTTTTGAAAAATATTACTATAGGCATCATTTATATTTGGTATGAAGGCAGTGATCTTCTATATAAACTAAGGTTTGTAAGTACATGCATCGCTATGATCTTGAGTGAACCAGAGTCACAGTTTTACAATCATATAACAAATCAATAACAATTTTTGTCTTTTAATATTATCAGCTCGTAGATTTTTTTTTGACAACCCTTGCACATTTGCCGCTGATAGCGTAAGTACTACCCACTCGGGCGGCGGTGTCATCCAACATCAAAGGCGATTCTCAACTGTATGATTGTAAAACTGTGACCATTTTAAGAGTGTGGGTCAATTTAATCTGAGTTAAGAGGGGTTGAAAGTGCAGCCTGAAATGTAACGCACGGTCGGTGTCGCTTCTCACCAAACAAGGCGGACTCGTGTCTATCGTCGAGTTATAATTATAAACCCACAGAATAAATGATAGTTCTTACTACAAAGTGTGAAATTGAAATTAATGATTATATATGAGACAAATCCATATCCATACTTAAGATTATAAAATGCGAAAATAGCTCTGTCTGTTTATTTGTTACCTTTTTACGTTTCTGTACAAGTGTGTGTTCTGTACAAACGTGTTTTATTCGGCATTTTTTATTTTGCGTTGACGTAATAATGAGAATTATAATGAAGAGTCCACTATAACCGCGAGAGATGCCTATATCCAGCAGTGGACGGAAATTGGCTGATGTTGATAATTATTGTAATGAAATATAGTAAAAATTAAGAGCCCGGCATATACACCTTTGCGGAATAGGTACCTATATACCTATACTAGCTGTGCCCGCGACTTTGTCCGCGTGGAATAGTGTCTTTGGGTAGCATTTTTAATTATTTAGCTCCTCTCCTCCCCTTGGAACATGCAGTGCAAAAAAAACAAAAATATACACGTGCCGGAGGGCTCACTCCTCACTGACTATTGGTCCATCATACTCAGCGAGATTAGAATATAATAAAAAATAGTAAATAAAGTCAGTATGGCCCAGCAACCGATATTACAAGTAACAACATCTCCACAACCACCGCAAGCAGCGTCATCAGCTAAAATTGAGAATAATTTAGCTCCTCCAGCAGTTACTGACTTAGCAGCTATCAGCGTGAATTCCAGAATTCCAGAATTTTGGACAGACATGCCTCGTCTCTGGTTTGCCCAGTTCAACTCTATAATGGATCCACAGCGGCAAGGTGATTCGATAAAATATAATATGGTCATCGCCAAGCTAAAAAGAGATGCCCTACAACAATTTGGCGACTTAATTATTTCACCGCCAAGCGAAAATAAATACGACATCATTAAACAGCGTTTATCATACAATTAGTTTTCAAGGAGAATGCTAATCATTCCGCATATCATCATATTGTGACTACTGGTCCACCGGTATACGCGCGTCCAAGGCTGTTACCTCTGGATCGATATGTAAAGGTGAAGGAAGAATTTAGATTAATGCATGAACTAGGCATTTGTAGACCAGGGCAAGGTGAACGGTCAAGTGCGTTACACGTAGTACCAAAACGAGACGGAAAGTTACGTCCCTGTGGAGATTACAGAGCATTAAATGCTATTACGAAACCAGATCGCTATCCTATACCGCGATTACAAGATTTTACATATATGTTACCTAATAAAAAGCTATATACACAGTTAGATTTGAACAGAGCTTACCAAAATATACAGATAGCTCCAGAGGATATAGAGAAGACAGCTATTGCCACCAACTTTGGTCTCTAGGAATTTTAACATATGGGTTTCGGTTTAAAAAATGCAGCACAGACATTCCAAAGGTTTATGGACCATCACGTTTTAAAAGGTATAGAACGTATAACAGATGCTGAAAATAACAGTGAGTCAGCACTGTTTTGCTATATTGACGACATTTTGATCGCCTCGGAAAATCAAAAAATTCATAGAGAGCATTTGAGAAAAATTTTCGAAAGGTTTAATGACCTCGGTATAACTATAAATATGAGTAAATGTATATTTGGCTGGGAAACGGTTGAATTTGTAGGTTATGCAGTTTCAGAAAATGGTATCAGCCCGCTTCCGGAGAAAGTCAAGGCCATTGAAGAGTACCCCAGACCGGAAACAGTCTAACAGCTTCGACGTTTTTTGGGTATGCTTAATTTTTACAGGTCGCATCTTCCGAATGATGTGAAATACCAGGCAAAATACCAATGAAATACGCTTCGGATAACTGTGTGGGAGCTGTTCTCCATCAGAAAGTAAAAGGTATATGGTTGCCATTGGGATACTTTTCAAAAAAGCTATCAGATTCTCAGGAAATGTATAGTACATATGATAAATAATTAACAGCTATTGATTTAGCCATGGTACACTTTAGAAACATGATAGAAGGACAGCAGTTAACGATTTTTACGGACCATAAGCCACTAGTGTATGCTTTTATGAAAGTAGGTAAAGACAAAGAAATACCTAGGCGAGCTTGACAACTGTTAGCGAATTCACTAGCGACATACAACAAATACATGGTTCACATAACACGGTAGCTACTACTACTAAAAATCTAAAAAAACTATACGTTGTAGATCTCAATAAAAACTAACAACGAAAATTGGTTTGAACGAGATACAGTCAGCAGTTTTAGAGATATGGCGACTACAAAGATAAAGAAATAAAAACTTTGTTTTTCATACAAACACTATGAGAAACAAAGTTAATTTTGTAGTTTCGAAAAATCATAGTTATGGAATACTTAACAGTGTTACGGAACCCTACGAGTGCGAGTCAAACTTGCACTTGGCCAGTTTTTTTTTTAAATTAAATGGCGAATCTGCCCGACATGGCAAAAAATCTGCCAAACCACCAACCATTTAATTCTTTGTTCTTCTAATGGATGGCGTTAGTAGTACAATAATATTAATCCTAGAAATGAAATTGTTAATCTTCATTTTTAGGGTTACGAACCCAAAGGGTACAAACGGAACCCTATTACTGAGACTCCGCTGTCCGTCTGTCTGTCTGTCTCCAGGCTGTATCTCATGAACCGTTATAGTTAGACGGTTGAAATTTTCACAGATGATGTATTTCTGTTGCCGCTATAACAACAAATACTTAAAAAGAAACATACGGTCGAATTGAGAAACCTCCTCCTTTTTTGAAGTCGGTTAAAAACAGAACAAAGTTAAAAATTAAAGGAAATGAGGACCCCATTAAAAAAACCGGCTAAGTCGAGTTGGACTCGCCCACTGAGACCTCTAAATTGTATGAGCGTTCATATAACTCAGAGGCCTATCTTAACTGGCGAAACTATGTATGTATGGGCACACCCTTTAATTTTCAACTTATTTTATTTTTTGGAATTTTTCCTTTATTTGTGCTGCAGCTGTAATTGCTTCTTGCCAAATTTCATGATTCTAGATCAACGGAAAGTACCCTATAGGTTTTCGACCCAAAATCTATAGTATATGCGAGTATATATAGTATATGCGATATATATGTGCGTCAGACTCGCAAACTTAGTGTTCACGCGTCCGACTCGCACTTGGCCAGTTTATTTTTAATGGTAATAAAATGATATTTTTTTTACTGATTACACATCTACATGTGAATTTAAATTACTATGTTAAAGCACAAATCAATAGGCGTGATGGTTTTTCAGTAAAGTGCACCACAAAAGTGCTCAGGTTGTGGGATAGTGCTAGGGCTCGCTTCGCTCGCCCTGATAACGGTGCCTAACACAGATAAGCGAGTCTATTGCGAAGTTTCAACAAACTGTGCCCGACTTTTTGTACCCGAATGTTTTAGAAAAATTATATTCAATAACATTCATAACATTAGTCATCCTGTATTTCCACTAGAAGAACCACTAGAAAAATGATCGCACAAAGATACTCTTGGCCAGGGATGAACAGAGATATAAATTTGTGGGCTAGAGCTTGTATACCCTGTCAAAAATCTAAGGTAAGTCGACACACAATTTCAGATATAGGAAATTTTCCACCCTGTTCTAGGTTTTCGCATGTACACACTGACATTTTAGGACCAATGCAGACGTCGCGAAAAGGATATCGATATTGTATTACAATCATTGACCGTTTTACGCGTTGGCCGGAAGCTGTACCAGTTTCCGAAATATCAGCAGATACAGTGTCGAGAGTAATATATGAAAAATGGATTTGTAGATTCGGAATACCAGCTCGGATATCAACTGACCAAGGTAGACAATTTGAAAGTGACCTATTTATCTCATTGTTAAAGTTTTTAGGTGTACAAATAAACTGGCCAAGTGCAAGTCGGACTCGCACTAGTAGGGTTTCATACAACACTACAGTATTTTATAAGATCGAGCAAAAAATACCACTATCATTTTTAGCCAGCAAAAAATAATAATTAATAAACATTTTATTTCTTATAACGCTATCTAACGTCTAACAAAGGTGTTAGGGATCGACATTTCAATATAACGCCATCTATGGGACGTTTACCTAACTAAGTGTTCATAGATGGCGTGAAATGCCGAAAAAACACGTTTCTTGTATGGGGTCCCCATATCTCTCTATTATTTTTAACTTTATTCTGTTTTTAGTATTTGTTGTTATAGCGGCAACAGAAATACATCATCTGCGAAAATTTCAACTGTCTAACTATCACGGTTCATGAGATACAGTCTGACTGGTGACAGACGGACAGACAAACAGACAGACAGACAGACAGACAGACAGACGGACAGCGGAGTCTTAGTAATAGGGTCCCGTTTTACCCTTTGGGTACGGAACCCTAAAAATTAGAACGACTCCATATCGACCGCAGAGCAATGGTGTAATAGAAAGGTGGCACTGTTCTTTAAAAAGTGCGTTAACCGCTAAGGTAAGTGACGATGACAATTTGGACTGGGCTGACCAGCTTCCTACCATCCTGATGGGTTTACGTAGCGTCGCTAGAACAGATACCGGATATAGCGCTGCACAAATGGTCTATGGTGAATCTATTAAGCTGCCAGGAGATTTTTTTCACAACGAAAAGCAACAGGTATGTGATCACGCCTTCATAAGTCAATTACGTCAGTCTATAACTAGGTTGAGACCACAGTCACGAGCGGTTAGGGAGTCACGAAAAATTTTTGTCAGTAAAGATTTGAAATCATGTACACATGTATTTTTGAGAAATTATATGCTTAAAAATCATTGTGTCCAACTTATGACGGTCCCTTCCACGTATTGGATAGAAATTATAAGGTACTAGCTGTGCCCGCGGCTTCGCCTAAGTTAAAAACAACTTTATTTTTATTTATTTTTTTCATAAGAACCCTCTCCTGACGATAAAAAACACAACAAAAAAGAATTAGCGAAATCGGTCCAGCCGTTCACGCGTGATGCCGTGACCAAGGGCAATTGGGATTCATTTTTATATTTAAGATATAAAATAGCTTTAACAAATAGATTTTTTTATGTATCCATAGATAGATTGAAACCAGCTTATTTGTTAAACGAGAACATTGATTAATAACGTAATAATAATTAAAAAACATGTAATTTTAACTTAAACCAAAACGGACCACGCGCAGTGGTAGGCAAGTTAAGCTTCCCGTGCAATTTATGTTAAGTTAGTATAAAATGTATTGGTAAAATTTAGCCGTAAGCAACCTAGATATAATTGCGAAATTATTGCTAATGAGTATACTTGTAATCTAAAAATAGAATCATTTCTGCATTCGTTATTGTACACGTACGTTGTATACTTTCCAAAATAATATTGTAAGAAAATACGTTTTTGAAAAGAAGTATAGGGTTTGTATTTGTATTTGTATATCAAACAAAAAACGAGGAGATTGTTATTGCACAGCAAGGTGCTAACCATGCGAGCCACGTTGGAGATCTAGAGAAGAAGATAGGACTTGTAGGTATCATTGTTGTTGTGATAACAAGTGCTATGTTATTATTTTGTTGCTATTGGTGCGGAAAACGTTGTTGTGTTCGAGTCAAAAGTGCGTTAAGAACGGAAATAAGTTCTTTGTGGCCCGCGGCATCAGCAGCTCAAACAACCGCACAGGTACCAGTGTTTCAGAATGCTTGTTAATCTTAGATATATCTATTTTTAAGTACCAATTAAAATCAGTCAAGTATTGTATATTATCGTGTAATTTGTATCATTGTAAAATGTAACTCAATCAGAAGTCTAAATACTTTTTATTTGTAAAATGTAAATCAAAATTTAGTTCAGCGTCAAATAATATTAAGTATAAATGGTTGCATCCATTTCGTTGTAAAGCGTAACTTGAGACCACCGCTTACATTGTAATAGTACCACCGGACGCGATGGCGACCGGCGAAATCAGCAACTCGGCACATTCCTGTGTGCCTCGAGCTCTAATTGTAATTTAACCGACTTTAAAAAGCATAGGTTTTTCGCTTAACTTTTTATATAGAGTAATCATTTATTTTTTTAAGAAGGGGATGATTGTGGGGACAGTGGCGGTGCGGAATGTGTTAGATTGCAAAATGTACAGTAGCAGGCCCCGCGCACGCCGCTGGCTCTCCAGTCGTCTTCCTGCCTTTGTAACGATACATAGCACTAATAATATTTCTGTGGTAAAGACAATATATCGATGGATTTATAATTATTATTTTAATTACTCACCGGCTCCAATAGATAGTTACATATATAAATGGCAGCTACAAATTAGTGCCCCACAAATAGTGACCCACAAATAGTAGACAAGACATTACTTTGTTGCTGCGGCTTCGCTTTCGGCACATTCCATTGAACAAGTTTGCGTACCTCATGAAGAAAGTCAGCACGCCGTTGTTCAATGACTGCAGTCAAAAGGAGGACGTTTACCATGTGTTGATGGAGTATGTCCGGAATGTAGACCAAAGACGTTTATTGTTCGATGACAGTTCTATTGGATTATGTAATAGTTATCTATCCATTTGCATGGGCGAAAAAGCTCCAGTTATAAAGAATAAAAAAAAGGTATCAAAGGACAATGTCCATAATGGACCTGTCTAATAAAAGCATCTGACACACACGATAATTAATTGTCTATTTTATTACAATAATTCCAAATACTTTTATAACACGGACTAGTTGTATTCCAAAATGAATATTAAAAAGTATTATTTGCGATTATTAACATTAATTGCCGTCATATGGCCCACAGAGTACTTGAATCACTCTACTACGTTATAAGAGTTGGCACTTCTCTACATTGTTGATACCCGAATTATGAAAGCACTATGTAGCCAACCTAACAACGGAAAGTATTATTTACGAAGTAACTATTATATAATCTGTTGTATTACGCTTATAATTTTTTTTGCAGTCTTGGTTGCTACCAAGTACGTTCATATTTCATTCTGAGTTATTTAATTATGTATGCAGTTTCGCGGGAATGATATGGCCGCCATCTTCGCCAAACGTCATGTCATGTCAAAAAATATTAGGTATGCCCAAAAACTTTGCACCCTAACAAGACTTTGCCCGGTAGAACATTCCTGTGCAGACAAATTAATTCTCCCTACCCTTGTTTCTATCTCGCTCACAGTTACCGTAAGAACATCTGTCAAAAACCAAAATCAACGCGAACAAAGATGTAAAAACATTATTCAAGGTCATATTTTTAGTCTTCAAAAGTATATGCAAAAGCAACCTCCATCTATACTAATATTATAAAGAGAGAACATTTGTATTTTTGTATTTTTGTATGTTTGTAATGAGTAAGCTCAAAACTACTGAACCGATTTAAAAAATTCTTTCACTAATACATAGAATGAACTTTCGGAATGAAAATAGGCTATATATTATCCCGTTTAAATCAAAGGTACATTCGTGCAGACCTAATATGCAACCTAAGTCGGCAAATAAACGGTCGAAAAAACACGTTTCTTACGAACGCTGCTTAATTGAAAATAGATAGAAGAATATTTTCTATGCAAGAGTTGTATAACTTAATAAGACCTACAAAAAAGTCCGCGACAGCATACGTCTATCTCTTAAGGTTGACTCACAGTAACCATGTTAATCTTAAAATTTTTATTAAAAAATATTACATAACTTCCACGGCTATTTTCAAGTATAGAATAGAATAGAATAGAAATACTCTTTATTGAATACCAGCTCAGTAACATAATATACAAACAACTTAAAATCTATGGTATTACAATGGGCGGTCTTATCGCTAAGAGCGATCTCTTCCAGACAACCTTTGTATGGACAGTATCGTGGTAAGAATTGGCTGGTAGTGCAGTGCGCAATACATAAATCTACAGTGCGAGTAAAATTATAAATATAAACAAATCAATAAAGCAATCTAGTTATAAGAAATAAAGAAGAAATAAGCTAATTACACTTTATATATATACACATACATATACACATCAAATACATACATACTGAATAATATATAACATATATCACATATATATATATATATATACATATACTATACATACATAACAAATATATTAATAGGTATATGTAGACGTTATAAAGTTGAATATTACAATTGTGAAAGATAGTGATCCTTTACCATATTTTTAAATATAGTGAGTGATTTAGCACGTCGTATGTCCAAAGGAAGGGCATTCCATAGTCTTGCAGCTTGGACAGTGAAAGATTTGCCGTAGTACTTGGAGGTATGAGAGGGTATTTCGAGGATAAGGGTATCAGAAGAACGCAAGGATAACGAATGGGACTCATGTAAGAACTCAAAACGCTCTTTTAAATAAGAAGGGGTGGAAGGTATAAACAATACGGAGTAAAGAAGGGAGAGGAAATGTGCATTCCGGCGCAGACGAACCGGTAACCATTTCAGCTTACTGCGAAATTCGGAGATGTGATCAAATTTACGTAGGCCATATATGAATCTAATACAAAAGTTTTGTAAGCGTTCGAGTTTATTCAGCTGTACTTCGGTTAAGTCGAGGTATGAGGCGTCGGCATAATCAAGTATCGGGAGTAAAAGGGATTGGGCAAGTGCAATTTTGGTAGTAATTGGTAGGAAATTTCGCAGCCTTCTAAGAGAAAAGGCAGACGCAAAGATTTTGCGGCTAACCTCAGCTATCTGCGGCATCCATGTCATGTTATGATCAAATAAGATACCAAGGTTTTTTACTCTTTATTCGATGTTTAACACAGTACCATCAAAAATAAATTGTGGAAGGCGAAACCAGTCTATTTTGGAAATCATTCTTGAGCTGCCTATAACAATGATTTGTGTTTTCGCCGGGTTAATTTTGAGGCCGAAAGAATTACTCCAATCAGTGATTCTTTGTAGATCAGAATTTACAGTCACAAAAGCCGCTGGTAGTTGAGCTAGTGCAGAATGTGTGTAGATTTGTAGGTCATCCGCATAAAGGTGGTAGGAAGAAGTGAGATTATGAGAAATTGAGTTAATGAATATGGAGAACAGAAGAGGAGAGAGAACGCCGCCCTGGGGTACACCTGCAGACGTATTACACAAAGACGAGAAAGTATCATCGATGCGAATACGCTGCCGGCAAGTATATAGTATTAATCCTTATCCAAATAATTACGTTAATTAGCTTGGCCACATAATATAGATTAAAATTGTCCTTTACAGTATATAATTCAAATGAAAACTCTAGAAGATATCACGAATTTCACAAACATGCAACGCAAAATTAATAAAATATTTGCAGTGAAACCACAGATTAGGTCATAGTTACTACGAAAATATTATTATAAGCTTAGCTATGCTGTAGATCCCCACCGATCACAATTAATTTGAAGTCAATATAATATAATAATATGATCTATTGTATAAAATAATATTCGTCTATATATATAATAATATAATATAATATTTTAAACCACCCCGACTGATCTATGTGTAATAGTTTTTTCCAATGACTCTAAACACGACATTTAAAATCTGAGCTGTAAGTTGGTGAGGATTTGAGTATTCTGTAGAGTCCAGGAGGCTTCCATGTTCTTACAATATCGTTGAAGAAGAAGATTTTCAAATTGATCAGACCTATGAAAGTTGATTTCATAGCGCAATTAACTAGAAAAAAGCTCATAATTTTATAACGATTGAACGAATTTTCATGAATCAAAGCTAAGAAAACTCTCGATGAAGACATCCATCAAACAAAAAAAAACTATCAATAATAAAAACAAAATCGGTTCATTCGGTTAGGTGCTAAGATGCTACAGACAGACACACAGATACACACGTTAAACGTATATTTACCCCTACATTCTGCGTCGGGGAACGCCGTAAGGTTACGGCGGCAGATGTACTCCTTGGTGGTAAGCTACTTTTTGGTAGATTTAATGATTTCACTACCACTGTACGAAAACTCATGACTCATGAATGCACATAAAACTTTCATTGGTAGGTATATAGCTAGGATTAGAACCAACGACCGTCGGGTCAGAATCAGGGTAACTATCCTTTACGCCAAAGGGCCGTCCAATATCAATACGTAAGTATTATAAAACAAAGTTCATCACTGCGTCTGTCTGTCTGTTCGCAATAATCTCAATAGCTACTGAACGGATTATCATGTGGTTTTCACCAATAGCCAGAGTGTTTATGAGGAAGGTTTAGGTGCATAATTCGTTAAGGTTTTGTGTAAATTGGATGAAATATGACCATGGTTGTAAAATATGTTCATATTTTATATTCGATGCAACAAACTGATGCAAATTTTGTAGGCATATATGTTCTACCCGTGCGAAGCCGGGGCGGGCTGCTAGTTGTGTATAATCTTCTTGGGACTCTTCTTCTAAAACCAGTACATTCTCCTATGTTTGAGGTATTTATCTCCATATCTCTGGATATACTAATCAGATCTCGATGAAGTAACAATGGGACCACCTCGGAAACGTACCCTACCTATTAAAAAAAGAATCATTTGAATCTGTCTATTTTAATAATCGCGTAACATACACACAAAAAAAAACATACAGACGAATTGAGAACATCCTCCGTTTTTGTGAAGTTGGTTAAAAATAGGCTATATTATTATTTTGCAACATCACAACAACAACCTAAGTTGACAATTAAACGGTTTGGAAAACACGTTTTTACGCGACGCTGATTAAACGGAAATAGATATGAGAAAAATGTCTATAAAATATTTATAGAATTTAATAAGACCTATAAAAAATCCGCAATTGTATATGTCTATCTCTTAAGGTTGACTCAAAGTAATCGTTTTAATCTTTATTTTTAAATAAAAAACATTACATTAAATTATCTAAGTACATTACTTCTAAGGCTAGTTTTTATATTTATTAGTATAGTATTAATTCTTATCCAAATAATTACGTTAATTACCTTGGTCACATATTATGGATTCAAATTGTCTAAAAAACTTTTGAAGATATCACAGATTTAAAATTATTCGTATCGAAAAATAATAAAATATTTGCAGCGAAATCACAGATTAGACAATAGTTACTACGTAAACATTATTAGCTTACCTATTTCTGTAGATCCCAACCGATATAAACAATTTGATGTCAATATAGTTTGATCTATCTTATAAAACTAGCTGAGTCCCGCGGCTTTGCCTGCGTTCAAAAGTATCATATGGTCTTACCCATAACTATGTATTTACTGTCTATCCCTGTACAAAACTTCTGCTAAATCGGTTCAGCCGTTTGACCGTGAAGAAGTCCCAAACAAACAAATATACAAACTGACTTTCGCATTTATCATATTATTATTGGTATTGATAATGATGTGGTCGAGGATGGCGAACACGCTAGGCCTAGAATGGAATGACCCCCGCTAGCGTGCTACTCTCGGCAGTCATTCCATTGTTTCCATTGCATTCTATTCCATTCCATTCATTATGTGCTGCTGAAACACCGTATGGTTATGGCGGCAGATTTTTTATTTGATGGTGGCAAGCTACTTTTTGGAAGCTATTGTGGCAGAACATCGATTTAATGATTTCACTACTTGTGCTCGAACACCCATGATTCATAAATGCACATAGAAACTTGAGAAAATCAATTGGTATATAGGTAGGATTATAACCAGCGGCCATCGGGTTAGAACTCAAGGTACCTATATCCTTTACGCCAACGGGCCGACCAATATTATGTATCAATTTCACCCTTGCGAAGCCGGGACGAGCATTCAATCAGAAATTTATGAATGACTAGAAAGTCATTCATAAATTTGTGATTGAATTGTATGAAATAATTTAAATAGCATTAATTATTATAACTTAGTTATGTATATCACAATAACACAACACTACACGACAAACATGTAAAATAAAAAACACATCTCACCAACTGCATTCGATGCTCATGCTCATCGATTATCAGAACAAAACCCGCTTACAAAATGTCTCAGGTCCATATCGGAGGAAAATAAAACTGGCCAAGTGCGAGTCAGCATCGCACACTTAGAAAGGGTTCCGTACAATATGAAACATAACAGAGTTTCAACCTCATATATTTGATTAATTGATATTACCAAGAATATTTGGTTTGGTCGCGATCTAGAAAGACGGTGCTCGTTTACTAGCGCCATCTATGTCATTTTGCCGAAACTAATTAGATAGATGGCGTTTAAAAACACGTTTTTTTGTATGGGGACCTCCTTTAATTTTTAATTTTATTTTGTTTTCAGTATTTGTTGTTCTAGCGGCAACAGAAATACACCATCTGTGAAAATTTCAACTGTCTAACTATCACGGTTAATGAACTATAGCCTGGTGACAGACGGACAGACAGACAGACAGACAGACAGACATACAGACAGACGGACAGCGGAGTCTTAGTAATAGGGTCCCGTTTTACCCTTTGGGTACGGAACCCTAAAAAGTGGTTTGAAATGGTTGGTGCAATATAACGCACGGCCGGCACACAATATAACGCACGGCTGGCACACAATATATCGCACGGCCGGCACACAATATAACGCACGGCCGGCACACAATATAACGCACGGCCGGCACACAGAACTTGGCGGAAACGTGTCTACATTCGAACATGAGTAAACCTTTCTCATGTGGTACTAATTATAAAGTCACAGAGTAATTAATTATAGTACTAAGTACACCAAGTGTAAAATTGAAATTAATTAAGTTTTATGTGACAAATCCATATCCATACTTATATTATAACTGCTAAGGTAACTTCTGTCTGTCTGTATGTTACTTTTTCACGCTAAAACCGCTAAACCAATTTTGATGAAATTTTTTACATCTGTATGAAGATAGTTTGAGATCCTGGAAAAGACAGAATCGCGCTAGACATTTTCAGAACCTAGGTTGAGGTTTTTATCTCCATATTGTAAATTTAACCACCTTTATGTAGGTAGGGTGGTAACGTAGAAATGGGTTCGTACGTAGGAATCTGTGCGAGCGCCCTCTATTGCACAGTTGTAGAACTACGTCGATATGTAGGGGGTCCTTTGACTATTTGCCCGCAAAGCTAAAACATTCAGCTGACAGTATATTACGAGTTCCGTCAGATGGCGTTAAATTAAAAAGAACGGTATTTGGGTATTTCCGCTTAGAATGATTTATTGTATTAGTACGAATGTATTGTTTATGTTTGAAGAGAGAGAGAAAAAAATAAAAAAATGAAATAAATGGAAAAAAAACGTTACACTACCTCTGGAGACACTGATAGTAAAAATCTGCGAAGTAAAACCCTTCCAAACAAATAAAAAAATTCTTAATTGTTTAGACATCTTTGAGTAATAGGGGTATATATTATACATATAAAATGAAAAGATTCCGATGATTTTAGAACCTCCTCCTTTTTTTGAAGTCAGTCATAAATATAGAATGATTCTGTTCTTTGTTACTATGTCTTGTTTTTAACTGGCTTCAAAAACGGAGGAGTTTCTCAAATATTTTTTTTAAGGTTCCGTACCTCAAAAGGAAAAACAGAATCCTTATACGATCACTTTGTTGTCCGTTTGTCCGCAGCACTTGAATAGGAAAATAATAATTATAAAAATTGTAAATATATAGCCTATTAATAAAAAAAAGGAAATTTTCTATTACAATCTTATTATTTGCGGTTGGTGCATTAACAGTGTCAGTGACAGTGTCTATACATCGGTCTAGGGAGCGAACTGCAAAGTTAATTTTGTCATTAATCCTATAGGGTGGCGCAAAAGTACTGGCACTATAGAAATTCCTTATATTAAATTTTATGAAACATCCTGTCATTCTGATATTGAAAATTTTGTAGTAATCAAATGTAAAATTCACTAAAAATAATCAAGGACCGTTGTACTCCCCAAGAACTTGTAATAATCGCGTCAATGTTTTGTTTTGTTTTTTCCAGGCCGTGTTATCTCTCGTTTTGGCAATTTGCCTTGGCCTGCTAGATTACCCGATCTCACTTGTCCAGACTTCTTTCTTTGGGGTTATTTGAAATCTCTGGTGTATGTGTCCAGACTCTCGCAGCTTTAAAAGAAGAACTAACTAGAACTAACTAAGAACTAAGAAACATATCACAGGAAGTGGAACATGGAACACATGGGAAATATCATAAATAGGGCTCAAACGTGCTTCAACTCTGGAGGTCAACGTTTAATGTACATCATATTTAAATCATAACGCAACTAAATTTCATGGCACAAATATAAATATTTAAAAAAGTAATTCGAGTTTTCTAATTTAGAAAAAAAGTTAAAGCTGAACCAAATAGGCTCATTACTTTTGCGCCACTCTATATATAGTATGACAAGTTTGTACGGAAGCCTGGGTTGTTCTAGTCCATCCCGCACTTGTCCAATTTTATTGTAACCTTATGATATAATCTTGGCCAAACTTTTCCAATTTAGCTGAAATTTTGTACAGAGACATAATATATTTTTGAATCCATTTGCTCGAAAAAAGTATTACAAAAGCCCGTTATCCGAAAAATAAAAATTACGCACTATTCAACGGAGCGTGCAGTAAAATAGTCTTAAGTACCTACTTTACCGCACGCTTCGTTGCATGGCACCGTGCGTATCCTTTACGGTTTCTTTTTTCGCAATACATACACAAGAATTCCACCAAAAACTTTTAAATTGCAAGAATAACTAAGCTGAATGTTAGAACCTCCTTGGAAGCGTTTTTGCTTAATACGTTTGTCACACTTTAATACTAAAGAGTAAATGAGAAGAAGATGTAGTTCAATTTTTTACAACACGTGGCGCCATTTGAAAATTCGGGCTATTTTGATCTCGGAACAATGTGCTAGTCATTGTTCCGAGATTTTGATATTACAAACGTCAAAGATTGTTTTAACTTTCCGACTGATAAAAGTTATTTTTGATTTATTAGCAAATTTACAATTTTCCCCTGCGGGAAAATTGTAAATTTTCCCCCTACCCATCTGCATGGGTAAAAAAAACGTTGTATGACACACGTATGGATATTAGTATTAACAAACTCGTGACCATGGTAATTTTCATTTTTATTTCGTCTACCAGTTTGTAAGAACCATCTTACCGCACTAGTATAATAAATAACTATTGTTTCCATATGTTGAGTCTGGATATCTAGTAATTTTAAATTGATTTTGGACCTGTTCTCAGCCAAGTAGCTAAACTGATATATATGTTATTTTGTCTAAAGATATTCGTTAATGTAACTAAACAGTAAGTCTTAACCATCAACATAATTGGCCTTAACAACAAGTATGAATCAGACGTTGAGGTTATTGATCTTGACCTCAATGGTTGACCTCAATCAGGCCTCCCTCACTCGCCCATAGCTACTGCGATTTATACCTAATCTTTCGTCACCTGCGCCGGTACTATCTGCCAGTCGGTTGTCACTGCTCACGCGCGCGCAACGTATATTATTATTCAAATGACGGGATAACTGCGCATTCCTATTCTATCTTAGGAACGATTTAAGTTTTTCATAGTCATTTTGTGGGTTTGACAAAAAACAAGCACAATATGTTTCATTTTTTATGCTACCGATACTAAAATGAAAAGACGGCGTAAAATTCACTTTTCCGACGTAAAATTCGACTCTTACTTAGGAACTTTGATGTCATTTTGTGAGGTAAATAAAAATAATTCGTAAACTTTTTTTTTAGTTTATTGAGTCAATCCTTTACTGTATCGGGGCGCGTTGGTACATCGCGCACTGAACGAAGTAATAACTACGCTAGGTCGAGCGCCTTAGGCACATTTTTGCTTGTATTGTCTGAAATAAACATTGGTATTGTGTTTTTGTAGGGGAATCTGTGCCTCAATGCTCAATTGTTATAATTACTCAAATAACGCGGGAGAAGCCGCGGGTAACAGCTAGTAAGGTTATAATTAAAAATCAATCGGATTCAACATTAAGTATTTATGTAATCACATTGAAAAACAAATTTTAATTAACTTCTCGTTTAGCGTTTTTTTTATAAAACGCACAAGAATCTCAACGATCCACGTCAGGAGGAAGGTTCTCTTCACAGACTATCCCAAGCTTAAAAATATATAACAAGTAAGTCCTTTAACTTACTATAATATTAGTAATAATATTGGTTGGTTGGTTAATTGTATTATTGGGTGACCTGTGGTAGTTTTTGGCCGAAGTTCAAGCCACCTACCGAACAAAAGAGAGATGGTAATGTAATTGTATAAATAAAGATATACATACATTCGGCGCCAGCCATCACTGCCGTCTTACAGTTCCTGACTACAACGATTTCATCTGAGACTGCATAGTTACTTGACTTCAATAGTAAACCCTTCAGATTCGGACAATTATTATATATTTGGATCTGAACCTCTTGCCGTCCCCGCAATGTTTGAGATGTAGAGAATTAGGCCCAAAAAGCAGACAAGTTTCTTAATTCGGTAATCCTAACTAATATTATAAATGCGAAAGTATCCTAATCCTAACTTAATATTATAAATGCGAAAGTAACTCTGTCTGTCTGTCTGTGTCACTTTCACGCCAAAACCACTGAACCGATTTAAATGAAATTTGGTACACAGATAGTCTAGAGGCTGAGAACGGACATAGGCTACTTTTTAATGCGAAAACCGGGTTGTACGAGGTTGAAAGGGGGGATGAAAAGTTGTATGGAAGTATCGTCATTTTAGGAGCTAGAAACTTGAAACTTATTTTTAATACGCTTTTATTAGCTTCAGACGTATGTATGTTTGTATGTTAGTATGTAACGGAATCTTTGAACATGATTTTAACCCCTCTTCAAAACGTCGGATTAACTCGAAATTTGGCATACTTATTAAGGACCGATGACAATTCAATATTTTAAACATTTTGACCCGTTATCCTTACTAGGATAATCATGATTAGCAATTTTTTGTTTTCCTAAGACCCGGAGATCTGCGTCAAGAGCAATAAAGGAAACTACCAGCCGCGCCGATCACCTATTTCTCGGATAAGTTACCGACTGTGCTTATGATAAAATTTTCGGAGAGGGAACCTGAGAACCGCCTATCTCATCCACGGAAGGCACCAGGCAATCAATTTACCCATTTATCGGACATAAAAAATAATAGTTTAAAAAAACTAAAAAATACGCTTTTAAAAAAATTCGACAAAAACATAAAAAAAATAAATAATAGTTTAAAAAAACTAAAAAAATACGCTTTTATAGAAAATCCAACTAAAAAATAGAAAATAAATTTGAATTAAAAATAGTGTAAGAAAAAATGTTTTTATTGTAAAATAAAGGGTGGGGTGCTTTTCAGGATATTATCAAAATAACCCTTCTAGTCATATCTGTTCATAAAATATTTGGAACTATTGATACCATGCACCCATAGTTTTTTTTAAACTATTATTTATTTAGGCTGTAAATTTGATATAAATAAATATGACATTCAATGTTTGTAAAAATTTTACCCTCAAGGGTGTAAAATAACAATAGGGGATGAAAGTTTGTATGGAAATATGTAAGGTTTATATGTTAATGTTCTACTGAACCGGTTTAAATGGAATTTGGTACACAGATAGTATAGAGCCTGAGTAAGGACATAGGCTTCTTTGATGTTGTGGAAGGGGAAAGGGGAGAGGGATTGGAGGTGAGGGAAAGGGGAGGGGGAGGGGGGGGAGAAAGGGCAGGGGAGAGGGAAGCGAGGGAAGGGAAGTGGGGGGAAGAGAGGGGAGGGGAAGTGGGGGAAGATATAGGGGAGGGGAGGGAAGGGGGAAAGGTGAAAGGGGAGGAGGAGAGGGAAGTGAGGGGAAAAGGGGTGGAGGGAAGAGAAAGGGAGAGGGGAGGGGAGGGGTGAGGGGGAGGGAGAGGGAGGGGGATTTGCACGGCGTGGTACGGTGCGGTGTAGGTGGGATACGCATGTGTCTTATTTGTAAAATAATTATCCTAAATATTTAAAAATGCAACCCAAAGACACTATTCCACGCGGGCGAAGTCGTGGGTACAGCTAGTATTTATAATAAAAACCTGTAAAAGTAGAGTACAAATATCGTCATACATACGTATTTATAATTTTATACTCAGAAAATGTCAAACATATGTAAAACTTGTAACTTATTAATATTCACAAATAATCAAAGCTGATAGCTTTAGCTTTAGTAGTAGGCGAACATACAAAAAATGCCAAGTGCGAGTAAGACTCGCACACCGAGAGTTCCATACATTCTTCTAAACATTATTGCTATAGCTAAAACACAAACTTAACTATGCCATTTCATACCTTGACACAGTTATTGCACCAACCCCAAATAAAAAGTTAAAATAATCTTGACGGTTGGCAACGCTTGAGTCACAATCTTTAGTGCTCAGACTATCATAAATAAACTGGCCAAGTGCAAGTCGGACTCGCACTCGTAGGGTTCTGTAACACAGTTAAGTATTCCATAACTATTATTATTAGAACATTATGGGAAACCTTTGGGTAACCCATGGACACCTCCAAAGATGGTTTTCATATCAATCATATAAAACCTTACACCTTACATTATAACGCTTCAACCGTGGCTCGGACCACCCGCCGGACAAATACATTTCATCGTCCATTAAATTGTATGTATCCATTTAATTGTAAATGTATTGTAATTTTATTTTTATTTTTGCAGTTTTCTTTGTATTTGACAAATTGTTCCTGCGACATCACGATGTTCATAAGTAAGTAATAACCAACCTAATATGTTGTACTAGTCAAAAGAAATTAAATGAGCCCAAAACTAACAAAACTAATCATATGTGTCCAAACCTAACAAACTAATTATATGAGTCCAAACTTAACGAACCTAATCACATGAGCCCATACCTAACAAAACAACAGACATAACCGAACTATAGAACAATCTATAGAACACACAAACGTTAGGGTTTGCATGCACATTGTAAACTTTAAACTTATTTATAACTATTTGCATGCACAGTTTACACATAACCTCTCAGAGACAGTTGGAGCCATGTGATGGATCTCCGTAGTACGTACAAGTAAATTCTAATGTGCACCGACGGTGAACGACGATATGAAAGTTTTCGAACAGGGAAATACCCTTTTTGAGGTATATATCTCGTACTGATTTATTTACAACAATTATTTTTTTACAGTTTATTTATTTCTGTTTGCGGCTGCATTTGAATGTTCACTGGGATCTCCTAATGTCGAAAATGATCCTCAATCGACAAAAATTAAATTTCGAATTCCTATGAATACTTTGAATAACGAACATGATACGCTCAGCGACGTCCCATTACAACTAACACGATGCTGCAATGAGAAAGGGCAGAAAAGCGGTACTGTGAGTATTCAACAAAAGGATCGTGAGCAGCTGGTGTTGTGTCTATTTCTTGGTAATGGTTGTGCTACTACTACTACTAAGAATCATAATGTAAACATCAATACAAATATTAACAATAATTATCATAATATTCCCTCTCGCCCTCGCCCGCTACCGGTGTGTGTTGCGCTGCCGTGTTACTGAAAAAGGGCACAACTAACATTTTTTGTGAAATTGAGTTATATATATATACAGAATCAGGAAAAAAAGGCCTAACTGCCTGATATTTTGTGGATTTATAGCTACAAAATTAACAGAGATAGTATAAGCTTAAAGGGCACAACTGCACCATTTTTTGAGTTTTATTACAAGAAAAGGGCATATTGTGAGATATGACTTTTAGTTTTACCTTTTTACTTTTATATATTTAATTGAATGGGCATAACTGACGTTCATCAAATATAAAAGGCTCATGTGGCAATTGTGCTTATTTTTTATACCGATACTTAAGCAATTAACGTAGAAAGAAAGGTCACAACTGTTAGTTATACCTTTTCTTTTTAACCCTTACACCTTAAAATGTTAAATAAAAAGGCACATTGACGTTTGTGCCTTTACCACTTAACATTTCTGAACGGAGATGAAGTGAGCGGGGCGAGGTGAGCAGGGAATGCCGTCAGTTGTGCCTGACTTATTTTTTTTCTCAAAATTTTACATTGATAAGGCATATTTGGTTATATGTGCCTTTTAAACGTAATATTGCTCTAGTAATGTAATTTTTTATGTTAAGTTAAAAATTAATAAGGTAATTATTAATTATATACATTAAAATAAATATATAGTAATTTCTGTCGTTATATACATACTAATCATAGTCAACTTTTAACATTCACACAAGTTTGAAAATCACACTACAAAGGTATTTTTTTTAAGAAAATTCCCAAAATATTTTAATCTCGATTTTCTCAACATTTGCAAAATGTTAATTGTGCCTTTTTAAATTGTGACGGCAGTGCGGTATAGTGAGACCATAAATGAGACCTACCGCACCTTTGAAATAAAATATATCTTTATTGCAAGAATGTAATACAATTCGTTGTTACGGAATCAACATTCAATCACAACAGTGATGAGCAGTAATCAACAGAATTGAAAAAATATTATTTACGGTACATACAATTACAGAGCCATAGAGGGAGATACATAATATCAATACCAGTCAACATCACCATCCCACATGACGAGAACGTCTTCAAGGCCGAGAAAGACAAGCTCAGCAAGCCCACGAGGTCACCGTCATGTGAGATGTTGACTCGACTAGCATTTTCCCAATTATCACAAGACATCATCAAGACGTTTTTCACATGTGCTTTTAGAAGCTGCAATTTAGTATTGTAAGGTCTAACAATATTAAATTGCATAAAATAATAATCGCTTATATACAGCATAAGTATACTGTATGTACGGTGTGTTTATGTAATGCAAAATAGATTTAGCTCAAAATAGCTCTCCGCCATGACGTATGCATTTATCCAGTCTTTGTCTGGAAGAGATTGCTTGATGCGATAAGACCGCTGATTGATTTACCATGTATTTACATATAAATGAAGCTATTGTACATTATTATTTTGTTTTGGTAATCAATAAAGAGTTTTATATTGTATTGAATCGTACTTTTATTTTTTATCGATATTTTTTCTTTGAAACAGTAAGGAGGTGAGTAACGAGAGATTATCGTTTTGCTGTAATAAAACCTGCATGGTGCGTCTAACCGAGGTGGCGCCTCTAGCGGTGAAAATTAAAAGATACAGTTACGAACTCTGTGGTTACAGAGAAAACGAGCGGCAGATTATTGTTGTACTAAGAGCAAAGAATAAATGGTTTTTCAGTATCTGTAACAAGGACATTTTATTATTTACAGGTTATATAAATAAAGTAATACAGTCAATATAAAATAAAAACTGCTTGGACGTTTTAGCGTATGGGATAAAAGACAAAATGTTATTGCTAAACAGGCGTACTGAGGCATTATGCACAAAATTAAAACCCTATTAAACCATTAAAAGGTTAGAGTTCCGTAGCCGAATGGCAAAAAACGGAACCTTTATAGATTCGTCATGTCTGTCTGCCTGTCTGTCTGTCTGTCCATCCGTGTGTCACAGCCACTTTATTCCGAAACCATTAAGACTACACAGTTGCAACTTGGTAGATAGGTGTATACTGTGAACCGCTTTACGATTTTTATACAAAAATAAAATATTTTAATATGGGCTCCCCCTAATATACTCGTACATGTAACTGAAACAAAAAAAAAAACATCAAATCTATACGTGCGGTGCGAGTGTCTATAGATAGGTCTGTAAAAATGACATTGAGGTTTCTAAAACAATTTTCTCATTGTCGATTATTTGAAAGATCATCATCATCATAATCAGCCAGTGTCACTGCTGATCATAGACCTGGAGGGATATGCCGTAATCGCCACGCTAGGCAGGCGGGTTGGCAGGTAGCTTCTCGTACCTTAAAAAAGTGACATTGAGGTTTCTAAAACCATTTTTTCTTACAATCAATTATTTGAAAGATAGACACTTCTAAAGTTGTAAAATGTGTGTCCCCCCCTCTAAATTTTAAAGGGAGTGATTAATCTAAAAAGAAATATGCTGTAGCTTACAATAAACACTTTCAAAGGAAACAACGTGCTCGTTGTACATGACCTTGGTCTTATCCAAATTCATCCGGAGACCGATGCGACGAGAGAAATGAGCTAGGCCATTCAGCATTTTTCGTAGGTCGTGGAGCGTCTCTGCCATAATGACGATATCATCTGCGAATCCTAAGTGAGAGATGTACTTGCCGTTAATGTTGATGCCGCAATCCTTTCAGTGCATCATCTTACACATATCCTCTAAGACGTTAGTGAAAAGTTTCGGGGATATGACGTCCCCCTGTTTCACTCCTCGACGCAGGTGGATATGCTTAGTCTACTGGTTCTGTACTTGTACGGTCATAGTTGCGGCATTATACAGAAACTTCATCACTTCGATATATTGCCAGTCGACTTGGCAACGCTGCAGGGACTCCAGAACGAACCAGGTTTCGGTTGAGTCGAAGGCCTTCTCATAGTCCACGATCGCTAAGCACAAGAGCCGATTGTACTCTACGGTCTTCTGTACAATTTTATTTGCCGCAGCGTGTAGATGTGGTCTATGGTGCCGTAACCGCTTTGAAACCTGGCCTGTTCTGGAGGTTGAAACTCGTCGAACTCGTCTTGCGCGAAGACTCGCAAGACGGCTCGTGATGACCCTTGAAAACAGCTTGTAGACATGTCTCAGAAACGAAATCAGGAGTTTTTTTTCAAGAGGGATTTGTCTCCTTATTGAAAAACAGAACCGCCATGCTTATTTTCCATGCCTGTTGAGTTCTCCCAGTGAAACGAACGGAATTAAAGAGCTGTTGAAGCTGTTTAGCTGCTGTTTTATTTGCTCCCCCGGCTTTTTAAAAGCTCGGTTGTAATTCCGTATTCTCCTCAGGCTTTTCAATTTTTGAGCTGTTTAAGGGCCATCACGATCTTATCTTGAATGACTTTGGGTAGGTCTTCTGTGAAGTGGCGAGTTAAGGTGGCTCTACAATCCTCAGTATCGAGTACGCACCTTTAAGCATGCGATGCGTAGAGCTTGCCGACAATGGGTATGTTCGTCTCTCTTCCATTAATCAAAGTGTTTCTGCCGAAAGCTTAGACTTTTTGACTGTACGCTTGCTCTCGCAAAACTTCGTCCCTTCTTCCCTGGGGATTTCCACCAAATCTTCGAGTTTCTGGTATACGTCGTCTGTGGTTTCCAAGGCATTGACCCAAAAATGGGTTGGAGTAGGTTCGGTCGGAGCGTGGACTTCATCAATCGGACTCTCTCGGTTTTAAAGTCGATATCCAGTGAGCTTCGTAGAAGTCGGTGATCACTTCCAGTATTGAACCTAGTGATCACTGAGACGTCTCTGAATATGCGCCGTTTGTCCGTTATGATGAAGTCAATCTCGTTTTTCAATCAAATCTTTGTTTTTTTTTGTAAATACAAAGCAATAAGTTTTGTAAATTTATTAATTAATTAAATTGACAAGCATTTATCCCCTGTGATTTCTGCTGCCAAATCCGTGTTATCCTCATAGTCGATTCACTGCAGGTTTGTAATCCCATTTTGACGTTAAAGTCTCCCATGACAACGTTCTAGTGTGCCTTAGAGGTGGTATGTTTTTTTTATGTTGTGGTTGGCAAACAAGCAGACAGCCCGGTCGTAAGCGGTTACCGTCGCCTATGAACAACTGCAACACTAATGTTGATGCGTTGCCGACCTTTGAGATGTTTGTGGATACCCTTTTAAAAAGATTCCATCCTATAGCTAGATGGAAAGATCGCGGCGTGCAGATCATTCCACATCTAACAGGTACGTGGTAAAAATCCTCGGTTAAAACGGGTAGTGCGAGACGTCCAGGTCTGTAAGATGTGAGGGTGAGCTTTTTGACGGTGCTGAGCAGTACGATAAAAGAATGGCGATGGTGGAATAAGGTCAAAAAGCTCTTCAGAGCATTCCCCATTATAGACACGGTAAAAGATGGATAGCGACTCCGACGTCTCTACGGAGGCTGAGTGGCTCCAATTTTTTACAGAGCTCGGGATCGTCGACAATACTGGTGGCTCTTTGCTGTAAGGAGTCAAGAGGCTGAAGCTGGTAGCTCTCCACCTCGTCTTCCAAAAAAGTGAGCCGAGGTCGGTACGTAAACCTAGATAACCTTAAGGCTGTACCTCTCAGTTAACTTGATTATGAGGAACGCAACCCTGGTCGACATACTTGAGATTTCTATAAAATTGTCGCTTGACCCTTGACCTTTGTTCCCCGAACCCCGACGCCGCCTTGGGATGGCTGGTTTCCTTCTTTGTTATACATAAGATGGCCCGATTTGAGAGCTATGGTGTCCTCCCCCTGTCTTCGGACTTCACATAGCCCCAAAATGTGCCATCTGTCCCAGCTCCTCCTCCAGCTGCACCAGATGATCACTAAGCCGAATCGTGCCGAATACGTAGCGAGGGTCAGTCTGTTTTGGCGGCCTACCGTAGCCTGAGAATTCTTAGCAACCCCTGCCCTGCCGTCACTTTTTTTTACAATTCATACTACACGTGGCGCTATTTCCAAAATCGTGCCATTTTCATATTAGAAACGTCAAAGATTGTTTTTACTTTCCGACATATATAATAATTTATGTTTGTTTTATTACCAATATTACTATTGTCTCGCAAATGTGTTAAAAACGTTGTAACGCGCGGTTATTTGTATTAACATACTCGTGACTATGGTATTTACACCTACTTACATTCGTCAACCAGTTTGTAAAAAGTAACTTACCGCACTTGTATAAGAAATAACGATTGTTTCCATATGTTGAGTCTGAATATATACTAATTTTAAATTGATTTCTGACCTGTTTTCAGCCATGTTGCTAAACTGACAAAACTGACTATTTTGTCTTAAGATAGTCGTTAAAGTTACTAAGCAGTTAGTCTCAACCATCAACATCATTGGCTATAACAACAAGGATGTAACACACGTTGACCTAAGGGGTCATCGATCTTGAGCCCAATTGTTGACCTCAATGCTCAATTGTTATAATAACTCAAATAACGCGGGCGAAGCCGCGGGTAACAGCTAGTAAGATAATAATTAAAAATCAATCGAATACAACACTAAGTATCAATGTAATGAAATTGAGCGGCAAATTTTAATTAACTTATCGTTTAGCGTTTTTTTATAAAACGCATGAGAAATTCAACGATCCACATAAGAAGGAAGGTTCTCTTCACAGACTATTCCAGGCTTGAAATAAACAACATGTAAGTCCTTTTACTTACTACAATATTATTAATAATATTAGGTGATTGGTTAATTGTAATATTGGGTGATCCCTGGTTGTTTTTGGCCGTAGTTAAGCCACCTACTGTACAAAATAGTGACGGTAATGAAATTATATAAATAAATACGAGTATATACATTGAGAGCTGCCATCTTACAGTTTCCGACAATTACCATTTCATCGATTGGGGCGGTTTTTATAATTATTCTTTTATATTCTTGTATTACTTGTATATAATATTAAAAATGACCTTCTTGCCGTCCCCGCAATAGAATTTAAGATGCAGAGAATTAGGTCCATAAAGCAGACAAGCCGAGTGGTGAGGCCGGCGACGGTGGAAGAGTGGGGTCTCGCATGCCACTGGCACTGGCATGCGAGTCGAACAGCGGACGGTGTGCGAGTAGGGGTATTTGCTCTCCGCACACCTGTCATCAGAGAGACGGAGGATGTGAGGCCAGGTGCCATACTCCTCTGTCATTGTAGAGTAACTGTTGGAGGGTCGGGGGACTCTCCAACGGCTTGCACTCCCCACATGACGGTTGAGGGTACGAAGTTGGTACCAGAACTACTTAAAGACGAACGAAAGTTTTTTTAATTACTTCCTTATGTCCAAAACTACTTTGACAAACTGATAGCTGCTTCTTCTGTCTCATTAGACATAATACACAAGAAAATATATTATAATGTGCAAAAGGCCTAAAAAAACAACCAAACTTTGCCGTTCGATACCTAGACACAGTTACTGCACCAACCGCAATTGACAGTTCGGCATCGCATGAGTCCCAACCTACAGTGTTGCAAGTGTTCATAGATGGCGGTGACTGCTTACCACCAGATGAGCCGGGTGCTTGTTTGCTACCCTTAACATATCATATTTTTTATATTTGATGTAAGGTAACAGGACAAGCTCGATGCTCGCCGGATGGTAAGCGATGACGTCTACCTATTACAAATACAGCGGCATGTAAAATTCTGATCAGCCAGAATTTTGTATGTCTCTGCACTGCACCTGTTTCCTTGAGACACAAAGATGTTGAGTTTCACATGCCCTGTAATTTCACTGGACACCTTGCCATTTCAACTGAAAAACTTTCCTATTTCTCGTCTGAAAATCGTACGCCCGAATATTATAAATTCAACTTGATAGTTCTACGCGTTTCTGCGAAAAGGGGTCGTGACGAACGGATTAAAATTATTGAAGTTTTGAGGTAACAAAGTTAAAAAGTAATAACCATAAAAATTATATTTGGGGTACCAACAAAAAACAAGAAAAATGATTTTGTTTTTTAACTATAAACTCTCGTAGAACATCATGGGTAACGTTTGGGTATCTCATGGACATCACCAACGATGGTTTTGACTGACCCCTGGTATTATATATGGTAGGCTTCAACCGCGGCTCGGACCATTCGCGGGAAAAATACATTTCACCATCCATTAAATTGTATCTATCCATTGTATTGTAATGTTATTTTTATCTTTGCAGTTTCCTCTGTATTTGTCAAATTGTTCCTGCGACACTGTGATGTTCATAAGTAAGTAATAACCAACCTAACCTTCTGTACTAATCATAAGATCATTCAAAAAACTAAAAGAACCGACTTTAAATGCCGCGTTATTAATTTTTAGTACCAAGTTTGAGGTGTTCATCTCCATATCTCTGGAGATATTCATTACACCTCAATGAAGTTACCAATGTACTTCAATGATGATATCTCCTCTCTAAACAATGAAAAATAATCAATATCCGTTCATACATGACGAAGTTATCCGCGAACAAACAAATACATATCTATATCTAACTAATATTATAAAGAGCGAACATTTGTATTTTTGTATTTTTGTATGTTTGTAATAAGTAAGCTCAAAAACGACTGAACCTGAATATATATATATACAGGGTGTCGGGTTTCATATGGTCCAAACAAAAACCATCGATGAAGGACTCCAAGGGCTACCCTGAAAATGTTCCGCGAAAGTTTATAGTTTTCGAGAAAATTGCGTTTTACTTGTTTTCGAGTTAGTCCCCGAAATGTTGCAAATTATTTAAATTTTCACCCAAACTATAAAGGCCAAAGCCCTAGGTTTTTGTGGGATTATGAAAAATAAAAAGGTCTTTCAGGGAAAACTATTTTTTTTAAATTTCGGTTTATTATTTTCTGAAAAAAAAAAGACCTTGAAAAAATCACCTTTTGTTATTTAGACGATATTTAAACTTATACTTTGGGCAGGCTTTTCTCCAAATAACACATAATAAAAAAAGTTACAACCGATTTTAAAAACTCTTCTGTTTTACGGACCTACTGCTTGCCAAATTTTATACGGCTACGACAAGAGGTTCAGGTCTAAAAACATAATTAACGAAATAGAAAGGATTTCAATATTCAAATTATTTCTTCTAAAATACACTCTGGTAATCTGTTTATTTCATAATCAACTCATATGAAGGAAATAAGTTGTAATTAAAGCCCAGAATATTTGAATTAAGGAACTACATGGGGGTTTTCTGGGTAGCCCTTGGAGTCTTCCATCGATGGTTTTCGTTTGGACCCTATGAAACCCGACACCCTGTATATACGGTCGAATTGAGAAACCTCCTCCTTTTTTTGAAGATGGTTAAAAAAGGATCAAATGAGCCCAAACCCATCAAAGTTTATCATATGAGTCCAAACCTAACATAACAACAGATATAACCGAGTTCCATAGAACACACACGCTAGGGTTTACATGCACAGTTTACGTCATAACCTCTCAGAGGCAGTTGAAGCCACGTGATTGCTCTCCGTAGAACTAACGAGTACATAATCTGCAGTGCAGTGCCCAGGATACTGAACAATGACGTGAAAGCTTTCTGTCTTACGCTCCGTATATAACTTATTGTAACTTAGTTACTAAATAGTTAGCGTCTTGGCAGGTCTATGCACCTACCTAGACACACTTAGATGATGAGGTGGAGAGCATGTATGAAGATATCTCCAGAGCTTTACATACCACCTGTAAGGCTCACTATAACGTTGTCATGGGAGACTTTAACCCCAAAGTGGGAGTACATACTTGCGCTGAATCGTCTATAGGACCACACGGATTTGAGAGTAGGAATCATAGGGGGCAAATGCTAGTCGAAAAAGAGGGGCTTATCTTGATGAACTCTTTCTTCAAGAAACAGCCCCAAAGGAATAAGACGTAGCAAAGCCCCGACACTGTGACTAAAAACGAAATTAACCTCATCATTTTGGACAAACGGCGCATATTCAGAGACGTCTCAGTGATCACTATGTTTAATACCGGACGTGACCACCGACTTGTACGAAGCTCTCTGGATATCGACTTTGAAGCCGAGAGATTCCGAATGATGAAGTCTACGCTCCGTCCAAACCTACTCTAAACCGTTGTTAGGTCCGAAATATTCCAATCAATATTCGAAAATCGATTCGCTGCCTTGGAAACCACAGATGACGTAGACCAGAAACTCGAAGAAGTGGTGGAAATTCTTAGGGATGAAGGAACGAAGTTTTGCGAGTGCAAGCGTACGGGCAAAAAGTCCAAACTTTCGGCAGAAACACTTCGGCTAATGGAAGAGACACGAACACACCCTTTGTCAGCTTTGTCAACTAACCTAGTGCGCAACAAATCCATTAAGAAGCTGGTACGACGCAACTTCCGATCTTCTACCACGCTCTTGATTAAAGAATCAATTGAGCAGAATCGGGGGTCGAAAATGTTCGTCCAGCCTCTGGGTAGAAGCCACCTAACAAAGCTGATAACGTCAACGGGGAACGTCGTCGCATCCAAGCCGGAGATTCTGTTGGAAGTTGAAGACTTCTAAGGCAAGCTCTACGCATCGCATGCTTCAAGGCCCGAACCCGATACTGAGGATTCTAGAGCCACCTTAACCCACCACTTCACAGAAGATCTGCCCGAAATTAGCCGAGACGAAATCTTAAACAAATCAAAAAGGGAAAAGCCCCAGGAGAAGACGGAATCACAACAGAGCTTTTTAAAGCCAGAGGAGCTCTTTCAGTTCAACAGCTCCAACAGCTCTTTAATTCCGTTCTTTTCACTGGGAGAACTCCACAGGCATGGAATAGAAGCATGGTTGTTCTGTTTTTCAAAGAAGGAGACAAAACCCTATTGAACAACTACCGCCCGATTTCGCTTCTGAGCCACATGGCTGTGATGACCCTTGAAAACAGCTTGTAGACATCACGAACCGTCTTGCGCGAAGACTCGACGAGTTTCAACCTCCGGCATAGGCCGGGTTTCGAAGCGGTTACGGCACCATAGACCACATCCACACTGTGCGGCAGATTGTAAAGAAGACCGAAGAGTACAATCGGCACCTGTGCTTAGTATTTGTGGACTATGAGAAGGCCTTTGACTCAATCGAAACCTGGTCTGTTCTCGAATCATTGCAGCGTTGCCAAGTCGACTGGCGATATATCCAAGTGATGAGATGTCTATATAATGCCGCAACGATGACCGTACAAGCACATAACCAGCGAACTGAACATGTCCACCTGCGTCGAGGAGTGAGACAGGGGGACGTCATTTCTCCGAAACTATTCACTAACGCCTTGAAGGATATGTTTATAACGCTGGACTGGAAAGATTGTGGCATTAACATCGACGGCAAGTACATCTGTCACTTACTATTCGCAGATGACATCCTCAATATGGCAGAGACGCTGCAGTACCTACAAAGGATGTTGAATGGCCTAGCTGATTCTTCTCGTCGCATCGGTCTCCGGATGAATTTGGATAAAACCAAAGTCATGTACATCGAACACGTTGTTCCGGAACCGATTGCCGTAGATGGAAACGAAGTTGTCACTAAGTATGTTTACCTACGACGTGGACACTCACAGTTCGACGGGTCCACCAGTATAAAGTTGCTCAGCGAGCTATGGAGAGAGGTATGCTCGGTATTTCTCTGCGGGATAAAATCCGGAACGAAGTAATTCGCCAGAGAACTAAAGTTATCAACATAGCTCATCGGATTACCAAGCTGAAATGGCAGTGAGCTGGTCATATCTGCCACAGGACTGATAACCGTTATCACGTACAGCGCCATTCTCTGAGCTGGGGATCGACCGACTCTGCTTCCGCCAGACGGCCACGGGAGCTAGGATACTGGAGATTCCTGGCTCCCAAAACAGTGAAGAGGCGAAAAGGCTCGCGGAGAAGCTTCACGGGGTCCTGTCCAAGGTGGTTAGTGTCGCCAGGCCCGTGCCGACACGGCCACAAGGATAAGGTGGCTGCAGCGGTAGCCAATGCGGCCGGATGTGACCTTGGTCTGGTCAAGGCTGGGGAAATTCGTCCCGGCTTTGGCGGCACCGGCTCCACCGTCGTCTCTTGCCCTATTGCGACAGTCAAAGTGCTGTCGCAAAAGGGTAGGCTTACTGATTGGGTGGAGCTCAGTGCGAGTGGTGGCTTTGGAGTCACGGCCCATGTGCTGCTTAAGATGCATGGCGCTGGGCTATACGCGCCCTCAGTGCCCTAACTATGTATTACCTTGCAATGAAAGTGGTGGGAAAGGGAAGTGGTGACCCTTCCTTCCCCCCTCACCTCTCTACCCTCCCTTTTTCGTGCCAAACAATTTTTAAATGTTTATACCAAATAAGGTTATGATTATAGAAAAAAAAGCATAACTCAAAAACTATGCATTACTTTGTACTGAGACTGTACAAACAGTGGAAAAGGGAAGGGGGGACCTTTTCCTACCCCTTAAATCCCTCCACTTTCCCTTTTTCGTGCCAAACGATTTTAAATCCAACCCGAATAAAGAAAGTTTGAAGACGCTCAAGCTTATTTAACTGATCCTTCCGAAGATTCAGATAACAAACATCAACATTATCAAGAATAAAAAATAGAAGGGGTTGAACAAGGTCAATTTTAGTTGTTATGGTAGAAAATTACGTAACCTTTTAGGTTAACCACCTGCCGCCGCATACAGCATGCGACTAGTATTTTGTATATACAGATCCCGAGACTAATATTGAGCAATCACGAATCTAGAGTGTTTGTGCTAGCCCAACTACTTTTATTGTTAGTTTAGAGCTGTCGACTATCAATAAACTGAGTTTTTGTGGGGTTCACTTCGAGTCCGAAAGATTTGCTCCAGACCAATATCTGTTGTCAGATAGGTAGCTATAAGACACCATAATATTATCAACGTTGTCAAATATCTGCCAGATGAGTTCATAATAGGGCTCTGCAGGAACCTTGTAACTGGCTTAGTCAACCAAATCACCGCCCATGGGTAAAGCAGATAATACAAGCACTGAACTGGGAAATAAATACCCTTGTTGAGGTATTTATCTGTTTTGTGATTTTTATAGTACTGAGTTATTAACATAACTAATTATTATCTTTATAGTTTATCTATTTCTGTTGGCGGCTGCATTTGAAGGTTTACAAGCATCTCCTAATGACGACAAAGATCCACAATCGACAAAAATGAAATTTCGAATTCCTATGGATACTTTGAATAATGGAAAGAATACGCTCAGCGACGTCCCAATACAACTAACACGATGCTGCAATGGGAAAAGGCAGAAAAGCGGTACTGTGACTATTCAACAAAAGGATCGTGAAAAGTTGATGTTGTGTCTACTTACTAACAATGATTGTAGTACTTCTACTATTAATAATTATAATTATAATGCTAACAACCAATGATAATATTAATAAAAGTTTACTATAGTTTTCTCGGTCAGACCCCGCTACGGGTGTGTGGTGCGTTATTGAGGCCATAAATGAGAACCGCTAGCGCACCTATTACAGAGCTACAGAGGGAGGAACATGTTATAAATACTAGTCGACATCACCATCCCACGTGATGAGAACTTCTTGAAGGCCAAGAAAGACAAGCTCAACAAGTACCTTGACTTGGCCCACAAGGTTACTACCATGTGGGATGTTGACTCGACTAGCATTGTCCCGATCATAGACCTCGCATTTGGAGACCGACTAAGCCAGATTAAAAATGTCATACAAAACACGTTTTGCACAATGTGCGTTTAGCAGCTGCCATTTAGTGTTGTAATGTCATACTTATACTTTATGTACTGTATGTCTATGCCATGCAAAATAGATATAGCTGACTAGCCGTCATAACGTATGTATTTATATCTTACGTATGTTTTTTTACTATCCAGTCCATACAAAGGTTGTCTGGAGGAAATTGCTTGATACGATAAAACCGCCGATTGATTTACCATGTGTTCTACATACTGTACATTATTATTTTGTTTTAGTTATTAATAAAATGTCTTGTATGGTATTGTATTGTGTATTTTTATTTTTTATTGATATTTTTTCTTCGAAACAGTAAGGTAAGAAATCAACAGGCAATAAAATAAATTAACGGTCCAGTGCCTCGTCCCACTATCGTCAAAGAACAAATAATAATACTTTATTATATTCTTTTACTTCCATAGAAGCTCTATGCCATGCTATATATTGCAACAGGTTATAAAAATAAATCCTCCTATATAAGACGTCGAACGCGCGGCATTGAGTCAGTCATTCTGAGGAAGCGACAGTGTAATCATCTAAGCGCGGATAGCAACCAAGTAATTGTAAAGTGTTATCAGTGTTTGTGAAGTGAAATAGTGTTTGTGAATTACCGACGACCTCAGTGTGTGTTAACGGACTTTTGATCATTGTACAAGACGATTTGGACAACTACTGTGGAACATAGTGCTCACCTAGTGTTCAGTGGAAATAAACGTTCATCTCATCGGATTGGCATTTTTATACCACTCCGCACGTAACAATACTATGTATGTAGTAGTAGTAAGTAGGTAGATACATGTAGGTAGTATCTATCTATTACCTCTTAGACTTGACTGGCACCGCCTTCAAATAAATAAGTGGGTAGCGCTTATAATAATTATATCTTCGAGCATTTACCATTGGAGATGTTAACGTTGTAATCCGCAAACATTTTTTTCTGCCGATACTTACGGGGTCGAGGTAAACACGCATTGCACACACACAAATCACTCACTTTAACGATCCCGCAGACTAGCTTGAAACACGCACACATTATTAAAAATACAGCGTAGTTACGCACGCTCGTATGGCCAAAAATGGCTATATGGCCAGCAGAAGGGTACGCCTTGCGTTAACATCTCCATTGGTAAATGCTCGAATAATATTAAGTTTTTTATTTTTCGATTTTGAGTGCCAGTTTGTGGTTATGAAGTCGGTTATATTTTTTTGAAAATAATTTATTTTACCCTTTTTAGTGCAAAACAAGTTTTAATTAAATTACATGCAACTAAAAAATTTCGTGTCTGGGCCGTTATACACAGACGGATATATACTTTGTGAAAATTTCAAGTGTGTACCAGGCGAAACGTCTGGGGTAACTAGCCAAGTCAGTGCTAACAGATGGCGCTGCTTTCAAAAAGTTACATTTTTAATATTTTTATTATAATAAGACTGCAATAATCCAATTTCATTACATTTCGCGAACTTTTGAACGTGCGTATAACATGGATTAATAATAATTGAAGCAATTAATAAGCATTATCTGTGAATTTATTTCAATCGAAAGTTCAAAGCTTATACGTGAACAAATATTACACACACATATGACAGCTAAAAACGATAGCATCTAATCAATAAATTTGAGCACAAAGCATAGCGTCGTCATAACCCGGTGGTTATAGTGATGGCATTGCGGTCCATAGATAGTTCGATAGTAGACGAGTTCAAATCTATAATCATGAAATAAGTTTTTGTTATTTTTTAAATTCAGTATATCTAAATTGAAAGTGACAATGCAGTCAAAGATAAAATAGATGATTTGATTAAAATATACTGATTGTAATAAATAATGCTACAAATATATTTTTATTAAATAACGAATACCTTGTAAATAAGTTATTTTTGGTAAGTATCATCTATGGCACAGTTATTCAGTTACTTGAGTTATTTACGTCTACTACGTCTACGGTTTGGCGAAATACTTTTTGGCATACATATAAAAAAACAGGATTTTCTATCTGGTACCTACGTATGGCAAAAAAATAAAAGTCGTAAATAAAGTTTAAAAGTGTTATTGTATAAAAAAATATGTGTGGGTGATATATAAACATACAATACACTATATAGTGTCATCCTGGCCAGCTACCACCCTCAAGTTAGAAAATCTGTCGCCAAACATCTATTGTGTTCCGGCAGCTATCCTTGAGAGCCAGTCCCATTCTAGGCCTAGCGTGCTGCCATCCTCGACCGCATCATCACTTACCAACAAGTGAGATAGTGGTCAAACGCTAGCCTATATGATATAAAAAAATACAAGCTTGTTTATGAATCCAAACATTTGGTTTTATTTTTACAAGCTTTTATTTAAATGTATGTATGTATGTCTGTATGTTCAGGTGGAATCTTGGAAGCTAAATTAGACCCACTTCTCGATATCCGATAGGACTCAAATTTTGTGAACTTATGTATCTTTGGAGACAATACAATAATATGGTACCATTATCTTAAACCATAAAAAATGGAGCTGGTCTGATGATGGAGACGGAAGGTGGCCACGGCATCTCTGTGATAAAATAACATAACACCACGGAGTTTGGGCTTGATTGATTCGTCTTGCGGAGGATTTTACACCTAGATGATATCCAGGGTCTGACGATAAAGCTGGATGGTAGTCACGGCATCTCTATGATAAAACAACATAACCCCACAGAGTTTGGGCACGATTGATTTGTCTTGAGGATAACTTTACACCTACATGATATTCATGGTCTGATGATGGAGCTGGATGGTGGCCACGGCATCTCTGTGATAAATTAACGTAACTCCACCGAATTTAGGCTCAATAAGCTAGTTTACTGAAAAAATCTTTTAGTCCGTCATTTACATTATCAAAAATATTGGATACGTATATTATGTTTCTTTGAAGTGTCACACACTTTATATTTTTGTAAATTGTTAAACACAATCCAAAATTTCGTCGTACCGACGGGACTCGAACCCACACCCTCCGGATTACACGTCCAGGTGCTCTGCCAATTAAACCACGGTTCGATCTATCGATACGACGAAATTAGTGGATTGCATTTGTTAACCCAATTATGCATTGGTGGCGCCATCTATGACTACTTATCACGTAAGTTAAGCATTCGGAAGAAATCATTATAGGTTTTAAATCCGACGAGAGATGTTGCACTGCGTAAATCAAATAATATGTTTCTTTGAAGTGTCACACACTTAATATTTTTGTAAATTGTTAAACACAATCCAAAATGTCATCGTACCGACGGGACTCGAACCCGCATCCCCCGGATTACACGTCCAGGTGCTCTGCCAATTAAGCCACGGTTCGATCTATCGATACGACGAATACGTATTTTTTGATTGGATACGTTATATTTTTTATTTTTTCAATTAAACAAAAAATGACGAAGAGCCGTTGAAATTCCACGTGACGTCACAAACCGCTAAAAAGTGTACTAATTTCTAGCGGTTAGTGACGTTACGAGCTCCCACTCCCAAAATTTGACGCTCTTTATCTTTGTCAATTTCAATTGATTAGTATAATAAAAATATATAAAAAAAAAATACGTGTCCAATACTTTATGATAATCTACCTGACGGACTTATTGGAATTTCTATTTTTTAACCAAAGCAAACTACCTATTGATTCGTCTTGAGGAGCATTTTACACTTAAATAATATCCAGGATCTGATGATGAAGCTGGAAGGTGGCCATGGCATTTCTGTGATAAAACAATACAACCCCACCGAGTTTGGGCTCGATTGATTTGCCTTGAAGAGCACTTTACCCATAATCACATCATAATATCCGTAGAATATTTTAAAACATCACGCCTACTCTAAAATACTCAGGTAGTATGTTAAAAATAAATTCTAGTAAGTTTTTTGCGGGTACTTACCTATATTCATAAAAGCTTGAGCCACAGAAGTATAGAAGTACCTAACCTGCAAAACGGGTAGTGCCTCAAGTTTTTATGAATATAGGTCAGTACCTATACGCAAAATAGTTACTAGAATTTATTTTTAACATTTTAGTTCCTTGTTCCAGATAAAACTTATTTTAAAAAATATTTTTTTCTTTCTAATTTATTTTCAACTTTTTAGTAGGTAGGTCTAGGTAAGTACCTAAGTATTTTAGAGTAGACGTGATGTTTTATAATTTAAGATCGTTTAAAAAACTAAAAGAACCGACTTTACACGTCGCGCTAATCAAAGTAGCCAGTAGATGCAGTAACTAATACATAATCTGTGCCTGTGTAGTTACTAGTAACTAGTAAGTCGTCAAGATAAGTAAATGCGTCGTAATACAAATGTTGATATATAATAAGATCACTTAAAAAACTAAAAACAACCGACTTCATTGCCGCGCTATTAATTTTCAGTACCAATTTTGAGGTGTTTATCTCCATATCTCTGGAGATACTTATCAGACCTCAATAAAATTACCATGGTACCACACTTGGGATATCTCCTTTCTAACAAAAAAAGTATAATCAAAAATAATAAAAAGTTCATCCGTTCAAACGACGAAGTTATCCGCGAACAAACATAAAAAAAACCATATATACGGTCGAATTGAGAAACATCCACCTTTTTTGAAGTCGGTTAAAAAACTGCCTCGGTCGATTTCGGTAATATTTAAATGAGACCACCTGTGAAAAGTACCCTTTGAAATAAAAAAAGAATTTTCCAAAACGGTTCAGGCGAGTATTCGGTGAACATACAAAAAACATCCGTCGAATTGAGAACCTCCCCCTATTTGTAAAGTTGGTTAAACATTTTCTACGGATATTATGATGTGATGGGTAAAGTGTTCTTCAAGGCAAATCAAGCGAACCCGAACTCGGTGGGGTTATGTAGTTTTATCACAAAAATGCCATGACCACCTTCCAGTTTCATCATCAGATCCTAGATATCGTTTAAGTGTAAAATGCTCCTCACGACGAATAAATTGAGCACAAATCGGTGGGGTTACGTTAATTTATCACAGTCATGCATTGGCCACCTTTCAGCCTCATCATCAGACCCTTGATATCATCTAGGTGTAAAGTGCTTCTTAAGACGAATCAATCGAGCCTTAATTCGGTGGGGTTATGTTATTTTATCACAGAGATGCCGTAACCACCTTCCAGCTTTATCATCAGACCCTGGATATCATTTAGGTGTAAAGTTATCTTCATGACGAATCAATCGAGCCCAAACTCGGTGGGGTTATGTTGTTTTATCACAGAGAACCCGTAGCCACCTTGCAGCTTCATCATCAGACCCTGGATATCATCTAGGTGTAAAGTTCTCTTCAAGACGAATCAATCGAGCCCAAACTCAGTAGGGTTGTGTTGTTTTATCACAGAGAGAGATTTTGAAGGCCCGGTGGCGTAATCGGGAGAACGCTAGGCTTTGATACCAGAGGTACAGAGTTAAAGCCCCGCCGTGCAACAATGGATTTTTCTATCGAAAAATGTATGTGCGCCTTTCGCAGTGGCCTTCTGGTGAAGGAAAAACATCCTTAAGAAACCAAAAACCCCTGCATGTTGGTAGGACACGATGTGGTGTCCGCCTGGCCAGCTACCACCCTCAAGTTAGAAAATCTGTCGCCAAACATCTAATGTGTTTCGGCAGATATCCTTGGGAGCCAGTTCCCATTCTAGGCCTAACGTGCTTACCATATTCGACCGCATCATCACTTACCAACAGGTGAGATAGTGAGCAAACGCTAACCTATAGGATATTAAAAAAAAGATGCCGTAAGCACCTTCCAGCTTCATCATCAGACCCTGGATATCAACTAAGTGTAAAGTTATCTTCAAGACGAATCAATCGAGACCAAACTCGGTAGAGTTACGTTATTTATCACAGAGATGCCGTGGCCACCTTCCAGCTTTATCATCTGACCCTGGATATCATCTAGGTAAAAAGTTATCTTCAACACGAATCAATCGAGCCCAAACTCGGTGAGGTTATGTTATTTTTGTGATAAAAGATGCCATTGCCACTTTCCAGCTTCATCATCAGACCCTGGAAATTATCTAGGTGTAAAATCCTCCTCAAGACGAATCAGTCGAGCCTAAACTTGGTAGGGTTATGTTGTTTTATCACAGAGATGCCGTGGCCACCTTCCAGCTTCATCATCAAACCCTGGATATTATCTAAGCGTTTCGTTCAGAAGTTCCTATAGTCATCTTCCGTCTCCATCCATCATCAGACCAGCTCCATGGTACCATATTATTGTGTTGTCACCGAAGATTTATAACCTCCATAGATACATTTGGTACTTACTAAACGATACGAAATCGTTTGTTTTGTTTATACGCAAATGAATAGCGTAAACTTAAACTGACTGGGAAAAGTTGTGAAAATGCTACGTGAAAATGCTACGTGAAAATGTGAATCGGGAATCGGTGTGGCAACGTCGCGCCCGCCAGCGGCGTGAGCTGGCAACGTCGCAATGTCACTTTCAACGCACACACCAAGGCTCATCTCACTCACATTATGAATGCCTCTTACTTAGACACTATCACCACTACAATCGTAAAATTTAGCGAAATATTAAGCCAGAAATAAAATATTTCCTAGTTATTAAAGTATTAAATTATCATATTTGCGACAGTAAAAAGCGTAATTAAAGCTATGTTAAATGATGTCCAGTCCAAAGTATATGTAGAAGGCTCAGGAAACTTGAGACAGTTTTGTATGAGAAACGGATCACCTTAAGAAGATACAGATCTATAAAGTGCGCACATATAGAGACACGGACGGACGGCGGACGGACGAACGGACAGCAAAGTCTCAGAAAGTGTTCATTTGGTACCCTTTGGGTTCGGAACCCTAAAAATTGGACTCCAAATGCCGCGATAGTGAAAATATACACTAGTCATAATGATGTCATCAAGGTATCAAAGGACAATGTCCAAAATGGCCCTGTGCAATAAAATAATCTGACACACATGATAATTAATTGTCTATTTTATTACAATAATTCCAAATACTTTAATAACACGGACTAGTTGAGCTCCAGCTGTAAGCCAGCTGCAACAGCTCTTCAATTCTGTTCTCTTCACTGGTAGAACTCCACAGGTATGGAGCAGAAGCATGGTGGTTTTGTTTTTCAAAAATGGAGATAAAGCCCTATTGAAAAACTACCGCCCGATTTCGCTTCTAAGCCATGTCTACAAGCTGTTTTCAAGGTCATCACGAACCGTCTTGCGCGAAGACTCGACGAGTTTCAACCTCCGGAACAGGCCGAGTTTTGAAGCGGTTACGGCACCGTAGACAACATCCGCACGGTGCGGCAGGTTGTACAGAAAACCGAAGAGTACAATCGCCCCTTGTGCTTAGCATATGTGGACTATGAGAAGGCCTTCGACTCAATCGAAACCTGGTCAATTCTTGAGTCCATGCAGCGTTGCCAAGTCGACTGACAATATATCGAAATTATGACATGTCTATATCATGCCGCAACGATGACAGTACAAGTACAGAACCAGCGTACTAAACATATTCACCTGCGTCGATGAGTGAGACAGGGGGACGTCATATCCCCGAAACTGTTGACTAACGCCTTAGAGGATATGTTTAAGACGCTGGACTGGAAACATTGTGGCATCAACATTAACGGCAAGTACATCTCTCACTTACGATTTGCAGATGACATCGTTATTATGGCAGAGACGCTGCAGGACCTACAAAGGATGTTGAATGACCAAGCTGATTCTTCTCGTCGCATCGGTCTCCGGATGAATTTGGATAAAACCAAAGTCATGTAAAACGAGCACGTTGTTCGAAACCGATTGCCGTAGACGGAATCCCACTCGAAGTTGTCACGCAGTATGTTTACCTAGGGCAAACGCTCCAACTAGGCAAACACACCTTCGAGACGGAAATCCAGAGAAGAATTCAGCTGGGCTGGGCAGCATTTGGGAAACTCCGTGGAGTCTTCTCGTCGCCTATACCACAGTGCCTAAAGACAAAAGTCTTTTATCAGTGCTTCCTACCTGTCATGACATACGGAGCCGAGACGTGGACAATCATGGTTCGGCTAGTCTACCAGTTCAAAGTCGCTCAGCGAGCTATGGAGAGAGCTATGCTCGGTGTTTCTCTGCGGGATCGAATCCGGAACTAAGTAATTCGCCAGAGAACTAAAGTGATCGACATAGCTCAGCGGATTAGCAAACTGAAGTGGCAGTGGGCTGGTCATATCTGCCGTAGGACCGATAACTGTTGGGGCAGACTGGTTTTAGAGTGGAGACCGCGAATCAGCAAACATAGAGTAGGACACCCTGTGACTAGGTGGAGCGACGACATTCGCAAAGCGGTGGGCAGTGACTGGAAACAAAGAGCCCAAGACCGGGCTCAGCGGCGTGTCTTGTGGGAGGCCTATGTCAGCGTCTACGTCAGTGTAGCAGTGGACTGATACCGGCTGATAATGATGGTGATGAGTTGTATTCCAAAATGAATATTATGAAGTATGATTTACGATTATTAACATTAATCGCCGCCATATGGCCGCCATCTTCACCAAACGTCAAAAAATATTATGTATGCTCAGAAACGTTGCACCCCTAACAAGACTTTTCCCAGTAGAACATTCATGTGAAGACAAATTGATTCTCCCACCTTTGTTTCTATCTCGCTCACAGTTTCGTAAGAATATCTGTCAAAATCCAAAATCAACGTGAAGAAAGATGTAAAAACATTATTCAAGGTCATATTTTGTAGTCTTCAAAAGTATATGCAATAGCAACCTCCATTGTGTATAATCTTCTAGGGACTCTTCTTCTAAAACCAGTACATTCTCCTATGTTTGAGGTATTAATATCCATATCTCTGGATATACTAATCAGATCTCAATGAAATTTAAATGGAGCTATCTAGGACACTTACCTTACCTATTAAAAAAAGAATCATTTAAATCCGTTCACAATTGACGGAGTAATCGCGTAACATACACAAAAAAAAAAACATACAGACGAATTGAGAACCTCCTCTTCTTTTGTGAAGTCGGTTAATAAAGCAATACAGTCAATATAAAATAAATAATAATTTGCCGTTTTGGGGTACGGCATAAGCGACTAAATTTGATTGCATTACACGCGTAATGAGGCATTTTGCAAATGATTACAAATTTTGATTACAAATGATTACCCTATTTAACCACGAATAAGATAATTTAAAATACTAAAAGAACCGACTTCAAATGCCGCGCTATTAATTTTCAGTACCAAGTTTGAGATGTTAATCTCCATATCTCTTGAGATACTAATCAGACCTCGATGATGTTACCACGGTACCACACTTGATACCTTGCCAACAAAAAAATAATATTCAAAATCGCTTCATTAACGACGAAGTTGTCTGCGAACAAACATTAAAAAAATATATAGGTATATACGGTCGAATTAGAAACCTCTTTTTTTAAGTCGGTTCAAAAGGAAATCGGACGGCATTGAGCTGGACAACTGACATCAGTACAATATAACGAAAAAAAATCTTCTATCGAGCCGAAAGAAGGATAAGCAGATAGTTACATAGCCATAAGCTATCGGTGGTAGGAGCATGTTATATCGATGATCCGCCTGACTTGCTATGCTATACTCGCTAATATTACAATTTTCTCGCAAATGGGTAAAGAAAACGTTGTATGACACACGTGTGGTATTAACAAACTCGTACCATGGTAATTTTCATTTTTATTTCGTCTACCAGTTTGTAATAACTAATTGTTTCCGTATGTTGAGTCTGGATATCTAGTAATTTTAAGTTGATTTCTGACCTGTAGGGTTATTCTGTAAGCTATCTCGAAAGCGGAATCCTCGGTGAGATTTGAATTTCGTAATACGAAGTTTGAATCTCACCGCGGATTCCGCTGCCGAGATAGCTTACAGAATAGCCTAGCTGTTCTCAGCCAAGTAGCTAAACTGATATAAATGTAATTTGGTCTTAAGATAGTCGTTGAAGTAACTAAGCAGTAAGTCTTAACCATCAATATAGTATGTAACAGACGTTGACTTCTGGGGTCATCAATCTTGTATGTAACAGACGTTGACTTCTGGGGTCATCAATCTTGTATGTAACAGACGTTGACTTCTGGGGTCATCAATCTTGACCTCAATGGTTGACCTCAATACTCAATTGTTATAATAACTCAAATAACGCGGGAGAAGCCGCGGGTAACAGCTAGTAAGATAATAATTAAAAATCAATCGGATTCAACATTAAGTATTTATGTAATCACATTGAAAAACAAATTTTAATTAACTTCTCGTTTATCGTTTTTTTTTTATAAAACGCACAAGAATCTCAACGATCCACGTCAGGAGGAAGGTTCTCTTCACAGACTATCCTCCGAGGCTTGAAATATGTATGTAAGTCCTTTAACTTACTATAATATATAATATATATATATATATATATACATATATATATATATATATATATATAATATATATAATATAATAACGAGTATTAGTTATAATATTGGTTGGTTGGTTAATTGTATTATTGGGTGACCTGTGGTAGTTTTTGGCCGAAGTTCAAGCCACCTACCGAACTAAAGAGAGATGGTAATGTAATTGTATAAATAAAGATATACATACATTCGGTGCCAGCCATTACTGCCGTCTTACAGTTCCTGACAATCACGATTTCATCTGAGACTGCATAGTTACTTGACTTCAATAGTAAACCCTTCAGATTCGGACAATTATTATATATTTGGATCTGAACCTCTTGCCGTCCCCGCATTGTTTGAGATGTAGAGAATTAGGCTCGAAAAGCAGACAAGTTTCTTAATTCGGTAATATTTATACTAAAAACCTGTAAAAGTAGAGTACAACAAATATCGTCATACATACGTATTTATAATTTTATACTCAGAAAATTTATGTAAGACCTTGCTTCTTGCCAAATTTCATGATTCTAGAACAACGGGAAATACCATATAGGTTTTCGACCCAAAACCTATAAGGTACTTCCGGTTGACCTACAATTGTTAATTTTGGTTAAAATCACGGTCTTACAGCACAAGTAAAGGCAAAATTCCGGAAAATTAAAAATGTTGATAATCTAAATTTGCCCATATCTTTTTATGGTGTTCACTCAGGACCTTGATTTTTATACACCTAATAGGGACTATAGACATCAGTATTTGGTATACATTTTATTTTGCTAAGTCTACCTGTTCCTCAGAAAATCGGTGGTGACACACGGACAGACGGACAGACAGACAGACAGAGAGACGGACGACATATGGACAGACGGACGAGAAAGTGATCTTGTAAGGGTTCCTTTTTTTACCTTTTCAGGTACGGAACCCTAAACGTGAAATTTTCTCGAAAAACTATGAACTTTCGTAGAGTATCATGGGTAACCTTTGGGTATCTCATGGACACCTCCAACGCTGGTTTTCATATCAATCATATGAAAACTGACACTTTGTATGGTATATATACTGACACTGATACATGGTAGGCTTCAACCGTGGCTTGGCCCACCCGCCGGACAAATACATTTCACCATCCATTAAATTGTATCTATCCATTTAATTGTAAATGTATTGTTAGAAACTCTAATCGAATTATTATAAAAAAATAATGATCACAAATAACACTAAATGATTTAATAACAATTATAAAATAACTACACAAAGTGACGTGGGCCTGCTAGGCTATTCTGTAAGCTATCTCGACAGCGGAATCCGCGGTGAGATTTGAATTTTGTATTACGAAATTCAACCGTATAACGAACGTGATACGACTGAATTTCGTAGTACGAAATTCGAATTTCATCGCCGATTCCGCTGTCGAGATAGCTTACAGAATATCCCTACTGGAGGGACAACCGTAAAGTACGAGCGCACACCAGCAAATAGGCTGAAATGCGGTGATCGCGCTGCTATTATAGTGACGCGCGGGGGGAGGCTGCTAAGGCGATGATTTTCTCCTAACACGGCCTCTCCTGACGAAGCGGGCAGCCCTGCTCGGAGCCAGCGGCAGCGGGAGCGACAGCGGTGCAGGCAGCCTCTCGCCTCCACAGGTCGCCGCGACACAAGCAGGATCGGGGACTGGCGGAGTTGCATCATCCAGATGCAGAGTGGACACCATGGCGTCATCAGGACGCGAAGAACTCACATCGGCACTATTCTGACCAAAGCATAAGCTCTCATCATCTTCACCACAGCTTAGAACAATTGACACATACATAAGTAAAAATAAATTTTTCATTAAACTAATAAAGCGTTTTTGTATATGAGAGTTTTACATAGTCAAAGTGTGCATGCATGTACTATTGGACTTAGATATTTATTCAACTACAAACTTATGTTTGACAAGAGCCCGAAGGCTAACACAAACATTCATACTGGTGGGCTTCCCAGATAGATATACACCGACGCTCAATGTTCATACGATCACTGAGGCTTACACAGCACGTCTAGGTCACTTACGAGTATGAAATACGTAATTACAAATGGACATCGGATTTACACAGGTCTATTCCCAGAAATAACATGACGCTTCAAGAGCTCCGAGACTAATACGACACGTCTAGGGCAACCCAGATACCAATGTGAACAAACGTAAAGGGTTTACACAGGTCTTTTCCCAGAAAAACATCGATGCTTCAAGAGCATAGCTCCGAGACTAATACGACACGTCTAGGGCAACCCAGATACCCGTGGGCTTCATTCATCCCGATGCTCGGTGGAAAACCAGAGGCTTACACAGGTATCTACTGAAGTACCCACCTACAGTACTAAGGTACAATGCAACACAAACTATCAAAATCTCAGCTGTAAGAAATATTAATCAGTACACAAGTTAGTACAAATGACACTCACTATCAAAAAATGCCGCGTAAGTATCGGGTCTGACGAGGTGCAGTTTGACACTAAGCTCAGACATCGAAATTTGTTACCGAACTCTCGAACATACGTCTCGTAAAGGTATTTCGCGTTGGTGATAACACGCTTGAGTTTATCTTCTACTATCTTGCCTGTAAAGAAGGCAGTACTAAGTGAACGAATCTACATGAATAAAAATGTATTTGTAGCCGTTTGATTCTGGCAACACCCCAAATACATCGATATGAACCATTTTAAACGGAGCGGATGGCTTTTGCCATGAAATAATGGGTTAAAGGGAGGCCCTTGGTACTCGCCTATGCGCCAAACACACAACACAGTGGGAAACGTATTTTTTAACAAAATGACGCATACCCGGGAACCAAAAGTGCTTAATAATCAAATCGAGCATCTTTTCAACGCCGATGTGATCATGTTCGACTTTAAAATGCTTGCCAATCAAATATTGGCGAAAGTGCTGCAACGATTTTACGACAGCAAGGGTCTCCAGCTCATAAGAGTGGTACCTTGGTTCCGCACCCTCGGTGACCTTACTGCAACTGTAGTAGGTAACCACATGCTTACGACCATCACTGTGAACCTGCATGAGTACCGCACCGTAGCCCATCGAACTTGCATCCTTATGAACTTCTGTGGGTAACTTCGGGTCGTATATAGTGAGAACAGGTTCTGTGGTTAAGGCTGTGATAATACCCCGACGCGATTGTTCCTGGTCCTCGCCCCAGTGGAAAGGAACACCCTTGCGAGTCAAGGCCGCAATGCTAACCGTCTTAGTGGTGTAACTTGGAACGTATCGTCGAAAGGAACCGGCCAGTACCAAAAATTGGCGAACTTGATTCACGTTAACAAGGTAACGGTGAATTTACTAAAGCCTCGACTTTGCGCGGACACAGCCGCACCTGACCGTTACTTATTAACCTTCCAAGATACTCCACCTCGGTAGCTAAAAACATATGCATTTGCGTAGGTTTATAGAAAAACCTGCCTCCGTCAAGGTTTTCAGCACTGAGTCGAGGAGATCCAGGCCCTCCTGAATAGAGTTGCTGGGAAGCAGCACATCATCGATGTAAACAAGAGCGCGACCCGATTCGATGAACGGTTTAAGGGTATCAGATATGATTCGTTGGTAGACAACCGGTGCGTTCGCAAGACCATAAGGCATTTTCAAGTATTTTTTATGCCCCTCTGGTGTCACGAACGCAGTCTTGGCTATGGAGTCCTCACTTAGAGAAATATGATGGAAATCAGTAACCATATCAAGCACAAAATAATATTTACTTTTCCCCAACCTATCTACGTGATCGTCGATCAACGGAAGTGGGTAACGGTCTATGACAGTTACCTGGTTCAAAGCTCTGAAGTCTACAACCATTCTATCCGATCCGTCCTTCTTTTTAACTAACAGGACAGGGATAGCATAATTGGATTCGGATTCCCTAATTATCTCTTTACTAAACAAGTAGCGGACTATAGCGCGAACCCTCAACTTCTCGTCATAAGACAATTTATACGGTCGGTAGCACACGGGAGCATTGCTAGTAAGTCGAATCTGCATTTGTCCGGTTTTAACCGTTGTGGTAACCGTACCCGTTAAAAAGCTGTCTAAATATTTAACAAGATCTTGAATAAGGCGTTCTTTCTCGCCTCCAACTACTGGGGTATTTATTTGATCGACCTGCAGACTCGACTTCACATGTGTAACGCTATTCACAAAACCGTCTTTTCTGACAATCCGTTGAGAGTGGGACGTTCGAATATACGCAATACCCTCTCTATTTAAGACGTCCGTACCTATGATCACAGGCGTACTGAGACAACCGCGGGGAACCACATAAAGTCGACTTCTTACGATATTTCACTGAATTCAATCGGCAATGTGACATAAGATGTCGCTTGTATCTCCGTACTGCCTAAACCACGTAACAATTGCATGCCGGGATTAGTTTTACAAGTGCTTAAACACGTCAGCTGAGATCAACGAAATGTAATGAGCCACTATCTATAAGTACATCTGTAGGTTTTCCGCACAAAACAGCAGTGACTACATCGCGGTTTTCGAAACTACCGTCAATTTCGCGACAAAAGTTTACGTTGCCTTTATTAAGTGATTCAGAACGTTCTTTTGCAAAACACATACTTTCATTATGGCCATTCTTTTTACAAAATGTGCACTTTTCGACAGGGGGCTTCAGGTACTAACCCGAAGGTTTGTTATTATTGACCGGCCCGGTGTTGGTACTTAATCTTTTACGGGGCAAGAATTAAAACCGTAGCCCCAGCGTCCGCATGAATAACAACGTACCGACGACAACCTATCTTTAGCACGTCGCTTATGTGGAACACTATCCTTGTTCGAGTCACTGGTACTAACACTAGTCGAGGGCGCATACGGATAACTGCGTTTCCTACTCGTTTGAGCAACTTTTGTTTTATTCAACACACTTGTTTTGGGCTTGATGTAGATCGACAGAAATTCCACTATGCTGGCGGGCAACAACTTTGCATTAATTGCAGCCGCACGTATTTGAGGGTCTGTTATACCGCGAATAATTATGGCAGTCAGAAGTTCATTGCTGAGACCTCTAACTGCGCGTAATCGTAACAAGAACCTACGTGCATACTCTGCATAAGTGGAATATCCGTCGGAATCTCTAATCATCACTCCGAAAAGAATATTCGCGACGTCGACATGTCGTGGACACAGAGTTTTTAGTTCTTGTTTAAAGTTGGACCACGTGCGTTCACTATGTACCCACTGGCTAAGCCACGAGCGCGCCTCGCCCCTCAAACAATTTCCAATTCGCGAAAGACACTCGCTATCATCCCAACGGTTTTAAGCACGCGCACGATCCACTTCATCACACCACACATTGACGTCATGAACAGCAAGGTCGAAATCAGACACAAAATAATGGTTTGGTCTCACCGGGTTTAACGAGTTGATAGGGCTAACAAACTGCTCCATCACGTCGCTCGCTGAAGCTTGGGCGGTGACAGGCGGAAGAGCAGACATGGCGGTAGGCTCAACCAATGCTTAATCATGCCCGCTAAAGAGCGTAGCAGCGCCGGTCTCGCTGGCAGGAAGCGAAGCCGTCGATCCGCCTGGGCGGCCGTCCGGCGCGGCCAGCGCGACCGCGTCGCCAGACACTGAGCTAGCACGCACAGCCTCCAGCGTGCCTAACCTGTCTAAAATAGCTCCAAGCTGCTGCCCGATATGGGGCGGCGATGGTGTGCACTCCCTGGGTCTTTTGGCCTTTCGTCCCGTGGATGGCATTTATGTAAAACGGCAGAATAAGGATCAGATAATGTCACCAGCGGACTGGCAAACAGTCAAAAGGCATTTATTCAGTATATGGGCAAATTAAAAATGTGCACTTACACACGTCAAATTACATTAAATAGATCATATTCAATAAAAAATATTATAGATATAACAGAAACATAACTTATTGCTTTGAATTTACAAAAAAAAAACAAAGGTATTGATACATTCAGCTTTCATCCAGACGTCGAACGTCACACTTAAAACACATGTTAAATTACCCTGATTAATGTAGGGTTGCCAACCGTACTATTACGTGCACCCGCAACCCAGTGCATGTTTCAGTACTTCAAACAATTTTTATCCAAAAAATTGTGAAATAATGAAACATAATAAATAAATAAAAAGCAGACTAATTGCAGTACAAATCATATTCCGAATGGAACTGATTGTCCGTCTATCAGCTGCATAACACCGTCTTAACAGTTACCGTCTTAACAAACGTTGTCTGATCCCACTTCTGATGTTATAAATTAATAATAATTCAATATTGTCTAATCGAATTAATATAAAAAAAAATAATGATCACAAACAAAACTAAATGATTTATTAACTTTATAAAATAATTACACAAAGTGACGTGGACCTATAGGGACAACCGTACAGTACGAGCGCACACCAGCAAATAGGCTGAAATGCGGTGAGCGCGCTTTTATAGTGACGCGCGGGGGGAGGTTGCTAAGGCGATGATTTTCTCCTAACAGTGTTGTAATTTTATTTTTATTTTTGCAGTTTAGTTTGTATTTGACAAATTGTTCCTGCGACATCACGATGTTCATAAGTAAGTAATAATCAACATAATATTTTGTACTAGTCAAAAGGAATCAAATGAGCCTAAACTTAACAAAACTAATCATATGTGTCCAAACCTAACAAACTAATTGTATGGGTCCAAACTTATCAAACCTAATCACATAAGCCCATACCTAACAAAACTAATCGTATGAGCCCAAACCTAACAAAACAACAGACATAACCGAGTTCCATAGAACACACACACGGTAGGGTTTGCATGCACGGTTTACACATAACCTCTCAGAGACAGTTGGAGCCATGTGAGGGATCTCCGTAGTACGTACAAGTACATCCTAATGTGCACCGACAGTGAAGGACGATATGAAAGTTTTCGAACAGGGAAATACCTTTGTTGAGGTATATATCTAGTACTGAGTTATTTACAAATAATTATTTTTTTACAGTTTATTTATTTCTGTTTGCGGCTGCATTTGAATGTTCACTGGGATCTCCTAATGTCGACAATGATCCACAATCGACAAAAATTAAATTTCGAATTCCTATGAATACTTTGAATAACGAACATGATACGCTCAGCGACGTCCCATTACAACTAACACGATGCTGCAATGAGAAAGGGCAGAAAAGCGGTACTGTGAGTATTCAACAAAAGGATCGTGAGCAGGTGGTGTGGTGTCTATTTGTTAGTAATGGTTGTACTTCTACTACTACTGAGAATCATAATATAAACATCAATTCAAACATTAATATAAACAACAATTATCATAATATTCCCTCTCGCCCTCGCCCGCTACCGGTGTGTGTTGCGGTATAGTGAGACCATAAATGAGACCTACCGCACCTATGAAATAAAATATATCTTTATCGCAAGAATGCAATACAATTCGTCGTTACGGAATCAACATTCAATCACAACAGTGATGTGCAGTGATCAACAGAATTGAAATAATATTATTTACGGTACATACAATTACAGAGCTATATTGGGAGATACATAATATCAATACTAGTCAACATCACCATCCCATATGACGAGAACGTCTTGAAGGCCGAGAAAGACAAGCTCAGCAAGCCCACGAGGTCACCGCCATGTGAGATGTTGACTCGACTAGCATTGTCCCAATCATCACCCAACAGATCTCGCATTTCACTACGTTAAAGAGACCTACTAAGTCACATTGCAAAATCAGACATAAGACGTTTTTCACATGTGCGTTTAGCAGCTGCAATTTAGTATTGTAAGGTCAATATTAAATTGCATAAAATAATAAATTATGCAATGCAAAATAGATTTAGCTCAAAATAGCTCTCCGCCATGACGTATGCATTTATCCAGTCTTTGTCTGGAAGAGATTGCTTGATGCGATAAGACCGCTGATTGATTTACCATGTATTTACATATAAATGAAGCTATTGTACATTATTATTTTGTTTTGGTAACCAATAAAGAGTTTTATATAGTATTGAATTGTACTTTTATTTTTATTGATAATTTTCCTTTGAAACAGTAAGGAGGTGAGAAACCTAGTTGAATAAAGTTAATTAACTGTCCAGCGGCTCGTCTCACTATCATTAAAGAACAAACATACTTTAATATAGTCTTCTACATCATTGCATCAGTAAATGTTAGTGTTTTGCTGTAATAAAACCAAGAACCAAGTTAAAAATAAGAAGAAAGGTAATTGGTGTATAGAAGTTTGACATATGTATAAGTTAGGTTAGTTAACCTACCGATTGTTTGTCTGGCCCCGAGCACGAGCGACTTGCGAAAAAGTATTCGTATCGTCATCGACGTAAAAATGTATGAAAATTGTACAGCGCCCCCTATCGTGCGTAAAAGTAACTAAATTCGGCAGCATGAACGATTTTGATTTACTTTCGTATCGCAAACGTATCGTTACGTAAACGATACGTTTAACTTAATAAACAAAATGCGAGCATGAACTTAATTTTGACGTACGGTAATGTAAATTTCGAAGGCTGGCTATCGAGCATAGTCGAATATTTTTTCACTTAGGATTTTCCGGTGGGAAAAGTTTCGAAACTTTTTTTAACTGCATAAAACATATTTTTGCATGTATTTAATGCAAATACCACCCGCTTTATCAACGTCGTCCTCTTTATTATCTTCTTGCTGCAAGTTTACTTGTAATTAAGGGAATTGAACATAGAGGATCTAGGGGACGATTTTCTCAAAATCAGATTAACCTAAAGTCCCCGTCACGAGAAGCTATAAATTATGTAAGCAAACATCTTTTACTACGTAAACATTTTATACTGCGAGATAATAATAAATTGACCATATTCAATCGACATGAAATATAGACGGGTTATATGAAAGTAACAACCTATTTAATTTAGTCAGATCATATTTTAACGACGCAAAGCGCTATCGTTTGTGTTTCTTGGTACCGGACGCAGGGATTGTAAACTATCGGGACGCCATTTTGAAATAAACGCGTCATTCGAGTTTCGGGTTTATTTTCACAAATTCATTTTTTTTGTTGGTCCAAATGTTGTGAACTCCTGAACACTTGTTTACATAATTTATAGCTTCTCGTGACGGGGACTATATTCTATCTTCTAAAAATATCTTTATTTATTAATAACATATTAAATCAAACATAAAAACAACATAAAAAAATTTCCCTCGTAGTTAAACCTCCTTCAAGTTAATAAAACCTTCGTTCCAAGTTGACAAGCTTCATCGTTGTCAGCGACCATATTTGATTATCAAACGTCAAATTCGACACTGTCACTATGTCATCCATCCATGTAAATAAATAAAATATACCAAGTGTGAGTCGGGTTCCCACTGAGGGTTCCGCACAACACAATGTAATAATAAATATATGAAACACTTAATTTACGACAACACTCTTCAATTATATGAACACTATGGCTCAATGCACATTGAATAGGCAGCGACGCGACGCACCAAGACGATCAGAAATTACAAGACATAAAACCTTATGAACAATGTTACAAGACTAACAAACGCTTGATAGAATGAACGAGGTGTGGGTACGCAATACTATTAAGTATTCTGTGGTGTGGGGAAGCCTCGCGCCGTCGTTTTGCTTTCTAAGTACGGAACCCAAACTCCAAAGAAACAAGTCTTTGGTGACGCTATGTCTTTCGTTCATAAACTGATTTTTATATTTTTAAAGGTATTCATAATTATTCTATTTTTCAAATAAAATGCATTTTAATATCACTCATACCGTATTTGAAGATGTTTATTCTGTTAAAGTACTTTTTTAAATATAATTTCCGATAAATAGACAGCTAAGCCAGAAGTCATAAAAAGTTCACTATTCGATTTAATTTTTGAACGTATAATTCATTCAATAAGACGTTCATTTCGTTCACAACGGCTCGTCCCTACTTACATTAGGATGACGCTACTAACATAATCGTATCGAGCTCTCGATAGCTGTCAGAGACTGCTTCGTGCTGCCGTCTATCGTAAAACCACGTTATTGTATCGTCGACTAGATACCTTTACGATACGGACTCGATGATTTTTCGTGCTCGGGGTAAGTTTGTAAAAAGTAACTTACCGCACTAGTTTAAGAAATAACGATTGTTTCCATATGTTGAGTCTGAATATATAATAATTTTAAATTGATTTCTGACCTGTTTTCAGCCATGTTGCTAAACTGACAAAACTGACTATTTTGTCTTAAGATAGTCGTTAAAGTTACTAAGCAGTTAGTCTCAACCATCAACATCATTGGCTATAACAACAAGGATGTAACACACGTTGACCTAAGGGGTCATCGATCTTGAGCCCAATTGTTGACCTCAATGCTCAATTGTTATAATAACTCAAATAACGCGGGCGAAGCCGCGGGTAACAGCTAGTAAGATAATAATTAAAAATCAATCGAATACAACACTAAGTATCAATGTAATGAAATTGAGCGGCAAATTTTAATTAACTTATCGTTTAGAGTTTTTTTATAAAACGCATGAGAAATTCAACGATCCACATTAGAAGGAAGGTTCTCTTCACAGACTATTCCAGGCTCGAAATAAACAACATGTAAGTCCTTTTACTTACTACAATATTATTAATAATATTAGATGGTTGGTTAATTGTATAATTGGGTGATCCCTGGTTGTTTTTGGCCGTAGTTAAGCCACATAAGTAAACATGTGGTTAAGCCACCTACTGTACAAAATAGTGACGGTAATGTAAGTACATAAATAACTATATACAATGAGAGCTGCCATCTTACAGTTCCCGACAATTGCCATTTCATCGATTTGGACGGTTTTTATAATTATTCTTTTATATTCTTGTATTACTTGTATATTATATTAAAAATGACCTTCTTGCCGTCTCCGCAATAGAATTTAAGATGCAGAGAATTAGGTCCATAAAGCAGACAAGCCGAGTGGTGAGGCCGGCGACGGTCGAAGAGTGGGGTCTCGCATGCCACTGGCACTGGCATGCGGGTCGAACAGCGGACGGTGTGCGAGTAGGGGTATTTGCTCTTCGTACAAATGTCATCAAAGAGACGGAGGATGTGAGGCCAGGTGCCATACTCCTCTGTCATTGTAGAGTAACTGTTGGAGGGTCGGGGGACTCTCCAACGGCTTGCACTCCCCACATGACGGTTGAGGGTACGAAGTTGGTACCAGAACTACTTAAAGACGAACGAAAGTTTTTTTAATTACTTCCTTATGTCCAAAACTACTTTGACAAACTGATAGCTGCTTCTTCTGTCTTATTAGACACTAGAAGTGCCCCGCGGCTTCGCCCACGTTAAAAACTTCTTTTATTTACTTAAAACTTTTCTTTTGTAAAAACGATTCTATCATTTAAGACATCAAATAAGAATTAGCCAAATCAGTTCACCCGTTTTCACGTTATCGCGTGACTAAGGCAATTTGGGATTCATTATAAATGGGGTAATTTTTTAATTTTACCCGAAAAACCCATATTTTCAGACTTTGTTACCTACCCCATTTTGAAAAATCCTACAACACGTACTTTATCTCATCTTGTTTCGCCATACAAACTTTGAATCCCCGTTCCGTATCCGGGAGGAATTTTGAGAAAATCCTTTCTGAGCGGATACCTACGCCATAATAACTATCTGCATTCTAAAGCTTCTTCAGCGCAATCCGAAACAATATTGATTTTTAGGCTTTGTTACCCCAGCTTATCCACTTAGAAGGGCATTTTGAAAAAGTCTGAAACTCGTATTTACTTATTTATTTACAAAAGTACTTGTGTGAAATGACGGATAAAATGACTATCCAAACTTTGAACCCTCGCTTCATCCCCTTGAAGAGTAAATTTTGAAAAATTCTTTCTTAGCGGATACCTAAGTCTAAATACCTATCTGCATGCCAAATTTCAGCGCAATCCGAAACAATATTGATTTCAGACTTTGTTACCCCACTTCACTGTTTTAGGGGTGGAATTTCAAAAGAGCCTGAAACACGTATTTACTTACTTAAGTACTTGTGTTAAGTTTCAAATAGAAAATACTATCTAATCTTGTTTCTCCATACAAACTTTGAACCCCCGTTTCATCCCCTTCAGGGGGGAATTTTGGAAAATCCCTTCTCAGAGGTAACTAACGTCATAATAACTATCTGCATGCCAAATTTCAGCGCAATCTGAAACAATGTTGATTTTTACACTTTGGTACCCCATTTTACCCTTGTCGGGGTGGAATTTAAAAAAAACCTAAAACACGTCTTTACTTATTTTTTTACTTGAGCGCTTATGTGAAGTTTCGAATAGAAAATACTGTCCAATCTTGTTTCTCCATACAAACTTTGAACCCCCGTTTCATCCCTTTCAGGGGTGAATTTTGGAAAATCCTTCCTCAGAGGTAACTAACGTCGTAATATCTATCTGCATGCCAAATTTCAGCGCAATCCGAAACAATATTGATTTTCAGATTTTGTTACCCCATTTCACCCTCTCAGGGGTGGAATTTCGAAAAAACCTAAAACACGTGTTTACTTATTTATGTCCTGAAGCACTTGTGTGAAGTTTCGAATAGAAAAGACTTTCTGATGTTGTTTCTCCATAGAAACTCTGAACCCCCGTTTCATCCCTTTAAGGGGTGAATTTTAGAAAATCCTTTCTTAGCTGATACTAACGTCATAATAACCACCTGTATGCCAAATTTCAGCGCAATCCGAAACAATATTGATTTTCAGACTTTGTTACCCCATTTCACTCTCTTAGGGGTGGAATTTCGAAAAAGCCTAAAACACGTATTTACTTATTTATGTACTCAAGCACTTGTGTGAAGTTTCGAATAGAAAAGACTATCTAATAACGTTTCTCCATAGAAACTTTGAACCCCCGTTTCATCCCCTTCAGGGGTGAAATTTTAAAAATCCTTTTTCAAAGGTAACTAACGTTGTAATAATTATCTGCATGCCAAGTTTTAGCGCAATCTGAAATAATATTGATTTTCACACTTTGTTACCCCATTTCACCCTCTTAGGGGTGGAATTTCAAAAAAACCTGAGACACGTATTTACTTATTTTTGTACTGAAGCACTTGCGTGAAGGATTTCGGATAGAAAAGACTATCTAATCTTGTTTCTCCATACAAACTTTGAACCCCCATTTCATCCCTCTAAAGGGTGAATTTTGAAAAATCCTTTCTTAGTACACCCCTACGTACTAAGACAAATATACCCTCCGAATTTCAAGTCTCTACAACCTTTAGCGGTTTAGGATGTGCGTTGTCTGTCAGTGAGTCAGTCAGTATGTCAGGACAAAGATTCTTATAGTATTAGATAATACACAAGAAAATATATTATAATGTGCAAAAGGCCTAAAAGACAAACCAAACTTTGCCGTTCGATACCTAGACACAGTTACTGCACCAACCGCAATTGACAGTTCGGCATCGCATGAGTCCCAACCTACAATGTTGCAAGTGTTCATAGATGGCGGTGACTGCTTACCACCAGATGAGCCGGGTGCTTGTTTGCTACCCTTAACATATCATATTTTTTATATCTGATGTAAGGTAACAGGACAAGCTCGAATCTCAAATACAGCGGCATGTAAAATTCTGGACTGCCAGAATTTTGTATGTCTCTGCACTGCGCCTGTTACCTTGAGACATAAAGATGTTGAGTTTCACATGCCCTGTAATTTCACTGGACACCTTGCCATTTCAACTGAAAAAATTTCCTAATTCTCGTCTGAAAATCGTAGGCCCGAATAATATAAATTCAACTTGATAGTTCTACGCGTTCCTGCGAAAAGGGGTCGTGACGGACGGATTAAAGTTTTTGAGGTAACAAATTTTCAAAGTGATAACCATAAAAATTAGATTTAGGTTAACAACAAAAAAAAAACGAAAAATGAAAATTTCTTGAAAAATTATAAGCTTTCGTAGAGCATCATGGGTAACTTTTGGGTATCTCATGGACACCACCAACGATGGTTTTCATATCAATCATATGAAAACTGAAACCTTGTATTATAACGTGGTGAGCTTCTACCGTAGCTCGGACCACCCGCGAGACAAATACATTTCACTATCCATTAAATTGTATCTATCCATTGTATTGTAATGTTATTTTTATCTTTGCAGTTTTCTCTGTATTTGTCAAATTGTTCCTGCGACACTATGAAGTTCCTAAGTAAGTAATAACCAACCTAACCTTCCGTACTAATCATAAGATCGTTCAAAAAACTAAAAGAACCGACTTCAAATGCCACGCTATTAATTTTCAGTACCAAGTTTGAGGTGTTCATCTTCATATCTCTGGAGATATTACACCATAATGAAATTACCATTGTACTTCACTGAGGATATCTTCTCTCTGACCAATTAAAAATAATCATAATTGGTTCATAAACGACGACGATATCCGCGAACAAACAAAAACGTATTTGTATAAATACGGTCTAATTAAGAAACCTCCTCCTCGTTTTGAAGATGGTTAATTAAAGAATCAAAAAAACCCAAACCCATCAAAGCTAATCTTATGAGTCCAAACCTAACAAAACAACAGACATAACCGAGTTCCATAGAACACACACGCTAGGGTTTGCATGCACAGTTTAAGTCATAACCTCTCAGAGACAGTTGGAACCACGTGACGGCTCTCCGTAGAACTTACTTTCTCTATGTTACGAGTACATGATAATGTGCGGTGCACAGTGCTCGGATGATGAACGATGACGTGAAAGCTTTCTGTCTTACGCTCCGTACATACCTAAACTTATCGATGCGATTAAGGTATAATTACTAAACAAAGACTGAAAAAGAAAGATAGAAAAAAAGAAACAATACTATTTTGTCTTATAATGTACATTTCATATAATAATAAACACGTTTGTACGTGTTTATTATTATAACTATGCATTAAGTTTAACGAAGACAGCTGTTAATACGTAACAGCATAAACAAATAACTAAAAGTTAATAAGAAAGGTAATATCGCCTAAACGACACTTAAATATGTTAAGGGATTAGAATGATTTGATTTCCTCTGGAAGAAAACCTCATAGGCGAACAGACTAACACGGAATAGGATTTATAGGATAAACAGTGAGGTGGAAAAATAGGGGTAAGTCATTTTCTAATGACCTTAGAGGAATAAAGCGCTGTGGAGCAAGTTTAAAAGTTATTTAAGATAACGTGGAGTATATTTACATGAATTAGAATGTATGTTATAAATAAAAGATCGTTAGACTTTTATTTATAGTTTCTAGCTAGCTTCTGTCTAGCTAGTTTCTAGCGTTACAAAACGCTAGAAACCGATTTAAAATGGTCCACTAGTCATTTTCAGTACTAATTTTGAGGTGTTTATCTCCATATCTCTGGAGATTCTTATCAGATAAAATTACTATGGGACCAAACATGAAGGAAGCATACTGTCACAAACAAATTTATTTTCCAAATCTGTCTTCCTTTCTTTGCAGCCTGTGCAGAAAATAATAGTTACAAGTGCTAGATAACTGTTAGTTATATTTAAGTTAAATGATTTACCGCTACTAAATTACAACACCTCACCAGAAACAAAACTAGGTTAGGTTAGGTTGAAACTGCGACAACACACCACGCGAGCCGAGCGAGCGAAGCGAGTGTGCCGTGGCAGCAGCCGGCGAAGCGCTAAAAAGTCTGTTACACATCCAACAAAACAGTAATACTGATCAGCGAAGTGTTACAAAGAAGTGAGGTTATGATTTTACAAAAATAGAGTTTACTCTAAAACTATGTATAACCTTGCAATGAAAGTGGTGGAAAAGGGAAAAAGGTGACCCTTCCTTCCCCCCTCACCCCCTCTACCCTCCCTTTTTCGTGCCAAACAATTTTTAAATGTTTATACCAAGTAAGGTTATGATTTTACACAAAAAAGCATAACTCAAAAACTATGCATTACCTTGTACTAAGACTGGTGGAAAAGAGAAGGGAGACCTTTCCCTACCCCCTAAATCCCTCCATCTTCCTTTTTCGTGCCAAACGATTTTAAATCCAACCCGAATAAAGAAAGTTTCAAGACGCTCAAGCTTATTTAACTGATCCTTCCGAAGATTCAGATAACAAACATCAACATTATCAAGAATAAAAAATAGAAGAGGTTGAACAAGGTCAATTTTAGTTGTTATGGTAGAAAATTACGTAACCTTTTAGGTTAACCACCTGCCGCCGCATACAGCATGCGACTAGTATTTTGTATATACAGATCCCGAGACTAATATTGAGCAATCACGAATCTAGAGTGTTTGTGCTAGCCCAACTACTTTTATTGTTAGTTTAGAGCTGTCGACTATCAATAAACTGAGTTTTTGTGGGGTTCACTTCGAGTCCGAAAGATTTGCTCCAGACCAATATCTGTTGTCACATAGGTAGCTATAAGACACCATAATATTATCAACGTTGTCAAATATCTGCCAGATGAGTTCATAATAGGGCTCTGCAGGAACCTTGTAACTGGCTTAGTCAACCAAATGACTGCCCATAGGTAAAGCAGATAATACAAGCATTGAATTTGGAAATAAATACCCATGTTGAGGTATTTATCTGTTATGTAATTTTATAGTACTGATTTATTTACATAACGAATTATTCTCTTTATAGTTTATCTATTTCTGTTGGCGGCTGCATTTGAAGGTTTACAAGCATCTCCTAATGACGACAATGATCCACAATCGACAAAAATTAAATTTCGAATTCCTATGGATACTTTGAATAATGGAAAGAATACGCTCAGCGACGTCCCAATACAACTAACACGATGCTGCAATGGGAAGAGACAGAAAAGTGGTACTGTGACTATTCAACAAAAGGATCGTGAAAAGTTGATGTTGTGTCTACTTTTTGGTAATAATTGCAGTACTACTACTACTAATAACTATAACTATAATGATAATTATAATAACAATTAACCATCGTTTTTACGTTCAACCCCCGCTGCCGGTGTTTGTTGCGCTAGTGAGGCCATTAACCGCTTGAGCACATATTACAGAGCTACAAAGGGAAGAACATAATATTAATACTAGTCGACATCACCATCCCACGTGATGAGAACTTCTTGAAGGCCAAGTAAGACAAGCTCAACGAGTACCTTGACTTGCCCACGAGGTTACCATCATATGGGATGTTGACTCGACTAGCATTGTCCCGATCATAGACCTCGCATTTCTCTACATTAAGGAGACCGACTAAGCCAGATTAAAATGTCATACAAAACACGTTTTGCACAATGTGCGATTAGCAGCTGCCATTTAGTGTTGTAATGTCATACTTATACTGTATGTACTGTATGTTTATGCCATGCAAAATAGATATAGCTGAAAATAGCTTTCCGTTATAACGTATGTATTTATATCTTACGTATGTGTTTTTATTATCCAGTCCCTACAAAGGTTGTCTGGAGGAGATTGCTTGATGCGATAAAACCGCCGATTGATTTACCATGTGTTCTACATACTGTACATTTTTATTTTGTTTTGGTAATCAATAAAAAGTCTTGTATTGTATTGTGTATTTTTATTTTTTATTGATAATTTTTCTTCGAAACATTAAGGTAATAAATCAACAGGGAATAATAGTTATTTGTTATGCAAGGGTGCAAAGTTAGTTTTTGGCACGAGTTCTTGTATTGAAACCGGAGCAAGCGAAGGATTCTAGGATTGAACTATGAGCAAAGCGAGTGGTTCAAATAAAGAATCCTGAGCGTAGCGAAGGTTTCAAAGGTACGAGACGCAGAAAAACTTTGCTGCCGAGGGCAACACACAACGTAGAATAGAATAGAATAGAATGTTCTTTATTGCAGTAACTGTGTAAAGTAAGTACATGGGTACAAACAAGGTCTTATGTTAGAAGCGTTTCAACAGTTTTTCCCATTTCGGGCGTGCAATGTTTATGGTAAGTAATACAAATAAATGAGTTTATTCTTAATAACTAGGTAGGTACTAAATATGTTCTACTTGTTCTAATAATCTTATGTATATATATAACTACTTTTTACATTTCTTAGATAACTTACTATTTATTATACTTTAACTATTTATATAATTACAGGTATTTAATATGTTTTGAGATCATAATATTCCTTAAGACTATAAAATGCTTTAGGTATAATCCAGTCCTTTAGTTCTTTTTTAAACTGCTTTCCGTCTAATAATTTTAGATGTAAGGGAAGGTGATTGTAAGTATTTATGCCGCTTATGTATGGGCTTTTGTGATACATTGAATTATTACTTTGTGGGATACATATATTATGTTTATACCTGCTACGTTGACTACCTGCACGAACAGACTCCACATTGAAAAAATATTCCTTATTATTTTTCACAAACACACATATTTCTAAAATATAGAGACCAGTAACTGTTAGCAAATTATAATTTTTAAAAGTATCGCGAAGAGTCTGAGTGTAATGTAAATTGAAAATACACCGTAAACATTTTTTTTGTAGTAAAAAAGTTAATGGTACATCAACAGAGTTGCCCCAAAATATTATTCCATAGCTTAGATGAGGATAAATATAACCATAGTATGCATTAAGTGCAGTTGCCTTGTTAGATATGTTTGATAATACTGAAAGTGCATAGAGAAATGTTGATATCTTATTATTTATGTAACTGATGTGGCTTTTCCAGTTTAAATTAGAATCTATGCTTAGTCCTAGAAATTTGGTTTCATTTACTTCATTTATTGAGTTTCCTTTATTATTAATATTATTTAGATTCAGTGGAACCATTTTGTAATTTCGAAATTGTAATGTATTAGTTTTTGTTATGTTGACTTTTAGATTAAGCATTTCCAACCAATTTATCACCGATTCTAGGGTTTTATTTATCTCCTCTTCGAATTGAATGCGATTGAAGTTATTTTGTGGAATATAAATTGTAGCATCGTCTGCAAACATCACGCACGGATGTTTCGCTACAAGCGGCAGTTCGTTTACATATATTAAAAATAGTAGGGGCCCTAGTACACTGCCTTGTGGAACGCCTAGGGTTATATTTTTGTATTGAGATATGTTTTTTTCAATCGTTTTAGAACTTTTGTTGTAGGTTTCAGTAATTACTGCTTGGGTTCTATTATTTAGGTATGAGTTCACCTCACTTCACACACCTTCACTTCGTTTCACCTCATTACAGCGAGGAAAATGCTGGGTGCAAAAAAAACTGCTATTTAGTTATTTTAATAAAAGTTTTAGTAAAAGTTATATAAAGAAGTTGTAACAGAACGGATTTCGAGTTTTACGATTTCTTGAGATTGGTTCAGGTTTATACGGTAATATTTCGAATTTATATTGATTTTAATTATGTACTATATTCAAAAGAATTCGTAAATAGGATCGTTCTCATTTAGTATTTAATTAAATATTTGGAACAACGCTTGGCACTATATAGGTCAGGTGCGAAGCCACTTTGTAGAGTTAAAAAGATATTAGATTACATGAACTGTCAGTGTCAAAAGGGGCGGTCACTTGTCAGAGAGAGAGGCAATATAAGATTATTGTGTTTTTGTTTAGAAAAGTTTTTATTTAATTTTTCGTAGTTTATGGCTCCTTTAAAGATTTGCTGCGTAAAATGGTGTTGGAAAATGATTTTTACCGCTAAAATTGAGGCACTTGAGGATTTGGGGCAAAGCTTGGGGTCACTCTTTTTTTTACCTGGAGTTTTGAGTTGTGTTTTTTTTTGTGGAGTGCGAATGCTGATGGAAAGTGGAAAAATACAAGTGTTTTACACCAAGAAATAAAGCGGAAACTTCAGTGGAATGAGATGAAGAACATTCAGTATCGTTTTTATTGTTCTTTTATTGTTTTACTAATAAGAAACTGAGTTATAGCTTTTTCAAAAACACTGGAAGATAATTCTCACCGTGACGCATTAGATTACCTATTTAAATGCCTATTGTATTAAGATAATGTCCTATTACAAGATAATATGATGCTTTTTCAACCGACTTCCAAAAGGAAGGAGGTTCTCAGTTCGTCTGTATGTTTTTTTGTGTGTAACATACACACAAAAAAACATACAGACGAACTGAAACACGATTGCTCCGTCGTTTGTGAACCGATTCGAATGATTCTTTTTGTGATCGGTGAGGTACGTTTCCGAGGTGGTCCCGTTGTGGTTTCGTCGAGATCTGATAGTTGTATCCTTTCAATACAACATTATGACATCTAGTATTTGAATTCTTGGTTTACTTAAATTCTGTAGTTGTTGTTGATTGCTATTAAATTTATCTCAATTTAGTGAAATCTTCTTGATTTAGTATACACATGTAAAATATTATATGTATGACTGGAGGATTATTGAGGAGGCTAGCTGCATTCTGTGGTTTTGCTCACATTGAGACAAATATATAACATTTTATCCGAATTGGTCCAGACAACATGGTTGTGAGGAGATGACAAGTAAACATACGGCCTGAATTGATGAATACATTTGTAATCTTGGTTCTGATGTTATGTGATCTATGGTCTTATCTGTTAACCTGATGGATATGAAGTTAAAGTAACATTCATTTGTTATAACAATAATAATTCATTTTAATATGATTGCCAAGTGCGGGTGCTTAAATAAATGAACTAGAATTTGGTTTTCTAAGAATTTATAGGAATGGTTACATAAGGAGATTATTAAGGAAGCTAGCTGCGTTCCGTACCTTTGCCCACATTGAAACAATTATATATCATTTTATATGAATCGGTCCGGAGGTGTTTGTGGAAGTTGCAGTGTTGGTTGTTAAGTGTTCTTTGTACCAACTTGTTAACCTGATATAAACCTTTCATATTTGACATAGTGTTGAGGAAATTTTTATCAGGTTATAATAATAATTAGTTTATTTCAGAGTGTTCATAGGGTCTATGTCCAGCAGAGGACGGAAATTGGTTGATGTTAATGATGAAGTTAATAACGGAATATTAAAATAATAATTCATTTATTTCAGGACATTAATTATTAATGTGTACGTGAACGATGATAATAATATTCTTTACCAACTATGTAATCTGATGGTTGATACTGATGATGGTTTTTGATGATAAAGTAGAAACGGAATATTAAAATAATAATTCATTTATTCCAGGACATTAATTGTTTATGTGTATGTATGTATGTAATAAAATAATTCTCATATACCAACTTTGCACCTGATGTTGTGAGATGATGTTTAGTATCTACGTTCCTAACACAGATTATTTCTCATCATTAATAAAAATAATTTATTGGAATTGATAATGAATTGGAATAATTTATTTCATATTAGAGTGGAGACCTCGAATCGGTAAACGTAGCGTAGGACGCCCTGTGACCAGGTGGAGTGATAACATTCGCAAAGCGATGGGCAGTGACTGGAAGCCAGGAGCCGAGGATTGGACTCAGTGGCGTGACTTGGGAGAGGTATATGTCCAGCAGTAGTCTGATACTGGCTTATTATGATGATGATGATGATGATTGGAATTATCTATTGTGAAAACGTTTCACTTATTATTTCATACGAGATTTATTTATATATTGCTATGGGAAGCATAGAGATTTTGATTCTTACTGAGGGTAGCAACCGTGAGGTACTTGTACGCTGAAATGAACAGCCAGAGATACACGGTTATCACCGACGTAAATAATCCTTCATCAGTAATTTAATATAATTTTATGTTCTTGCGTCGCTGAAGTAATTTTGCGGAAGAGATTAATTTATTATTATGTTCGAGATTTTGTTTCCTACGGGACGTGAATATTATGTCACGTTGACTTACCTGATATCACCGACATAAATAACCGTACATCAGCATCTTTAAATTCAACGTACCTGATTCATTGGAATTATTTACTGAGACGGATTCACTTACTAATTATGTACGAGATTTTGTTTCCTACGGGACATATGTATTTTATTGAAGCTGCTCATTTGGCGCGGATTCACCTGTTACCTGTTCGTGATTTATTTTCCCTGCGGGGATCGTGGAAGTTTGTGTCACACTACGGGTGGCCCAACCCTGGGGAGACTTGTAAGCTGAAAGAATAGCCAGAGTCTCTTCTAGTTCGTGACATAGACAAACACGCAACGTATCTTCAAATTTACATATTCTGCGGAATAATTCAGTGAGAAGAGATTAACTTATTACTACATGTTCGAGAATTACCTTACCTGAGGGGACCGTGAGATTCTGTGCTATGCTACGGGTGGCCCAACCCTGGGGAGACTTGTAAGCTGAATGAATAGCCAGAGTCTCTTCTAGCATTTAACATAGATGACCACGCAACGATATCATCACCAACTACGACAATAAAATGATCTTGGACCGCTGGGTCTTTCTGGAGTGGAGAAATAATTTAACTAAAATGCTGGCGAACCTAGCCTACTGGGTTGCTTCAGTAATTATCTTCATTAACCACAATATTAACTTCAATTAACCTGACTCATTGAGTCATTCCTTTGTTGGAAATATACTTTGCGGTTCAGGATAGAATTTAGTATAGATGGAGTTGGATAGACCCAGTATGGGTTAGTAGGAATAGGATAGGATGATAGAGGATAGATAGGAAATTCGATAGTAGGTAGTGTAGGCAGGATAGCTAAGATACTACTCACTCTTAAGTAGCTAGAGAGAGTAATATCTAAATGAAACAGGTGGTGATGGAAGTTGTGTTCGATTAATAGACAGAGACCTTCTAACCATCCAAGGCAACTCTGTTGTTCGAGCAAGCGAATGTTTCCAAGCTAAATGAAGCTGGAGTGGATGAGTATGTAGGCTGACTAACAGACATACATGTACTATTCTCTTTGATAAAAGATTATGTCCTCCCACTTTAGTTGTGACTCAGTACTGACATACAATTTAAGACGTCAAATTAAATTAAATGAATTACTCTTGTACTACTGACTTTTGACTTACTGTAGACATCACCATGGGGCTTAACCTCGTTTCTGGTTGATGTTTCGATAGTGAAATGCAGGTAATTTTGCTAAGCTACTAAACCTCATTTCTCGTCGATACTTCGATTATGAAATATAGGTTATGTCTTCTCATGCGCAGTGGTGGTTCCCCATGGATGGTTGCTTGATACAAGATCAAGTAGGGGCTACCCAAGTAATTCAGGATGAATGCCATAGCTCGGTAGCGAATGGTGGCGCGCCGATCCAACCATCCATGGTAAATGCTGTGTCAAAACACCCCATAGACTATCCCCCCTTTAAAAGTATTAAATCAGACATATTTTCATATATACATGTATTTATTTATCACACTTTTGTTCTCCTCTCTTTTGTTATTGTACATACTAAAATGTTTATACTAAATCTTATTTACATGATCAATAACTATGTCTATAAAAATATCTAAGAAATTGACAAAGAAAGATCATCAAACTAAAATCTATCGAAGTCCCAAAGAAAGTCTAAAAAATAAATATAATTAAGAATGCAAGGTGTGAATGTAAGAGATTATCCAGAGAAAATTCTAATTTCATATTTTTATGTTCATTTGTAAAATGTAATGTTATTAGGTTCAATAGGTATAATGTTGACAAAGATTGTTGAATATTACTCAATGTTCAGTTGTATTCTACAACGTAGCGTTATAGTACTAATAATAATAATACAACACAAATTAGTACTAATAATAGTGTTTTTGTACACATTAGTATTAGATAAATAATTGGTACTAAGAATTTCAATTGGTAAAAGTAGCACCAAAGGGTACCAAAAGCAACAGTATAGCACAAATAGTATTGTAGCAGTGGTTAGGATTACTTGTAACAATAGAACCTTTATTTCTTATGTTGATTAGTCTTTAGTTATTATATTAATTTGTCTTGAGATTCCCTGAAAAGAATTTAGGTTACATCAACGGTTCACAATGGGTGCTGCCACTAACTAGACGATTACGAATGGCCAATATTTTATTCCAGTTCGATTAATATTCCAATATTAAATATTCTAATATGTAATCTAATCTATATCTATGTCTATGTAATCAGTATTTTAGTATTATTAATAAAGTAAACAAATAAAGTCCAATTCAAAATAATAATATATAAAAACCAAAGATAAAGGGGGGGGGGGGGGGTGGGGGGGGTTGTTACAAAGTGTTGAATTATTTTTATTATGTACTTTTTTATAAAAATAATAGGTTGAAACCTGGTTGGAGCATATCCGAAGTAAATACACGCGAATAAAAGCCGGTACATTCACATTACAATGAATAAATTTCGCGAAATCTTTCAAACTAAAATGTATAAATGTGTAACTAAGTAAACTTTGTTTATTTTAATTGGAATAATTCAGCATAAAATATGTGTATACATTCAATTATGACTTCATTTATTATGTCTAAAACTATTAGGCCAATAAAAATTATGCCCTATAATTTTATGCGAATCAAAATTAGGCCGAAACAATATAGCCTAATTGAAAGTTATGCTTGTGAATACGATATGCCAAAAAAAATGCGAGAATACTATTATGCCTTTTAAAATTATGCGTAACCCGTTACGCCTAAGTAAATTAGGAATAAAAAATTATGCGAAACAAAGGGATCCCATCAATTTCTCCCGTGTAAAGCCGAGGCGGTCTACTAGTATATAGATATATATATACGGTTGAATTGAGAAACTTCTTTTTTTAAGTCGGTTTAAAAGGAAAAAGGGCGGCATTGAGCTGGAAAACTGTCTTCAGTACAATACACCGAGCGCAATTATCTCAACCTTTCTTCCATTCTTCTATCGTGCCGAAAGAAAGATAGGCAGATAGTTGCATAGCCATAAGCCATAGATGGTAGGAGCATGTTATATCGATGATCCGCCTGACTTGCTACCAAAAAGTAGATACCATCAAGGAGAAAATTTACGCCATAACCTTACGGTGTTCCGGAAGCACACATATAAGATCACTCTCTTATCCGTCTGTCCGTCTGTCCGTGTGTCATAACCGATTTTCGTAGGAACGGGTGGATCTACCAATTTAAAACTTATACCAGGTGCTAAGGTCTATAGTCCCCATTAGGTGTATAATAGTTAGGACCTTGATTTATATTATAGCGTGTTGAGTCAGGACTTAACACGATGAAATGATAATAATATGGTCAAATTTAGATTTTCGCGAATACTTGTAAGTACCAAATTTAGCCTTAATTCAATTTTTTTTTTAAATTATGCTATAAGACCTTGTTTTTAACCAAAATTGACAATTCTAGGTCAATCGAAAGTACCCTATAGGCTTTGGGTCGAAAACCTATAGGGTACTTTCCGTTGACCTAGATTTTTTTTAAATTTCTTATAGGCTAACGTTTGACCAATATCTCACCTGTTGGTAAGTGATGATGCGATGAATGAAATTTCATGATGAATCATGACATTTGACAAGAAGCAAGATCTTGAAGCATTTTTATAGAAAATAATCTGAGCACCATAAATGTTTAGTTTAATAACAAAAAAGAAAAGTGTACAGTGAATCGAAATAATTTATGATCATACAAAACGAAGAACGGGCCAAAAAGGAGGCATAATCTTTCAAACAAAAAAGATTGTTTCAAATAGGTTAAGATTTGACGGGGTTCTGAGGTAACAAACATAAAAAGTTGGGGTAGACTTGTCCTAGAGTGGAGACCGCGAATCGGCAAAAGTAGCGTAGGACGACCTGTGAGCAGTAGAGCGACGACATACGCAATGCGGTGGGCAGTGACTAGAAAAGAAGAGCCAAAGATCGGGCTCAGTGGCGCGCCTTGGGAGAGTCCTACGTCCAGCAGTGGACTGACACCGGCTAATGATGATGATGATGATGAAATATAAAAAGAAAAAAATCAGTGGTGACATACGAACAGACAGACAGACATTTTTTATAACTTCAATGTAGTTAATTAAATCATTAACTTTAGTTATCAAGATTTATATAACGTATACAACAAGTCACTTCCCGCCGTCTGTACGCTAAGATTTTTCAAAGTTCGAAAAGGATTTTAATTAGATTTTTATAAATAGATAGAGTAATTCAAGAGGAAAGTTCAAAACCAGGGATTGAACGCGGGCAAATCCGCTGTGCGCAGCTAGTAATTTATTTAAAGTAAAAAATTAAGAACATAATTTAAATTATTAACGAAATAGACCGCACCTAATTTTTCCACTGGCAGAGCGTGCGAACAGTACGAGTGGCGGTTTTGATTGAACAACCGCAATTTCTTAACAAAACTACAAGTAAACCTACCACACAGTATATAGAAGACCCCAATAAAAAGTACCAAAAATTGTGATACATATACCAATAGCTTTAAGTTTCAGATGTAAACGAGCTGCGCAAGATACTAGCTTACTATACAAGGGTGGACTCATTTCAATAACGTGAGGTTGTACCTGCAAATCTGGGCGGACAACGTCTGCCGCCAGTTGCGTCCCTCCCTTACGTAGCCCTAAACCACAGAATATAGGTGTTCATATCTAATATATGTATATACCTAGCGAGCAATGGTGATTTTTAAGTATACGGTTGTTAAAATAAAATAAACTGACCAATTACTGTGAGTCGGACTCTCATACGTAGATTTCCGTACCACAGTACAGTATTTACTTAGAACAATTTTTTTTTATGGTATAAGGTAAAAAAACAAGCACGACGCTTGCCTGATAGTAAGCGATGATCTACCTATTACAGATACAGCGGTATGCAGAATTCTGGCAGTCCAGAATTTTGCATGTCACTGCGCTGCACCTGTTACATTGAGACATAAAGATGTTGAGTCTCACATGCCCTGTAATTTCGCTGGACACCTTGCCATTTTAACCGAAAAACATTTCTATTTCACGGTTGAAAATTAATTGGCAAAGTGGTGGTACCGCCCCAGGTGGACTAGCTGAAAAAATAAGTTTTTTGTATTACGACCTCTTTAATTTTTAATTTAATTTAATGTTTGGGGATCCGTACCCAAAGTGTAAACCTATTACTAAAAATCCGCTGTCCGTCCGTCTGTATGTCTGTCTGTTCATCTGTCACCAGGCTGTATCTCAGAAACCGTGATATATAGTTAGGCAGTTTAAATGCAGTTGAAAAAAAATTACACAGATGATGTATTTCTGTTGCCGCTCTAATAATTAACACTAAAATCAGAATTATATTAAATATTAAAGGCGGTCTCCATACAATAAACGTGTTTTTTTTCGGCATTTTTCTTTTCACTATAACGCCATCTATGAACGTTAACACCTATGTATTAACTTTCACATAGATGGCGTTGAACGTTCGTTAAATATTCGTTAGATGACGTTGTTGTAAATAAGCATTCGGCGAAATGTTAAGTTCCTATTGTACTGTGGTACGGTGTATGTGGTAGATGGTGAGTCTGGCTCGCATTTAGCCTGTTTATTATTATTTGCTGTTATAACAGTCATAGTAAGACTGACCACGTCTTCATGAGACGACGATCAATGCAACTTGGTCGACACGTCGAGCTAATAAAATTAATGTTTTGATAAAATGTATTTTAGTGCGATAAGTTCCATATATTAATATTTATAACGGTGCAGTCGTACATCTTCTAAATACCTATCTTTTTAAATGACTTTGAAAATAGGAGGAGGTTCTTAATTTTTCGGAATCTGTTTTTGATGTATGTACACCGATTACTCAAAGACGTCTGGACCGATTTGGAAAATTATTTTTTAGTTTGAATGGGTAATAACTAAGGGTAATAAATGTATGGGTATACTTCCCAGGTAGTCCCATTTGAATTTCATCGAAATCTGATGAGTATCTCCAGAGATATGCAGATAAACCTCAAACTTGGTTCTGAAATTGACTATAGCATGGCATTTGAAGTCGGTTCTTTTAATGATTTAATTACTTACAGCTAAGAGCAATCTTAGCTAAAAGACAGGTCTACATTTATCACTTAAAGTAATAAAACGAAGGGTGGTTTCATTGATCTGTCTGTCATGTTTTATTAACCGAAAGTTTACATTACGATCTGTGCCTGCGATGCTCCCTCGAATATATACTCGTGTAGGACTGATACATCAAATAATAAATATTAAATACGCCGTCTGTTCGGTGAGCACTCTCGCGGATTACATCTCATATCTATTTCTCACGGCCGAGTAAAAACCTGGTATTTATGTGTTTGAACGTCTCGCGTGATTTAATGGCTAATCTCACCTCCCACGTTTTACCCGGATGAGCAGAGGATGAGAGGAAAACATGACGAGTACAAATACTGATACTATGTTTCTTTCAAGTGTAACACACTTTATATTTTTAGTACATTGTTAAACACAATCCAAAATGTCATCGTACCGACGGGATTCGAACCCGCACCCTCCTGGGAAACGTGCCCAGGTGCTCTGCCCAATTAAGCCACAGTACGAATCTATCGATCGACGAAATTGTTGGATTGCGTTTTAAACAATAAAGCATTGGTGGCGTCTTCAAGTTAATAATTTCGGAAGAAAACATTACAGTTATCAAGTATCAAATATTATGTTTCTTGTCAGTGTTGTGTGTTGTAACATTTTATATATTTTTCAATCGACTTCCCAAAAAAAAAGTTTCTGAATTTATTTATATATTTTTTTAGGGTTCCGAACCCAAAGGGTACCAACGGAACCCTATTACTGAGACTCCGCTGCCGTCTGTCTGTCTGTCTGTCTGTCTGTCCGTCTGTCACCAGGCTGTATCTCATGAACCGTGATAGTTAGACGGTTGAAATTTTCACAGAGGATGTATTTCTGTTGCCGCTATAACAACAAATACTAAGAACAGAACAAAGTTAAAAATTAAAGAGTTTAAAACAAAAACGTGTTTTTTACGATACGCCATCTACGAATCTTCATTGATGGCGCTATCGTGTTTACCTTAATCTCTAAAACGGCTCCAAAGATTAAATAAAATTTAGTATACAGGTGTTTTCGGAGGTGATAAATCGATCTAGCTAGGTTTCATTTTCAGAAATTTTGTTTTATTCGTGTTTTCAATAATCAACTTTATCGAAAATCTACTTAAAATATGACTCTTCCTGACATCTATTGGCGAGTAGAAGTAGCTTTAGTGTTATTGTGCAGTTAAAGCAGTTAGTTGCTCTCAATTGAAATAAATAGTATTATTATTCGCCAATATATGTCGGGAAGAGTCATATTTTTCTATTTAAGTGGCAAAAAATACCGAGCATAGCTGTGCGGTGTTCAATCTGCAATCAACTACAAATAACTTACCTGTGTAATAGCCTTTGAAATTAATTCACCTCGACGGCAGCTAACTAGATGGCAGCACAGAAAAAATTAGCACGCGCAAGCGTTTCATTTGTTAAATTTGTGGGCCTCGGTCAATTTGTTTACTTTAGTATTAATTGTAGTAGTGTACAGTCAGTATTGATTATTCTATGTTCTTTTTTAGTATTTACAGGGTTTCTTTCATTTAGCTAGAATCAGTGCAAAATAAGTCACGTACGTAGTATTTATATTCTCTTTGAGTTAGTCGTACGATTACGAACACTTTGTCTTCCAGATATTTAATAATATTAATTACCTTTGTGTTAACGTTTACTTAGTTTACGTTACTTACGTTTACTAGTATGTGTTAGAAGTTTGTTAGTTATTCGGTGATGGCGTTCGGAACCCTCCGTGTGCGGGACAAAAGTCTGACTCGCACTTGGCCAGTTTTATTTGTATGTATGTAACGCGATTACTCAGTCAATTGTGAACCGATTTGAATGATTCGTTTTTTAATCGGTAGGGTTTGTTTGCGAGTTGGTCTCATTGTTATTTCATTGAGATTTAACCAGTGCATCCTACCTGTAATGACGAACGGAACCGAGACGTGGACACTCACAGTTCGACTGGTCCTCCAGTTTAAAGTCACTCAGCGAGCTATGGGGGGAGCTATGCTTGATATTTCTCTGCGGGATCGAATCCGGAAGTAATTCGCTAGAAACCTAAAGTTATCGACATAGTTCAACGGATTAGCAAGCTGAAGTGTTAGTGGGCTGTTCATATCTGCCGCAGGACTGATAACCGTGGGGTGCGGGTCGGAACATCTCCTCGTGGTGTACCCTGGGTATCGGCCGACAACTTTTCCCAGTCAACTGGGTTAAGTTGTCGACCGATAGCAAAGTTCCGACGTGAAGGGCTTCTCCGCGTGTCCCTCTGATATTCAGCAGAGGGCACAGTATGACGGGGCAGGGCGGGCTCGGTGCTGGGAGCCGTCCGTTGGTAGGTCTGAGCATAATGCTCGGACTTAGTGGCGGGGCCGGTAACGGCTGCAAGAGGGCTGCTCGCATGCTTTTGTCATACGAGCCGGACGGTGGACAGCGTGCGAGTAGGGGTAGTTACCCTTCGCACACCTGTCATGTGAGGGATGGAGGGTGTGGTGAGTTTGAGGGGAAGACGAGCCACACTCCTCTAAGGCTGTGGGTCCGATTCACTCGGGCCGAGAGGTGGGGCCGGTGACGGTCGTCGAGTGGGGTCTCGCATGCCCATTGGCACTGGTATGCGAGTCGAAAGCGGACGGTGTGCGAGTAGGGGTATCTGCTCTTTGCACACCTGTTATCAGGTGGGGAGGAGGGTGTGGTAAGTTTGACGAGAAGAAGAGCCACACTCCTCTGTCATTGTGGGGTAACTGTTGGAGGGTCGGGGGGATCTCCAACGGCTTGCACTCCCCACATGATGGTTGAGGGTTGACCTTGGTGAGCAGGGTCAGCCCTCCGCAGCGGCAGAGGCCCATTTGGGTCTGCCACCGGGGCAAGTTGGTGAATGCTAGCGCAACCCCATCTTGCCCCACCACGGTGGATGACGGCTCATCCCAGGTTTTTAGTGCGGTATCCTGCCCTTCAGGCAGCGAGTTCCACATAATTATCTCGCTCCCCCGGGTGCGAGGTATCCATAAAGGATTTTCCTAGGTAAAAAAAAAAACAGGACTGATAACCGTTGGGGTAGACTTGTCCTAGAGTGGAGAGCGCGAATCGGCAAACGTAGCGTAGGACTTCCTGTGACCAGGTGGAGCGACGACATACGCAAAGCGGTGGGCAGTGACTGGAAGAGAAGAGCCGAAGATCGGGCTCAGTGGCGCATCTTGGGAGAGGCCTACGTCCAGCCGTGGACTGACACAGGCTGATAATGATGATGATGATGAGATTTGATAAGTATCTCCAGAGATATAACGATAAGCGTCTCAAACTTGCTACTGAAATTGACTCGCGGGGCATGGACGTCGGTAGTTTCAGTTTTTAAATCTTAATTTTTACGAGTACTGATGTTTCGAGTGGGTATCAACATTACATGTAGCCACCCTTTTCATAGATATTGACAAGTGATTTTTACTTTAGTAAATGAATTAAGTGTCTCAAACTATCTTCGACCATTATCATCGCTTACGACGAGGTGATATAGCGGTCAAACTTTAGCTTATCAGATACCAAATCCGTAGTCTGTAGAGTCCGTATAATAACACGTAGTTAGTAGTAATAGTAATCATAATAGTAGCTAAGTTATGGCCACAACAGAATCAGTACTGTTGTTTCTCTAGGTATTTATTAAGTTTGACAGGCAAACAGCTACACCCACCCTCGATATCAGCAAACACTGGCAGTGTAGCGTGCATCTTGCATTGCAGTAAACAAATGGAGGCAGTCAACACGGCATGCGCTGTATTTGTATTCCTTGTATCATCACATTCGTGACACCACTAGTTACCTGCGCTGGGACACCACGGACGTTGGAAGGGTTACGTTCAAACACAACAGTAGATAGATAGATACACGTTATGGCACTTAAAAAAATTAGAATTAGATACATTCGTGATTACATTTACAGTACAATCGGCGGCTGTGAACAGGCGGTTACATATATCAATCAACCTACAACCTTCTACTCATACTCGTATTATTTAGGTACACGTTTCATTAGCTCACTCGAATTCCAAACGGAATTTCATCTGCAAAACTGCCACAAAGCGGAACGAATCTGATGCAATATTGTTATTACCATAAACCAGGCACCTGGCCGGGTCGTGACTCTCGCTGCAATCCACCGAACGCCAGCGTATAGAGAACTTCGCTGCGAATAAAATTTTAAAACTATATTTACGACACGGCGCACAATAAACTCGGAGCGCAAACAAAGTCGTTACAGCTGCGATGAGCCCGTAAAAATAATACCTTCACGCGACTGTGCTCATTGTAAACGACCGAAGTTTTTCTATTTCCTGTGTTCGGAGTCATGAGCCGGCGGCTCCGCGACCCGCCTGCGGCCCGCGGGTCCCCGCGTCATGAATACTGACATCACCTGTCTCAAGCCTGAGCCGCGGCTCAAAACTTTCGTCCGTCGAGTTCCGGCCGACCGATTACGAATGGGCGCCGAATAAAAAACTTGCGTGTGGTAAAAAGATGGAGAAAGTATTCCGACTCTGCCCTTTGATACGCCCGAGCTGTTCTACCAATTCCTGAATAAATAAAAATGCGAATATATTAAGTGGGTCGAAACGTTTTCTCAGTAGGTAGTTATATATCGCGCATCTCTCATGTTATCCACTCGATCCACACGTGCGATAATTCTGTACAAAATGACGCATCTCGAGCGTGACGGTCATGAAGATGACGCTGTAAGTATTCAACAAACCAGTAATACAAACAGAGCGGCCCCGACAGTGTCACCGAGTCCCGACGCGGGTGAGCCAACTCAAACAAGGGTGGCTAACACGAGCCGCATTGTTCCCCGGATTAGTTCCGCCGATGTAATCGCGAGCAGATTATACGAGTAACGCGGGACTGTTCACACTTGCCTACTTATTTCCTATTTCGGGATGGTTTATGAAAAGGTCCGTCCTATCTTCGCTGAAATATTCTCCGTGGGCAACCGCCATAAAATATAAATAAAGAAGTAATTATAACGTTAATTACATGTTTTATTAGGCGTGCGAGGTAATCATAACTGCCTTTGATGCGACCTTAGATTAGTAGCGTTATACGAGGTCTGTGGACGCGACACACGCACACATCATCTTCTCAACTTTTAAGTGTTAATTTCTGCTTTGGACTGGATCGTGATCTGAAGAATTCCACACGTATAACGTTAATGTGAAATGTGACTGTTCCTTGACCTCGAGCTTACAATCATTAGAAGGTCGTAGGAAGTTTTTTTTTTGAAAGATTACTCGCAATGTGGGTTGCAAATTACTAGTATTCTTGTTAACCCCTCCAACTAAGCTAAATATGCTTGTGTCTGGAGTGGGTTAACGTCAATAGTGCAATGGGTATCGAACTCACGACCTCTCGTCCGCCAGTCCGAAACCCTATCCATTGAGCTATTGCCGCTTTTAGTTAGTTATTCGAAGCCCTATATCTACACCATTGTACTCTGACCAGTTCTTGCCGCCCTCATAGCCTCAAGCCGTCGAATTATCAGTGATCTCGCTTTACTGCCCCGATCTATCTTCATTGATTGTACACAGACATATACCATCATCATTATCAGTCAATGTCCGTCCACTGCTGGACATAAGCCGCTCCCATGGCACGCCACTGAGCTCAATGTACTATATTATACTTAAACTTATATTAGTTATTTATTGTTTTTAGAAAATGTCGATTCCAAAAATTATTTATTTCATTATCGACTTGGTGGAAGTGGTGTAACGTGGACAATATAAGTATTGTATTATGGCCTACATCAAAAGGCGGCAGTTCTTACGTGATAAGTAATATTGAGATATTGGGAAAATGAAAAAAACTTTGACCGTTACCTATTAATATAATTTTAATTGAAAATTTAAAATCATACCAACTGATCTATCTATCTATATTATACTATAACCTGTTCATTAAGGCCAATCCAATTGGAACCAACTTACTAGTTTGGTACCAACTAGTTTGTGGAACGGTGAACCATCACCATTGTATATTATATATATATAGCCTGTCTATAACCACTATCTAGGTTAAACAAAGTAAGCCACTGATTACTGTATATGTATTAGTCATTAGATTTAAGGCTCAAGATTTCAATAAATTATTATTATTTTTCAAAATATTTAAATTACAGTAGAGATGTCGTATTTGGGTATACCTTATACATATTCTTGCAATATAATTAATGTAACGGGAAGCCGAATGTGACCTGCGGAAGTTGCTCTCCTATCCACGTCAGATAGAAAGAGCTGATGATCTAAAAACGGCTGCACAGGTTTTTGCTGAAACTTAGCTAAGAACATTTATAATAATGTTACCTTTCAAACAAAAACAGGTGCCAAAATTATAATCTTCTATTCGTAACAATAATAATATGTCTGATCTGATTGAAATTGTTAGGTACACTCGTTCTGTTATTAGTCTTTTAAAAGGTTTTAAGGTCAAATAACTACCAACTTATATTTCAATAGAAAATATTATGGAACAACGTCTTCCACTGAAGCAGATCATTATTCTTCGTCGCTCTGTTGTCGTGCATATTATTAGACAAACAGTATCAAATTGTAGTGAAGTAAAGGCATGTTCATTTCACACTATAAGTATGAGTATAGCGGCGTGGCGTCCGCGTCAAGGCGCGTCACTGGGCTCGCTCTGTAAACAGTTTATGCAAAACGACGAATTGAATAAAGCGAAGGATCTATCTTGGGTCGCTGCCGATGCCACCGGGCCGCCACTTACACAACAACGAACTTTCTTTTCTAAAAAATAGTGATAAAAACAGCAAGCACCGTTTAAAGATTTCCACGGAGGACGAGTTGCGACGTGGTTTGGACAAACATTAGTTTGATTCAGTATCTCACTATACACCAGGTAAAATTTCAGACTACGGATTACACCGAAGGTGAGACAGCAGTCAAGTGCTTGTCAGTTTCGATTACAAAAAGGTGACTGAACCTCGTTTCTGGAAGTAAGTTCATTAGAACGATTTTATTTTAATCTCAGCGTATTGGCAGAGCTTGATTGAAGATAATAAGCTGTTAACAGTTGCACTCGCAAATTCTAATAATAAATTATAGTTAAAACAGCTTTACGGTACTGTAAATATTTAGTATTAAATAATCATAGTAGGTTCAACTCGTTGATAAAACACCAGTTGAAGTATTCGTAACGATTTTTACAATTATTACAGAAGAAAATGATATTAAGTCAAGTTAGTAATGGGAACTCAATAAATACAATGGTAATAGGCGAGTTTCTTGCGTCAGTTACCCTGCATTTTCTCTATCACTCAAAAGGATAATTTTCCGAGTTTCCAGTCTGAAGTGTTCAAACTCTTCGGCACTACAACTTTAATTAGGAAATGATTGTCACTTAACTATCACTTAGTTTAAACTTCTCGTCTTTGTAACTTAATGAACTATTTGAGTTGAGCTCCGAGCTATAATGAGAGATCCTCTCAGACATTCACCAAACTGTACAGGTAGTACCTATACTACTAGCTACCTGATAGGAACTTTCACTATAATGAAAAAACTATAATGCTTACTCTCATTTTGTAAATACTGTAAATACATCAATAAATCACCTATTCATATTAAGCATATTAGTCTTCGAGCATTTACTAATGGAGATGTTAACGCAAGGTGTACCCCTCTGCTGGCCATATAGCCATTTTTAACCATATGAGCGTGCGTAACTACGCTGTATTTTTAATACTGTGTGCGTGTTTCAAGCTAGTGTGCGGGATCGTTAAAGTGAGTGATTTGTGTGTGTGCAATGCGTGTTTACCTCGTCCCCCGTAAGTATCGGCAGAAAAAAATGTTTGCGGATTACAACGTTAACATCTCCATTGGTAAATGCTCGAAGATATTAATAGCTTATTTATTGATGTATTTTCAGTAATGTCTCAGTTTTGTAGTCTCAGGCAAAGCAGATATCTATGAATATTACTCGTATCAACATTCTTAATACATTTTTCAATACGTTTCTACTTTTTAGGGTTCCTTTTCTAAAGTGTACCAACGTAATTGTTGTCGCTGTCTGTCAGTGTCAAACCCGTGATAAAATTTTCACAGAGTATGTATTTCTATAACGATTACTGAAAACAGAATAAAGTTAAAAACTAAAGGAATACAAGAAATTTTTTTTTTCTGCGTTTTTTGCTTGATCAAAAAAAAAGAAAAAAAGACATACCTACCTTATCAAATCTCGATAAAATTACAATGGGACCACCTCAAAAACGTACCCTACCGATTACATAAATAATCATTCGAATCGGTTCACAATTGACGAAACTATAAAGACTACAGAATTGAAACATGGTAGGTAGATGTATTCTGTGAACCGCTTTCCGATTTTTATACAAAAATAAATAATATAAAAGTTTAAGGGGGGGCATCCCCATACATGGAACTGGAACAAAAAAAAATGTTTTTCGTCTAAAGTAAGGGAGTGAAAAATCTAGAAAAAATATATGCTGTAGATCTCAATAAAAACTTTCAACGAAAATTGGTTTGAACGAGATACAGTAAGCAGTTGTTGAGATACAGCGACCGCAAGTATAACTTTGTTTTTCATACAAACAGTATGAAAAACAAAGTTATTTTTGTAGTTGCGAAAAATCAAAGGTATAGAATACTCTACTGTGTTACGGAACCCTACGAGTGCGAGTCCGACTTGCACTTGGCCAGTTTTTTTTCTAGTTAATTGCGCTATGAAATCAACTTTCATAGGTCTGATCAATTCTAAAATCTTCTTATTCAACGATATTGTAAGAATATGGAAGCATTGACTTTACAGAATACTCAAATCCTCACCAACTTATAGCTCATATTTTAAACGTCGTGTTTAGAGTCATTGGAATGCTTTTAATGAAAAGATTAATACATAGATCAGTCGGGGTGATTTAAATATTATATTATTATACATATAGATCATTTTTATTTTACACAATAGATCATATTATTATACTATATTGACTTCAATTATGATGGATTATGATGGGCAATTATGATTAGGGTGTAAGGGAGAATCCTCCCCCCCACCCATCATGGAAAGTCACAATAAGCCGCGGCCCCCAGTTCCCGGCTGCCCTGCTATTCCTGACCACGGCGGCGGTCATGGTAACGGCAGGGCAGGGGGTGCTAAGAATCCCCGGGTTACGGTAGGCCGCCAAAAGAAACTGACCCTCGCTACGTTTAATGGACGCACGATTCGGCTGGATGAGCATCTGACGCAGCTGGAGGAGGAGTTGGGACACATAAGATCGCACATTCTGGAGTTATGTGAAGTCCGAAGACAGGGAGAGGACACCATAACTCTAGAATCAGGCCATCTTATGTATTACAGAGAAGGTGACCAGCCATCCCAAGGCGGCGTCGGGTTTCTGGTCAACAAGGCTCTCAGTGACAACGTTGTAGAAATCTCCAGTGTGTCGACCAGGGTTGCGTACCTTATAATAAGGTTAACCAAGAGGTACAGCCTCAAGGTTATCCAGGTCTACGCACCGACCTCGGCACACTTGGATGAAGAGGTGGAAAGTATGTACAAAGACATCTCCAGAGCCTTACATACCACCGCTAAGGCTCACTACAACGTTGTCATGGGAGACTTTAACGCCAAAGTGGGAGTGCAGACTCTACTGAATCGACTCTAGGACCACACGGATTTGGGAGTAGGAAACACAGGGGGCAAATGCTTGTCAATTCCTCGAGAAAGAGGGGCTTTTCTTGATGAACTCAAGCTTTCGGCAGAAACACTTCAACTAATGGAAGAGAGACGAACAGACCCATTGTCAGCTTTGTCAATTAACCAGGTGCGCAACAAAACTATTAAGAAGCTGGTACGACGCGACCTCCGATCCTCTAACACGCTCTTGATTACAGAATCAATTGAGCAGAATCGGGGGTCGAAAGTGTTCGTCCAGCCTCTAGGTAGAAGCCACCTCACAAAGCTGACAACATCAACGGGGAACATCGTCGCATCCAAGCCGGAGATTCTGTCGGAAGTTGAAGACTTCTACAGCAAGCTCTACGCATCGCATTCTTCAAAGCCCGAACCCGATACTGAGGATTGCAGAGCCACCTTAACCCGCCACTTCACAGAAGACCTGCCCGAAGTCAGCCGAGATGAGATCGTGATGGCCCTTAGACAGCTCAAAAATGGAAAAGCCCCAGGTGAGGACGGAATCACAACGGAACTTCTAAAAGCTGGAGGAGCTCCAGCTGTAAGCCAGCTGCAACAGCTCTTCAATTCTGTTCTCTTCACTGGTAGAACTCAGGCACAGACGCAGGCATGGAACAGAAGCATGGTGGTTTTGTTTTTCAAAAAAGGAGATAAAACCCTATTGAAAAAATACCGCCCGATTTCGCTTCTGAGCCATGTCTACAAGCTGTTTTTAAGGGTCATCACGAACTGTCTTGCGCGAAGACTCGACGAGTTTCAACCTCCGGGACAAGCCGGGTTTCGAAGCGGTTACGGCACCATAGACCACATCCACACGGTGCGGCAGATTGTACAGAAGACCGAAGAGTACAATCGGCCCCTGTGCTTAGCATTTGTGGACTATGAGAAGGCCTTGGACTCTATCGAAACCTGGTCGGTTCTTGAGTCCCTGCAGCGTTGCCAAGTCGACTGGCGATATATCGAAGTGATGATATGTCTATATAATGCCGCAACGATGTCAGTACAAGTACAGAACCAGCGTACTAAACATATTCACCTGCGTCGAGGAGTGAGACAGGGGGACGTCATATCCCCGAAACTGTTCACTAATGCCTTAGAGGATATGTTTAAGACGCTGGACTGGAAAGATTGTGGCATCAACATTAACGGCAAGTACATCTCTCACTTACGATTCGCAGATGACATCGTCATTATGGCAGAGACGCTGCAGGACCTACAAAGGATGTTGAATGACCTAGCTGATTCTTCTCGTCGCATCGGTCTCCGGATGAATTTGGATAAAACCAAAGTCATGTACATCGAGCACGTTGTTCCGGAACCGATTGCCGTAGATGGAATCCCACTCGAAGTTGTCACAAAGTATGTTTACCTAGGGCAAACGCTCCAACTAGGCAAACACAACTTCGAGAAGGAAATCCAGAGAAGAATTCAGCTGGGCTGGGCAGCATTTAGGAAACTCCGTCGAGTCTTCTCGTCGCCTATACCACAGTGCCTAAAGACAAAAGTCTTTAATCAGTGCGTCCTACCTGTCATGACATACGGACCCGGACGTGGACACTCACTGTTCGACTAGTCCACCAGTTTAATGTCGCTCAGCGAGCTTTGGAGAGAGCTATGCTCGGTGTTTCTCTGCGGGATCGAATCCGGAACGAAGTAATTCGCCAGAGAACTAAAGTGATCGACATAGCTCAGCGGATTAGGAAACTGAAGTGGCAGTGGGCTGGTCATATCTGGACCGACCGTAGGACCGATAACCGTCGGGGCAGACTGGTTCTAGAGTGGAGACCGCGAATCGGCAAACGTAGAGTAGGACGCCCTGTGACTAGGTGGAGCGACGACATTCGCAAAGCGGTGGGCAGTGACTGGAAACAAAGAGCCGAAGATCGGGCTCAGTGGCGTGTCTTGGGGGAGGCCTACGTCCAGCAGTGGACTGATACCGGCTGATAATAATGATTGACTTCAAATTGATTGTGATCGGTGGGGATCTACAGAATAGCTAGACCTATAATAATATTTTCGTAGTAACTATGACCTAATCTGTGGTTTCACTGCAAATATTTTATTAATTTTGCGATGCGTGTATGTGAAATCTGTGATATCTTCTAGAGTTTTCATTTGAATTATATACTGTAAAGGACAATTTTAATCTATAATATGTGGCCCAGCTAATTAACGTAATTATTTGGATAAGGATTAATAATATATACTTGAAAATAGCCTTGGAAGTTATGTAATATTTTTGAACAAAAAATTAAAGATTAAAATGGTTACTGTGAGTCAACCTTAAGAGATAGACATATGCTGTCGCGGACTTTTTTGTAGGTCTTATTAGGTTGTACAACTCTTCCGTAGAAAATATTCTTCTATCTATTTTCAACTGAGCAGCGTTCGAAAGAAACGTGTTTTTTCGACCGTTTTTTTGTCGACTTAGGTTGCAAATTAGGTCTCCACGGATGTACCTTTGATTTAAACGGGATAATATATAGCCTATTTTCATTTCGAAAGTCCATTCTATATATTAATGAAAGAATTTTATAAATCGGTTCAGTAGTTTTTGAGCCAAATCATTACAAACATACAAAAATATAAATGTTCTCTCTTTATAATATTATTATATTAGTATAGATTGTTCTATTGTATGGAACCCTACGTATGCGAGTCTGTCATTTACCATAAGGTAAAATAGTGGCCATGTTTTTAACTGTACCGAAAAAAATACATATAAAAAAAAATGTGATACATGTTAGTAAAGTTACACATCGGTGTAGCGGAATGTCTGCTGACTCGCCGCCGAATGTGATGGGATAACGCGAGATATCGTTATTATATACACGTTTTGTTATTCAGCTAGTTGGGCTCGCGCTCGGCAGTCGACAGGCTATCGCCATCGCTATCGCTATCGCCGGGGTGAGCGGCGCATATCAATCACCCACTTTTGATACATTATGTGTTTACAGACGTGGACGAGCGCAGAATACACAACGCACAACGCCGCATATCGAATTATAATAATTCCACGAAGTATTTATGGATAATGAATACGGGAACTGTTGTTAAAATCCTTGGTCTATTGCTGTAGGTACTATTGGCTGTCTTTCAACTGCTTTCAAATAATTATCGCGCACCAGTTTAATATTAGATAAAATAACCGACTTTACATACCGTGCAAGTAATTCATCGATGAATTCAAAAAAGGAGGACATATTAATTTTCCATTTAATCTTATATCTAACTAAAACTTAAATCTTCTATTGTATATTTCTCAATACAACTCTCTGACATCTTGATAAAATGTATAAATATTCCACCCCCGACTTAGGCTCTAATCATAAAAAATATTTTTAAAATCGGCTGATAGTTATTATCGGTCTCCACTCCAGAACCAGTCTACCCCAACAGTTATCGGTCCTACGGTTGATATAACCGGCCCACTGCCACTTTAGTTTGCTTATTTGTTAAGCTATGTCGATAACTTTAGTTATCTGGCGAATTACTTCGTTCCGGATTAAATATCGCAGAAAACACCGAGCATATCTATTTCTATATAGCTCGCTAATCAACTTTAAATTGGTGGACGAGTCGAACCGTGAGTTTCCACGTCTCGGCCTTCTTTACTCATGTGTCTCGGCTCCGTATGTCATAACGGGCAGGACGCACTGATTAAAGACTTTTGTCTTAAAGCACTGTGGTATATGCGACGAGAAGACTAGACGGAGTTTTCCTAATGCTGCCCATCTCAGCTGAACTCTTCTCTGGATTTACATTTCGAAGGTATGTTTGCCTAGTTGAAGCGTCTGCCCTAGGTAAACATACTGCACAACAACTTCGATAAATACGACCTTTAATGCTATGAAGATATACTCGTAACTTACTCGTAACTCGTATTTGTTAAGACTATGACAGCTCGTTAATGAACTGTGAGCGCCGGGCAGGTCAATAGGTAATATCTCTAATCTAAATTGACTAACTTTACTTATTGACCCATAAACTCCTGCTCGATTTCGGATGTAATTGTATAGAATTATGTTGTTTTGACTCGAGTAGTTTAGTTGTTGGAGATTGCGTTAGTCTCGGGTCAGCAGTTTGCATCTCTTCGCGAGTTGTTCAACATTTAAGTAATTGTTGCTCTCCCAAGTTTGCATCGGATCGTAACGAAACTTTAGAGCTCATTAATCGCAATTAAATCGAAAGTAGGACAACGCGCCGGAGACCCGCCTAGCTTGTCGCGTAATCGTTGTAATCGAGAATCGTCTACAGAACAGTTTTTGCGAATTTAGAACCATTTGCCGACTCTTTGGCGATTTGATTTTGTCTAGTCCAAAGTTTACTCTCTCTTATGAAGCTTAACGTGTTAAGATTTACTAATGTACGAGTCAAAATTGACGTAACTAACGATATATAACTGATGTCTTCAGTGTTATTGTTCGTTTTTCACTGTTTTGTCAATGTTCAGTGATTGAACAGTGACGTTGCGATCTAAAATAGACTTGAACTTGTCTGGATATAAAATATTGCAATGAGATAAGGACGTCAAATTACAAACGTTAGTGTAATCCAAAAAATGCTACTATCTTAACCCAACTTGGCAATCACCGAACATCATACCGGAATTTCAACCGAATGACAACATATAATTTTGTTCAATGTGTTTCAAGCCTTGGCCGCAGCCTGCTAGTGGTCACCCATTTAGCATCACCCAGATATCATATGAATACTAAAGTATACTTACTGACTGTGGAAGGCAACGCTGACTCTCCCTTAAATGTCATGACTAACACTATATCTAATGTTCAATTTGATTTTCATTTCGCATTCGCAGCAGTGTGCTAACAGGCGTCAAATCTTCAGTCATTCTGAGTCGGTCGTGTTCGAAGACCCCTCTCTTCCCGCCGTGTCCCGGCATCATGTCCCGCGAACAATTAGCATTTAGATTAAACAAATAAACGGTATCGCGGCGTGACCTGAAAGAATTATCCACTTTATTTATTATCTAATTATTTTATTTATTGCGCGCGACGTCTCACCCCCGGAAGCTGGCTGAGTTATGGCGCGCGTGTGATCGCGATATCTGTTCATTTTATATCACTGTTTTTGTTAGCTACGTGTGTTATACGAATGTATTATGTATAAAAACCCGCAAATAATCTCGCATGGTGGCGCATGCATTACTTTTGTTACAATTATTTCAGTAACTCTTTATGCTAAAGTTTACACCTACTTCGTTTTAAAAACACAAAAATGGAGAAGGTTCTCAATCCGTCTGTATGTTTTTTTTGTGTATATGTTACGCGATTACTCCGTCAATTGTGAACAGATTCCAATGATTATATTTTTAATGGCTAGGGCACGTTTCTGAAGTGATCCCATTGTAATTTTAACGAAATCGGCCGAGCCGTTTTTAATATATCAACATTTCTATTACGATGTTTACTACTGACACAGATTATATAATAGTAACTGCGTCTATTGGCTACTTTGACTGGCGCGACGTTTAAAGTCGGTTCTTTTAGTTTTTTAAACGATCTTAAATTATTATGTAACATAGTATGTAGTATAATAGGAAGCTAATTGCTTATTTTTCTGAGGAGCACTGCTTTGTGTATTATTTATCCATTAATAAGATTTTTTTTGTACAAGAGTAGGTACACGTAGAGTTTGTGTAAGGACAATGTACAGTGAAATTTTATGGCGTATGAGATCACAGAGTAATAAAGGGTGCGGTGAAGATAGTTTAAAAACTAAAACAACCGACTTCACGTGTCACGCAATTTAGTTTCTGTAGCACGTTCGAAATGTGTATCGCTATATCTCTGGAGATACTCATCAGATCTTGATAATATTCACTAAAGTACTACACCTACCAGGTTCTCCTCATACAATAAATTAAAATATAATTAAAGGGCACACGAGGGTGTCCCGGAGGGTGTCCGTCCGTCGTGCCCTCATTATTCAGTCGAGATACGGCGGCAAGACGGCCCGTGCACTAACAATGTAGATGTGAAGCGACGCATCGGGACTTACTGCCACTTACCTCGTGTGGGCAGTTTATCTAATAATATACAATCGTACTACAATGTAGACTCAGACCAAATAAAAAGTCAAGATGGAAGCCCACTGAACAACGCACTGCGGCCGGCTAAAACTACGCCTTGCCGCTTACATACACACATAAAACGAAACTACGCCTTACATTGTCAAGCGCGCGGAGTGTCACGCTATATAATTTTCAATTTTTAAAGAAAAAAATCCGAATTCTAGTGTGAAGGGGTGCAAAAACCAATCTTCAAGAAATAAAAATCTGGATGGAATCACATTTTCATCACAGAATCACAAGGTTTTCACTGCACGACAACACTCACTAAGTGCACACGTCATGTTTCTGAAACCGGCCTCAGTGCATTGTTCGGTTGTGGGGTCTTGACTGCTTATTTGGTCTGTGTATGTAGACTGCTAGCTTCAAAGCAATAAAATAGTCTTACATAACAGATATAATCATCCACCGTAAACCTTTTTTACAGAACACGTAAAATACAATACTGCACGCTGTCTCCGAAATATATAAAATGCAATTAATATAGTGTATATTTAGCAAAAGTGTTTGAGACAGCGACAGTGGAAGTTCCGGCGCTGAAGTTACCGTGATTGTGCTCCAAGCTAAACTTGTGATTGTTCAGTTTAGTTCACGTCCAGAGATTGTCGTAACTCACGCAACGACTAACTTCTGTAAAACTGTACAAATTATATTATTGTTGCCGTTTTCATGGAAACGGTACGAGCAAACTTCTTGTAATCAATCAGTCCACAGACCAGACCTCTGTTGATGAATTTACTGTTTCTAGAAGTTGATTAATTAAAACAACGCCTGCGTTAGTATATGATAACACAACATAGTAATGCGTAATTGGGGCTAAATGGTAACAAAGAGTCGTGATAAATGTTTAACCATGAATAAATATGAGTTGCTTATCATTTCCCTAAGTACCAGCATTGTGTTCGGTGAAGCCAGTTCGACATGAAGACACATCTGTCGTTGCACATTTTTATAACTTCTATATTTTAGTAAATTGTTACACACAATCCAAAATGTCATCGTACCGACGGGACTCAAACCCGCCTTAATTGTCAGCTATCTTTGAAAGCCAGTTCCCATTCTAGGCCTAGCGTGCCATCTTCGACCGCATCATCACTCACCAACAGGTGAGTATAAGACATAAAAAAAGAACGCCTGGACATGTTATTCAGGGGGTGTGGGTTCGAGTCCCGTCCGTACGATGAAATATTGGATTGTGTGTAACAATACACAAAAATATAAAGTGTGTAGCACGGCAAGAAACATAATATTCTATATTTTCTACCGACTTCCCAAAAAGAAAGAGGTTCTCAATTCGTCTGTATGTTTTTTTTTATGTGTGTATGTTACGCGATTACTCCGTCAATTGTGAACCGATTTGAATGATTCCTTTTTAGTCGGTAGGGTTCGTTTTCGAGGTGGTCCCATTGTAATTTAATTGAGATCTGATGTCGTCTCAAAATTGCTACTGAAAATGACTCGCGCGGCATGGAAGTCGGTTTTTTTAGTTTTTAAACTATCTTAGTTATATTTTAGAAATAGTAACTACATAACTTCAATTAATTTAAGTTTATGAGGCACATGTTTTGTCTTTATCATCCATCCTTATATTCATCATCATCATCATCATCAACATCCTTAGTTTCATAGTCAAAACACACAAAATGATAAAATATAAGTTTAAGTAACCAAAAGCAAATCACCACAATTTTATATACTAATGCGGTAATTAGTTTGTATGTAACTGCTTCAGGGCTACGACACAAACCTATTTGGCTAGATGTTTCACAGATATGTCTAGTAAGGTGACATACCGCATTATTTAGGATACATAAGTAAAGAATACCTATTATCTATGCCCTAAGTGGCTACCACTGATTTATCGTAAGTAGTCGCAATTACCTAATATGTTCCTACAACTGTACTTCAAAGCCAGTTCCCATTTTATACCTAGCGTGCCACGATCTTAGACCACATCGATTTGATGATCGATTCAGCTCTTTGTTTCCAGCCGCTGCCAGCCAGCTTGCGTATATCATCGCTCCATCTAGCCGAAGGGCGCCTACATGGCTCCCATTCTAAAACACGACTACCCCAATGGTATTTATTTACTGTTTATTATAAACCTTTATATGTACAATACGCTACAGCCAGCCAAGTGATATTTATATCAAGAGCTACACCACTCCGATCGTTAAACATCGTCAAACCGCACTGTGCTCGCGTTTCCGTTTCCGGCTCACACACACATGCACACACACACAACTGGCTGTGTATGTGTGTCAATAATACATGAGATCTGAATTTAAGATCAGAGGTTAAGTGATTAGGTAATAGTTGTGCGGATAATTGATTGGCGCGCTCCGGCCGGCTGAATTAATTATGATCAGTCAGATTGAATCATTGTCATGGTTTGAAGGGGCGGGATTGTGCTCTCTGCTATAAGGTTTTGTAGGGTTTACCGCGAATAGTATGATGCCTACTATTCACTTTCACTATGAGAGATTTAAGCTTATCCATAACACAAATCGTATGAAACTAAAAAATTGTATAATGTGAAGAGGTTTTTTTGTTGGTTAAACATTTCTGGTATAGATATAACTTGATATAATGATAAAACATAAATAAGTATATACACACTATATCCACAAGCCAACTTGCACGTTAATCTACTCGACATTTGTTCAAGCAAAGCTGCAAGGCTAAGCAAGTATTCTTTTAATATTAAAATAGACTCACAGGGTTTCTATCTTGTATCTTTAATCCCTCGCCTTGCCTGCGTAAAATAAACAAGTACTTAGTTGAACAAACAAATCTAAGTCTCAAGTATCTCGCAGAACGCACACCGCCAATCAATGTTCCACCTTGTACACAATATACACTCAAAGTAACGTGTAACAAGAATCAAGTATTAAAAACAAGGTGCACAAGTATCGTGAAGCCTGCTAAGTCGATCAAAGTTAGGTATTTACCTAGAGTCGCTTGTGCTATCGGAGCCGAGATATCTTACATTAATTATCTAGTACAAACAAGTGAGCCTAGTGTTTGGTTTCCTCCCTCTCTCTCTCTGTGGGTAGTTTTCATCCCCCTCGCTACTGTGATGACTGTGCAATGCTAACGAGAAACTATTGAGGTAACTTCTTGTTGCACTGTTGCTGCTAAAACTCTTGTAAGTATAATGCTGACTATATGAGTGACTCTCACCGACAGTGCCCTGCGGTTTTATCCCAATTGTATGTATCCTTTCCGTGTTTTAACGTGTATAATTCATAGGAAATGCAGATTTACTACTTTACGCAAAAAACGTAACTACAGGTTTGTTGGTATTTTTTTTCATATCCTAAAGGCTAGTGTTTGACCTTTAAGGTACTTGAACTTGAACTTGAACTTTAAGGTATTCCGACCGCACAAAGCCATTGAGAGTCACGTGTACTTTAGGCCAAGCGTGTTTACTATCCTTGACCACATCAAACCAAGTCAGGCGGAACATCGATATAATGATCAATACGTGGACAATTCATAAAAAAATGGTAACTCATGAGTTGAAAAGAAGTCGTGTAATAGTATTTCACAGTCCTATTTTTGTAGCACTATATTTTGTAAGTATTGCATTGTCCAAGCTTACTAACATGTCTATAAATTAGATCATCTATGGTTTTTGGTTTATTAAAACTGCATGGCATTTGACGTGGTTCTTATTAATACTTTAAAGTTTTATTTTAGTTTTCATACTTGAATGAAAAGAAAAGTTATTAAAAGCACATGTTCGATTGAAACTTTTTATACATTTATAAGAAAAATAAAGCGATTCGATCACTCATAAATTAAATACGCCGTAGTTTTAATGGAACTATATATAAATAGGTGTTGGCATTATCACTTGCCAATAGTGATTTCACATGTTGGCAAGTGATAATGCTGTTGGGGATGGTAGCACGCTAGGCCTAGAATAGACACTAGCTCTCAAGGATAGCAGCCGGAACACATTGGTTGCTTGGCGACAGAATTTATAACTTGAAGGTGTTAGGTGACCAGGCGGACACTAGACAGTGTCCTACCACCATGCGGGGTTTTTTTTAACGATGTTTTTTTAACTCTCACCGGAGGGCCACTGTGAAAAGCGCACCAAAAATATTTCGATAGAAAAACCCATTGGTGGGGAGATTGCATTCGGTACCTCTAGCATCAAATCCGACCACTCTCACACTACACCTCTGGCCCTCAAATAATGGTTTTCAAGAAATAAGTGGGCACCACTTATAATATAAACCCAAGATGCAACTTGGGGTCCAATGGTAATTATAAAATTATACAAAGTTATTATTAGTATAGTGTTCCTATAAATTAGATTATTCCTATAAAACATACATTATTGTCAGTGTACTGTTATTGGTTTGTTAAATGTATCCGTATGGTGATATATTATCATGGACCATTTTCAATATATTATGTCGTGTAATTTTTTGAATTGTATAATTTTTATCTTTATATTCTAGAGTCACTGAAATGTATCTTCTTTTAATACAATAATAATAAAATATAATAAAAAAACATTAAAAACAGGATTTTGTTCTCTATATTCCATATTTTTTTTTGTAAGAGGTGTGTAAAGTTGAATTTGCATGATGAATAGCAACGGTAAGAGCTCCACAGTGGCGCAGCCCCCAAATAGTTTGCGGACAAATCGTGCATAATCGTGAAGCAATGCGTGTTCGCGGCACTTAGTAAGTACGTGCTGGAGTTACTCACCGTGCGATCCAGAATCTACATTAATACGTGCGTGAAACTACGTCATTAATCGTTTAATGCATCGCGGATTCGCAAGGTGACTCGTATGATTAAATACACACCGGCATCATTTAATAAAAATGTTGACGTCAATGTTTCCCAGTTATTTCACAAAATTATGGAAATCCTCGAGTCAATATCGGCAGTTACAATAAATTAGGTAAACAATTACGGTTCCTATCTTGTTATCAGTTTGTTGTCGCGCATCTCGAGAAGCTCCCTCGGCGCCGGCAGTGCTACGAAAATATTGTTCTATGTACACAGGATCCGCAAAATAACTGTATGTATGGGAACGAAATCATCTGTCGGCTCATTGTGAACTTCACAATAATATCTGCCCCTCCCGAAGTAATACAAAGTGCGATTTGCGCCCTATCACGGGGCGATAAGGGCGCCCGGTCGCCCGCTGCCGGTTGTTAGACTACATTGAAATTTCTTAAGTAAAGTTTCTCAGCTAATATTTGTGGTACATTTTCAGGGAATACGTTTAATACAATCATAACATTTAATGTTGTTGCGAAGTTTGTTTTCTGAAATTCGTGGTATCGCGCGGAGTCCGCTGTCGCCACATTAATACATACACAATTAAACCTCCGGCCGCGGCGGCAGGCTCGGGCCGACTTTGTCGGCTTTGCTCGCCGAATCCGGGACTAATTTTTAAGAAAATTACCACACAAGCATCTTTCATAAACAAAAGTTTACCGTCTCACTTGGAAAATACAACACGCATAGTTTAAGCGTGTACACTATGTTTCCTTCCTTTATAGATATTCATTTAGAACTAAACCTGCTGTCACCTAGCGATACACAAAGTCCTCGCAGAGTAATAAGATAGACACCCAATATTATCCGACGATAACGCAAGGCACTCCGTCTTCGCATAGACTGTGATAACCACAAATTAGTATGCGTCCACCGTTTCCCTCCATAAAATATGGGGTTAATATATCGCGTGAGTAGTTTTATAAAAATAAATAAATATGATCGAGGCACAATATACGAACGGCGGACGGTGGACGGGCGGCCGCGCGGATCCAATAATAATAAAATGTGTCAGTGTCAATAAGTACCGCTCCGCTGCGCCAGGGTTGCCGTCTGTCTTTATTTTATTGCTTTAGATATGTTGTATATCTAAATGTACAAGTTTATTTTATTTTATCACATTACACAGATGATGAAATGCTCAACTAGTTCAATACATCAAATATGGCATTAATGTTTGATACTGTCTTATGAATAATCGAGTATACAATGTTTTATTTCAATGCCATTTACAGTTTATTACATAACTTTTAATATGGACCTTATCCTCTGATCACTGATGCTTCTCAAACCTTCAATTAATGCACTTTGACAGATGAATTTGTTTGTGAAAAATATGTTGCATCTCATGGGCTCAGGTATACTGCAGAAAGTGAAGTTATGCACTTTAAAACTAGTAACATAGCTCATAAGGCTCTTCCTGTGACGCTTAATAGAAAACCCCAACATGTATGAATCGGTTCAAGCATAGAAATAGGAATAATATTACTATTCCTATTTTTGTGGGTTCAAGTACTTGTATCATCACCTGACAGTAATGTTCCGCCTGATTTGCTACCAAAAAGTAGCTTACTACCATCAAGGAGAATTTCTGCCGTCATAACCTTACGGTGTTCTGGCAGCACACATCCCTTGAGAGCCAGAGTTAGAGTGAGTTTTTATATCATTCTTGTGTGTACTAACAAACACTATGGAACCACGTAGCTTCTGAAATAAATTATTATTATTATTATCATTCTTAGAAGAAAAGTATTTTCTCGACTCGTCAGAATGGTAACCCTGTTCTGTTTGAGTGATAATATATCAAACGAGTGGCCGTAGTAGGCGCGGGTCGTAGCACGCCGGCGATGCCGTGACGGTCACGAGACGGCGTGACGCCGCAGTGCGTCGTCGGTCGCGCGGCCGCCGCGCGTCGCCCTGCGCTCCGGACGCTGTCAATCTCTTTTATTTACGGCCGCTACTGACATATCTTTTATGATCCATGTGAAATTAAATGTCCGAACAGTCTATGAATAAACTCCACCATAGTTTTAGCTGTGCTTTACGATAGGATTATTTTAAAGTAAAAGACTTCATGGATTTTTTTTATTCGAAACATGTATGTTGTACATTTTATTAGTTTTTTTAACACCATCTATTATAATATCTATTTTTATTCCTCTCTATATTCGGTAGTCTGGGAGACATCGCATATATAGCGATAAGACTTCTTTCACTGCTTGTTATTTCATGGTGTGCAAATGAAAAGTTATTGTATATTTACTGACTGGTATTCTAGTCTTTCGCTACGATGACGCAAACATTTTAACTCAATGGTTAGACCAGCGTTGGTTGGCTTTGGGTGTGACTTGCAAAGAGTTTATGTTATGATTATTGCCTTTGGTATTTTTAGTATGTTTTCTATGACAGACAGTTACAGCTAAAAATGGCGTGAAAGAGCTAGAAAAAAGAATGGGGAATTATTGGATGTAAAAATGAAATTAAGTGCTAATTAAATTAATATTCCAAATATATCGACGAGATAACTACTCCATTGTTTTATTATGGAACCTGTTTACACTAAAAGAAAGATATAAAGTCTAAAATATTTATAACTAGTTTTAACGTTGCCAGTTAAAAGGAATACTAGAAAGACACACAAACCCGTGTCCTCAGTGGGCACGCGGCTAACTTGATACTAACTCCAGCATTAAACATTAGTTAGCTAAGCTGCTTACGACGCGGTCGGTAGCGCCGCTTATGTATGCGCTAATCCCGATTAGTCACACTCGGGCACATTCCCGCAAATCGTCGCAAATGCAAGAAAACACGTCCACTTACTAAAAAACGATTTCTGATTTTTAACAGTTTTAGGTTGAAGCTTTATTTTTAATATCATGATTTCTAATAAGACATAGCCGTGTGTATAGCCCGTACATTACGTGATAACGTATGTAACGTGTCGCAGTTTACATTAACCATTGTTCATTTACTGGATTAACTCTCCCTCCCCTCCCCACTCGGCCCGTGATCCCTTCTCCCCTCGAATATGATGATTAAATTACATTGTTATGTGTTTGTATAATTTTGCGGGTGGACCGGCTAGCGGCTATTGATGTGGAGATATGTTCATAAGTGTACAGTGTACCCAAATGAAGTAAATAAATAACCTATTAATTATGTTACGTGTATTGTTTACTTTACGAGATACCTAGACGTAGAAAAAATAGAGTACATAAATCTCTTTATAACTTAAAAAGGCATAATCTAAATGAATACTTAACATACAGATTAAGGTTGTACGATGAGTATAACTGCTTAATGTGATCCCTTGCAGATAAACAATTTTTTTTGTAGCTTGGTTAATTGATGGTAGCACAACATAAATATTTTTTGGTATCGTAAAGTTTAAGACGAAAGTATTTGTACATACTAGTAACTAATAATATACTTCAAAATATACTCGGTTTTTACCCAACTTCACAAAAAAGGAGGAGGTTCTCAATTCGTCTGTATGTTTTTTTTTTGTGTGTATGTTACGCGATTACTCCGTCAATTGTGAACGGATTCAAATGATTCTTTTTTTAATAGGTAGGGTACGTTTCCGAGGTGGTCCCATTTTAATTTTATCGAGATCTGATTAGTATCTTTAGAGATATGGAGATAAATATCTCAAACATAGGAGAATGTACTGGTTTTAGTAGAAGAGTCCCAAGAAGATTATACACAATGGAGGTTGCTATTGCATATACTTTTGAAGACTAAAAAATATGACCTTGAATAATGTTTTTACATCTTTCTTCACGTTGATTTTGGTTTTCCTCGACGCAAAACAAAGGAATGTTATAAGTTTGACGTGTGTAGCGCCCAAACGGATGAACCGATATTGATTTGGTTTGTTTTGTTTGATAGATAAAAAAACTACGATAGCAACTTTCGTAAGCTCGTAGTCCTTTGACCTTGGACGTCAAAAAATCAAAACGGCGCTGTCGCAGTATCTTGTTACTTCACTGATATTGCAAAAATATGGTAAGCTTGATCTAATTCTGAGACATTTCCTTAGAAATGATCTCAATGTACAAAGTTATACATATGCTTTGATTATAAACTCGGATTACATATACAAATCAGTCAGGGATGGTTTTAATTTTTTGAATTTAAGTATTGTTGACAGATATTCTTACGGTAACTGTGAGCGAGATAGAAACAAAGGTGGGGAGAATTAATTTGTCTTCACAGGAATGTTCTACCAGGCAAAGTCTTGTTAATGTGCAAAGTTTTTGAGCATACCTAATAGTTTTTGACATGACATGACGTTTGGCGAAGATGGCGGCCATATCAGTCCCGCCCGCGACACTGCATACATAAATAACTCAGAATTATGAACGTACTTTGTACCAACCAACACTGCAAAAAAAAAACATAATACCACAGGTTATATAATAGTTACTTCGTAAATAATACTTTTCGTTGTTAGGTTGGCTACACAGTGCTTTCATAATTCGGGTATTAACAATGTAAGGAAGTGCGTTGACACTTCGTAACGTAGTAGAGTGATTCAGTACTCTGTTGGCCATATGGCGGCAATTAATGTTAATAATCGCAAATAATACTTTTTATATTCATTTTGGAATACAACTAGTCCGTGTTATAAACATATTTGGAATTATTGTAATAAAATAGACAGTTAATTATCGTGTGTGAAAGATGCTTTTATTGCACAGGGCTATTTTGGACATTGTCCTTTGATACCTTGATGACATCATTATGACTTATTTTCACTAGCGCGGCATTTTAAGGTTCCCAACCCAAAGGGTACCAAATGAACACTTTCTGAGACTTTGTTGTCCATTCGTCCGTCCGTCCGTCCGTCCGTGTGTCTATATGTGCGCACTTTACAGATGTACCTTCTTAACCGTAATAGGTACATACTTATATATACTTATATATACGGACATATATCCGTCAGTGTATAACGGCCCAGACACGAAATTTTATAGATGCATGTAATTTAATTAAAACTTGTTTTGCACTAAAATGGGTAAAATAAAATGTTTTTCAAAAAAAATAAAACCGACTTAATTACCACAAACAGGCACTCAAAAGTGAAAAATAAATTACTAAATATAATTATTATAAGCGCTACCCACTTATCTATTTGAAGTCGGTGCCAGCCAAGTCTAATAGGTAGTAGATAGATACTACCTACATGTATCTACCTACTTACTACTACTACATACATAGTATCTATCTACTATCCAATAGACTTGGCTGGCACCGACTTCAAATAGATAAGTGGGTAGCGCTTATAATAATTATAATAAGTAATTTATTTTTCGCTTTTGAGTGCCTGTTTGTGGTAATGAAGTCGGTTTTTTTTTTTAAAGATTTTATTATTATTTTTTTATTTATCTCGGCAACTCAAACAAGCAGTAAAAAAAAATAATCTGGATTAACACGCAAGATAATTCATGCTAGTACTTTTCAATTTAGAAATATTGTGTAACGACTTCTGCCATTAATAATAATGGTGGCATACTCTGAAAAAACCCTGTTGAAAATAAAAAAGGATAAAATAAAAATTGTACTTTTTATTGTTGGTGAAGTTTTGGAGCACTTCTAGTAATAAAGCATTGTCAAGTATAAGTGTCGATGTTGACCAAAACAGGTAGTAGTTTTCCTATTCTATAGTACACTGGCTCTTCTCTATTTCGAAATTCGAAAATCGATGACAGAAGCGCAGCATCGGTTCGAAACGCCTATAAATATTTAACGCGACGTTAAGCCCGCTTTATTCGTCGTTAATTCGCTACCAACGGCCGTTAATCCCTAGTACTCCTCTCTCTCGTGTCATTTTTATTTTTAACACTTTATAAATAAATGTCAACGACTTTTTTATTTGAAGACAGCTATATTTAATGCTGTTTTGTGTGTTTACAACTTGTTTCAGTTGATTATTGGACAAAAAAAGCTGATGATAATACGTTACTTATTAGTTCTATGTTATAGGTTAACAATACTCTTATAAAAGAAAAATAGAGTTGAGTTATTTGTTCTAGTTACAGCTACAGTAACAGTTACAGTTAAACGCGTTGGCAAATAGTGGGAAAAATATAGCAGTATTGTAGAAACTCGTCGCTCGTAGCTCGCAGCCCGTAGTGTCATGGTACAGGCGTAGATGGTTCGTAGCAACAAATTCCCAGGGATGTCGATGTCCATTGAAAAGAGTTCAACGAGTGTTAGACATCATAACGAGACGCCCTAATTCGTTAAGTGATTTCTGCCCGCCGACGTAACAGCGAAAGCCAGTGGATATTTTACACAGCAAAATATGTACACAATAGCTGTAAGCTTAGTAGTGTATCTTTAATGTGTTAGATTAACTTACAGAAATAGGTTTAATAAAGCATTTATTGTAAAAAATATCACCAATATGATTGTTTATCACTTCATCACTTGTGATAATATTAGAACGACTGCAATTAATTTTTAACCTACTTCAACGAAACTCTACGTAAACGATCTTAAATTATTGTTATATTTGTAAATGGTTATCTGGTAAAGATTATTTCGAAGGAAAATCAAGACCGCCTATTATTATATAAAATTAAATCCAATTATATTTGTGTTAAGTACCTGTTATATTGTATACAGGCTTTCAATGAAAAGTGAATCTGATTTAAAATAAAGATACATGAATTTGACGACGATATAAGGTCTCGTTCTCTCTCATAATTGGGCTCTATAGTACGAAAGTCTTAAAGACGAAAGTCTTTCACGAGTGCGTCCTACCAGTTATTACTTACGGAGCCAAGACGTGGACACTGACAGTGCGACTGGTTCCCAATTCAAAGTCGCTCAGCGAGCTATGGAAAGGGCTATGCTCGGAGTATCTCTGAGGGATCGAATCCGAAACGAGGTCTTCGGTCAGAGAACCAAAGTTATCGACGTAGCTCAAAGGATTAGCAAGCTGAAGTGGCAGTGGACTGGTCACATCTGTCGTAGAACCGATAACCGCTGGGGTAGACGTGTTCTAGAGTGGAGATCACGGCTCGGTAAACGGAGTGTAGTTCGCCCTCCAGCTAGGTGGAGCGATGATATACGCAAGCTGGCTGGCAGCGGTTGGAAACAAAGAGCTGAAGATCAATGGAGCTCAATGGCGTGCCATAGGTGAGGCATATGTCCAGCAGTAGACAAAATTGGGTGATGATGATGATGATGATGGTACGAGTAGCTAATGTGATTAACTCAAGCAGCATTGACCTATAAATAAATGATGCAATCAAAAAGAAAAAAGTTCAAATCCCGCAGACCATCAATGTAACACAATATGCCTGCTCGACACCGCATACCGCCAGCGCTGATATCTGTTACCAATTACTGCCGCATCCTCGTTGTTTTTCATTCATATTCAACAATAATATAAATGTCGAATATCGATGAGCAAAGTATGGACGTACTATATTTTTTGGCAGTGTTAATTTTTGAAGATGCTAGCAAAATCTATTAAATCAGAAGATGATAAATATGCCGGCTATCATCATATCAGACCATCTTATGTATTATAGAGAAGGTGACCAGCCATCCCAAGGCGGCGTCGGGTTTCTGGTCAACAAGGCCCTCAGTGACAACGTTGTAGAAATCTCCAGTGTGTCGACCAGGGTTGCGTACCTTATAAGTAGAAAGTATGTACGAAGACATCTCCAGAGCCTTACATACCACCGCTAAAGGTCACTACAACGTTGTCATGGGAGACTTTAACGCCAAAGTGGGAGTACAGACCTGCAGTGAATCGACTATAGGACCACACGAATTTGGGAGTAGGAATCACAGGGGGCAAATGCTCGTCAATTTCCTCGAGAAAGAGGAGCTTTTCTTGATGAACTTGTTTTTCTAGAAAAAGCCCCAAAGGAAGTGGACGTGGGCCCCAACACTGTGACTAAAAACGAGATTGACTTCATCATTACGGACAAACGGCGCATATTTAGAGACGTCTCTGTGATCACTAGGTTCAATACTGGAAGTGATCACCGACTTGTACGAGGCTCTCTGGATATGGATTTCAAAGCCAAGAGATTCCGATTGATAAAGTCCACGCTCCGACCAAACCTACTCCAAACCGTTATTGGGTCTGAAACATTCCAATTGAAATTGGAAAATCGATTCGTTGCCTTGGAAACCACCGATGACGTAGACCAGAAACTCGAAGAAGTGGTGGAAATTCTCAGGGCAGAAAGGACGAAGTTTTGCGAGAGCAAGCGCACGGGCAAAAAGTCCAAACTTTCGGCAGAAACACTTCGACTAATGGAATAGAGACGAACAGACCCATTGTCAGCTTTTTAATTAACCAGGCGCGCAACAAAACCATTAAGAAGCTGATACGACGCGACCTCCGATCCTCTAACACGTTTTTGATTAAATAATCAATTGAGCAAAATCGGGGGTCGAAAGTGTTCGTCCAGCCACTGGGTAGAAGCCACCTCACAAAGCTGACAACATCAACGGGGAACGTCGTCGCATCCAAGCCGGAGATGCTGTCAGAAGTTGAAAACTTTTACAGCAAGCTCTATGCATCGCATGCTTCAAGGCCCGAACCCGATACTGAGGATTGCAGAGCCACCTTAACTCGCCACTTCACAGAAGATCTGCCCAAAGTCAGCCGAGATGAGATCGTGATGGCCCTTAGACAGCGCAAAAATGGAAAAGCCTCAGGTAAGGACGGAATCACAACGGAGCTTCTAAAAGCTGGAGGAGCTCCAGCTGTAAGTCAGCTGCAACAGCTCTTCAATTCTGTTCTCTTCACTGGTAGAACTCTACAGGCATGAAACAGAAGCATGGTGGTTTTGTTTTTCAAAAAAGGAGATAAAGCCCTATTGAAAAACTACCGCCCGATTTCGCTTCTGAGTCATGTCTACAAGCTGTTTTCAAGGGTCATCACGAACCGTCTTGCGCGTAGACTCCACGAGTTTCAACCTCCGGAACAGGCCGGGTTTCGAAGCGGTTACGGCACCATAGACCACATCCACACGGTGCGGCATATTTGTGGACTATGAGAAGGCCTTCGACTCAATCGAAACCTGGTCTTTTCTTGAGTCCTTGCAGCGTTGCCAAGTCGACTGGCGATGTATCGAAGTGATGAGATGTCTATATGATGCCGCAACGATGACTGTACAAGTACAGAACCAGCGTACTAAACATATTCACCTGCGTCGAGGAGTGAGACAGGGGGACGTCATATCCCCGAAACTGTTCACTAACGCCTTAGAGGATATGTTTAAGACGCTGGACTGGAAAGATTATGGCATCAACATTACCGGCAAGTACATCTCTCACTTACGATTCGCAGATGACATCGTCATTATGGCAGAGACGCTGCAGGACCTACAAAGGATGTTGAATGACCTAGCTGATTGTTCTCGTCGCATCGGTCTTGGGATGAATTTGGATAAAACCAAAGTCATGTACAATGAGCACGTTGTTCCGGAACCGATTGCCGTAGATGGAATCCCACTCGAAGTTGTCACGCAGTATGTTTACCTAGGGCAAACGCTCCAACTAGGCAAACACAACTTCGAGACGGAAATCCAGAGAAGAATTCAGCATGGCTGGGCAGCATTTGGGAAACTCCGTCGAGTCTTCTCGTCGCCTATACCACAGTGCCTAAAGACAAAAGTCTTTAATCAGTGCGTCCTACCTGTCATGACATATAGAGCCGAGACGTGGACAATCACGGTTCGACTAGTCCACCAGTTTAATGTCGCTCAGCGAGCTATGGAGAGAGCTATGCTCGGTGTTTCTCTGCGGGATCGAATCCGGAACGAAGTAATTCGCCAGAGAACTAATGTGATCGACATAGCTCAGCGGATTAGCAAACTGAAGTGGCAGTGGGCTGGTCATATCTGGACCGACCGTAGGACCGATAACCGTCGGGGCAGACTGGTTCTAGAGTGGAGACCGCGAATCGGCAAACGAAGAGTAGTGTGACTAGGTGGAGCGACGACATTCGCAAAGCGGTGGGCAGTGACTGGAAGCAAAGAGCCGAAGACCGGGCTCAGTGGCGTATCTTGGGGGAGGCCTATGTCCAGCAGTGGACTGATACCGGCTGATAATGATGATGATGATAAATATGTATGAAATAGCTAAGCAGACAGTAAACATGCAGGAATTGCGTAAATAAAATTAAAATTTAAGATTTTAATTATTAAAAGCAATTAATTATTTATTTAGCATTGGTAATTTATTTCTCAACACAATTTAAAAAACTTATTAAACTAAAATATTAACTATGACTAATGATTCAAATAAAAACTACAAATAATAAATGGAATTTAGGTCGCTGTCTGCTGGTAGAGTACCCAAAAAGCTGGCAACATTACCTCTTTGAATCGCGAAACTAATGCGTTGCCCGAGGTAAGCGCCAGCTCTTTGGTCGTGGGAGACATCGATTAGGCGTCTAGACAGCTCCCTAACAAAACCGCGTGCTTGTTGACCCCACGGGCCCATGGTTTCGACCCCAAACGGATTTTATTTAGCATTTAATTATTTTATTATGTATATAGGCAGTTTAAAAAACGTGCTCTTATAGAAGTCAATTATAATCAGAGATAATACACAATTTCACTATTATTTTAGTATTCAAAATATTGAAAAAAAATATTAACACTTGGAATAAATAAAAAATATTAAGTAATTCAGCTCTAGGCTGTGAAACTGTGTTGGCGTTCCAACCACAGATGTGTTGGGAAAATGTGCGCGGTTTACTTGACAATCTTATGTCAAAGTAAGAAAGATTTGTAATGAATAGAAGGCAAAATTGGTTTGTACAGTGTCTAGATCAATCTATTCATATATTTTTAAGCGACTTCACAAAAAAGGAGGAGGTTCTCAATTCGTCGGAACCTTTTTAGGGTTCCGTACCCAAAGGGTAAAACGGGACCCTAAAAACTGTCTGTCTGTCTGTCTGTCTGTCTGTCTGTCTGTCTGTCTGTCTGTCTGTCTGTCTGTCTGTCACCAGGCTGTATCTCATGAACCGTAATAGTTAGACAGTTGAAATTTTCACAGATGATGTATTTCTGTTGCCGCTATAACAACAAATACTAAAAATAGAATAAAGTTAAAAATAATACAAGAAACATGTTTTTTTCGGCATTTCACGCCATCTATGAGCGCTTATTTAGATGGCGTTATAAGAAATAAAATGTTTATTAATTATTACTGTTTGCTGGCGAAAAATGATAGTGGTATATTTTGCTCGATCTTATAAAATACTGTAGTGTGGTACGGAACCCTACTACTGCGAGTCCGACTTGTACTTGGCCAGTTTATATTATATATATTTATGTATGTTCACCGATTACTCAAAGATGCCTTAACTGATTTGAAAAATTATTTTTTTGTTTCAATGTTACCCTTCCCAGATGCTCCCATTCAAATTTTAACAAAATTCCAAAGCCGTTTTGAATATATCAACATTTGTGTAAGACGCATTTACTTATCTCGACGACTTACTACTAACCACTGACACAGATTATGTAATAGTTACTACGTCTAATGGCTACTTTGATTAGCGCGACGTTTGAAGTCTGTTCTTTTTGTTTTTTAACCGACTTCACAAAAAAGGAGGAGGTTCTCAATTCGTCTGTATGTTTTTTTTTATTCTAAAGTATATATTTAGCTTCGCACTAAAACTGCTTCCACCGCACACCTGATTCACGCGCCACATTCCTCGCAACACATTACTTGCTTGTTTTGTATGTAACACGAGTAACACGACCTCACTCCGCTGAGCCCTTTTCAACCAAAGCTGCGATAAGTGAAGCTAGAAAAATTAAATGATAATACTATTGGTTTATATTTCCCTCTCACACCGCTTAGCTTTGTAGCACAGCTCTGGTTGATACGTACCCTAGCACTGTATTACCTTGGCTAAACTTTTGCACAGAATACTTTTTAACGAAGGCATAGCCGTAAATCTGAACTGTTAGTTTATGAAAACGGTAAAATGTAAGAATTATAAGTTTAAAAGGCATGTAGTATGCATGCAGTCTTACTCATCAGGTCCCAGCAGAGCTATAAGATCTCGCGGCGAGTTAACGACGACACAGAATAACTAATAGTGCAGTAACGACGACTACACGAAGGGCGGCAATTTACCATTTAATTAAGCGCCATCTATTAACCAGAGCGAATATAAGTGGGCTGTAATTACAATAGTCGTTCCAGTCACTCTTAAGGGCTAAGGGACATGCCACGCTTTTAAATAATTTTGCTAAACTGTTTCATTCGCATCCGGTAAACTTAAAGTTTGAGTTAGTTCGTTTTTTAACAGACTTCCAAAAAAGGAGGAGGTTTCTCAATTCGACGTTATATATATATTTTTTGTTTGTTCGTTGATAACTTCGTCGTTTATGAACCAATTTTGATTATTATTTTTATTAGAAAGGGGATATTCCAGGTGTCGTACCATAAAAATTTCATCGAGATCTGATTAGTATCTTCAGAGATATGGTGATACGCACATTAAACTTGGTACTGAAAATTAATAGCGTGGCATTTGAAGTCGGTTCTTTTAGTTTTTTAAACGATCTTATTGTTAAATTTGATCTATGATCATGTATGTTTTTAAATTTAAAAAACTTTGTCGTTGTTCTACGGTCAGTCCTATAACTAAATAGTTTAGTTTTCAATGACTAGTAAGTAAGTAAGGTAATAATATAACTATAATAATTAAATAGTACGTAAATGTACGAAAGATCTGGTTTTAGGGTTCCGTACCTCAAAAGGTAAAAAAAAGAACCCTTATAAGATCACTTGCTTGTCCGTCTGTCTGTCTGTCCGTCTGTCGGTCCGTCTGTCCGTGTGTCACCACTGATTTTCTCAGGAACGGGTGAACCTAGCAAGTTGAAATTTATACCTGATACTGAGGTCTATAGTTCCTATTGGGTGTATAAAAATCAAGGTCTTGAGTCAACACAATAAAAAGATATGGGCAAATTTAGATTTTCGCGAAAACTTGTTAGTACCAAAATGTACCTTAATTTTCAACTTTTTTTATTTTTCCTTTACTTGTGCTTTAAGACCTTGCTTATAACCAAAATTGACAATTCTAGGTAAACCGGAAGTACCCTATAGGTTTTGGGTCGAAAACATATAGGGTACTTCTCATTGACCTAGAATCATGTATTTTGGCAAGAAGCAAGGTCTTATAGCACAAATTAAAGAAAAAATAAAAAAAATAAAAAAATTGAAAATTAAAGGGTGTCCCCAGACATATATAGTTTGTGCCAATTAAGGTAGACCTCTGAGTTATATGAGCGCTGATACAATTTAAAGGTCTTAATAAGATAAGTTTCTTAAGAAGTTTTAATTCTTAATTAGCTTATTGGATTCGTACGGAAGCCTCGGTGGGCGAGTTCAACACGACTTAACTGGTTTTATTAGTTACAAGCATATTATATCAAAACCTCAATCTTTAGACTCTAAAGATTGAGGTTTTGATATAGCAAACTAGAGTCGTTGTAATGTTAATATTTTTGTTCAACTACCAGACAAAAATATTAACATTACAACGACTCTAGTTTGCTATATCAAAACCTCAATCTTTAGACTCTACAGATTGAGGTTTTGATATAGCAAACTAGAGTCGTAATGTTAATATGTTTGTTCAACTACCAGACAAAAATATTAACATTACAACGACTCTAGTTTACTTTTATCTTATAACTAGCTGTGCCCACGGTTTTACCCGCGTAGACGTCGTTTCCGTTGGAATATTGAAATAAAAAGTATCCTATGTATTATTCCAGGGTCTTGGCTATCTTTTTTTTAAAATATACTTTATAGGCTAACGTTTGCACCAATATCTCACCAGCATGTTGGTAAGTGATGTTGCGGTCGAAGATGGTAAGCACGCTAGGCCTAGAATGGGAACTGGCTCTCAAGGATAGCTGCCGGAACACATTAGATGTTTGGTGACAGATTTATTTAACTTGAAGGTGGTAGCTGGCCAGGCGGACACTAGATAGTGTCCTACCACCATGCGAGGGTTGTTGGTTTCTTAACGATGTTTTCCTTCACCGGAGGGAGAGTTATGTCCACCACTGTGAGAAGCGCACATAAAATTTTTGATAGAAAAATCCATTGGTGCACGGCGGTTTGAACTCGGTACCACGGCATCAAAGCCGACCGTTCTCCCGATTACGCCACCGGGCCCTCGAAATACATACTATATTTCAGCTCAATGAGTTGAGTAGTTTCAGCGTGAAGAAGTCACAAACATACACACTCAAAAACGTTCGCCTTTACAATATTAGTAGGAAATTACTTATTTTATGCTTTTACAAGCTTTAATAATATTATATACAAAACTCCAGAATTTTCATTTTCTCACAATTCCGTTAACTCCCTCGGTTTCATCTCTTAACGGCTATGAAACTGCTATACATTAGGTCTAAAGTGATATTTGTTGTCCGCGATGCGGTGCCTTGCCCTTTACGCCCGGTATAAACTGGTATAAGCCGGCTCGAGCCGGCGTCAAGTGGATGTCAGTGCGAGTATGAGACATTTAATTCGGCTAATGGAGCCGCGACGGGCTCACGAGATGTTGATACATGTCGGGATGAGCTACAGTGGATATCTTTTTTCGTCTATTGCTTTATTTGGGAACGATCTGTAAGTAATATCTACTTTTGTGCTCTGTCATACGTTATTTAGAATATTATATAAGATATAAGAATATTAAATAAATTCACTGTGCACAGTAATCTACGCCATACATTATTTGGTCTTACTTAATAAGTTTTGATGAGCTGCTCAGCCCCATGTATTTGTAAGATAAATGATGTGGATTTATCTTTCTACTCAGTTGACTATGTACTGTGTCTCCATGAACTATAAGTAGAGCATGTAAACTATGGAAGTTACAGCTATGTAACATTGAAATCAGATGATTTATATTGGTCAAAGATTTGGACGGACGTTCAGTCTAAAGTTAACTGCGTTTCGATCTGGAAGTTTAGGATGCAACCAACAATATTTCAGCATATACTCCAGAAAAGCTTACAGTGTTTCACATAATATACCTATGTGTAGTTACTAACTGCACCGCAATTTTGAGATGGTAGCTTTTGCGTGTGTTTTTTTAATGAATTAAATAGTATTTATTTCTCAAACTGTGTTATACAAAACATCTTAACCATATCAGCGTGAAAGAGTAACAAACATAGTTAGCTCACGTACACACTCTTAAACTTTAACAATTATAATAGTATTAATGATTTCTACAAATTAACTTACTCCATATTATCAACTTAAATAACAAAAAATACCTTACAAATGGATTTTAATGTCGTCTAAAACGAAACGGCTCGAAATATTCCCAACGCAGGTAAACAGAAAGTGGCAAGGTGATATCCTAAAAGGGGGTACAAAGAGGTCACCGGGGCCTGGCGAGGAGGGTGGGAGGTAAATGTGCATCTCACGAGATGAGCCGCTTCAATGTACCCCAGTAATGCAAGCGGCAGGCGGCAGAGAGCGGTAGAGAAGGCACACTTTTATGGAGATGCCACGTCTCACCTCACACTTTTTCCTTTTTGTCAACGGCAGGTCGTTTGAGGTGATGCGCTTTTTTGGACTTGCAGTTTGTTAGGTTTGCGCTTTTCCAACGATGTCCATCTATGGATTTAAAGATTTGAGTTTGGATCGTTCAGAAGTAATGTTGAGAAAACGACTAGCGCGGCATTTGAAGCCGGACGTTTTAACCCCGACGTACAAAGACGGGGTGTTATAAATTTGACGTGCGTATGTGTGATGTGTGTGTGTGTGACATCGTAGGTCCCAAACGAATAAACAGATGTTTGATAAGAGACTCAATCAAGAGTAAAAAATCCATTCATCCGTTTGATTATTATGAGATTTTTCTTAAAAAATGTTGTTCATGTGAAAACTATGTACTTTGCCTCACAGCAAGCAGAATAAGCGGTAAACAAAGCGTAAGATGCCACCTAGCTAGTATGATGTACACAAGCTGGCTGGTAGCGGTTGGAAACAGGAAGCTGAAAATCGCGCTCAGTGGCGTGCCATAGGAGAGGCCTATGTCCAGCAGTGGACGAATACTTATATTAGGTTAATGCATGGTAATGATGAAGCAGAATATTAGCTGAGTATCCGGGGTACCATAAGTTCACAGAGCATAACATTCGTGATTCGACTTAAACGCTGCACCGTTGGCACTGTATACATATATATTGTTAGAGTATAACTAGTTGAGATCCGTGAGTTTTCTTGCAATTAAAGTTCTATGTCTTAACCTACTTATAATATATGAGATAGTCGTGTGCAAAATATCAGTCTAAAAGTCTAATGGCTAAAGCCATGAAAAGTGAATATACTGACTTTATATTGATTGATTAGTAGTGAAGGGATGAAGCTAAGTAATCATATTTTCCCAAATTCAATTTGAGCATATCTGCGCGTTCTTAACTCGAGATCCGAGGTGTTCGAATAGCGTACAGCGCCCATGAGACGTATTGTTACTGTTGCACTAACTGCTGCGTAGACTGTGTCTCCCACGGGCCGGTATTGTGTCACTGCTCTATCTCGTAGCGTTTGTATCTGTGTGTGCCTGTGTCATGTCCCGTGGCGCCTTCGTTACCTACAGCTAGTTGTCAGCGCAATTGCGACTATACCTTTTACTTCGGCATATACGCATAGGAGTTTATTGTTGCTAGCATACATCACGTGATCACTATCCTAGATAAGTGACGATGCTGTCTGCTAACATGCTAACATGGTTGGCAGTGACATACCGTCTAGGCGTGGAATCACCAACATGTTGGCCCTCGCCGCCAATATAACGGTCCGCCTTTACAATAGCAAGTCACCACCCAAGTTTAGAGGGCCTGGTGGCGTAATCGGGAGAACGGTCGGCTTTGATGCCATGGTACCGAGTTCAAGCCCCGCCGTGCACCAATGGATTTTTCTATCGAAAAATGTATGAGCGCTTCTCACAATGGCCCTCCAGTGAAGCAAAACATCGTTAAGAAACCAACAACCCCCGCACGGTGGTAGGCAATATATAGTGTCCGCCTGGCCAGCTACCACCCTCAAGTTAGAAAATCTGTCGCCAAACATCTAATGTGTTCCGGCAGCTATCCTTGAAAGCCAGTTCCCATTCTAGGCCTAGCGTGCTTACCATCTTCGACCACATCATTACTTACCAACAGGTGAGGTAGTGGTCAAACGCTAGCCTATAAGATATATTTAAAAAAAAAACACCTGCCTTAATATTTTGAAATCAGGTATAATTGGGTGCCTTACCTAATCCCATAGACCAAAAAGCAGACATCAATCAGCTCATCCAATAATCATGATACAATGTACCATCTTTTTATAGTTTTCCATATCTATCCATCCACTATCCACTATCTAATAGTTTAACAACAGTTGTAAAGAGTCTTTTGATGGTGGCTTTGGCTTCATCAATTCCTTCCGAACGGCTGGGCGTGTACGACCCGTGACATGTAACGTGACGTGTACGACCCGTGACATGTCACGTGACGTGTACGACCCGTGACATGTAACGTGACGTGTACGACCCGTGACATGTCACAAATACAAGAAATTATAATATTAATCATCATCATTTATTTCAGGCAATAAAAATCTCATAATTGTCTGAATACTAACATTTAAACACTGTAACGGGGTAACGGGATACTTTTTAGTAGCAAGTCAGGCTGATAAAATGATAGATAAAACGATAGAATGCCTAATGCTTGTAGAATATTATACAATCATGTTGTACATACAATTCCATCTTCATTTATACAATTCAATCTTATTGTATTATAGACAAGGTTGACTTTCCTAAAGTTATGGATTTCTCGTGGTTAATAAATTGTAATTTTCCTAAAGTAGAGATTCAAAGAAATCTTTGCTTGTAGATATCATAAACAAAAAAGGTATTTTATAGATATTTCCTTTCATGATACTTACAAGTAAATAACTAGCGAAATCATTAGCAACAAATGTATTCAATAGAAACATTTTCATATTTCCTATAAATAGCTATATTATACCTTCGGGATAATCTGATAATAACATTTTCTTCGAAGAGAGATCAAAGAGGTCTAGCTCGTTTGAAGACGCCATTGAGATAAAAACTATATCGTGTTGTCGCGTCGTCGGCGTCGACTATCCTCTCGCGTCGTCCAAACAAACAACAACGATAAACGAACGAGCGTAACATACTTTTTAACGTCCCGTTGTTGTGAGGCAAATCTCATTACGGCTCTTTGACCGGTCGCTATGAAATTCAAATATACATTTTCTTCGCGGCGTCTAATGAAAGTCGGTAAAGCGGCGAGCCGGCCGTAGCGGACGCGGAGGCTCGATGAGCGGCTCCACTAACCTCGGACGATCCAATAATAATAAACAAAGATCGCCGGATAGCGGGCGGCGTATCATACGGCCGCAGTTATTTATCGGTCACTATCAGAGCCAATTAGGACGCGTGTAAGTTGTGATTTTTGCGCGGATGCGAGCGCGCACAATGCGTTCATTACGCGCCGGAGCCGGGGCGGGCCGTATCGCGCCGTCGCGTGGTAATTTCCCGCGTGGCACATAAATTATCGTGCAGTTTGTCCTCGCTGCCCGCCGGCCCGTGCGGTGACAGTGTCGCAACTCACAGTTACTCAATTAGCTCGTTTGTACTGCTGCAGTGTTTGCTATTCACCGAAACGGATTTGATATCAAATTTTATACTGACGGCACGAGACAAACATACAGAGTTTGTAATAGATAGATAGATAACTATTTATTGTACACTACACACTACATCTAACTCTTAAAAAGTAATAGGCTTGCTTAATGCCATTCGTACAATGAGAATTCTTCGTAAAACTTTTTTGTCTGGAGCACATAAAGCTGTTTTGTGCATCGTATTGGTGTAAAAATGATCAGGAACATTATTATACAAAGCTGAATACATGATAGTTAATGAAAATATCCAAATATATATATAAATAATATAAATATGATTTAGAAAATCATCTTGATAGATGTCTAACATTTTCTAAATACTGCTTCAATACAAGTAACAAAATTGAAATTTTGAATAAACACCCACGACAATGTCCTTCAGAAAATTAACGTTATAACATCTTTAGATAGATAGATAGATAGATAACACTTTATTGTACACCATTACAACAATAAACATTAAATTACAGTTAATATTAAAGCAAGTACAATGGGCGGTCTTATCGCTTAAAGCGATCTCTTCCAGACAACCTTTGGATGGAGTGGAGAGTACGAACATATCAGGGGCTGAGGTGTACACAATAAGACAACCTTATTTAGGCATAACAAAACAAAACAAAAACATCCTTACATACAATATACATATCTTTATTGATTTAAAAACGGGAATTAACGTGAGTTACGCGATGTCGGCGAGCGCCCCGCACTCAAGATCCTGAAGAAGGCCTCCGGATGAGGCCGAAACATATGTCGATCGCTATATCGACTTGGCGTAAGTCACGTTAATTCCCGTTTTTAAATCTATAAGTTTAAAATTAACGTGAGTTTTTATAATAAAAGTCATAACACCTATCTAAGAATCACGACTAATTGATAATTGACTGATAATTACGAACCGTTTAAAGACAAAATCGAACTAGTTTTGGAGAAAAATGGCAACATGTATTTTCACAAACAAATGTTTACTTCAGCGCCCCCTGGTGAGTTGACACCGTAACACTTATTTAGGAACATGCATCAATCAAACACAAACCCATAGCTAAAAACTGCATCAAAATCGGACAAGTCGTTTTAAAGAAAAATGGCAACATCGATTGGCACCAACAAATGATTACTGCAGCGCCCCCTGGTAAGTGATCACCGTAACACCTATTTAAAAACATGCATCAATTACACCGAAACCCATAACTGAAAATTGCATCAAAATCGGACTAGTAGTTATGGAGAAAAATGGCAACATGGATTTTCACACACAAACTAACAAACAAACATCCTCTCACCCCAAACGCATATACAGTCTCCGTTCCGTCGTGGGTAATAAATTGGTATAAAAAATATATACCTATTCCTATTAATACTGAAACTACTAAAAACGGCGAAACGGAAGTAAAACTCTTTTTCTATAGCCATCATTAGAATAATTGTATGATGTAATATTTTAAGAAAAAAACATTACAAAAAAAAAGATACAATACCTTCTGCAACAAATTTAAACGGCTGTAGCATAGGCAGGGTATAATAAATTATTTGTTAAAACAAACTTATTTCTGAAATAGAGTATTATAATTAGTAAATGATCCAAAACCAGCCCACTGTCCCGTGCGCTGTGCCCGATTCGGCACTCAACTAAATACGGAAATATTTGCCCTCGTACAGTAACAATGTGTCGCCAGGAAACAGCGAATCCAGGCACCACTGGCAACACTGGCTGCAGGAAATACAGGAAATGTACCCTCGGCCCGCGGAGGAACCACTTTAGTGTTACACTACAGCATGTTTTTATGGGCACGCTTTGTTTCCGACGCTCGTTGGGTTAGCTTTTTTGTTACGCCGCTTTTATATGAGAGTTTATTTAGGATTTTATTGTAGTTGTTGAAATAAATACAGAGGAAAAGTTGATTTTCTATACATGTTCTTGTAGTGGTAGGACTTCTGCTAGTCCACCTGGGGCGATACCACCACTTGGCCGATTAATTTTCAGCCCTGAAATAGGAATGTTTTTCGGTTGAAATGGCAATGTGTCCAGTGAAATTACAGGGCATGTGAGACTTAACGTCTTTATGTCTCAAGATAACAGGCGCAGTGCAATGACATGCAAAATTCTGGCAGTCCAGAATTTTGCCCTTTCACACTCCCTGTAATTTCACCGGACACCTTGCCATTTCAACCGAACGTATACTATACGTAGACATTACAAAAGGTTACATTGTTCTGATATTTTACTTCCGAAGTAAAAAAAAAACTAATCTTGAACACTTTGTAAAATGTAGGCTCTAACAGCGTTTTGGGTTTGTCTTGAGTAGAATATTTACACATTTTCTTCTAAATAGTACCGCTTTAAAAAGTTGTACACAGCATTGTTCCCATTATGCAGTGACCTTCTTCAAGCAATGATAATTCTGCGAGAGCTATAGGGGGCGTACTTATTACAATCGATCTATTGAGAGTTCAATAGATCGATTGTAATAGGTACGACCGGCAATAATAGCTAATAGTCGCAAATAGTCCCAAGATGCCTGGCACAAACGAACGGTCCATACAAACATTTTTTTTGTTTCATATTGGAGCATATTACCCTCCTAATACAATGCCATTAATTCGGACTAAGACAATAGCTCAGACATATTAGCATCAAGGTGCCTACAGAATTGATTTATCCGTATTATTTATAGTAGTGTTGGCGACCGTAGTAGAAAACTTGAGACGCTTGAACTACAGACTGAACAACAATTCAAGATAAAGATAAAAGATAAAGATACATTTATTTGCAACAAACATGTGGACATAGCAGGCATACTTGCAAAGGTCTTATCATGTAGTTAGCGTTACTCATGTCTTGCCTTTTAAAGGCGTACAAATAGATAGCCGTCTACAATCATTATACATGTTACAAATATTCAATTAATTACTATAAATTATAAATTTTATAAAATATCAGAAAAAATAAGTCATACATTAATTTTGTTAGTAGCTTTAAAACGTCAGTTAGTACATTACATTATTTTATTTATTTTAATCAGAATTACATAGTTACATTTGGATTATAAAATTGTTTGTCATTAAAGAAGTCATTGATTGTGTAATAGCATTTGTCCATTAATATTTTTTTTTAGTATAATTTTAAAAGCGTGAGCTTGCATTTCTCTAAGTGTCTTGGGCATTTTATTAAATAAAACTGGACCCATGCTTTTACTCATAATGCTATTTTTAGCTGTTTGCAGCTGCAGTCTACCTTTATAGCGTTTATTTCCTTGTACCGTCTCTGATAGACGTGGGAATAATTTAGGATTTGATTTTACAAACAGAGCCACTTTTAAAATGTACAGAGACGGAAGTGTTAAAATTGTATGTTCTTTAAACTTAGGTTTACAACTGTCAGTAATTTGTAGGCCGAACATAGATCTAACACAGCGTTTCTGTGCCTTGAAGACCAAGACAAGACACACTCAAGACAACAATCCGAGAGAAACTTAGTCCAAGTACATCAGCAGTACATTTATTGAGCTCTGGCCATCTGTAAGGCCCCAGCCAACCTGCGGCGGACGGAACTGATGCTCAGTAAACACTGCTATTTACTGACTATACTCCCTATTTACTGACTACATTCCCTATTTACTGAATATAGTGCACATTGCAGCGTAGGCTAAGAAATGGGCGGTCTGGTAAGACAGTTGAACGATGGACGACAAGAGATTCCACTTGAAACTTGAAACACAACCACACACTGAGAGCTAAGTAGCTAATTTGGGCATTTAATTGAAGATTTGAATGTCATGATTGCATTTTCTATTTTTTACAGAGAAAAGAAGACATTTGATCTCGTGATGAATGAAATAGTACAGGTGTAGTATAATTGAGGGTTTATTTAAGGTACGGACACACCGCAGCGTCCTGCGTCCTGCGTGCGCGATCTCAGTACATTTCAATTGTTTTCGCGTTCAGAAAACAATTGAAATGTACTGAGATCGCGCACGCAGGACGCAGGACGCCGCGGTGTGTGCGTACCTTTACGATACTGTTATTACTACTCTGTTCTTTAATGGGTGTCTCAATAATCCTAAAATATGATATGTATCAGCATCAGCAATGTATCATTTTCTTTTGTTGTCGGACACAACAGATTTCTGTGTCGGACACCGCCTAGTGTTACAATTTACTGCCAATTTTTTTAAAGCGGAGACCTAATATACCTGTTAATTGAAGATGGCAGTTAGACAGTCACGTGATGTTCTTTCAACTTTCAACCTGTCTTTCGAATGGCAATTATAACATGGAGTTTCACTCAAAGTCTCAGGTTGTACTTACCAAAAAAGAAATCATTTAAAAGTTCTGAGACACATAGCAGTCTAATATTCGGCGAGTGTTAATTTACGAGCGTGCTTAATTATCATTTCGCGTGAAATGAGAGCACGCGACCGAAAGTCTGCTATCTACCTAGGTGGGTATATCGACTGTAAATTACCGATCCAGTTTTACAAAAGTAGATAATTAGGGCTTATTTCTAGAATTCGAAGCCCGGTCACGCGCGGCCACTCTCGGCTTATGAATAAAAAATAACGCTGCACAAAGAAAACTTTTACATGTAATAATCAATAGAAAACGAGCCTCCGATGGGGAGGAATAAAATTCGTATTCTCCGGCCGAGTTCCGAACTCTTTGACTTTAAAGCCGGTGCTCAAGTCTGTCAAAATTAAGTGAAAAATCGTTAGCATTCCGAACGTCGTGCCGTCGGAGGCCGCGGCCGACAGTCGGGCCGAAAGTCAGCCGACAGTCGGTCGGACGGTGCAGGGCGAGTGAGGTGCGCGCGGCATCCTTTCGACCAGACAATAAAGAACCAGTATGGTCATAACTTTTCCCAGGTAAGTTGTCATGTTGGTTCACAAATAATGCATCGTTGTTTGCCAACTAGTCAACCGAACATTGATTGATTAATCTTGCGTCTACAACACCCACACTATCGATAGTCTGCCCGAGCTACAACATTAGAATAAATACATAATTATTATTAAGATACGACTGAGCATTGACTTCTATGCCTATTGTTTTTAGTATGACAGACAAACATGCACTTGACCACTATCTCAACCTGTATGATGTTGTATGATTCTGAAAGTGACGATGCAGTTAAAGATTCGTGTTTTCAGTAAATTGAAGACGGCAGTGAAATCAGCTGCAAGACCACTAACTGTTGTTCAAGCTACAGAACGCAACTATCCCCAACAGTCCTAACAAGACAACAAGACAACATCCTAAAGGTCTAGTCCTTACTGTATACCCACGTACCACAGCGGTATGCCGGGCGCCTTAGCTATCCGCCCTGCGCCCTGCATTGAACGGTCGATAGCATCCACTGTGTACATTGCAATGCAATCAAACGTGCGTGTAGCAGACACATCCACATACTTATCAGCTTTACATGGTAATTATTATGTCTTAAGAAATACCAGTCAAATGGTAATTATAACGAGTATGTCTTAAGGAATACTAGTCAAATGGCTAAAGTGATCTATGAAATGTCCACCGCGTCAATTAAATTACCTCAACTTCAACCACAGAGTAGTAGAAAAGTAGTTATCTATTATTCTGTGCCCACAACCCCTCAATGTTAGCGCTGGTTCTTAAATACTACCACTGATAGACCAGCAGTGGTATGCACCGACCAATGTATTAAGTCCTGAATCCAAAGATTCACCGAGGTCCGACGTAGTATTCGATTTGTCCAGACCCTCTGGCAATAAAAATACAAAATGCTCTATTTCTTATAGATTTAAAAAACGGGAATTTAACGTGACTTACGCGATGTCGATATAGCGATGAGGCCGAAACATATGTCGATCGCTATATCGACATCGCGTAAGTCACGTTAAATTCCCGTTTTTAAATCTATAAGTTTAAAATGAACGTGAGTTTTTATAATGCTCTATTTCGTTTAAAATAAATGATAGCTTAATAAAGATGCAATTACTGTTTTTTTTTCCTTTAATTAAAAGTAATCTCCAAAGATATGGAGCAAAAAAACTCTACAGTATTTGACAATATTATTTGCTGGTTGAAGACGGTAATTTCTTATGTTTTATAGTTTATCGTTGACCAAACGACTTTAAAATGCTGCGTGAATTTTCAGTTCTGATTTTGAGGTTTTTATCTCCACATCTCTAGAGGTACTTATAAGATCTCGATAAAATTACAATGGGATCAAACGGTAAGCAGAATTTTCCAAATCGGTTAAGAAATAACAGAGTTCTGAGGTAACAAACTTGAAAAAGTACAGGCGTATTAAAAACCTTCTCCTCTTATATAAAGTTGGTTAAAAATCTCTATAATTCGTTAGGTAATATCGTGTTCCAGGTCTTAAACTATCCACAATCAACGTTGACGGTAAATTTCTACTTTACCTACCACTTCTGGCTCACAGTGCGCAGAATATGTGGTTCCAAGCCCAATCCAGCGTAACACATGCGTATAAATAAAGTCACCTGACCGCATCGCTGATGCGACCGTTTTATTGGAAACTAATATCAAGGGAGACAGGTGTGCGCCCCAAAATGATGTCACTCAGTTTTACTAGAACAGAATGGATTAATAATAAAAGTAAAAGGTACTGTAAAGGGGGTATGAAAAGGTTTTTTCATAATTTTTGATTTTTAACCGACTTCAAAAAAAGGAGGAGGTTTCTCAATTCGACCGTATATTTTTTTTAAATGTTTGTTCGCGGATAACTTCGTCGTTTATGAACCGATTTCAATTATTCTTTTTTGTTCGAAAGGAGATATCCCATGTGTGGTACCATGGTAATTTTATCGAGGTATGATAAGTATCTCCAGAGATATTGAGATAAACATCTCAAAATTGGTACTGAAAATGAATAGCGCGGCATTGAAGTCGGTTGTTTTTTAGTTTTTAAACGATATTATTATTGTGCAGTGCTATTATTATAGGTTCTGCTGTTTTCTCGCAGAGCTATAACATGGACTCATTCAAACGCGGTTGAGTCGCGGTCAACTCGCGCTAGCCACGCTTGCGGCCAGTGGTATATATATATTACATACATAAATCTTAGCGGCGCCAAACAAAGAGGATACATTATAACAGGATAAAGCCGTACTCATTTATTTGGAAGGCTATTCATTAATAAGTAATATTTTTAAAAACCTTTTTAAACACAAGTTTTAACATAACCTAGGACCAGAGTAAGTCAAGACAAATCTAACGAGCCCTAACACGACAGCTATAACATGTGTAGTGTAGAAATCCTTTGGCCACCTTCCAGTTCCATCATCGGATCAGCACCATGTCATCATAATATTGCATTGTCACGCGATTTACACATGTATGTAAAATTTCAGCTCAATCGAACCCCTGGAAGTCGCTCTAAAATGAATCGCAAGATTTGTGACGGACAAATTTGCCGCGAAGTAGAGATAAAGCTTGTAAAAATAATTTTTACGACATTGACATAAGGCTGCTAGGGTTGAACATTCGCTACCAGTTCCCTAGGTGACAACCTTGCCGTAAGCGCGCTGTCACCTAGCCGTAGCCGCGGCGATGTGCTGGCGCTGCTGAACCGCAACAGTGTCGTTCCGTTTCCTTTACGCATAGTGTGCGAATAGCGCTTACTTATAATTTTTACTTTCCTTTAGTATATATTACATCATCAAACTCAGTACGTTTTTGTATTTTGGCTCATAAGGAAAGCTTTTCTAAGACTTAAACTTAGTAAACCCCAAGTCGGGACAGGTACAAAACTGCATACGTTCCCTGAAACCCGAACGCGAGATGTTTTAGCATTCCGATGTAGTAACACGACTCTAACTTTACAACTCCGAGGCGAATGTGTAATGCACTCTTTATCTTGGTCACTTTTAACTCTCCGCCGGACGATATTAGACTTTAAGTACGTCAACATAAGGTTGGTTAGAGGTACAAAGTTAAGTTTGAAGACGGTATTCATCGGAGAGCCAGTTTTTCTCCAGGTACGTGGAGGTGTTTTCAGGTGTTTAGGTACTTATTCCTTTTATATTGTTAAGTTAACCTAAGTCAAATGGCTTTGGAGAAAGATAAAGTTTGGTGCTGGAGCGAAGCTGTGGTGTTTTTATTGCTAATGTGTTTAATGTCTTTCGCCACATAGAAATTGTGTTTTCAGTTCTAACTGCTTGTTCTGAAAGTTTGTTCCACTTCTATTTTCTTATTACGCTTGGTTTGTTCGTATCTATAGATGTCAGTACGTAAATCATTAGTGGATTAAACACAGAAATATGAATACTATTAATATTTCTGTGGGATTAACAATGGAATAAAGAAGTTATGAAAGTTAATGGAATTAAGAATAAAGAAGAACAGTTAGACAAGCTAGAATATAAATATACTTATCATACGAGTAAGTTATTTCAGTAGAGTGCTTACCATCTTCGACCGCATCATCACTTGCCAACAGGTAAGATAGTGGTAAAACACTAGCGTATAAGATATACAAAAAGAGTTGCGCGTCTCTCTATAAACTAAACTAAACCAACTAAACAGAACATTGTTGTGTCTATACAATAGAAAAGCTAATTAGTAAAATAAAATACAGAATAATAAAAAAGAAGTTAGACAGATGACCCATAAAATATCGCATAATTAGCTGCTATGCTCTCCACGGAACAAAAATGTAGTATTTATATATTTATATCTGTAACTTAAAATAATTCAAATGCAGCGAATGAAAGAGTGAAACAAAGCCCTCGGGAATTAAAATATCTCCCCGTCTCCCCCGCGCCCCTCCTGAACAATAACCCCAAGATAAAGTAATGAACACAAAAATTCCGAGAAAAATGGGCGCGAGTTAATAGACGAAAGCATGTATGCCATTACAAATGGTTGGCGGCGACACTCACTGTCACAGCGCTGGGGACGGTACACTTGCTCTGCTGCGAGGCTGCTATTTTCAATCTCTAATATATTTTATTGTACAGTTTATTCACTGGCGATCTTGTTTATGCGGGTACCCAGGATAAGTATACCTTTTTAACTTTATAAAGCGAATATCACACAGGTAACTAGAAGAGCTTAACATAAACCGACTTGTGTGTAATACAACGAAGATGTTCTGAAAGGAAGTTAACTTCTCAATAAGATATCCTATCCATATTCATGGTAGAAAGTGACGCTAAAGTGTCATAAAATATATTCTATTAGGTATCTTCTAGGCAAGAGTGCTACATCGTTGGTCGCATCGTTACTGAGATAGTGGTCAAACGCTTGCCTGTTTAGTATTAAATAAAACTGGCCAAGTGCGAGTCAGTATCGCGTCTCTTATCGCACACTTAGGGAGGGTTCCGTACAATACGAAACATAACAGAGTTTCAACCTCATATATTTGATTAATTGATATAACCAAGAATATTTGGTTTGGTCGCGATCTAGAAAGACGGGGCTCGTTTACTAGCGCCATCTATGTCATTTTGCCGAAACTAATTAGATAGATGGCGTTTAAAAACACGTTTTTTGTATGGGGACCCCCTTTAATTTTTAACTTTATTTTGTTTTTAGTATTTGTTGTTCTAGCGGCAACAGAATTACACCATCTGTGAAAATTTCAACTGTCTAACTATCACGGTTAATGAGCTATAGCCTGGTGACAGACGGACAGACAGACAGACAGACAGACAGACGGACAGCGGAGTCTTAGTAATTAGGGTCCCGTTTTACCCTTTGGGTACGGAACCCTAAAAAAAGAGTGTGTGTACTTATGTACACGCGTTAGAAGTTATACTTCTGTGGCATATGGAAAAGAAAACTAAAATGCAGTAGTGATTAACGATAAATATTAAAATTAATCAAAAAGATTTTATTTAAATAAAAATGGTTTTATTAACGTAAAAATATGATGTTAAATATGACTTGAACATAGTCATGCCACCTAGAACTAACTTCACGGTATAGAATTCAGGTGTCGGTGTGCGCGCGCATCGTAAAAATTCACTCTCATAATTTTTCTCTATCGCGCCAAAAGTAGTATAACTTCAAAAAACAAATACATATTAGCATAGTCGTTGATCTTTGAATATGGCATACATATATATTATATATACCAACTGTATTGACTGCGCTACGTCGTCGGGTACTTTCACACGGAGCTGTGTTTCGCGCCGGCTGATTGCCGCGCGTATCTCGCGCGGCCTCGCGTCTTCTGTCGACACACGGGCTTATATATATACTGATGTGCTCACTCAAATACAATACTAAAGGCCAGTTTCACCGATTCGTGATTAAGTATCAGATAGTTTTCTGACAGATGACACCATATAAACGTTGTCAAAAATCTGTCAGTTAAGTTCCTAATAGGCTTATCAGGAACCGGTGAAACTCGCCCTAATTGTATTAAATGTTAACATTAAATTCACTTTTAGACATATTTTATCAATACTGACGATGCTATTTCAGATACATATTCTTCTGTTTTGGTATATTGTGCATTACACCACGGTAATATTATAATACAGTGTTGTGACTCGGCGTGTCCTTGAGATCAAAAGCTAAAGCCGCGCGGCAGCCGGCGGCACCGCGCGGTAGGTACACGGGCGATAGGGCTGCCCGCCTACAGTATTTTAATTGCATCTTCCTACTTGACGATCTTTCTAGTTTTTGTGATTGTAATATTATATTTTTATTTAATAAAATGAAATTCGTTGTGAAAATAAGACAAAACATATTTTATATACTTCCATATCTTACTCGAAAAGTAAATTACAGTGTAAATCTTATTACGTAGGTACCTGCTATTTATTAGTCTCTTAATAACTTCATAATGATATTTCGTCAAATTCAATAATATACGTAAGTAGTTCAATACATAAGTAAGTAGATAGTCTAGCCTAGGAAACTACCTAAATATACAATGGTATATGTAGTAATATACAATGCTAGTAGTAATAATATACAATGGTAGACCACTAAAACAATGCATTTAATTCATATTTAGTTACATTCAATTTTTTTAGCGTAGTAGTACACGCTGAGTTTCCGATAGGTAAAAGCTATAATATATATATATAAATATATAAATACGACGATAGTTACGACGAAATTAGTGGATTGCATTTGTAAATGCAATCCACTAATTTCGTCGTAACGTTACTTCGCACCATGGCTTAATTGGCAAAGCACCGGAACATGTTATTCCGGAGGTTGCGGGTTCAAGTCCCGTTGGTACGATGAAATTTTGGATTGGGTTTAACAATTTACAAAAATATTAAGTGTGTAAACTTCACTTCAAAGAAACATAATATTTCATCAAAATATAGTCTATAATTCCTTGGTGCCATATTAAGTATAATATTTATATATATTCTCAATCAATCAAATATTTACAATTCGTACGCTTACTGTTTAAACCGTCATTACACGACTGTACCTTCACACGGTTCGTTCGTCACTGCGGCGCAACCACTTTTATCGTGAGCTGTGTACCGAGTGTTTACCGAACTCGAGGCGCGTAGGTATGACTGTTTATTATATTACCGTGATTACACTCATTTGTATGCATTTTCTGATTCTAAAGTAATATAAACTGGTGATGGTAACCAAGTGCATGTCAGACTCGCACTCGTAGGGTTTTGTAACATAGTAGAGTATTTTATATCTATAATTTTTCACCACCAAATAATTTACTATGGTTTTCATAGTGTTTGTATCAAAAACAAAGTTATATTTGCGGTTGCTATATTTCAAAAACTGCTGACTATATCTCGTTCAAATCGACATTTTTGTAGAAATTGTTTATTGAGATCTACTGCATATTTTTCAGTTCCATGTATAACCCTCTCCTAATCTTTTATTTTATTCATTTTTGTATAAAAATCGTTAGGCGGTTCACAGACTACATCTACCTACCAAGTCTCAACTGTGTAGTCTTAATAGTTTCGGAATAAAATGGCTGTGACGTACGGACGGACAGATAGACAGACAGACATGACGAATCTATACGGTTTTTTTTACCATTTGGCTACGGATCCCTAATATAACGACATATCTATGACTATAAAACATCTAGATATGCGTAAATGAATTTAATTGAATTGAATTCGAGTAGCACCTACATTATATAAACATACAAAAACTTCTAGGTCTTTATTGCGTAGTTTAGTAAGTAAAGTACCCTCAATCTACCATTAGGCATTAGAGAACGGCGTTTCGTGCAATTTCCCATCCGTGTGTGAGCGCGGCTCGGCGTTCCCGCGTCGCTAAATTATGACATTTGTAGCTGCCAGGCGGAGTGAGTGGCTTGCCTGCCTACACAGATATTAACTGTGCTCCTTATTACATGTGCTGCTCCGAGGTGAGCTATGGACCGACTGTTATCTATACTGTGGTAGAGATAAGCGGTTAATAAACCGCTTGCTCCTCGTTACTCATGCTTTCATCTCGGAAGTTACTGATACACTTTGCTTTGACACGGATGAGTTTTATGGGGTTGTACTAAATAATTGTTATAATAACAATGCTGTTGCTAAACGTACAGCAAATAATTTTTTTTTTTTGTAAACAGACATAAACTTGTCCTCAACCTCGGTGGACCGATTGGCGGCGTTTAATTTTTGGTAGGGCGGCCCACTGGCGTAAAGATGTTTTCTTTCACGGTATATAACTTTTCTACCATTTTTTAACCGACTTCAAAAAAAGGAGGAGGTTTCTCAATTCGACCGTATATATATATATATTGTTTCCACAACCGCTACTGATATAATGAATTAAAAAACACACTGAACTTTTAACTAGTAACTTTATTTACTTCACCAAGGTACTGCTTGATTTCTTACTGCTGATACAAAATCACGAGTTGGTACATCAAATCTACAAATGAAACGCCACCGCGGCCTAACTTTTCTAGTGGCGCCATCTAGTTTCATTGAAGAGAACTATGGGTGAATGCTTACACATTAAACGATTTAGACATTCCGCCCACCAAGAACAGCGTTCTTTTACAATTTTACATACAAAATTAAATCTTAAATTACCAACTCAAATGTAAATTATTCTTTTAACAATTATAAAACAGTTCTTAGACACAAATAAAAAATAAAAAATACAGTTATAACCAAAAGTATACATAACCGCCCACCGTGAACCACTGACATTTAATGCTTTTATCGAATTATAAACATTATCTAATTGGCAAAGGATTTGGTGGGTCACAAATGTCTGTTGGTAAAAAACATAATTTACTACAAGTACGTTTGTATAAACCATTTTTAGTTTGTATGGTGACCACTCTTACAATATTGTCGTGTCCTGGATGAGTTTGAACAATTTTGCCTAATAGCCATTTGGCTGGTGGGAGATTGACATCTCTTACAATTACAACATTTCCGATCTTAGGTACATCTTGTTGAGTGGTCCATTTATATCTTTTATTTAATGACACAAGATACTCAGCGCTCCAGCGCTTCCAAAAATCATCTACCATTTTAGTAGTTAAACGCCACCTATCTATCAGACTAACACTTTGAGTACATGATTCATCCGCGACATTAATTAACGGTTCTCCTACCAGAAAGTGGCCTGGTGTCAGCGGAAGAGGATCATCAGGATTGTCACTTAAAGTTGTCAAAGGACGTGAATTTACACAAGCTTCCACTTGTGCCAACACAGTCGCCAATTCTTCGTAGGTGAGCGTACTCTCGCCAATTACCTTTCGCAAGTGAATCTTCACCGAACGGACTCCGGCTTCCCATAAACCACCAAAGTTTGGAGCTTGCGGAGGGATAAAATGCCACGTGGTGGATTCCAGAGTGAGAAGATGGGCAATTTCGCTTGGGAGTTCCGACTTAGCACTGTTGAACATATCACGCAGTTGCTTGTCTGCACCAACGAAATTCGTTCCATTGTCGCTATACAAATCTTGACAATGACCACGTCTTGCTGTCATGCGCTTAAATGCTGCGATAAAACCTTTAGCAGTTAAGTCAGATACCGCTTCCAAATGTATAGCACGAGTTACCATACAAATGAATAAACATATATATCCTTTGTAGGCTTTAGATCCACGACCAGGTGAAAAACGGATGTTTATAGGACCTGCGAAATCCGTTCCACAGATTTTAAACGGCCTACTCGGTTTGAGCCTGGCAGCTGGAAGTTGGCCCATAAATGGCACTCTATTTGCCCTTGACTGTCTAATGCATGTGACACATCCTCTGTAGTGCTTTTTAACTAATTCCCGAGCTCTTACAATCCAGTATTGTCCCCGTAGATGATTCAGCATCAGCTGTGGGCCTCCGTGCAATGTCTTGATATGGGCATCAGCAATTATTAGATTCGTAAGATGATTCTTACCGGGTAAGATGATAGAATGTCGTTTATCATAACTCGCTTCTGCTAAATTAATTCGTCCACCAACGCGTAGTAATCCATCCTGATCTATGATTGGGCAGAGCGCATGCAGAGAACTCCTTTTCAGCACACTTCCTTTAGATTTCAAATCCTTTATATCTTCAAAAAATTCTTCTGCCTGCACTTGCAGAATGCATTTATTTAAAGTTTGTTTCATTTCTTCTGTTGTAATAAACTCTTGCCTATTCTTTCTATCTTCTTTGGATAATTTCATATTAAGAACTCTTCTGCAATACGACAGGACTTTCAACATTCTTACCAGTGAGGAGAACCTTTCCCAAGGGCGTTCTTCAGACGGTTTCAGGTAAGTATTTAATGATTTTACTTTCTCTTCTTCATGTGTCTCACTAATTTCAATTATCTTTCTTTTTTTAGAGTCTTCTGTGAGCCAAGCGGGTCCGTGCCACCACAGAGTGTGTTCTGCCAAATCTGCTGGATTCAAACCCCTCGACGCGCAATCAGCTGGATTCATCTGCGTCGTGACATGTCCCCATTGCTCATAATCAAGTATTGTCAGTATTTCCGATACTCGATTGCTGACGAAGGTAGTCCAGCGACAAGCTGGTCCTTTCAGCCACGCTAACACGACTGTCGAGTCTGTCCAGGCATACGTGTTTTCTTTCGGTATGCCCAACACTTCCGAGACCTCAGCCAATAACTTAGCTCCAAGCACTGCGCCGCACAACTCCAGCCTGGGAACTGACACTTCCTTCTCGATCGGAGCAACCTTTGTTTTAGCTGTCACTAAAGTGACAGTCACCGAGTTGTTTTTATCAATTACTCGAAGGTATACACAAGCAGCATAACTTAAAGTTGAAGCGTCTGAGAAGACATGCAGTTGAGTTGTGCATTCTTGCGTGGTATGCATCCATCTCGGTATGTTAATATTCTTCACTTGATTTAAAGCGTTTCTATACGTAAGCCATTCTTCTAATAAATCCTCACTTAACTTGTCGTCCCACTCCACTTTGGCTTTCCAAAGTTTCTGAATGAATAATTTGGCCACGATTACCACGGGTCCAATCCATCCTAAGGGGTCGTATAATCTGGCGATGTCTGATAATACTTTACGTTTAGTAACATTTTTGATGACTTCAGGCAAATTCACAGAATATTCAAAGTTGTCCGTATGTTTGTTCCAGCTTATTCCTAGCACTTTGAGCAGACCGCATGGTTGTATAACAGCTGCGTCATTGGTAAGCTGTTTATCCTTTTCAATGTGCTGCAATAAGTTTTCGTTATTGCTGCTCCATTTTTGCAGCTCAAATCCGCCCGCATTCATCATGTTGGTCATCTGCTTGTACACTTCAATAGCTTCGCTTTCTGTTTGACATCCAGTCATAAGATCATCGATGTAATAATCTGTCAATGTGATTTCCGCAGACAATGGATAATTACTTTGCTCGTCTTTTGCCAGGCGTTGAATGGTCTTGACTGCCAAATAAGGTGCGCATGCCGTTCCAAAGGTAAGTGTTAATAGTTTATAATGCTGGATTGGTTGATCAGGATCTTCGCGCCACAGGATTCTCTGATAATCTGCGTCTTCTTCTGTGACCCGAACTTGTCGGTACATCTTCACCAAGTCCGCAATTATACATATTTTGTGATTACGCCATCTCATTAACAAATGCCTAAGGTCTTGCTGCAGTTTTGGACCTACTAGGAGATCGTCATTCAGTGCAACATTATTACTTCCTTTGCAGGAACCATCAAAGACAACGCGAACCTTAGTAGTCGACTTGTCTTCACGAACGACTGCATGGTGAGGAAGATATACTGCCTTTGAGTTGTCAATTTCATCTTGACTCACTGGTTTCATATGATCCAGTTTTGTGTACTCCTCCAACACCGATCGATAATTTATGTAGAGCTGAGGCTGCTTTGTTAGTCTCTTTTCTAAATAATTGAGTCTTTTCTTGGCCACTTCTTGGCTATTGCCATATTGACATTCAGGGTCTTCATTTTTGAATGGCAATTTCACAACGTATCTGCCGTTCTTCTCTCTTATAGTTGTGGATTCATAGAGCTCTTCACATTTTTGTTCCTCTTTGGTCATTTTTTTCTTAATAGAAGGAGGTTCATTCTCTATTTCCCAAAATTGCTTGAGCAGATCGTCGATTCTCGTTTGGACATGCATAGTTATCACAGTTCCAGGTGGTGCTTCTTGTGACACTCTACCTGATATGATCCAGCCAAGGATTGTATTCTGCGCTATGAGTTTTCCTTGAGGATGCTTAATTACACCGTTGAGTAGAATGTCGCTGTATACTTCGGCTCCAAGCAAAATGTCAATTTTGCCAGATGAAGTGAATGTTGGATCCGCTAAGGGAATATCCTCCAACTCGATCCACTTCGGTGATGAGATTGTGGTTGCTGGAAGCAATGACGTGAGCGCGCTCAGGACGTACGCATTGACTTCAACCTTCTTGTTAGGATCATGACTTGATTCGACACACAGTGACACCATGTGTTTGATACTAGTTTGACCATCCCCTATTCCTGACACCCAGCCACTAATAGGTTTACGCTTAAGCCCTAACAATTGTACAGTAGATTCGGTCACAAATGAAGCTTGTGAGCCTTGATCTAATAATGCCCTAATTATGTATTTGCTGCCATTCTTCGACTGTGCCTTGATTACTGCTGTCGCCAGTAAGACATTGTAGCTTTGATTAAGCTCTTTTGTAGAAAAATTCGCCACAATGTGTGTGTCAGAAGATGTTGTTGCAGCATTCATTGTTGTTCCTTGGTTTTGATTTGATCTATCAATTTCAATAATATTAGCAGTTGTAGAATCTTTATCTTCTTTCTTTGCATGTAACAGTGAGTGATGGCGCTTGCCGCATTTGCGACAGTTCATGGGTTGTTTACAATTCCTGACCGAGTGGTTTCCTCCAAGGCAATTGTAACAGAGTTTTTTGTCTCGAATATAGTCATATCTCTCTTGAACGGACTTTTGTCCAAATTGTTTGCAATGACATATGTGATGTGTACCATTGCAACATGGGCAAATTGTATTACTAGGTCTTTTCTCGTCTTTTATTGATGTGTGAAAAGACTTTGGTTTCATGACTTGCTTTGTAGTTGTAGGATATGCCTTGTTTGTAGTTTTACTGGATTCTATCATCTCTAAACTTCTGAACCTTGATTCCAGAAAATCCACTAGCTGTGACCACGATGGTAACTTGTCGGTCATCGTGCTGATTTGAAATTCCCATTGCTTGTGAGATTCATGATCAAGTTTTGATACTGTGAGATACACGACAATCGCATCCCATGAGTTTGTAGGGATTCCTATGTTGTTAAGTGACTGTAAACATGAGGAAGTGGTATCCAATAACGCCTTTAATGCTGTAGCTGACTCTGTTTGTATCGGTTTTTGAGCGAACAACGTTTGTAGTATACTGTTACAATTGTACTTCTTATTGTTGTAACGCTTCGTAAGCTGTGCCCATGCTTCTTCATAGTTTGCTTCGGTAGTAGTGAAATTCCGTACTAATACTTCAGGTTCTCCAGATAAGCTACTCTTTAGGTAATGGAGCTTCTGTACCGGTGCTAAGCTTAGATTGTTGTGAATGACCGAGACAAACATATCATAGAACGTCTGCCATTCGTCATATTTTCCATTGAATGTTGGTAACTGTATACGGGGTAACTTTACCTCACAGCTATCAGACTTTGTTTTTGATTCCTGAATTTCAACAGACGCTGTAGTACTAAGTGCTTGGTATGCTTCCTTCATAGTGCTTTTGTATGAGACATACATTTCCTGAAAAGCATCATAGATATCATTACGAAAATATTCCTCTTTGTCTTTCTGATCTTTCGAAGTCTGTGCAACTATCGCCTTGTGACCTTCTTTAAAATCTTGCCATAATTCATCCACTATTTGTATTCGCGTGTCTAACATAGCTTTCTTAATTCTGTCTTTTGGCGCTTTACGATAGTTTCGCTCTGATTTCTCCAACTTCTCGAACAGATCTACTTGTGATGCTACTAACTTTGATATTGTCTCCATGATCACTGATTAAATATCTATTGCAGAAACAAAGCAGATAAACAAACTTCGTGAATACTCTTTAATCGGCCAAGTGTTAGATACAAAACACCAATACAAAGTTCCAAACTAAACTGACAATGTCTTTTGAACACTTTAATTTTTTGAGTAAAAATGTTCTAAGTCCATGAAGATTGCACCAGAATTTTTCTATGTCTCGTATAGTATAAAATATTCTATGTTAATGGAAATTTCACTTGAATTATTCTAAGTCTTTTATGAATTTGCACCAGAATTTTTCTATGTCTCGTATAATATAAAATATTCTATCTTAATGGAAACTTCACTCGAATTATTCTAAGTCTTTTACAACGAGCACTTCAAATTTTTACAAGTCCCGGCACACTAACAAAATTCACTAAGTTCTGCACTGATCACTGATTTACTACTTACAGTTTGTTGGCTACAATCCAATACACTTAACACTTTATACACTCACTTTCACCTTAATTATTCCCGAGGTTTCGGCACCAATGTTTCCACAACCGCTACTGATATAATGAATTAAAAAACACACTGAACTTTTAACTAGTAACTTTATTTACTTCACCAAGGTACTGCTTGATTTTTTACTGCTGATACAAAATCACGAGTTGGTACATCAAATCTACAAATGAAACGCCACCGCGGCCTAACTTTTCTAGTGGCGCCATCTAGTTTCATTGAAGAGAACTATGGGTGAATGCTTACACATTAAACGATTTAGACATATATATATATATTTTTTTTTTAATGTTTGTTCGCGGTTAACTTCGTCGTTTATGAACCGATTTCGATTATTCTTTTTTTGTTCGAAAGGAGATATCCCAAGTGTGGTACCATGGTAATTTTATCGAGGTATGATAAGTATCTCCAGAGATATTGAGATAAACATCTCAAAATTGGTACTGAAAATGAATAGCGCGGCATTGAAGTCGGTTGTTTTTTAGTTTTTAAACGATATTATTTAAATTAATTAAAGTCAAGGGTTTAACCACTATCCCATCTGATGTTAAGTGATGATGTGGTCGACGGTGTTGCATGCTTAGCTAGAAGATACCTATATAATATATTATACTCGCGACTCGTGACTTAAAGACCCCCAGATGGTATCTTTCCGGAAACACAGACTCAGGCAAGGAGTTATTTATATAATAATTACCTGCACAAAACCAACTCAATATTAGTGCATCTTGTGCAATAGATGCACTATTATTATATGTGTGAGTAGAGCACTACGCTCGGGGACTGTCAGCTGTAACTTACTCGGAACCGGTTATATTTCAACTGCCTGCGGGGTTGTAGTAGCGCCAACGTTATTCTCACTAGCTAGCAGTTATATTATGTTCTTTTCAATCGACTTCCGAAAAGGAGGAAGTTCTCAACTCGTCTGTATGTTTTTTTACCCGACTGCAAAAGAAGGAGGGTTATGTTTTTCGAGTGTCTAAGCCTAGCCGGCTTTTCGTCTTTTTAGGGTTCCGTAGTCCTGACAAGGAACCCTTATAGTTTCGTCATATCCGTCTGTCTGTCTGTCTGTCTGTCCGAGGTTTAGCTAAGAGACCGTTAATACTAGAAGGCTGTAATTTTATAAGGGTATGTATATCAATTACGCCAACAAAGTGAAAGAACAAAATTTTAAAAAATATTTTTTTTAGGGTAGCTCCCCTCCATGTGAAGTGGGGATGATTTTTTTTCGTCGTTTATCCCATCGTGTGGGGTTTCGTTGAATAGGTCTTTTATAATTACTTAAGAGTTGCTAACAGCATTTTTCGATTAAATGCTCCATTTACGAAATATTAAACTTTAAAGTGCAAATTTTTGTTCAAGTAGGGCGTCCCCCCCCCCCCCCCTCTTAAAACTGCTGGCTTGATAAATCTGGAAAAATTCGTGATAATAGTGCATTTCATAAACTTTAAAGGAAAATTATAGCGGTTAAGATAACTTTGTTAGTGTAGCAGTAATAGTCGTTGGCCTTGGGTGTTGGATAATGTTGTACCAAATACAAAATCCATAGTATAAATCCCTTAAAGTGACTAAGATGATGTAGTTGCTTGTTTGTGACGGGAAGACTTACTACCTAAAAATTAAAAAAATACCTACCTACCGTAAAAATATATTTTTTTAAATTTTATTTCACCACTTTGTCGGCCTAATTGATATACACACCCCTACAAAATAACAGCTTTCTAGTATTCATGGTCGCTTAGCAAAACCTCGGACAGACGGACAGACAGACAGACGGACATATAGGACCATAGGTTAGTGATAATTTATCTATATATATTTATTTATTTTATATATAATAATTTATTTATTTTTTTGCAGTGGCACACAATAAATAATAGGTAGTAGTTGGGCATTACATACAGTAATATAATTAAAAATCCGATAGATGGCGTTGTATATTGTTAAACACAATCCAAAATTTCATCGTACCGACGGGACTTGAACCCGCAACCTCCGGAATAACATGTTCCGGTGCTTTGCCAATTAAGCCACGGTGCGAAGTATCGTTACGACGAAATTAGTGGATTGCATTTTGTTAACCCAATTATGCATTGGTGGCGCCATCTATGACTACTTATTACGTAAGTTAATCATTCGGAAGAATACATTACAGTTTTCAAATCCGACGAGAGATGTTGCACTGCGTAAATCAAATATTATGTTTCTTTGAAGTGTTTCACACTTTATATTTTTTGTAAATTGTTAAACACAATCCAAAATTTCATCGTACCGACGGGACTTGAACCCGCAACCTCCGGAATAACATGTTCCGGTGCTTTGCCAATTAAGCCACGGTGCGAAGTATCGTTATGACGAAATTATTGGATTGTGTTTAACAATTTACAAAAAATATAAAGTGTGAAACACTTCAAAGAAACATAATAGATGGCGTTGTACACCGTTAACACACGTAAGTGTTTCATTTTGCATTTTTACGTATATCAAGTTTTACCATTAAATGGCGGTGTACATCGTTGAAACACATGCGTGTCTCATTTCACTTTAGATAAGTAAATGCTTCCAAAATAGAAAAAAAAAATCTTTAAAAGTAAGATTTAATACACATACGGAATAAAAACGAGTGAACAGACAGAGAACCTAGGATAGAAAGTAGAGTGCAGGTACTTGTGCCTTGTTGTGTTCGTTTAGCTGTGTGTTTATAATACACATTGAATTGAATATTGAATTGTGTTTTGTTTTTATATATATTTATTTATATTTATATATAGTATTCAGTATAAAGAACAACAGAATCGTTCTATATTGCGATAATGGGCTACTACGGAACCCTACACTGAGCGTGGCCCGACACGCACTTGGCCAGTTTATTTTGTTAGAAGTGTCAATAGAGTCGTCCGTGTCGTGAGAGTGACACCGGGTACATCAAAGTTTTAAAAAAACTTAATGAAGTTTGGCGCCAAAAAATTATCTAAAAATAAATAAATATTGTTTTCAAAATATATCGAGTGTGATATCAAAAGAAAGACTTTTAACGGTGACAACGCACTGAACTGAACTGAATATAACTGACATGTTTTATTGGAGTTTGGAATAGGAAATGCTAATAAATCATTTTTTCACGCAGTCGGGTTTTTTGTACTTTTTAATAGTTCACTTTTTTATGTATGTTTGATACTCGATTACTCCGTCAATTGTGAACCGATTCGTATGAATTGGTGATTGATACAATTCATTTCCAAGGTGGTTACATTGTAATTGAGATTTAATAAATATATCCCGAGATATGGAGATAAATACCTCAAACTTAGTACTGAAATGACTAGCATGGCATTTGAAGTTATTTTATTTCGATTGTAACGATCTTAAATTATTAATGTTATTTAGACCTAATACAGACTAAATAAATAAAGTTACTTATAATAGTTTTGTAATCAACTTTGATCATTGTGTTTACGTTAAGAATACCGAAAATTAAATATCAATAAAAGGTTTTGAATCCCTCTTCATCTCCAAACGACCAAATTAACATGCGTAGTTATGTAACGTGCAATATCCTAGCAATCGCGAGTTTTGTGTGCCACTGTTACTGTCCTAAGCAGTTGACATCGTTTATAAATATCGTTGCGTGCGTTTTGTTTGCCTTATTCCCTAAAATCAGGAAAATAAAATTGACTATCACTTATTTTGCCTGTAGAATCGAATCCACATCCGCATCGTCACTTAACATCAGGTGCGATAGTGGTCAAACGCTTTCCTATATGACATAAAAAAACCATGTAAAACAATAAAGTATAAGTAAAAAAATATTTATAAAAACAAGCTTTTATCTGGGACAATAAACTAAAATGTTAAAAATAAATTCTAGTAAGTATTTGGCCTGTAGGTACTTACCTATATTCCTAAAAGCTTGAAGCACTACCCGTTTTTCAGGCTAGGTAATTACTATACTTCAGTGCCTCAAGCTTTTAAAAATATAGGTAAGTACCTACACGCCAAATACTTACTAGAATTTATTTTTAACATGTTAGTACATTGTCCCAGATAAAAGCTTGTTTTTAAAAATATTTTTTACCTATAATTTATTTTTAAGTTTTTAGTAGGAAGGTAAAGATATCGACTACCTACCTACTTCCTAAGTATTTAAGAGAAGATTTGTGTGATGTGATGCTTGAGAACAGTTTATAGACGTGGCTCAAGAGTGAGATAGGTCGATAGTTCTTAAGAAGAGTTTTATCACCCGTCTTAAAGAACAAACTCTTGTTCCACGCCTCAGGAATTCTCCCGCAGTAAATTATGGAATTAAATATAGCCTGAAGCTCTCTCAGAACCGGCTTGCCACCTGCCTTCATGAGCTCTGAAGTAATTCCATCTTCACCCGGGGCTTTTCCATTTTTCAACTGTCTCAAGGCCATCTCCATCTCATCTAAGCTAATGTCAGGCAGTTCATCAGTAAAGTGGCGCGTCAGGGTGGCCTTAGAATCGCTATTTTGAGTCAGCGGCCGGGGAGCCTGCGATTCGTAAAGTATGCCATAAAAGTTTTTGATTTCAGCGAGAATCTCCGGTTTTGACACAACAGTTCCGCCATCGTTAGCTTTAAGCTTCGTCAGGTGACTCCTACCAAGTTGCTGCACAAACACTTTAGACCCTCGGTTCTGCTCTATCGCCTTTTTTATAAGGCGTGTATTGGAGCACCGGAGGTCACGTCGTGTCAGCTTCTTGATTTTCTTATTAAGAGTCGCCTGTTCAGCTAACGTGGCTTGTGTGTCTTCACGTCTTTTTGACATAAGCCGGAGAGTCTCGTCTGATAGCTTAGTCTTAAGGCCCTTACGTTGCAGGCTACAGAATTTTTCGCCCTCGTCCGCGAGAATTCCAACCACCCTGCCGAGTCCCTCGTCGATACTATCTGGGGTCTTCACACCAACAAATCGCTCTTCCAAGATTTTTTGGAATTTTTCGGAGCCAGCCAGCCATGCATTTGCTGCAAATTCGGTCGGAGCGTGGACCTTATCAGGCGAACACGTTCTAGCTTATAGTTGATATTCAGAGTGCCTCGGACTAATCGGTGATCACTACCAGTATTAAACCAGTTGATCACCGAGACATCTCTGAATATATGCTTTCTATCTACCATGATAAAGTCAATCTCAATTTTTTGACGCCATCTGCCATGTCCACTTTCTTTGGGGCTTCTTCTTAAAGAATGCATTCATTAAAAAGAGCCCCTCCCTCTCAAGAAAGTTCACAAGCATTTGCCCTCTGGCGTTCCTGCTGTCCAATCCATGGGGTCCGATTCTTGATTCGTTGCCGTCTTGAACTCCAACTTTAGCAATGAAGTCCCCCATAACAATGTTGAAGTAGGCCCTTCTTGTGGAATGTAAGGCCTTTGAAATGTCTTCGTACATTTTTCTCTACCACATCATCTGCGTATGTCGAGGTCGGAGCATATACCTGTATCACCTTGAGCGTATATTTCTTGGTGAGCTTGATGATAACACATATATATATATATATATATATGTGTATATACACACATATATACACAGATACACACGTCAAACTTATACTATAATATAATATATTTAATAACAACACAACAAGATGCCGGCCTCTTTGTTAATGTACATAGTTTACGCTGTAGTTTGAACGATGACGGTATTTTTCAATAGCTGTAAGCAGATAGCCTGAGGCCCTGAGAGGGCCGATCCCTTTATATATGGGGCTATTGACTCGCTGAGATATCCGCTTCTTGATGTTTGAGAATCCATTATTTATGTCTGGCCGGGTTCCGCTCCGCTTTACATTTTAAATGTTTGTTTTGGATGCATTCCCCAGACTATTAGATTTTATATTTTCTAGAAAATGTAATAAAGTACCTCTTTATGTTCAGCCGTCTGTTTTATTGCACCGTTCAGGTAAACCTGTAATATGGCTGTATAGTAAATATGTCGTATCTTTTGATAACATTTCATAATAAAAGCTTTATTCTTCAACATACCTACAGTAAAATAAATGTATACTGAAAGAGTTGTTAATATCTAAAAATAACAACAGCCTAATTTGCCAGCCTTATCTCATTATATTATTTCATATTTTGCTTTCACATAATTATTTAATCTGTAGAAAAGCAAAGCAGCACGAGCTTGTGTACATTATTCAAGTAATTATACCTAGTGAAATGCAACTAGATCATTTGCTCAAGATGCTGTGAGTACATTTACACAGCGGTGTGCCAGTGAGTATTCAACAAAACAAATAGGTTACTGGCGCTAGAGCAAACTCCCCGCACATTTCTATCTATTGAGAAGCAGTGTACCGTAAATTCCGCAGTATAAACGTTTTCTTACCTCTCTATTCTACTCGTAACGTCTTCATTGTCTCAGCTGTACTTGGTTAATGACTAATAATTGTTGTCGCTAGAGATGCCGCCTTTGAGATAATATTATTATTAGATTAACTTATTATCAACAACCGGTGAATGACAATTTATCATAACAAAGCGCTGAAATTTGGGTGGAAAAAATCTTCTCTGATAATGATGTTTTACCAATAAAAACAATTACAGGTAGAAGCATTATGTCAATGTTTCACCTGATCCGCTGAGACAAGCTTTGTGGTAATCCAATATCATATATATGGTCTTGATTCTCTGGTATTTGAGTCCATACTGTCCACAATCTTACTGTGGTTATATAACTATAAACAATACTTTGTAATATACAACTAACCATTTATTGACATTCCTGCTATAGTAAAATATAGTTTTGTAATGCAGCTGTATGTATCGCGCATTAATTCATTTATTTAAAAACTTTAATAAATAGACAACTGGAGCGCAGAGCTTTGTGTTGTATTTAATAAACTGGCCAAGTGCAAGTCGGACTCGCACTACAGTATTTTATAAGATCGAGCAAAAAATACCACTATCATTGTTTGCCAGCAAAAAACAATAATTAATAAACATTTTATAACGCCATCTAACGTCTAACAAAGGTGTTAGGGATCGACATTTCAATATAACGCCATCTATGGGACGTTTACCTAACTAAGTGTTCATAGATAGCGTGAAATGCCGCAAATAACACGTTTTTTGTATGGAGACCCTCTATTATTTTTAATTCTATTCTGTTTTTAGTATTTGTTGTTATAGCGGCAACAGAAATACATCATTTGTGAAAATTTCAACTGGCTAACTATCACGGTTAATGAGATACAGCCTGGTGACAGACGGACAGACAGACAGACAGGCAGACAGACAGACAGACAGACAGACAGACAGACAGACAGACAGACAGACAGACAGACAGACGGACAGTGGAGTCTTAGTAATAGGGTCCCGTTTTACCCTTTGGTTACGGAACCCTAAAAATGTACTGAATAGAGCACCTTAGAGCATTAAATAAATAAACCATCTCTGATTGAATCACTCCTGAGACCTAAATTACTAGTTCGCATCCAACATTTCGCTACTCATATATTATGCTCCAACCGGCTCCGTAATGCAATTCAAAATTTACTGTTGTCCATTTATCTAAGGCCAAGGGGTATTCCGACTGCAGAATCACGAACCCCCTTCGGAGAGTCCCCCCCCCCTCCCCCCTCCAAAGCGTCCTGGGGATAGAAACGTCTAAGACCTGAATCTATGATGTGACGCCTGGTTGGTCGTTACTGTTCGAAAACGGTGGACTGGCTATTTAGTACTAAGTAATTTGGAGATAATATTTCGGGTATGTTTTGTTTGGTGCGAACATGTAAAGTGAAAGAGAGAAGAGAAGGAGAGAAGCTGTTTAATTTTTATAAGTCGTAGAAACTATGTTTAATTGGAAGCCGGCACTGGTCCCAACATCGCTGTGCTGCTCATTGGTACAGTTAATGCACCGCTTTGTTCTACGTCTGGACGCTAGCTATTATTCTGAGACTCGTTTGTTCATAAAATAGTCAGATTTGTTTAATATTACAGTCCACTGGATATAAGTAGTATCAATATAGCATTTACATGCGTGCTTATTTAGTTTGTCTAGTTCAGTAGCCGACACATCTTTTGACCACAAGCATTGTGTCCAAGAGGTCTGGGCTTAAGAGGGAACGCGGGGTGCTCTTTTCCATACAAATGTATTCCCCCGTTTTCTCCCTGAAAAATGCTTCTAGAGAAAACATTGTTTTAAAAAAAAATCAAGGTCTGCTATGCCCCTAGATATTGCTTGATTTTTTTTCATTTTCTTTGATGATCCTTGATTTTTTAATTTTTTTTAAAATTTACATTTTTATTTTTTTAACCAACCAATTGCAAATAGAAATATGACCCTTTAAAAATCTTAAAGAGGAGTTTCGAATGATTATATTTCTTTTTGCAATTGGTTGGTCCAAAAAAGCAAATGATAGCTACAGCAGACTGATTTTTTATAGAAACAATTTTTGCTTTAGAAGCATTTTCCAGTGAGAAAACGGGGGAATAGGTACATTTGTATGGAAAACTCATGTTGCAAAACAATATTATGGTAAATAAAGTTAAATCATTACTAAAGCATTCGTTATTAATAAATAATAGTACACATTCAATGTAAAGTATAGTTATTGCAAAACAAATATCGCTGCAGGCATAAAGCATGTGAATTTCCAGAATTTTGTCATGTTCGAGTGCATCCCCATTTGTATCGCGCATTATTTTCGTCACTGTTATTACAGCTCCTAGTTAAATGCATAAGGTACTGACTTTATTTATGTATACTCTCTACTATTTCTGTCAACCGTATAGACCAAAGTATTGAGCATGTCCAAAGCACTTCCTTAGGGAGCTGAAGTAGTCATAACACTATCCGTTCCTAACAGCAAACAAAATAAACGAGAGAAATTCATTATCGTCGCAAAAAACGGTCAGATTAAAGAGTCGCTACTTCATATAATTGAAATGAGCGAGAAATGATGATGGCGATTTATAAAAGAGGGTAAATAAAGTGTAGTGCAAATCCAGGGCTCGGTGTAAGTAGATGCAGATTTTACACCGGCTGGCCGTGGCGGGCGATCTATCACTACGACGGAGAGAGGCGGGCCATAGGAGTGGCGGGTTGTAGCCTTTATGGGAAAAGTTGTTTTCTTTTCGTATGAGGTAACAGAGCAAGCATGACCCTCGCCTGATGGTAAATGATGACGTCTACCTATAACAGTTACAGGAGCATGCAAAATTCTGGATAGACAGAATATTGCGCATTACTGAACTGGCCCTGTTACCTTGAGATATAAGAGTTGTCTCACATACCGCCCGTTCGTCATCTGTTGCGTGTCGGATCCAATTTCGAATGGCATGCTTCAGTGGCAGAACATTTTATATGAAGCTATACACACTTGTCGGCCCGATTTTGTCGTTTTGACAACCTGATTAAAAATCAGATCCGACAATCTTTTACAATTATGTCTCAAGGTAACAGGCGCAGTGCAGTGACATGCAAAATTCTGGCATTTCAGAATTTTGCATACCGCTGTATCTGTTATAGGTAGACGTCATCGCTTACCATCAGGCGAGCGTCGTGCTTGTTTTGTTAACTTTTACCATAGAAAAATAATAAAAAATCTCTGGACACTATGCCATTTGAGCCGAAACTATTGTTCTTATAAAAAAAGTGGTTCTTATACTAGAATTTGGAAGTACTACTGCGGCATAATCACATTATGAAATATAAATGTTGAAAGAAATACTTTTATCCTCTACGTGGTACACGAAGTACTCATCTAACGAGATATTTAAATAGAAAGAATACAAAGCTCAATCAAAATATACAAACCCATTTTTGAGTTATAGCAAAATAATAAAACGTCACGTATTATTAGGATTTTATGGCGTATGAGATCAACAATAATTATGAACATCATTCACAGTAACAATAATAGAACAAAACTGAAAAGTGGTCAAAAATTAGAATTTTACATTTCTTTGATAGTTTTTACAAGCCGGACATTATAAATCTATACAAATATTATAAAGAGAGAACATTTGTATTTTTGTATGTTTGTAATGAGTAAGCTCAAAAACTAATGAACCGATTTAAAAAATTCTTTCACTAATACATAGAATGGACTTTCGGAATGAAAATAGGCTATATATTATCCCGTTTAAATCAAAGGTACATTCGTGGAGACCTAATTTGCAACCTAAGTCGGCAAATAAACGGTCGAAAAAACACGCTTCTTACGAACGTTGCTTAATTGAAAATAGATAGAAGAATATTTTCTATGCAAAAGTTGTACAACTTAATAAGACCTACAAAAAAGTCCGCGACAGCATATATCTATCTCTTAAGGTTGACTCACGGTAACCATTTTAATCTTAAAATTTTTGTTATAAAATATTACATAAATTCCAAGGCTATTTTCAAGTATATAGTATTAATCCTTATCCAAGTAATTACGTTAAATAGCTTGGCCACATATTATAGATTAAAATTGTCCTTTACAGTATATAATTCAAATGAAAACTCTAGAAGATATCACGAATTTCACAAACACGCATCGCAAAATTAATAAAATATTTGCAGTGAAACCAAAGATTAGGTCATAGTTACTACGAAAATATTATTATAAGCTTAGCTATGCTGTAGATCCCCACCGATCACAATCAATTTGAAGTCAATATAGTATAATAATATGATCTATTGTATAAAATAATATTCATCTTTATATATAATAATATAATATAATATTTTAAACCACCCCGACTGATCTATGTATAATAGCTTTTTCCAAGGACTCTAAACACGACATTTAAAATCTGAGCTGTAAGTTGGTGAGGATTTGAGTATTCTGTAGAGTCCAGGAGGCTTCCATGTTCTTACAATATCGTTGAAGAAGAAGATTTTCGAATTGATCAGACCTATGAAAGTTGATTTCATAGCGCAATTAACTAGAAAAAAAGCTCATAATTTTATAACGATTGAACGAATTTTCATGAATCAAAGCTAAGAAAACTCTCGATGAAGACATCTATCAAACAAAAAAAAACTATCGATAATAAAAAAAAATCGGTTCATCCGGTTAGGTGCTAAGATGCTACAGACAGACACAGATACACACGTTAAACGTATATTACCCTACATTTTGCGTCGGGGAACGCCGTAAGGTTACGGCGGCAGATGTACTCCTTGGTGGTAAGCTACTTTTTGGTAGATTTAATGATTCCACTAACACTGTACGAAAACTCATGATTCATGAATGCACATAAAACTTTCATTGGTAGGTATATAGCTAGGATTAGAACCAACGACCGTCGGGTCAGAATCAGGGTAACTATCCTTTACGCCAAAGGGCCGTCCAATATCAATACGTAAGTATTATAAAGCAAAGTTCATCACTGCGTCTGTCTGTCTGTTCGCAATAATCTCAATAGCTACTGAACGGATTATCATGCGGTTTTCACCAATAGCCAGAGTGTTTATGAGAAAGGTTTAGGTGCATAATTCGTTAAGGTTTTGTGTAAATTGGATTAAATATGACGATGATTGTTAAATATGTTCATATTTTATATTCGATGCAACAAACTGATGCAAATTTTGTAGGCATATATGTTCTACCCGTGCGAAGCCGGGGCGGGCTGCTAGTCAATGAATAAAAATACACATTTTAGTCTCAACAGCACTATCCCCGCCGCTCGCAAATTTCGTGGCCGCACTGATACGGGGAGCTTACCGGGCGTTTAATAAATGCCCCGTCTTTGCTGTGCTCTATAATTCCACGGAAAGGTGCCATTACTATGACACCTATATAAGTACCTATTGACGGACTTTACACTACACTATTTGATAGGTATGTACTTAGGTACACTGCTATTACTCGTAGGTATCTAGGACTTACCTAACGTTCCGCTACGTGAGTATTCTACGAGTATGTTTTTAAACAATAAATGAATTATATTTATTACTGTCATTACGGCCAAATCTTTATTGTTTTAGTATATTCGTAAAATAAATAACGTCATTGAATGTTAATATAGACAGGTACAAATATTAATACAGATAGGCATGTAATACAGGCAGGCATATAAAAACTTTTAACTACTGTTATCACAATCTTAATTAAAACAATAACTATAAATGAATAATACTTTGAATTTCTAACCGACTTCACAAAAAAGGAGGAGGTTCTCAATTGTGTGTGTATGTTACGCGATTTCTCCGTCAATTGTGAACGGATTCAAATGATTCTTTTTTTAATAGGTAGGATACGTTTCCGAGGTGGTCCCATTTTAATTTTAGCGAGATCTGATAAGTATCTTCAGAGATATGGAGATAAACACCTCAAACATAGGAGAATGTACTGGTTTTAGTAGAAGAGTCCCAAGAAGATTATACACAATGGAGGTTGCTATTGCATATACTTTTGAAGACTAAAAAATATGACCTTGAATAATGTTTTTACATCTTTCTTCTCGTTGATTTTGGTTTTTGACAGATATTCTTGCGGTAACTGTGAGCGAGATAGAAATAAAGGTGGGGATAGTTAATATTTTTTATTTTTTTTATATCTTATAGGCTAGCTTTTGACCACTATCTCACCTGTTGCTAAGTGATGATGCGGTCGAAGATAGAGAAGTGGACTAGAATGGGAACTGGCTCTCAAGGATGCCTGAACACATTAAATGTTTGGCGACAGATTTTCTAACTTGAGGGTGGTAGCTGGCCAGGCCGACACTAGATATGTCCTACCACCATGCGGGGGTTGTTGGTTTCTTAACGATGTTTTCTTTCACCGGAGGGCAACTGTGAGAAGCGCACATATATTTTTCGATAGGAAAATTCATTGGTGCACGGCGGTTTGAACTCGGTACCACGGCATCAAAGCCGACTGTTCTCCCAATTACGCCACCGGGCCCGCAATAAATAATTATATATTAATAATTATAATAAATAATTATATATAAATATAAATAATTTGTCTTCACAGGAATGTTCTACCGGGCAATGTCTTGTTAGGGTGCAAACTTTTTTAAACGTACCTGAGATTTTTTGACATGACATGACGTTTGGCGAAGATGGCGGCCATTTCAGTCCCGCGACACTGCATACATTATTAAATAACTCAGAATTATGAACGTACTTTGTACCAATCAACACTGCAAAAAAAAAATTATAAGTATAATACCACAGATTATATAATAGTTACTTCGTAAATCATACTTTCCGTTGTTAGGTTGGCTACACGGTGCTTTCATAATTCGGGTTTCAACAATATAGGGAAGTGCCTCTTATAACGTAGTAGAGTGATTCAGTACTCTGTTGGACATATGGCGGCAATTAATGTTAATAATCGCAAATAATACTTTTTAATATTAATTTTGGAATACAACTAGTCCGTGTTATAAAAGTATTTGGAATCATTGTAATAAAATAGACAATTAATTATCGTGTGTGTCAGATGCTTTAATTGCACAGGGCCATTTTGGACATTGTCCTTTGATACCTTGATGACATCATTATTACTAGTGACTATTTTCACTATAGCGCGGCATTTAAAGTCAATTTTTTTAGGGTTCCGAACCCAAAGGGTACCAAATGAACACTTTTTGAGACTTTTTTGTCCGTTCGTCCGTCCGTCCGTCCATCCGTCCGTGTGTCTATACATATGTGCGCACTTTACAGATCTGTATCTAATAATAATAATAATAAACAACATTGCTATAAGTTTACAACACATAAGTTATTTTTCAAAAAAAATAAAACCGACTTCATAACCACAAACAGGCACTCCAAAGCGAAAAATAAATTACTTAAAATTATTATAAGCGCTACCCACTTATCTATTTGAAGTCGGTGCCAACCAAATCTATTGGATAGTAGATAAATACTATGTATGTAGTAGTAGTAAGTAGGTACATGTAGGTTAGTAAGTAAGTAGATACATGTAGGTATTATATATCTACTACCTATTAGACCTGGCTGGCACCGACTTCAAATAGATAAGTGGGTAGCGCTTATAATAATTTTAAGTAATTTATTTTTCGCTTTTGAGTGCCTGTTTGTGATTATGAAGTCGGTTTTATTTTTTTTGAAAAATAACTTATGTGTTGTAAACTTATAGCAATGTGGGTTGCATATTACTAGTAGTCTTGTTAACCCCCCCTACTAAGCTAAACATGCTTGTATCTGGAGTGGGATCACGTCAATAGTGCATTGGGTGGGGATCGAACTCACGACCTCTCGATCGCCAGGCCGACGTCTTAGCCATTGGGCTATTGCTGCTTCACTTAATTACCTTCACTTCACTATTTAGGTGATTGCTTTATTTTGTCTTATCGCAAATGCGGTTAAAGGTTATTTATACATTCAAATCTCGTTACATAAAATTATGATCACGGAATAAAAACTCTGCTATGATTAAATAAAAAGCAGCAATATAAGACAATTTCCGTAATCTAATTTTTTAATATAGCCAAGTCTTGTAAATTAACTCCTTCAATCAGGTGCTATAAAATATATTGCAACGTAAATTTTAACATTTCTGGGAATATCGTCTATCTCAGCGCCCCTTCCCTGGCTGAGGGTAGGTGAGGGGGAGACGTGGATGGAGTACAATTTCTTTCCATGATTTATATTTTATGGCGATGCTTTTCATAAAATTTTATTTTCCTAGTCAGGGAGTGTTTCATCATCATTTTTCACGATGAAGAATGATGATGTGATAATATGGTGTAGGGGGGAGGGATGACATCATCACTAATACAGTATAAGTATGCATGTATTCAGACATTAGCATTGAATATAACGTAATAATTCTATGTTAGCGTTCGAGTTAATTTATTCATTGTTTTTATGTTCCTTTCTAGAATACATAGTAATGGTAATATTTTTATTTCATAGCCGTAATGTTTCAGGCAAATATTATAACATACATATGTGTTATCATTTATAACTGAGGTCATTAAGTATCACACATATGACTCAAACGTCGGTGTTATCTGGTCGTGACTATCCAGGATGACGTGTAGGGTGACAATGACAGTTAGTAGAAGTCATTAATTTTACATTGATTTATATTACCACCTTTTATCTTCGAGCATTTACCAAAGGAGATGTTAACGCAAGGCGTACCCCTCTGCTGGCCATATAGCCATTTTTGGCCTTATAAGAGTGCGTAACTACGCTTTATTTTAATACTGTGTGCGTGTTTCAAGCTAGTGTGCGGGATCGTTAAAGTGAGTGATTTGTGTGTGTGCAATGCGTGTTTACCTCGTCCCCCGTAAGTATCGGCAGAAAAAAATGTTTGCTGATTACAACGTTAACATCTCCATTGGTAAATGCTCGAAGCCTTTTATGTTATTACACTGGTTAAAAACTTTTGTCTTTAGACACTGCGGTATAGGCGACGAGAAGAGTCGACGGAGTTTTCCGAATGCTGCCCAGCCCAGATGAATTCTCCTCTGGATTTCCTTCTCGAAGTTGTGTTTGCTTAGTTGGAGCGTTAGTTGCGTGCGTTCAGCGCGTCCTACCTGCGATGACATACGGAGCCGAGACGTGGACACTCATAGTTCGACTGGTCCACCAATTTAGGGTCGCTCAGCGAGCTATGGAGAGAGCGATGCTCGGTATTTCTCTGCGGGATCGAATCCGGAACGAAGTTATTCGCCAGAGAACTAAAGTTATCGACATAGCTCAACGGATTAGTAAGCTGAAGTAGCAGTGGGCTGGTCATATCTGCCGCGGGACTGAAAACCGTTGGGTAGACTTGTCCTTGAGTGGAGACCGCGAATCGGTAAACGTAGCGTAGGACGTCCTGTGACCAGGTGAAGCGACGACATACGCAAAGCGGTGGGCAGTGACTGGAAAGGAAGAGCCGAAGATCGGGCTCAGTGGCGCACCTTGGGAGATGCCTACGTCCAGCAGTGGACGGACACCGGCAGATAATGATGATGATGATTATATTACAAAACAGGAATCAGTTTATCATTCATCAGAATTTGAGGGCCCGGTGGCGTAATCGGGAGAACGGTCGGCTTTGATGCCAGAGGTACCGAGTTCAAACCCCGCGTGAACCAATGGATTTTTGTATGAAAAATGTATGTAAGCTTTTCACAATGGCCCTCCGGTGAAGGAAAAACATCGTTAAGAAACCAAAAACCCCCGCATGGTGGTAGGACACTATCTAGTGTCCGCCTGGTCAGCTACCACCCTCAAGTTAAAAATCTGTCGCAAAAACATCTAATGTGTTCCGGGAGTTATCCTTGAGAGCCAGTTCCTATTCTAGTGCTAGCGTGATTATCATTTTTGACCGCATCATCACTTACCGACAGGTGAAATAGTGATTGAACGCTAGCCTGTAAGATATAAAAAATATATATAGTTTGGTTCCTCCGGCTCGACCCATTTGTCTGACCTTTTGCACAGAGATACCGAATATCTTAAAATAATTACTGCTATTATGCTATTATTTCGATCCTCTCCATTCAAAGAATATTAAGAAGAAAATTTATGGAAGAGATCGCTGTCTGCGACAAGACCGCATATTGTAACACCTTACATTTAAGTTGTATATGTTATGTGTCTGTATCTTTGGTATCGCAATAAAGAATTTTTATCTATCTATCTATGACATAGGATATATTTGACGTCTTTTTTATGGGCTATCGTGTGACTACCATCTCGCCTGGTGGTAAGCGATGACTTGTGGTCGCTAGGCCTAGAATACTTTGACTCTCAAAGACTGTGGTACTGCTGGAATACCGTAAGGTTATGGTTGCAGATTTTTTTCTCGATGGGGTAAACTACTTTTTGGTAGGAAGTCAGGCGGGACATCGATATAATATGTTCTTACCACCTGTGGAAAATAACAAAACAATATAAATAACGCAATTGAAGTCGCGGCGCTCAGTTTGATTGTATTCAAAAAATATCAGCAATTGTTCCAAAGCAGTAAAATATTGTAACAGCTCCCGCAGTAAGGCGCTAGTTAATACAATTCTACATAGTATTTCCATATTTTCAGTGTCCTGAATATCTTAAGAAGTCAGCGTTAATATTCTGGGTGTCTCTGGCAGTATTATTGTTGAGAGAGGAGTCGAGGCGTCGCATTAAATATTTAAAGAGCATTAAACATTCCCATCTGAGAAAGAGGTAAAAATACGGATGTTGCCGTAAAGAAACGTTGAAATATTAACGTGCGTGGCTTTCGGATCCACAGTAAACCTACTTTTGTTTACAGGCTTTGGAAGCCTTGACCTTGCTCTTAGACATTTAGATATACCTCATTATATTTTGTTTCATACAATCCAAAATTTATCAAAACTGGGGGACTCGAACCTGCGCTTCCGGGAAACATGTCCAGCGCTCTTCTAACTCAGCTACGCTACGATATTATCAATATGCTGAAACTAATGGATTGCATTTTAACGAATTATTCATTTTAGTAAATTGTGGATTGTAATTATAACAATGTACAAAAACATACGAAGTGTAGATAACACATAAATAATTTAAGATCGTTTAAAAAACTAAAAGAACCGACTTCAAACGTCGCGCTAGTCAAAGTAGCCGATAGACGTAGTAACTATTATATAATCTGTGCCAGTAGTAAGTAGTAAATCGTCGAGATAAGTAAATGCATCGTAATACAAATGTTGACATATTAAAAACGGCTCGGCCGATTTCGTTGAAATTACATTGAAACCACCTAGGAAACGTGACCTACCTATTAAAAAAATAATAATTTGAATCCGTTCACAATTGACGGAGTAATCGCGTCAAATAGACACAAAAAAATAAAAAAACATACAGACGATTTGAGAACCTCCTCCTTTTTTGTGAAGTCGGTTAAGGAAACATAATATACCTTATTGTGTACTGTAGATTTCGCGATATTTCGATATGCGCTTTGAAGTCTAGTAATCTAGTGAGATGATTACCACTAAGCTTGTAATAATTTTATGAATTAATAAAAATAAATTATTAAATTGGCAACCCTACATTAATCAGGGGAATTAAACATTTGTTTTAAGTGTGACGTTCGATGTCTGGATGTTTTTTTGTGTATATGTGTATGATATTTATGTTTGCAAGTTTTTAATTTGTCCATATACTGAAAAAATGCTTTGACTATTGACTTTTGAACCACTAATACAAAAAAAACCCATCCTTATAAAAAAATATTTATAAAAAAATATTTATAAAAAAATAATAAAGACGCTAATATAAATACAATGTACAAAAAATGGTTCTTTAACCAAAAATTAATTAAGCCCTTTACAACATTAAGTCATCTATACTAATATTATAATGAGAGAACATTTGTATTTTTGTATTTTTGTATTTTTTTATGTTTGTAATGAGTAAGCTCAAAAACTACTGAACCGATTTAAAAAATTCTTTCACTAATATATAGAATGGACTTTTGGAATGAATATAGGCCATATATTATCCCGTTTAAATCAAAGGATCATTCGTGGAGACCTAATTTGCAACCTAAGTCGACTAAAAAACGGTCGAAGAAACACGTTTCTTACGAACGCTGCTCAATTGAAAATAGATGGAAGAGTATTTTCTATGGAAGAATTGTACAACTTAATAAGACCTACAAAAAAGTCCGCAACAGCATATGTCTATCTCTTAAGGTTGACTCACAGTAACCATTTTAATCTTTAATTTTTTGTTAAAAAATATTACATAAATTCCAAGGCTATTTTTAAGTATATAGTATTAATCCTGATCCAAGTAATTACGTTAATTAGCTTGACCACATATAATAGATTAAAATTGTCCTTTACAGTATATAATTTAAATGAAAACTCTAGAAGATATCACGGATTTCACATACACGCATCGCAAAATTAATAAAATATCTGCAGTGAAACCACAGATTAGGTCATAATTACTACGAAAGAAATGAAAGGAGCTCCAGCAGCTTCCTTAGACCTGGACCTTGGACCCCAGATCTGGGGTAAAATTATCTTGTCAAAAACAACAATAGTTGTGATATTTCCAAAGGGGAACGCTAGGGACGCCTCTGACCACGATCACGCGAATACTTACAATTTCGCGTGTTAGAGACCGCGGTGCAGAGAGGCGTGCGTTCCGCCTGGAATCGATCTCGTTCTGAAGACGGTGGCCAGCGCAAGCGCAGCGGGAGTGGCCGCGTCGAAAGAACAATGGGACTGGTTTTGTGGGCACCTAGTATGCTGCTGATTTAATACAAGCGTGTTGATAAAATGTAGCTGTCCATAATAATAGTTTTTTATTTATTTATATATTGGTTAATTTATCAAATGTCAAATCTATGTTAAATATTTTTAATAAATTTATATATTTAAAAAAAAAGCATGTATTGCATAACGTTACAGTATAATATAGTTATGATCTATATATAAACCACCCCGACTGATCTATGTATAATCTTTTCAATAAAAGCATTCCAATGACTCTAAACACGACATTTAATATCTGAGCTGTAAGTTGGTGTGGATTTGAGTATTCTGTAGAGTACAGGAGATGTCCCAGCATCAGGTCAATGCTTCCATGTTCTTACAATATCGTTGAAGAAGAAGATTTTCGAATTGATCAGACCTATGAAAGTTGATTTCATAGCGCAATTAACTAGAAAAAAGCTCATAGTTTTATAACGATTGAACGAATTTTCATAAATCAAAGCTAAGAACACTCTCGATGAAGACATCTATAACAAAAAAAAATATATCAATAATAAAATCAAAATCCGTTCATCCGGTTGGGTGCTTAGATGCTACAGACAGACACAGATACACACGTTAAACGTATAATACCTCTTCTTTGATCCCATGATTTGATTGATTTTGATTCAATGATCCCACTACCTCTGTACGAAAACCCATGATTCATGAATGCACATAAAACTTTCATTGGTAGGTATATAGCTAGGATTAGAACCAACAACCGTCGGATCAGAATCAGGGTAACTATCCTTTACGCCAAAGGGCCGTCCAATATCACTACGTAAGTAAGGTTAAGGTTAAGGTTTTGTGTAAATTGGTTGAAATGTGACGATGATTGTTAAATATGTTAATATTTTATATTTGATGCTACAAACTGATGCAAATTTTGTAGTCATGTTCTACCCGTGCGAAGCCGGGGCGGGCTGCTAGTAAATAATAAAGCAGCAGCTTAAGCAAATCCCCAAAGAAGCACAACGATCACCAAATTGCATTAAACGCTCAGCTTCCCTCCGAAGTGACCCCTACCATTGCAGCCCCGAAGCAAACAAGCGACGCCGCGCGACGACGCCTGTGCCCCCGCTACCAGAAAAAGCTAATTTCCACCGCCATTATAAATTCATGAATTTCTTTGTGTTGCCCGAAATAAGTTGTTTGTTTCGACAACGCGGAAGTTTTTACCGTTTCGGACGCACAAAGGGCTGCTGTAATTGCTACCTTTACGAACCCCTAAAATCTATGGGGATGACTGGCCGCCGACACAATTTGCACGGTAAAGGGTTCGTGATTGACAATTAATGCGGCTGTGTGTCGATGTGCTAATACTATGTTAAACCAGGATAATAACCACCTTTTTACCCACGACGGAACGGAGACTGTATATGCATTTGGGGTGAGAGGATGTTTGTTTGTTTGTGTGTGCAAATCCATGTTGCCATTTTTCTCCAAAACTACTAGTCCGATTTTGATGCAATTTTCAGTTATGTGTTCGGGTGTAATTGGTGCAAGTTTTTAGATAGGTGTTACAGTGACAACTCATCAGGGGGTGCTGCAGTAATCATTTGTTGGTGCAAATCGATGTTGCCATTTTTCTTCAAAACGACTAGTCCGATTTTGATACAATTTTCAGTTATGAGTTCGTGTTTAATTGGTGCATGTTGTGTCAACTCACCAGGGGCCGCTGCAGTAAACATTTGTTTGTGCAAATCCATGTTGCCATTTTTCTCCAAAACTAGTTCGATTTTGTCTTTAAACGGTTCGTAATTAATCAGTGGTGGTTCTTAGATAGATGTTATGACGTTAGTTTTCTAAATGAAATTGTCGTGGGTGTTTATTCAAAATTTTAATTTTGTTACTTGTATGTTCAAGCAGCCTATCATTTCTTGACGGTGTAAAAATTTGAGATATCAGACAATTACAATTGATAAAATGAATAAAATTCTTACTAAAAATATGAAATAAAATTTGCAAGAAAACGTACATAGCAAAATGTCAGATCAAAACAAATCTAAATCTAGATTCTTTCTATTGCTAGCTTGACATCCAAGAATAGCTGGAATTAAGGTTTAGTGAAGATTATTTGTAAGTACCCGCCATTTTCTAAGAATATAATGTCGGCGTATAGAGGCGGCAACAAGCGTGCGGTCGGCGCGCCGCAACAAGACAATGCTTTTAGCGCGGCGCCGCTCGACCTCGCCCGCCAACGCAACCACAGACCAAATGTTACAGTGACACAACTCAATTCAATGTTAGATATTGATGCCTCGCCTCACCTTAGGGTCGGCGCACACGGGCCACCGGCCACATGCCGCCACCGGCATATTTCCTATAGTTTTCATACATTTTATATGGACTCGCCGCACACGGTGACGCCGGTGGCCGCCACACGCTACATGATAAAATGTATGAAAACTATAGGTAATATGCCGGTGGCGGCGTTTTGTGGTTGTGGCCCGTGGCCCGTGTGCGAGGACCCTTACAAACATCTTTATTCGAAGTGAATCACGCTCGATATTAAAAACAGCATCATTATCATTTTCTCTAATATAAACGCCTCAGTGTCGAAAATGTATACACCTACACTCAAAAACTACACGATGTACATCATACAAAAAGCAAGCCTTATTCCATGGTTTCACCCATAAATCATGATGCTGATTATAACTTTTTTTAGTACATAAACTATTTCCTAACTGTGGACAGACCCAGATCATCGATGCCATGTTTCAGACGTGAAATGGTAAGATACAAACTAAGATACAGCTATGACCATTACTTTTGTATTTACAATAAATGTGTAATTTTTTTTTTAAATAAACATTACTCGCAATGTGGGTTTCACATTACTAGTATGCTTGTAACCCCTCCATCTAAGCTAAATATGCTTGTGTCTGGAGTGGGTTCACATCAATTATAGTGCAATGGGTGGGGTGGGGATCGAACTCACGACCTCTCGATCGCCAGTCCGACACCTTATCCATTGGGCTATTGCCGCCTTTTATCCATCATCCTTCTATTGCGACTGTTTTACTGCATACGCTACGCTGTGTCGGATCCACTTGTTACCGATTGTCCGCTGCGGCTCAGCGTGTGTAGTTAGTAAGTGGAAAAGTGCCGCCACTTTGATGCTGGTTTATGGTAAAGGAATCTATTTGGAGTGTTGCTGTCGAGACGTTCTAATAAGCTAACCAGCTTTGAAGATTGGTTTGGATAGTCACGTTATGTGGGGCTGACTAAAGTTAGTTATTCACTGTCTTATCGCACTGCCATCTTACATTAGCAGATAAGCACGGTTCTATCTTAGACCGTATCGTCACTTTACATCACATGAGATAATAGTCCATTGCTTAGCTGTCCAGGACTTTAAAAAAATGTGAAATGTTTTTTTTAAAGCTTACTATCAATGTAACACATTACTAGTATTCATGTTAACCCCTCCAACTAAGCTATATGTATAAAATATGCTTAATATGTGTCTGGAGTGGTTTCACGTCCATAGTGCAATGGGTGGAGATCAAACTCGCGACCTCTCCGTCGCCTTAGCCATTGGGCTATTGCCACTTGGTAGTTTGTTATGCTTCCCATCTAATGATACTCATTTCGATAGTTTTGACCTTTTTTGGCTTCGTATTTTTTTCTCAGGTTGTGTTAGACTACATCACAACATGCTGTAGAACAAGCTACACAGTATTTGCTATTTTAAGGCCACTGTATATGAGTAGCTGCCTCGCCAGGTTTGTCGATCTTCTGTCAACTTGTCTGTCAAATTAACAAGGGTCAACTTAAAGTAGAACTTTATTTACTACACAAAAAAATACACATTTCATTGAAATAATTCGGCGGTACAAGAAAATAATTCACAGTTAAGGTTTACATAATATGCAAAACATCACACTCAATTATGTACATTTAATAATTATTATATAAAAAATATAATTAAAATGAGAACCTACTCTTTCTGTAAGTAGCTTAAAAAACATTTGCCGTTTTAAAAGTTTAGAATACGTTTAAAAAAATATAATAATAATACTTGGACGGAGGGTAACATTCCCCTAACATGCGTATTCGTCTTCCTCCGTAAGTTCTACAAGCGTTTCATTAGGGCGGTTACACGCCACTCTGGTCCTTGGCTAAACATATGTTTAATGTGCCTCTACGACATCACTGCTACGTGCTACGATTTACTATGCAAGTTTCTAGATGTTGACACATTAAGCAAGTTTAGAAAACAGGGTTTAAATGTTGGAATTTTACGCTATTATGTGACTTGTTGAACTAGCCTACATTTATCTAGTTTATTTCAATATTTAGAGTTAGCACAGTTCCGCTGCTTTTAGCGTAAGTTAATATTTGTAAAGTATTCCGGTACACGAAACAGGTACTACTACGCCGTAGAGTTTCGTCGACGTGCTACGAATACTATACTACGACGTGTCCGCGTAGCATATACGATCGTAGACAATACTTTCATGTTTTACTGGATGAAAAATATCAAACAACTGTGGAAAAGAGAGGCGTGAGAGTTACGAGCATATATTTTTCACATTTTTGTGGTAAACCTCTGAACAATTCGGTACCAAAATAATGTTCCTTGAAATGCAAACCGTCCGGTCACCTTAATCCCAGGTTTTTCCACATAATTCCGTCTTGATAAGGGTCAAGCCGCACAAGCACCCGACAAACAACTCTCATTACCGTCCGCCGCGCCTAACTGCCGGCCCGCACTGTAAATTATACAAACTATCCGTGGCGGTCGCGGCCCGCCTGTAAATCAGCCGCGAGGGGAGCGGGACAGACTCCATGTGTGTCATCTCAGGTGAATTTGCATGTGTGGGGAATTATAGCGTCATATTTGTACAGAATACTGAATGATGTTTAGTATTAAATAATGTTCAAGTTAAAAAAAATAAAATGATGTTCAAGTACAGTTAAGCTACCAAAGATAAGTATGTATATTGTTTTTAAACCATTGTGAGTTTAGTTTTCTTAAAGATAAGTACTTATGCTTTATTTTTCCTTGAGTTGATATAACTAAATATTTTAAAAGCTTTTAGGCTAGCGTTTGACCACTATCTCGCCTGGTGGTAAGCGAATACATGGTCGGAGATGGTGAACACGCGAGGCCTAGAACGGTCTGACAGTCAAGAGTTGTATGCTAGTAGATTTATTCCTTGATGCTGGTAAGCTACTTTTTGATGGTAAGCCAGGTGGAACATCGATAAATATGCTTCTACCACATACAGACGAACACCCGTGCTAGGATTTGAACCGACTACCTCTCGCTTAGGAATCAAGTCTCTTTATCCATCTTGATCCTTATGCCAACGTTACGGGCCCTTCTACTTATTTTATGAAACTCACACCATTTGTATTCTTAGTTAATAAAGTATCTAGCCAGCATTACCTACCACCCTCCCGGTATCCAGGTCTCTAGTAGTGTCGAACAAAACTAAGGATAGTTAACCGCGGGAGGTTGTTAATCGCAAACAAAGTCATTAAAAAAGCTCGTTACTTCACGTCGCCGGTCGCGCTCCGCATTAGCATTTATATTGTCTTGTATTCGACGCCAGCGCAACATTCTCCGCCACTTGTTATACTACTAGTATATGTATTACCATACTGATGGGAGAATGTCTGTTTCATCGTCTTATTCCGCAGTACGTACCATCATTTCATATTTATTCTATGCAATTTAATTCTAAGTGCTTTTAGTAGGATGTCGTTCTGTTCATTAGTATAATTTAATACATTATTGCAATGTTAAGAATTGGTTATGAAGTCAATACACAGACGTTTCTATAACGTTGCATTGATAGTTACGAGTAATCTATTCGTAGATTGTTACGCAATATAAAAGTTAAACGTCATTACATTTATTTGTTTGAGATGAAACTAAGAATACCAAAGAGTATGCGTCTATATTTATCATTCTAAATGTTTTTCTTTCATTGTTTAGTTTCGAAATGGCAAATAGTGCCTACTCATTAGATACATTAACTGTCTATGTTCTAACACTACGATCATAGACTTATGTGTCATCCTAGATTTGTAGGTACGATACTTCCTGACTGCCTGTACTGACGTGCCACTCGAGAGTATTGTATAATTTATGCTTTAAGCTATTTATGTGACACTGTGTCTGTATCTTTGGTGTCGCTATAAAGAGTTTATTGACGGAGTGAGCGCCAGTAGCAAGCAAAGCATCTCAGTTTCGACTAGGCCTAAAATATTTTTGTCTGGATGTTTGTCTGTCTGTTTGTTCTAGCCTACAGGTCGCATTTTTCAACCGATTTTGACAAAAATTGGCAAACGAGTCCCTTGATATATTTTAAAATTGTTGTTGAAATTGAAATTGAAAATAGGGGGGGAAAAGGAGTAGTTTTGCTGTAGCGTTATTTATCGACGGATTTCAATCAAATTTGAGAGAAACACTAAGGACTTCATTCTTCATAAGATGTGGCAAAAACATTTTTAAGAAGGGGGAGTGGAGGGGAGTACGGGAGTGAAGTTTGTTGTAACGTTATATATGGACGGATTTTATTTCTTATAGGGGTACGCGAGATGTACTGTTCTTACAGAACTACCAGTTTCTGTTTATATATTGTGCGTTCTCTTTTAACAGCGACTGCGAATTGGCGACTAACGTAGCCACCAGCTTCTAAAAAGTCGCTAGCATATCGCTCCTAGTGGGGAAGACGGTGTTGGTAGTATCGGATCAGATGACATAGGAGGATACTGTTTATTACTAGTGAAGTGACTGAAAAAAAGAACCGAAAATTGGGGCTCTGTGGCGCATCTTGGGACAGGCCTAAATCTAGCAGTAAACGGATACCGGCTGATTATGAGGACAATGTAAGTACTCCTATAACTAGTATTAAATCTAGTTTGATTTTTTTTAGAAGCTACAAATCAAATGAAAAAAGGTAAGCTTACAAAGTAGTTAAACCTAAACTTCATTCAAAACTTGCGCAAACATATTCAAACAATTTTTTTTATAATGAGTTATATTCTTGATGCAGATATCTCACTACCATAACAATCTAGCCTTATAACAACTAGGCTAATGAGTAATTTTATTTTGACTTAATTTACTATAAGAATATCACTAAGAATGTGTACATTAACAGTTTTCTTAATGTCTCTATTAAGGGGAAGACACTTTGTTCTTGTATTATCTTTATAGCGTTCACTATCAATACACTTTGTTCACTTGATAAAGTATCACTAAAGTAACGTGAAGGGTTTGACCCTTTTTAGTCTTAAATAAACTAATTTAAATGATAAAAACAGTTACACACGCCAAGTTTGTGAGTAGTAGATCACATTAGTAAGTCAAGTAAACAAGGACGACGTTGAAGGTAAAAGCAGAGCAATGTTCACAAAATATCTGAGATACAAAGATAAATTTAAATATTTAACTTCCATATGCCGACTACCTTTTCTAGCGAATTAAGTTACATAATTACAAGCTTACACTGGTTGGCTTCCACTCGAGCCCCACACTAAAGGCATAATTCCATTTTGTTCCACTTTTCAAAACTTATTTCATACGCAAGCCCCTTCAATTAGCATTTACACAAGCGCACGCCTCTTGTAACTTTAAATTATGAATTTGAACCGAATATGAAACGCGCGGATCACTCAAAAGGTAAGTTTTCTCCTAATTAGTAGCTGATAAGGACTACACGAGTACATTATTTCAGATGAAGCCATAAAAAAGTTGGATCATTTTTTGCTTAGATCGAAACGCGTCTCTACTCGAAATTCACCTTTAAACAGGTAATTTTAGGAGTAATAATAGCGTGCCGGTGGAGGCTCTCTCGAGGGGAACAATTTCTTTCAATAATTCCTCGGTAATGGGCTAAGTAAGCCAGTTAACAAGACACTCTTGGAGGCCCGCTCCTGCAAAAATGGAAACAATTTTAAGTTTGATTGAATTATTCACGGATGGGGGGATCCAGGATCACGTTTTTACCATTGTTTGACTTTCTTTCAAGGTACACATTTTAAATTCTGTCTGCTTAAAGAACAATACACTGAAAAATGTAATACAGTACCTTATGTAGTTGTCGATCTATAAAAACATGACGTAACATTTTACACGTTTATTTAAATTATAGCTGTGAAATTCTGTATAAAGACAGCATAGCATTCAATTTAAGTTCCACAAACGGCACAGTTAAAAAAGCTCCCCAGCTAGGATAAACATATTTAATCTAAACATTTATCGTTTCCCCTCGAAATAAAAAAACCCATCACCATGACTATCTTCTATAAGAGTACTAAACTAAACGCATACTAAAATATCAATAATATCAAAGTAGTATTACCATATAACCAGTAGCAGCAAAAAGCTACAATCTCCATGAGATCATAGCGGGTCGCAGCGAAGGGTTAAGTATTCATGCCGGGTAATAGGAGCTATTTGTATAATAGGAGAGTTCTACCAGACACAGTGCACATAGAAACACGATAGAAGGACAACTGCAGAAACAGATACACCTTCTAACTTGATTACTAGCTGTGCTGATTTGCTACATTTCGGTTTATAACCTATGTAATGGAAAGTAATGGTACTGCGAAAAAAAAATGCTGCGTAATAATAAACTACGCCTTGTAGCTTTGACCGAGTTAGATATTATCCTATGTATTTTTGTACGACATCGGCTATTTCTGTAAATAGTATTAGACATTGTTGCTTTGCGTGATGAGGAAATACAGTAATAGAATAAATATTTTTACCCCACGACGCAAAAAGAAGGAGTTACCAGATACGGTTGAGCGATGATCTACGCATTGTGGCAAGAAATGGACCGGTAGTTTTTATGTATATGACTCAAATATAAAAATATGAGTAAATGACTCAAGCTATTAATTGCAATATTCAGTTTAGTTAAAGCTGTAGACTGCTACATGCGGCGAGATGCAGATTGTTATAAAAATTTGTGTATTGAACTATCTACCAGCTAGTCAGTAGAGACTAACTATCTCCTTGGACTACTTTTGATTAAAAATACTGTTAATCGTGGTCAGTGACGTGCTATTGGATAGGCTTATATTCAATGGTGATCTTATAATAGGGACGGAGAAAATAATGAAAAAATATTTATTTAAAATAATCTAAAGTAAGTATTTTTACAATTCTCTTTCTCGCCATATCAGAGGTGTAAAAGTTTGAGTACCACCACAAAAAGGAATGAATACCTCTTTACATATTCTTTGTATGCTTAACTTTGTGGCCAAAGTTTTATAGTTCGCAAACTCACATCGGACGCGGGATTAACGTAGCTATAACAATATAGCAAAAAGTTGAACTGGAATATTTGTTTGGTTAAAGTTTTAATTCTAACAAATGTTTGGCGTGTACCAAACGTTGTATGTATATTCTTCTAGAAATAGGACATCTAGCCTTTTTCCCTTTCTTGGGAAATTAATACTTATATTATTTTTTTACAATTGCCTATTTTTTTTTTGTTTAGTAGACAATTGAATATGTCTTTTACTAGCAAACTAGCAGCGTCCCAAACAATATCCAATATCCAAATTCCACCATATTATCTACCTGTGCAAAAGTTCAGCGAAATTAGTCCAGCCGTTTGGCCGTGTAAAGGAAGCAAACAAATAAATATATAAACTGATAATATTGGTGCTATATTTAGTACGATTGTCGACACATTACATTCTGGTATTAATGTTTGCGCTGCATCCGACCATCCACTAACAATATTATAGGTGGGTAGTTTGGACAACCTGTGTACACACATTTATACAAATAATTGCGGATAATGTGCCTTGGCTTGAATCAATTTATTATAACCCATGGTATTGTTATATAATTTTGTTGACGTTTGGTTTTTAATTGCGCAGTTAAGTTCTTTACTAGTGATCTTATTACAAACATGACGATAATCATGAGTAAATGACGGCAGTGAGACGATGCAGCGTGCACAGCCCGATATAAAATGTAACGTATTTCAAAGATTTGTGTAAAAAGTAACTATTATGATGTCATTTGGGGAATTCTGAATTGTGATATATTTTAAGATGAAAAAAATACATTGGATCATTGCTAAGATTTTTAAATAAGCGTTATATTTTATTTTAATAAAAAACAAATTTAAAGATAAAAACCATTTTACGTTACAAATTAATATGTATATTGTAGTCTTGTCTGCCTACTTGAGGAAATAGCCAATAGTATGATAACAGTTGCAGTTCATATAAACTTTTTGTTTGACAACTGAGTTTAAGCGTTTAACTTGGTAAGCGTGACATTGGATTTTTAAGTTGACGAGTTTCTGTTGTGCCTGAAACCTTGATAATTATTTCTAATTATTAACAAATACAACTACCTTAGAAGAACTATTATATCAATACCAATCCTACAATAACAGAACCCTTTTACACCCTCGACACGTACAAACGATGAAAATTCAACGAAATTGTCTGGCTAGTCGTGCTAAAATCATTTTAGTTTTACGATATCAAGTTAGGGTAATAGTCCCAATTATTTTCCACTCAACGTCGCGTGTGGGCTTTGGGCGAATAAATCATTTCTAATTTATTTGATTGACAACAAAAACGCTACCCTATTACCCTATATCGTGGTCGTATTCATTTTATTATTTTGCACAGTCTGGTTTAGCAAATAGCAGAAGCTGGAACAATTTCTTTCTCTTCTTTTTTTGTAATTTAATCATCATTCAAATGTTTGAAAATTTTAATATTACCTACATTCTTTCCTTGGTAGTAGACTGTATAGGAATAAGAAATGAAAATTGGAATTTTGGTAGCATTAGTTGCAGCGGTACAGGGGTTATTTCAGGATGAAATTTTACTAGCGAGAGATTATTTTATGCTTAAGAATATCCGTTACGTTTGTTATTTCTCTTGTGAAAGTCAATTGAGTAAGTTTGGTTTTTTTTTTTACTTGAAAGAGCATAAAACAGTAACACAAGCTTCTATTATAGCTTGAGGGCCCGGTGGCGTAATCGGGAGAACGGTCGGCTTTGATGCCGTGATACCGAGTTCAAATCCCACCGTGCACCAATGGATTTTTCTATCGAAAAATGTATGTGCGCTTCTCACAGTGGCCCTCCGGTGAAGGAAAACATCGTTAAGAAACCAACAACCCCCGCATGGTAGTAGAACACTAGTGTCCGCCTGGCCAGCTACCACCCTCAAGTTAGAAAATCTGTCGCCAAACATCTAATGTGTTCCGGCAGCTATCCTTGAGAGCCAGTTCCCATTCTAGGCCTAGCGTGCTTACCATCTTCGATCACATCATCACTTACCAACAGGTGAGATAGTGGTCAAAACGCTAGCCTATAAGATATAAAAAAAAGCTTCTATATAACTTGCCGTGTTAGTATATAAAGTATGTTTGTCTGGGTCAAATCTTGGAAGGGAAATTAGAACCACTTCCTAACGTTTCAATGGACTCAAATTTGGTATACTTGGGTATCTTTGGTGACGATGCAATAATATAGTACCATCGAGATGACCTGATGATGGAGCCAGGTTGTAAGGACTGGCACTCCGTAATTGCAAATGATAGGATAGTCAAATTGGGGCCTACATTACTATTTGTCACGAAAAGAAAAAACTATAAAAAATATTATTAAAGCGATAAGAATAAAGGTAAAACTTTTTTTCCATCATCATCAGCCTGTATCAGTCCACTGCTGGACATAGGCCTCTCCCAAACATAGGCCTCTCCCAAACATAGGCCTCTCCCAAACATAGGCCTCTCCCAAAACTTTTGTTCCAGATAACATAAAAGTAGTGAAAGCACTCAGTGGGATGCACATAAGAACGTCAGTGACACGGATAGAAAGAGGCATACACGCCGACTTAACAAAGATAGTGCGACAATGGGACGCAGACGTCGGGGTGCTCTTACATGGATCTTGTGATAGCTTGCCGGGCCTGCTGGATCAAGTATTTGCTCATTTTGGGACTATTACACTTATTAAACTTTGTAACGGCTATTAATACGTAAAAGTACAAATACGTAAAGTTGCGTGCTAGGCCGTGCGAGGCCCGAGCGTCGCGAATGGGCTTGTAGGCAAATCTCTCGACGAAAGACTTTAAAGTCGTCCGAAACTGGTCGGAGTTAATTTCTGGTAAATATTTTTACGTGTTAATAGTCGTTACAAACTTTTGTATGTGTAACTTTAACGTTAATTGAAAACGAAAAAAATATAGTAATTGTTTGTTTATTAATCAAACGGTTACTAATTTTTTCGTTTTAATTTTAAAATAACATTGGATTATGGTCTGCACTAATGCAACATTTCCAATTTAATTTTTTTATCGAAAATTTTGAATTCTTCTGACAAAAAATGTAGGTTGGTTCACTTTATGTTGAGGAATAGGTGAGTTTCATTAAAGTAATATCGATATAACACAAAATAGAAAATGAAATATGAAAACAATCCTTGAATAATTTTCGTACTGGCTTCTCCACTGGTCGTTTTCATACCCGAAGTAGTGAAAAGATACAAATTCCTGAAAACTAAAATAATTTATCGACTTCCAGGCTTCAAAAGCTCGTCTATTTGATACAACTCATCGTTGGCTGGTATTTGCACCTAGATACAGTAACGTCACTGGTTTCATAGAAGAACACTTTGAGGAATTACATTTAAGCATCGATGCGGATATATCAGTTGTCAGTTATGATGGTAAATGTTGCATAATATTGTTTTAATAAACCTGCCAAGTGCGAGTCAGACTCGTAACCGAGGGGTTCTCTATTTTCATACAATATTGTTATAAGGTAGAGTTAAAGATTCCGAAAATAAAACCGTCAAAGTCGAGTTGGACTCGCCCACCGAGGCTTCCGTACCAACGTTGGTAAATACCAATTAAGCTAGACCTCTAAATTGTATGAGCGCTCATATAACTCGGAGGCCTATCTTAATTGGCTGAAAGTATGTATGTATGGGGACACCCTTTAATTATTATTTTTTTTTAATTTTTCCTTTATTTGTGCTATAAGACTTAGCTACTTGGCAAATTTTATGATTCTAGGTCCACGGGAAGTACGGGAAGTACCCTATAAGTTTTTGACCTAAAACCTATAGGGTACTTTCGGTCGACCTAGAATTGTCAATTTTGGTCACAAGCAAGGTCTTACAACACAAGCAAAGGATAAATTCCGAAAAAAAAAAGTTGAAAATTAAGGTACATTTTGGTACTTACAAGTTTTTGCGAAAATCTAAATTTGCCCATATCTTTTTATCGTGCTGGCTCAGGACCTTGTTTTTTTATACACCTAATAGAGACTATAGACTTCAGTATCTGATATAAATTTCAACTTGCTAGGTCCTCCCGTTTCTGAGAAAATTGGTGGTGACACATGGACAGACAGACGGACAGACAGACGGACAGACAGACGGACAGACAGACGGACAGACAGACGGACAGACAGATAGGCAGACAGACGGACAAGAAAGTGATCTTATAAGGGTTCCTTTTTTACCTTTTGAGGTACGGAACCCTAAAAACACGGTTCTTGTTTGGGGACTCTCTTTTTTTCATTGCTAATCGATGCTAATCGTCCATGGCTCAGTTGGTTAAAGGGCTTGGGCGTGTTACCCAGAAGCGTGGGTTTGAGTCCCGATGACCGGCCACATTTTGGATTGTAAATAATAATGTATAAAAATATAAAGTGTATGTAACACTTACAAAACATATTGTGCTTAAGTAGTTAAAAATATGTTTCCATTTAAGGTGAGCAGTTCTCCTTGGCAGACGTTTTTAACTTCGGCGCGGTCCAAGGTAACAGTCTAGAGATGTTATCGCTTGGCTCCTGGAACCCAGACAAAGGTAATAAATACACAAACATCTCGATAATTACTTTCACTTATATAATTAATTAAATGTTGAATGTCACAGGATTAGACGTATCGACGAAGTCTTTCAAGTACTACCAACGGTGGGACTTTCACAACTTGACTTTGAGAGCAGTATCTGTGGTGAGCTACTTTATCTGTTAACCTTACTTTATATTATACAAAAAGTATTAATTAAGATTTAGATAAGCAAAACTCTTGACGAAAGACTTTAAAGTCGTCCGAAACTGGTCGGAGTTAATTTCTGTTTACGTAAAGATATTGAAGGAGGATAAATCTTAGAGCTGGATATAACACCAAAAATATCTTTGAAATTTAGATACTGATTTTATCAAGGCAAATAAATACACTTATTTGGCTTTGTAATCCACGTAGCGTGACTCTTTCACACTAATTTCGAAGTTTGGACCTTTTTAACCCACTTCAGGAAAAAGGAAAAGGCTCTTAATTTGTGGGTTTTTTTTAATGTATGTTCACTTATTACTCAAAGACGCGTCAACTAATTTGGAAAATGTTTGTTTGAAAGGGTTATATGTACTTCACAGGTGATCCCATTTAGATTTCATCGAGATATGTTCAGTATCTCCTGAGATATGGTGATAAGCACCACAAACTTGGTCCTGAAAATGAATGAGTTTGAAGTCGGTTGTTTTAGTTTTTTAAACGATGTTAAATTATTATTTGTTAGGAAGTATTAAAATAACGAAAAACATTGAAACATGCTAACACTAGTGCAATTATTGTTCTTTATTGTGTGGACACTGGAATGTTTTAGAGAAATGTAGGGTTATAGAGCAGACCTTAAAGTGCTCATGTATTCTTCAGATTCTTAATAGTCCTGAAGAGTTCCACCCAGCCCTGCTGTCGAAAGACGGGTATACCGCGGGCGTTGCTGCCATGACTAAGATTACGTCTCAACTCCTCAACGTATTGAGTGAACTGCACAATTTCAGGTATGAATACCAAACCAAGGACAATGCTTAATTTGACACATTTTTAGGGTTCCGTAGCCGAATGGCAAAAAACGGAACCCTTATAGATTTGTCATGTCTCTCTGTCTGTCTGAATGTCTGTTTGTCTGTCCATCCGTATGTCACAGCCATTTTATTCCGAAAATGTTAAGACTACAGAATTGACACTTGGTAGGTAGATGTATTCTGTGAACCGCTTTCCGATTTTTATACAAAAATAAAAAATATAAAAGTTTAAGGGGGGGCATCCCATACATAGAACTGAAACAAACAAAACATTTTTCTTCAAACCTATACGTGTGGGTTGTCTATGGATAGGTCTTCAAAAATGACATTTAGGTTTCTAAAATCAATTTTTCTCAAAATCAATCATTTGAAAGAAAGGCGCGTTTAAAGTGGTAAAATGTGTGCCCCCCCCTAACTTTTAAAGTATGGGAGTGAAAAATCTAAAAAACTATACGCTGTAGATCTCAATAAAAACTAACAACGAAAATTGGTTTGAACGAGATACAGTCAGCAGTTTTAGAGATATGGCGACCGCAAAGATTAACGGTGTTACCCTACGAGTGCGAGTCCAACTTGAACTTGGCCAGTTTATTATTAGCTTCACTAACAAACAACGTAATCAAATCATAGAATTAAGCTTACTTAATTATTGTATTGAAATAAAGCTTTGTATGTATGTAGTTTTGATAACAATGGTATAATTTTGATGGGACCACAAAGTGGATTATGAATCTCTTCAATAAGCAAGCGTTCGACATCGTCGATCACATCTTCATTTAGCATCAGGTGAGATAGATGCCAAATGCCTGCTTAACACTTAAGTACTATTACTAAAATGTAGATAAAGTTGTAATGAGTGAATTTCCAGCACGAAAAATATGACTATCTACGATTTTTTATATTACAGGTTTCAATACACTATAGCAGATAGATGGATTGGGTCTCCTAAACGGAACTCTACATTGGTAATTTAATAAGATCATTGAGTATTTATTATGCAAATGACGTTAACTTTTTTCCTTTATACCGAAACGTTTATAAGTACAGATTTCCTTTACGGAATAAAATATGTCAAATTGCCATGAGTTCAATCCTTACCCATTGCACTATTGAAGTGATACCACTCCAGACACTTGCATATTTAGCTTAGTTAGAAGCACTAACAATATTACTGAAAATATGCAACCTAAATTGCTAAAAAAAAAATCAGGCCTATGCTTAAAACCTCCGCGCTTCGGTACGTTACAAGTATTAAAATGATAATGTATCGTTTTGAAAAATTGCTGATAATACATAAATACCTAGTTATATATATAATATATTGTTTTGCAGGCAGTGACAAATTCTCTGTACTGGGGAGAGCAGGACATTTCGAGTACCTGCGCCCGGATTTTCCCGCAGTGGCTTGACTGGGTAGATATTTGCTTCCCGCCGACTTCAAACTTACAGTTAGTTTTCATTTTACCTTAGGTTTTAGTAATAATTTATTTGCTTACCGTTCAAATCATCCCGTTCGAATACGTTTTCTCACGTATTAACCCGAATTTAATTAATTAATCGTGATAGTGGGTATATATGTGTTACTAATTAAGATCAATTATTACATGAAAAATGTGGGTAAAAACAACTTTAAGAATGAGTCCACTAGAAAAATACATCTGGGCTGGGCAGCATATGGCAAATTACGTTGAGTCATCACATCGCCGATCACACAGAGTTTTATATCAGTGCGTTCTACCCGTCATCACACACGGAGCCTAAACGTGGACACTCACGGTTGGATTGGTCCTCAAATTTAAGGTCGCTCATGCAGCTTGCTATGGAAAGAGCTATGCTCGGAGTTTATCTGAAGGATTGAATTCGTAACGAGGTGATCCGAAAGAGAATCAAAGTCGCTTACCAAATTACTGAAATGGCAATGGGCCGGCCACATTAGCCGAAGAACCGACGAGCTCGGTCTCCAATCAAGAACTCGTTTACCCGAGTTCTTGAGTGGAGATCGCGAATTAGCAAACGTAGCGTAGGACGTCCTCTGACTAGGTGGAGCGATGATATTCGCAAGGCTGCTGGCTGAGAGTACCCAAGGATTGTGCTTAGTAGCGTAAAATTGGAGAGGCCAATGTCCAGCAGTGGACAAGTATAGACTGATGATGATTTGAAGAAAGGGAATAAAAGTAGTATTCATTCTTTTAACGGATTCAAAATCTTTTTTATGATCTTGTTATAATTATAGGACAAAATTCTACTACCTAATGCCTGACAAAGGCATAGGGAAGTATGAGAACCAGTTTCTGACGCCGATGTCGGCCGGGGTGTGGTGGAGCACGCTGGCAGCTTGCAGCCTCTGTGTGGGGGTGCTGGGGGGAGCCGCATGGGTGGAGGGAAGATCAGGTCCTGGATGGTACGCCTTCTTCAGCGTCTCAGCTGCTCTCTTCCAACAAGGTACAAAAATAAATTGTGGTGTGGTTTTATGAAACCTCGATGCAAGTGATACTTTTTGTTTACCTATGTGTAGCTAACTACTATGACAACCGTTGATATGAGAGATTAGCATGTATACAAATATGGCTGCGGAAGCGTCCGCCAATCACAGTTTGACATAAATGTCATTCATCATATCCACCAATCAGCACCGGCTATAATGCGACATGCGATATATGGACGAAAAAAATTGAGCAATTGGCGATACAATAAAAGTTTCACTTTAATAATGCGAAACTAACGGCCCTTTTTATGACGATTTTAACATACGCATTGTAGTTGATTTGTCACAAGTAATGTCAATTATGCATTGGTTTGAATGACGCTATGCGTTGTCGAGTGTGTGAGTATGATGTATGAGACTATGTGAAATCTCATAGTATTGTTTGTAAGTACGGGGTTCATTTTTTTCAAGATTATACGGCTCGGCCGATTTGTCAGGGTTGCCAGTATTGTCGAATAGGAATGGGATACTTTGATACAAAGATTTATTAAATTTGAACTTATAAGATGCCAGTGCAGTGATAGGACAATAAACTGCATTGTAAGGCGGAATGTGACACTAGCGCACTATGGCATCCGGATCGTAGTGTCCGAATGAAACCGAGATAAGATGCCTAAGCTCGAAACTAACGATGGAATTTAAATAAAACCATAATTTGTGAGCTCTCCTAATATATTGTTTTAAGCACGTCATTGGCGTTTTAACAGTTGTGAAGTCCTTACTTAATTTATTAATATTTATTCATGTTCTAAAAAATGTAATACATGTATTTCAGATTTTGACGACGGTTTAGAAGGAAAAAGATCAAGTCAAGGTCAATATTACTTTTATGTCACATAATATTACCTTAGTAACAATGTATTATAAGATTTTAGCATTTATCATGTTTTTACTTGTAGTTATATTGTACTCAGGTCGCAAAATGACTTTACTTGTAGTAGGACTGACGAGTATGCTTCTGTATAATTACTACACGAGCAGCGTGGTGTCGTGGCTCCTGAGTGCTGTCCCTCCTTCCATTGACAGTCTAGAACAGCTGATGGAGAGCAACCTGGAGCTCGTCTTCGAAGATATCGGGTACACCAGGGGATGGCTAGATGTAAGTAGAAAAAAGTGTGGTGTGGTTTTATGAAACCACGACGCAAGTGAAACTGTTTGTTCATTTGTAGCTGTTGTAGCTAGCTACTATGACTGCAGTTGACATGACACATTAGCATTGATACAAATATGGCTGCGAAAGCGTCCGCCAATCACAGCTAGACCTAAATGTCATACATCATTTATCCACCAATCAAGTTAAAGCACAGGCTGTAATTTAACGTATGTAATTTAATACAACATGCGATAGAGAGATTAAAAAATTGAAACGATGTAATAAATGTTTCGCTTTAAAAAGCTTTCCTTACGTAACTTTTAAGTAAAAACACCTAGCAGAATTGCCCGAACTCAGAGCTTATTTTATTGTTACAAAAATTATGTGTAAGTGTCGCTATAATGTACCTAAAATCTAGCTTCGTACTACTACAGATAAGCTATAAGCTGAAGAGAGAATAATAGGGATTATATGTTGTTTTATTTTTACAATAACAGTGGGTCTCACACAAACCTTTCTTGATATTTTTTCACTGGCTGCTTAGCTGTATTATCTAATATTTAGTTTTTAAGTCACGTTAACAAAGATGATAATATCATGAAATACTGTTCTAAACCAACAACCAACACCTCAGTGTATTTTATATATACTCATAGGAAAGAGATTTTTTTTCAGAATCCTGGGTTTTATTACTACAGTGGATTTACGAATCCAATAGAAGATGAGTTGAGAGACAAGAAAGTTGTGAAGAGAAAACAAACTGTGAACATCTTGCAGTCAGCAGAAACTGGAGTGGAGCTCATGAGAACTGGATGTAAGGATGTATTCAGTTAAACCATTATATCATTAATAATCATTGTATCTTATCAATTTTTTGTTGCCTGCTTTTAAAGATATTTCTACATAAAAATCACTACTGCAAATGGGCCATGGGCCTCTCGAGAATTGCCACTAAACTCGCTCAACGAGTTTTGACTGCCAGCAAACACCCATGGCCTGAGAAAAAATATGCACTCTGAATACCTATCGCTTAGCTTCATAAATACAAACAAGCTCATAGATGGTAGAAGCATATTATATCGATGTTCCACTTGATTTGCTACCTAAAAGTAGCTTATCATCATAGAGGAGAAAAATCTGCCACCATAACCTTACGGTGTCCTGGCAGCACACAGCCCTTGAGAGTCAGAATGTTCTAGGCCTAGCGTAGTCACCATCTTCGACCACATCATCGCTTACTGCCAGGCAAGATAGTTGTAAAAAAACTAGCCTATAAGATGTAAAAAAATCCTTAGTAATAATTTGTATATGTCTGTAGTATTAATTATGTATAAGTATGTAACTAATACTTAAATTTAAAATTTAAAGACATCTCCAACTGATTTAAGCATAATTTGCTCATTGAGACCATTCCAATGAGCCCAAACTCGACATATCTGCTGTAAATAAGGGAGGAGTACTCATCTGCAGATTTCAGAAGATGTCCCAGCAACACACAAATGCTACCATGTACTTAAAACATCGTTGAAGTAAGAGAATACCAAATTTTGAATTGATCAGACGCATAAAAGTTGATTTCGTAGCGCCATCAACTAGAAAAAGCTTATAGTTTTAAAAAGGCTGCACGAATTCACATAAACCAAAGTAAAAACACTCTCGATTAAGACATCTATCAAAAACATGAAATTGAATCAAAATCGCTTTATCCGTTTGGGTGCTACGATACCACATACAGACACACACATACAAAGACACACATGTCAAACTTATACACCCTCCTTTTTGCGTTGGGGGTTACAAATGTAAATCTTCCAGCGTACGCGTACCACAGCGAGCCGTATACCGCCCAGCAGCAGATCTCACGCACGTTCTCGGAGGCGGAGCTGTGTGAGCTGGGCGGGCTGCAGATGATGCCGCCGGCTCACGTCTACGTCATGGTGCAGAAACGGAGCCCGTACAAGGAGTTCTTTACTTGGAGGTACACTTTTGAAATCCAATAAATCTCAATCTCAAAAATCCCATCGTAATTTCATCGAGATCTAATAAGTATCTTCAGAGATATGATGATAAACGTCTCAAACTTCCTACTGAAATTGACTCGTGGGGCATGGAAGTCTGTTGTTTTAGTTTTTTATATGTTTTGTTTTTATTGCTTTTTTTATTAATATGTAATTTTTTTTCATTAATTATTAAATTATTAAATGATTTTTCTTTCTATCTTCTTTCTTTCTTTTCGGGTTCTGTACCCAAAGAGAACCAACAGAACCCTATTACTAAAACTTCGCTGTCTGTCCGTCTGTTTTATTTTTCCGGCAAATTGAGTTAAATCATATTAAATGGTGTGCGGAACCCTTACGTGTGAGAGTCCGACTCACACTTGGCCAGTTTATTATCATTAGCTAGGGCGTTTTACCTCCTGATGCTATGGCACCACTTTTTATATTATTTAATAGTGAAATAGAAATGTTCTTCGGTTTAAAGCACTAAGTAGATAGATAGAAACTCTTTATTGAACACCAAACAAATAAAACTTAAAAAATAAACATTTAACAAAAGGTGTAACAACAGGCGGTCTTATCGCTTAAAGCGATCTCTTCCAGACAACCTTAGGGTGGAGAAAGAAAAACTTAACAGACATGGCGGTATATAGGTGTTAAAAATGAACAAAATAATAAATAAATAAATCAGAATAGGTAATAAGTACATTATAACAAAAGTACGTACATATTTTATACATAAGTAGGTCCGTGTAATTCTGACATACGTATGCCCGAATTCAGGGAGCCAACAAGGCTGAAATATTTCATGAAGCAGGGACAAGCTGGAGCCACTTGTCCATCACCAGCTTATACTCAACATAAAACAGGCGTAGTGTAGAAACGTACAAAATTCTGTCAATCTAAAGCTTTGCATGCCACAGTTGCTAATAAAAGCAGACGTTTAAGAACCACAACGCTAATTATTAGAAACATGACGTTTAGTAACTTGTGAAAATTATTCAGCTAGCAAAATCTAAAGATGTATTTAGAGGCATAACAGAATTAAAATAAAATAATTGTTCCTCCTCGTTTATCCACGAATGAAATGAATGTTTATCATCCCCGTACCGCATTGTAGTCGGGCCGGCGTCGACTGCTGCCGCATGCCAAAGCAACAAGTGTTTAAAAACTATGACTAACTGCACCAAACGTTTACAACTATACAATCGATGGCCGAGTCCGCTTACCGCAGTCCAAGGAATGTTTTAAAGGCACGACTGATTGTGTTCAGTTATATTGATCGATTTAGTTGATGTTTTAAAGTGTTGTTTTAGTCTGCGAATTATACTAGTAATGTTATTCACATTTATTTAATCTGCATAAGCCCAAATCATAAATGATCTGTAATTTAATAAGAAATAATAAAAAAAAAAGAAAAGACACCCGCAATTTTTTTGCCATTACAATCCTGACATTAAATTCTAGCACGTGTGTTTGTCCACAGGAAGAAGCATTATATCGATGTTCCACCTGACTTGCTACAAAAAAGTAGCTTACCCCATCATCAAGATCAAAATAAAAACCTACATGGTTTCGGCAGCACAGCTCTCTGTGCTGCCGAACGTCAAATGCTAGCTTAGATATATAAAAAAAAACGGACAAGTGCAAATTGCACTCACGCACTGAGATATTGGTACAAACTTGTCAAACTATGTTAAAAGACGAATTTAACTTTGCAGTTCGATCCCAAGACCGATTCCTAGACACTGTTAATGAACTAACAGCAAATAATAAGTTTGTAAAAGGTAACAGACGGACGGACAACAAAGTCAAAGTCAAAGTCAAAGCATTTATTCAGTATATGGGCAAATTAAAAATTAGCACTTACACACGTCAAATAACATTAAATAGATCATATTCAACAAAAAATATAGATATAACAGAAACATAACGCTTTGAATTTACAAAAAAAAAAACAAAGGTATTAAGCCATTCAGCTTTCATCTAGACGTCGAACGTCACACTTAAAACACATGTTTAATTAAAGTGACCTTTAAGGCTTTTTTTACGTACGGAACCCTTAAAAAAACTAAATCAGATATTTTATTTCCTCCGAGCTAAGAGGCGAGCGCAACTGTTTTTATTGTAAGAAATAATGATTCCAGCCTGCTCCGTCTATACGAGCGAGGCCACATGCAGGCCATTCAGCGGCGGTTTGCCGGCATCACTCCTGCCTGCTCCGGAATCAAGCCACGAGCCCTGGCGCTGGGGCAGGCTGCACCCGCCTTTCTGGTGCTGATGCAGCTCACGCTACTGGCTGTCTTCATCTTGATAGGGGAGCGGATGTGGCACAAGTGAGTTGGTAGATTCATCATTAACAATAGTTGCGCTAAATATTTTAATTATGGGTTTGTAGTATAACCATGCAATGCATAATAAAATTAAGTTAACGTCATATATTTGTTTCGAGTATCGCGACCAATATTTGAATAAATATTTACAATAAGGTACTAAATACTGAAATTAAACATAAAACACGTATTGCGTACCAATGTGAAATGGCGCAATGAAAAAAAGGGGAAAAAAATGAAAAAAAGAGCTTTTATTAAGTTCATCATCTTTTGAAGGAACGTAAAATTTTGCAATAAATAGTTTTTGCTTCATACAAATTTGATAAACGGAGATTGTTAGAATTTGATGTTTGTAGTGAACTAAGGGTTGCTTGCAAAGACCAGGTGAAGGAGTTTATAATCCAGGGTTATTTGATACACTCAAATTATGGATTTCTAATTTTAATGTTCTTTTCTCTTCGTCACCACAATACTTTAAAAAATAAAAATGAATAATAATGAGGTATTATGGAGACATCGTATTTTGTCGTTTAATACATGTTTGTGTAATTTTTTGTTATTTCTTATTGAGGTGCATCAATTTCATTTCTTCTTGTTTAATTATGAGCTGAGACCTTTTCTTTTAACAAAAAGCTTACTAGCAATGTGAGTGGCACATTACTAGTAGTCGTGCTAACCCTTCCAACTAAGCTAAAATGCTTGAGTCTGGAGAGGGTTCACGGCAATAATGCAATGGGTGGAGATCGAACTCACAACAAGGGTGCAAGGCATATTAAAGCAAAGTTATAAAGTAACTTCGGTTCTGAGACTACCCATGTCAAAGTTATGTTGTAGCCACGGACCTCAGATTGTACTACGTTGTAACTGAGGTGTTTGTTATTTCTCACAGATTAGATTAATATCGGTTCATATTTCTTTACAGAAATTATATATATCAAAAATGTAACAACTGCATTATGTTTTAAACAATGTTAGTTTATGCACGCCTTACAATAAAAAACTGAATAACACAACTACACATGAACCGGCAGACAGTAAATGAAATCAGCCAAGTCCCGTAGTTCCAGCTCTTCAGAACCTCAACCTCAATGCCAAATAATTTTTCAGGCTCCGCTCGCGTTCACGACAGTTCATCCAATAGCTGCAAAAACCATCGACTGCTTCGCAAGTAATCGGTCACGCTTCACACAACGAGCAATGTAGTGCTCATATAACGCACAACGTGATGGAGGCATAATCTTGAAAACATAAAAAAACAATAAAGGGAAGAAGACTGACGGTTCTTGCTCCTCGACATAGAGAAACAATCCAGTAGGTTTCCTCTTGTGAGTTGCGAGTATTTCACAAATTTTCTTGTGGTGTCACAAACGCGCTTTACAATACGTTGTTAAGTCGTATCATTAAAATGAGTGTACTGAAGAAGTGTATTGAATAGAAATAAACGTTTTGACAATTGAAACAAAAGTATGTATTTAATAAATATTGGGTTAATAGATATTTTTAATATTTAGAGTTTTTATAGGGTAAAAGCCGGATAGTTGCCACACTTTTTAAAAAGCTCCTTTATAAAATGTATACCGATACATTTTTTATTCAAAGTGTATTCTCAAACATAGTTCATTAATCTTCTAACATACCCTATCTATAAAAAATTATAAATATTATAAATTTTAAGTAAATTCAGTTTAATATGACCTCTAAGAAAGAGGATAGTTGCCAACTATAGCGGATACTAGCCTAACGTTAAAAATGGTTGGGGGGATACTTGCCTGAAACACGTTTCTTGTATGGGGACCCTCTATTACTTTTAACTTTATTCTGTTTTTAGTATTTGTTGTTATAGAGGCAACAGAAATACATAATCTGTGAAAATTCCAACTGTCTAACTATCACGGTTCATGAGTTACAGCCTGGTGACAGACGGACAGACAGATAGACAGACAGACAGACAGATAGACAGACGGACAGTGGAGTCTTAGTAATAGGGTCCCGTTTTACCCTCTGAGTACGAAACCCTAAAATTAACTAAGAAAAAAAATCTATCTTTGCTTGTTAAAAATATATAGTATAAAAAAAAACAAAGTATCGCCGCGGAAGATGTTTTCTCACTCGGACAAAACACGTGCGCCTTCTTCAACGGCTTATGCGGCACTGAGGCCTGCGCGGGGGACTCTTTTAATTATGATCAAAAAGAAACACTGTCAATACGTCTAACATAGAGCATTTGAAACTGAGGCATGTATCCGTCCGAGGCAACTATCCGGATTTTACCCTATATGTTTTGATAGAGTTTTTTTTTAGCAGATAATTATTATAGTTCTTGAAATAATAAACTTAGAGTCACCTAAGCCTTGCTAGGCATAGGGTGACATAGGGCTGTACCACCATTGTTTGCTATATACTTGTGTAAAGCTTTCTTAACCATTCTAGGCATCGGTCTAGGAATCGAACTGCAAAGCTAAGTTTGTCCTTTAACCTATCAATCAATCAATCAAATAATTTATTTGCTTTAGAACAAGGTAGGTACTTATCTAATTACATAGTTTCAGTAATTCTACCCTTTCGGGTGTGCAAATCTTTCTGTTCTTTTGTAGTTATTTTATGTACTAATTCAAAACAATCACTCAATATTATTAGACTAACAAAATTAATTTTACTACAGCAATTAAATTACAAAATGAAAAAAAATATACAAAATTAAGAAATGTTCAATCAATTAAATATTAATGTTTACAGTAAAATGTCAATGTCAAAATTATAATAAACTAATCCATGAATGTCAATATTGAAATTAATGTCAAACATTATCGCTTAAATGTCAAAAATTCCTCTACACTATAAAAGTTGCGTTGAAGAAGCCATTCATGCAACTTAATTTTAATTTGTCTCAGTTGTAAATATTTTAGCATTGTAGGAAGTTTATTATAAATTTTTATTGCCATGAAATAAGCATTTTGAGAATAAATATTTAATGTACATTTTGGAAAATGACGTCTAAGCCTAGTTTGACAAGTGTGCACGGAACCCTCGGTACGTTAGTCTAACTCGCATTTAGCTGATTTTTTAATTAATTTCAAGGTATATGTCCCACTGCATTGACTAGATATTGAATAATGTCCGCGAGCGGCGGCTATCTAAATCGCTCCGTTATAAATGATGCGATCAATTCTTGTTTACTCCCGCGGGACGCTTATTCAATCCCGGGCAGGCGGTATGTTTCTGGGTCCGCCTTATATCGCTCTGCTTTCATATTGGTAAACTATTATTGTATATCACTGCATTTGCTGATCATGATGAATAGTGATGATCATGTAACAATCAATATATTTGCATAAGTATTAAATAGCTGGAAGCATGTGTTTTTGTTCTTCTCCTCTTTTGTTTTTTAACTTATAGGGACACTGAGATGATTATCAGCACAGAATAGGCATATTTTTATAGTTTCAGCTTCTGGGCACGATTTTAGCTATTCTCATAGTTTCAGCTCTTTCTATCCACCTTGGGAAGATCATCGCTCCACCCAGTCTGAGCGTATCCTGCGCTACGTCACAGAATAATGAATAGTACGACGTTTACTAATCCGATCGTGCAAAGAGAGGCCTATGTGCAGTAAAAAACTAAATATGGTTTGATTTTCAAAATAAATTATTAGGAAAAAATATTTTTTAAAACAAGCGTTTATCTGGGACAATGAACTAAAATGTTAAAAATAAATTCTAGTAAGTATTTGTCGTGTAGGTACTTACCTATATTCTTAAAAGCTTGAAGCACTACCCGTTTTTCAGACTAGTTAATTACTATACTTAAGTACCTCAAGCTTTTAAAAATATAGGTAAGTACCTACACGCCAAATACTTACTAGAATTTATTTTTAACATTTTAGTTCATTGTCCCAGATAAAAGCTTGTTTTAAAAAATATTTTTTCCTTATAATTTATTTTTAAAATCAAACAATATTTAGTTTTTTACTGCACATAGGCCTCTCTTTGCACGATCGGATTAGTAAACGTAGTTTGTACTATTCATTATTCTGTGACGTAGTGCAGGATACGCTCAGACTAGGTGGAGCGATAATCTTCCCCAGGTGGCTAGATTTTTTTTTTTACTTTTTAGTAGGTAGGTATAGATACCTACCTACTACCTAAGTATTTAAGAGAAGGTATGATGTTTTTAAATATTCCACGAATATTTGATGTGATTATGGGTAAAGTGCTCTTCAAGGAAAATCAATCGACTCGGTGGGGCTATGTTGCTTTATAATAGAAATGCCATGGCCACCTTACAGCTTCATCATCAGATCCTGGCTATCATTTAAGTGTAAAGTGCTCTTCAAGACGAATCTTTTGAGCCCAAATTCACTGGGGTTACGTTATTTTATCACAAAGATGCCGTGGCCACCTTCCAGCTTCATCACCAGTCGCTAAATATCATCTAGGTGTAAAGTTCTCTTTAAGGCGAATCAATCGAGCCCAAACTAGGTAGAGTTACTCGTACGTTGATTTATCACAGAGATGCCGTGGCCACCTTCCAGCTTCATCATCAGACCCTGGATATCATTTAGGTAAAAAGTTATCTTCAAGACGAATCAATCGAACCCAAACTCGGTAGGGTTATGTTGATTTATCACAGAGATGCCGTGGCCACCTTCCAGCTTCATCATCAGACCCTGGATATCATCTGGGTGAAAAGTTATCTTCAAGTCAAATCAATCGAGCCCAAACTCGGTGGGGTTATGTTGTTTTATCACAGAGATGCCGTGGCCACCTTCCGTCTCCATCATCAGACCAGCTCCATGGTACCATATTATTGTATTGTCACCGAAAATACATAAGTACACCAAATTTGAGTCCAATCGGACATCGGGAAGTGGGTATAATATAGCTTCCAAGATTCCACCCGAACATACATAGGTACATACATACATACATACATACATTGCAAGTTAAATAAAAGCTTGTAAAAATATATTATAGACTAGCGTTTGACCACTATCTCACCTGTCGGTAAGTGCAGATGATGCGGTCGAAGACGGTAAGCACGCTAGGCCTAGAATGGGAACTGTTTCTCAAAGATAGCTGCCGGAACACGTTACATGCTTGGCGACAGATTTTCTAACTTCAGGGCCAACTTAACTAGTTGACCAAGCGGACACAATATAATGTCCTACCACCATGCGGGAGTTGGGGGTTTCTTAACGATTTTATTCCTTCACCGGAGGGCCACTGTGAAAAGCGCACATACATTTTTCGATAGAAAAATCCATTGGTGCACGGCGGGTTTTAAACTCGGTACCTCTGGCACCAAAGCCGACCGTTCACCAGATTTCGCTACCGGGCCCTCATTACGCCCTCATGATGATGATAATTCAGCTTCATTAAAAATAAAAACTTCTGGCTGAAAGCGTCTCTAAAATTCAGTGAACTACTTATTTTGTCATATAGACAGACGTGACAGAAGAATTTAAAGTTAACTACCAGTTAACAGTTAATCTAATTAAATACACCAAATCATTTACAAATAAAAACATCGTGTACATACAATTAAAGTAACGATAATTCTTCTTGATAATGTGTTACAGAAACTCCACATAGAATTCCCTAACATTTACAACGAAGCAAATGAAATCGCTCCATGGTAGAGATCACGTGCATATTAAACGTTCACCCAATCAAATGTTCATTAAAATTTAAATAGAAACTTACTTTCTAATTGGATCTAGGAGCGCGGTATTAATTGAAACATATCAAAAGAACGTTTGAAATATTCCCCTGTTCCTATTAGACCTAAGTTTTGATAGGTAATTGGGGCCCAAGTAGAGAACACGCCTGCGGTAATCGAATTCCAACATATTTGCGCCAATATTGAGCTTTGGTAATGAAATATTGATCAAGATGTGATTCAATGTTAATTGAAATACGTTTCGTGTCGGCTATGGTAATATCGAATAGTCGTAACATAACTAATTGTGTTTCGGGAGTTTGTACGTCCTCTATGAATACTATTATACTAGTACTGTTACGCCCATTGCAGTGATTCTGCCTTCTAACCACGCGGTCACGAGTTCGAATTCCAGTCGGAGTATGTGTTTGTGTAGTGAAATAGTTGCTTACTAATTGTTATTTGTCCTGCCACACAAGAAATCTTAGTGCAATGATATATATGATCTAAATGCGATGATATAAACAGTTAGTAGAAGCATATCATATTATATCAATGTTCTGCCTGACTTACCATCAAACAGTAGCTTACTACCATCAAGGACAAAATCTGTTGCCATAACCTTACGGAGACCCGGCAGCACATAACCCTTGAGAGTCAGTTCACCAATTGCTTAGTCAGTTGTATCAATAAATTTATTCTGATTCTGATTCAGACCAATGTTTACTATCTTTGCCCAGATCATCGCGTACCAGGCGGCGAGATAGTTTAGTCAAACGCTAGGCTATCAGATAAAATAAATTACAATACTAAAAAGTGTTTTATTTTATACAACTAACTTTATATACACAAGCATAAAGTAAAAAATGTCAACTAAAATACGTTTGGTACTTTCCATATCTCTGAAGATCAAAATTTAATAACATTAATATGGGATCAACCTGTGTAGTGTGTACCTTAACTATTTACAACAGAGGAAAATACAAATTGGTCAACTAATTTCAAAACTCTGAAATAACATTCTCAGAAATTAAATACGAATGATAAAAACATCTTATTTCTATTCGATCGGTTAAAATATGTTCTGCAGCATTATAAGAATAATCTTTATGTTAGATTAAAATATTTCTTAAACTACTTTACTTACTTACATATAATTATTTCCGTGATCCTCTCTGTGTGTAAGATGCGTGCGGATGGGTATGTGTGAGAGGGTGTGATTTTTGTTATGTAGGTATTATGTAAAGATGTTTCATTTACGATAGACACTATGTATGTAGTAGTAGTAAGTAGGTTAGTAAGTAGGTAGATACATGTACTCGTAGGTATTATCTATCTACTACCTATTAGACTTGGCTGGCACCGACTTCAAATAGAGACGTGGGTAACGCTTATAATAATTTTAAGTAAATTATTTTTCGCTTTTGAGTGCCTTTTTGTGGTTATGAAGTCGGTTTTATTTTTTTTGAAAAATAACTTATATCAATTTTGTTGTAGAGAAAAGGTCCTAAAAATGCGATGAACTTTTGTATGAACGGAGTGTTCATTTGAAATGATTGGGTACATACTTTCAATTTTCGTCTCTTAGTTTCAATTTTAGGATCATATGTTAACATAGAATGCTGCTATATTATTGTGCTAAGTAGTATTACTGTAGCTTAGTTGGTAGTGTGGTTAGAGCGCCAGGGCATGTCTCCAAGGAGGCGCGGGTTCAAGGTCCATCGGTACGATGAAATGTTGGATTGTATGCATAAATATATATATATTTTTTTTTTGACAATTGAATTTTTTATTTCAATATTAGTTACTTAATTTATTATTTATTTATTTTTTATTTATTTCATTAACATGGATAATGAGTAGGTTACAGTTATGATGTTAATACTAATTACAAAACTTATGTAATAACATAACATAATTTTTTAATCTGTCATTTATCTCATAATGAAATTATGTTGATCATTTAGTTGTTTTAAATGAGGTTAAAGGCTGTGCTTTATGAGTTTATACATTTATATTGTTGCAATCAATAAATTGTTTTAACAACTAAAATCAACTAAATGAAAACCACTTGATCTTATAATAAAAGTTAATTAAATAACAAAATAATAATATGTTGTTCTATAACGCGAAGTAAATAAGATACCTACTGTGGTGGGAAACCCTATATCCAGCACTAGGAAAGTTCCTGTGTCGCCAGATCTAGTGGCTCTTTCCAACAGTTTCCTAGAGTAATACATATACACAATGCAAATTTTTAAGGTATATATCAGTGTAAGTAAGTAAGTAATTATGTAGCCATTGTGGCATATCTTTAACGACCTCATACATTTTCATATATCATACATATACTCTTTTGTATTAAAACGATTTGTTTCTTTATGACGGGTCACGTTGCCATGGGAACGGAAAAAACAAGGAAGTCAGTCTGGGAAAAGAAATGGAGGAATAATGATAAAAATCAAGTCCAATATATTGTACAAAAATAATATAAATAAAAGTGAGCAATGCCGGTGTACTACGGAGGTTATATTGGCGGGGCCCAAAGCGGGGGCTACTGCATTTACTCGTTTGATGGTTGCCCTCCCCACCACTGGTGGTTGCGGTGGTTGCGGCGGTTGCGGTTGCTAAGCCTGGGAAGGCAAGTCCGGAATTATAGCAAATGCCTGCTGCAATAATGACAACTCTAACTAGGCATAATTTATAATCGTCCCAGTCTTATTAAACTGTTATACTTACCGATGTTTCCGGAAATGCTGTAATACTACACCAAATGATTGTTGACGGGGACTCTCACCTTTACCAGGATACAATGCAATGGACCCTAAGTGCAATGATAAATACCTAGTTTAAGATGAACACGTAGAGTTTGTAGAATCTATAGGAATATAAATGTTATAACCCGTCTTTTGTAGTTTATCTTGTCTAGGTTCCTGGTTCCTTTAGGGATGTAGCGTGCGGTAGGCCTCCTCCAGGGCTCCGTTACGTTACATTCCGTAGTTACATTGCGTTACATTCCGTTACGTTACACCATTATCCAGCCTCTGTACGTTTGAGGCACCGACAGCTGCAATATGTGAGAGTTCAAACTGCATCGATACCGAGTTATATTCTATCGGCCCCGATATCTGCTGCCTCCTTTATGACGGCATCATATTTTTATGGCAGTTATAAAACGCGCCGGTGACGGGGGTGACGTTGTTTAAAAGATTCCGAGCGAGCCCCGGTATTTGATTGTTTACTGCGTGTTCATTTTAATTTAAAAATTTCATAATAATATATCACTGAAGTAAGCGTTGCAAAATGCAGATAAGTTGAAATTTAGGGTAAAGGGTAAATTTTAAGCTGCCATAGAGTATTTTTGTTACTTATTCAGTTTCAATTCATTGATCATTAATCTTTCAAGCGGCTCTCCCATTACAAATGGCGTTAATAGATTTTATTCCCAGATATTTTTAAAAGGTTATCGTAACTTGACATCAGGTGAGATAGTGGTCGAACACTTGACTATACTATAAATATACTAAACACATTAAGTTAGTAAGAAATAAAACTAATTCATAAACCGCGCGTGTCAGTTTGAGGAGCAAGTTTTAGATTTGTATCGCCCCATGTATGGAGACACTACTCAGATCTGGATAAAATTTAATGAATTGAATAAATTTACCCTTTCTATAAATAAATAATTATTCGCATCGGTTCACAATTAGCGGAGTAATCGCGTAATAAACAATAAGAAAAATAAGGTAAGTTGAGAATCTACTCTTCGTTGGCAGTCTGTTGAAAAAAAACATCTGGTTCCTTCGCATGCATGAGTATTTTTCAAGCAGCAATATGAGATGTTTCTGACCATTCGTATAATAAAATCTTTATGTTTTTTATAGATCCAATATTTAACGGAGAATCTCTCAAAACATCTAAATGTTTAAAAATATGTATAGGCTCGCATCCCATAACCAAATGCTTAAAACATGTCTTCATCCAATAAATATTACACAAACAAATAGTCTATAGCAACAAATAGCGCTATCCAACAAAGACTTGTTATGTGAGATAAGCTTATTTAAATGAGGCTAAAATTTTAATGTTCCTAATAAAGATATAGTAATTCCATAGAATACAAAAGTCTATTTTGATGTGTAGATACAAATGTCTGCGGGTCCATAAATCAAGTGTCTCGCAGTGTAAACCTCGTGACATTAGCTACACTCCGCTCTCACTCGAGTTCGCATCAGCTTTTCACTTTGTTGGCATTTTATTCGAAGAGCGCGTATCTGATATCTGTCACACAGATGCAAAGCATGAGCTGAAAGCGGGCCGTCTGTCAATCACAGCTCTCGAGTCTTAATTACGAGTATAACAGCTGATATCTTAATATTCAGACTAATATTATCCTAAACGGACGATCTCATACAAGGAGATATATTTTATAGCATGAGGATTAGCATACGCTACTTTTTGTGAAAATAAATTCATAATTTTTACACATAACTTAAATAACTCAAATGTTGATTCTTCATCATCATGGCGGCCTGTAGGTGATCCATTTTTGGATGTAGGCCTCTTCTCTTCTCCATGCCAGACGGTCTTGAGCCCGACTAATCCAGTCTCGTCCTGCGTGTCTTATATCGTCCACCCAACGCTGTGGTGGACGTTCTCGACCTCTCGTGTCGATTAACAAAATTTTAAATAACAATGAAATGTTGATTAACAGTGATAAAATTTTTGGTGTTCGTGAACGAAGCTGCGTGAATACCAGCTATTTAATGTATAAGGTTTATATTATTGCTATGATACTTATTACTAATAGCGAGCTCGTGAGTTACTATTTCAACAAATCAAACAGTTTGATTATAGAAAATATCGAAACGATTATTTAAATTCATTATTATAGCATGTCAACATTGGTTGAAGTACGACCCAGAAGCAATGGTTGCAGTCATTGAAGTACGACAAAGTGAGTTTGCGTAAAGTCTGCAGATACAAATTAGCTGTTTCTTCGACTCTACCGATGTTATCTAGAACGCAAAGAAAGAGTCCTCGATCTGTTTCTCTATTGATCCAGATTTCAATAAAATAACATAATCAATTTTTTAGAGTATCAGTTAGAAAGTGACCAAGTCAAAGAACTATTATATAAACAAGTGACTTCCCTTTTAACTTATGCCATATCTTTCTAACATTGATCTTTCTTCCCTGAAAGGGTTCACATCTAAGCTCTCTATAGGACCCTCCAAAAGGCTTTGCCAGATAAGACTTGCCTGGGCCAATCTCTTACAAAAAGCCCCTTATCAATTTAATCATCGGATACTTTTATGATTTTTTTCCCCTGAATACATTTTTCGGCATTAATGTCAAAGGACCACAGGAAAGACCAGATGTTTCTCGATAACATGAAGAATTAATAACTCTAAGTACCAGGAGCTATGGAGAGTGATTCAAGCAAATAAAATTGAGGTTTCATTCAGTTGAAATCCATTGAACGATGAATGCTTTTGGACAAAAATATACTTCATTTGAAAAGACTGGAAAAATACACAGTCACTGTTTGAATTTTAGTTAAATATTTTTGTGTGGGTGAATAGAGAAACGTTACATAAAATCAATAACGTGATTTACTATTTTTTTATAAGAACAATTTGTTCTTGACAAGAATGACAAAATAAAATATGTTAACATTGCTTCAAAGATTGATTTTATTACTGACTTTACTAGTTTAAGTTCTATCAATCATATTTGAAGACACAAAGTCGCGATACGGCCAATATTTTCATTCAAATGAAGCCGTTCAGTTAACAATGCAAAGGCAAAGAAGAAGTGTGAACGGAATTGTGCCCTTCGTCTTCCTATTTTAGTGTTTGATATACTCACTGCGAAATCCGAAGTAGGTCGAGCAAAAAGTTCCAAGTCCCGAGGTTCACGCCATCCGTCACCGCAGCATTTGAGCCCGACGTGTGATAAACCCACCGCGGTTTCGCGGACTATATATGACTTAAACTGAGGAAGGAATAAACAGACTATGGAATGAAGTGTCTTTGTTACCGGCTAGGATAGCCGTGCTGAACATATGAGTTACTATTGCTGTATTTTATCTTCGTTACCTGTACATTCTACTTAGGTATATTCAGCTGATCACCACCAATTTTTTATTATAAAATCCAAGCAAGTACATTTTTAATAAATAAAATATAATTTTATATTTCCAACCAATCTCAAAAGAAGACGTAACTACTTTGATATCCATAAACAAAGTGTTAAATAAAACCGTTTCACTGTCTTTCTTTGAACTGTGCATCCACATACCTCAAACAGAATCCGCTCAACCTATTATTTACCTTATTCAAAACGCTATAAAGTTATCTATCCCTTAATATAGCTAAGGGTGTGGGTTAACACATAAGGTCGGATTAAAAAGTGCGGTTCTGCTGTCATGCGTGAAAGTTACGGCCGTTTGAACGCGACTTATGCACGTTTGAGTTTGAATTTGTTATGTTTGGTGCAATATGCACGTGTTTTTGTTCTACATTGTTTATGAGTAGGTGTGCATTTGTTCTTAGGTATCACGACGGAACGTTAATTTATTATATGAGGAAGAAATAATTTTATAAATCTACATCAAAATCTGGTAATTTAACTAAGTAATATATATGAATGTACCGTTTATTACTCTTCGCCAAGACAATTTTAGAGGAAATATAATATTATAAGTCCGGGATAATAAAGACGTTGAGGATGTTGGTGGTAATGCGCGGTTTGTGTCGATGAACGATGGCGCGCATAATTTCACGATGACGTTTCATCTAAATTCAAGACGGAATGAAAAAATCGTGTCGCGATGTGGAGAGGCCTCATGCATAGGGTCACCATGAACCACGCATTCAAATAAAACAGTGGATAATTGGTTAATGGTATTAGTTAAAAATTAATGGTGATATATGTGTTAAATTTAATAAGATTCATTCTTATATACCATCATTGAAGTACGAGCGACGAACGGAGACAATGCGCACCTCCCTCCATTGCGGCACCCGTCGGGACTTCACGTCGCGTCCCATGAAAAAGAAGCTGTGTATGCTTCGAAACCGGTGTGAGCACTGCAGAACGATTTTTCGATTCAATCTCAGTGAGTATTCAGAGATAATGTGTCAATCTCACTTAAGTTTTTACAGTTTAAATGATTAAAGTAATTCAAACAACATGTTTTATTTTACAAGCTTTTATTTAGTTTCACCTGTCACGATGTTTGTAATCTTGAAAATTAAATTGGATCCACTTTCCGGTTACTTGAATTTTAGCAAATATATGTAAATCGCGTGACAATACAATATTATGATGACATAGTGCTGACCTGATGATAAAGCTTTTTAACATTAAATAATTATTGAATCTTATAGGCTAGCGTTTGACCACTATCTCACCTGTTGGTAAGTAATGATGCGGTCGAAGATAGTAAGCACGCTAGGCCTAGAATGGGAACTGGCACTCAAGGATAGCTGCTGGAACTAGATGTTTTTGGCGAAAGATTTTCCAACTTGTGGGTGGTGGCTGGCCAGAGGGATACTAGATATTGTCCTACCACCATGCGGGGGTTGTTGGTTCACCGGAAAGCCACTGTGAAAAGCGCACATAAAATTTTAATTTGTTTTAATTTGTAAAAAATCCGCCGGTACATGACGCGGATTGAATTCGGTACCTCTGGGGTCAAAGCCGACTGTTATCTCGATTACGCCACTGGGCCCTCAAAAGCTGGAAAGCTGGAGCTGGAAGGTGGCCAAAGGAACTCCTAAACTACACGTCATGTGTTTGTGCTCGTTGGAGTTGTCTTGACTTACTCTGGTCCTAGGTTATGTAAAAGCTTGTATTCAAAAAGGTTTTTTATTACTTTTTTTTATTTATTACATAGTGCATTAACGTCAAATTTTGATAATCTTGTCGTTATTAGCCTCAATAATTCGAGAGTTTGCAAAAATACAGATAATATTATAACATGATTATAAACCGTAACTACTAGACTACTTAACTACACTAGACAAGATACAGACCTAGCCTAGTTTTGGGTTTGTGGAACTAATTTTTTTTTAATATAGATTACTCGCAGTGTTATACTTATTATTATTCATGCTATGTGTTCAGACACTTCTATAATTATAGATACTCTGAAAAAGTTTTAATAATTTTGCTTGTATACATAGTGTTATATATATATATATATATATATATATATATATGTTATATATGTTGAAACAACTTACAATTAAATTATATATATATATATATAATTTAATTGTAAGTTGTTTCAACATTTGAGTAAGCATAATTTTTTTAAATAAATATTTACTTCATTCACAAATAGAATAACAAAAAATTATACCTAATTTTTTTCAACCGACTTCCAAAAAGAAGGAGGTTCTCAATTCATCTGTATGTTTTTTTTTTTGTGTGTACGCGATTATTCCATCAATTGTGAACCGATTCGAATGATTCTTGTTGTAATCAGTAGGGTATGTTTTCGAGGTGGTCCCCCATTGTAATTTGATCGAGATCTGATAACCAGAGTATCTCCAGAGATATGACGATAAACGTCTCAAACTTGCTACTGAAATTGACTCGCGGGGCATTGAAGTCGCTTGTTTTAGTTTTTAAACTATCTTAATTATTACGCAATTACTCCGCCAATTGTGAACCGATTCGGATGATTATGTTTTACCAAATAATAGAAGCGCAACAAATTCAGATAAACAAATTCTGATTAGGTCAGGGTCGACAATTTCAAAATTCAATACAACTTTTACGAGTTATAAAACCCATAATTATGTCTATTAGTTTAATTTTAAATTCACCTTTCCCTTTGAGAAATGTGGCTAAAAATAGGAAGAAAAAGAATAATAGACATTTCCGTAGTACCACCCGACACATATCCACCCGCGTCGTTTGAGAAACTGGCGTAATTCAGCCGCGCGACTTTTGACTGACATTGGCATGCTCGAATTTAATTTAGACACCTGAGCTCGTCTGATGCATAATACATTTGCCACTTTTTTGACTACATTCATTCGCTTCATTCTTAAGAGCACGTTCATACTGAGTTGGCAATTAATTTTTTAAACTTTTAAAGTATTACTACGTATCAAAAGTTTTCAAATAAAATTGGCCAAGTGCGAGTCAGACTTTTGCCCCGCACACGGAGGGTTCCGAATTTCCGAAGTCCGAACGCCACGAACGTAGGTAATTAATATAATTAAATATCTGGAAGACCGAGTGTTCGTACAACTAACTTTCTACTGATTCTAGCTAATTGAAGCTCTTTAAGTAATAAAATTGATGATATATTATTCAATACTGTACACTACATTTCTGCAAATAAACCTTAACTAAGTAAACAAATCGATCGAGGCCCACAAATTTAACAAATGAAAAGCTTCCGCGTGCTAATTTTTCCTGTGCTGCCATCTAGCTGCGTCGAGGTGAATTAATTTCGTATCGTATCGTATCGTAAAAAACACGTTTTTTGTTTTAAACCCTTTAATTTTTAACTTTGTTCTGTTCTTAGTATTTGTTGTTATAGCGGCAACAGAAATGCATCATCTGTGAAAATTTCAACCGTATAACTATCACGGTTCATGAGAGACAGCCTGGTGACAGACGGACAGACAGACAGACAGACAGACAGACAGACAGACAGACAGACAGACAGACAGACAGACAGACAGACAGACGGACAGCGGAGTCTCAGTAATAGGGTTCCGTTGGTACCCTTTGGGTTCGGAACCCTAATAAAAATCTTCGGTCTTTTTAATGACAGTCCAAAGAGAAGTAGAGGAAATTGTATGACTCTTAAAATTCTTGTTCAGACAAGCAGTTTACCAGTATCTTAATTGATGTGAAGTGATGATGCGGTCTTAGATGGAATCGTGCTTATCTGGAAATGGAAGACGCCAGTCAGCCGAGGCGCAGGACAACTGACTTTAATCCAATCCACCTAACACTACTTTCCCAAACCATCTTCCATACTGGCTGGCACCGACCATCATGACGGAACTTGGTGAACCTACTGGTGACATGTCTTTATCTGGTTGTGTTTGACGCACGCCAGAAGACAACCACCGTTTAGCAATGCCCAGGGTTCACGTGTAGGGTAGTTTGAAGTATAAGCCTACGATTGCAAGAAGGCAATAATATCGTTTAAAAACAAAAAAAGAACCGACTTCAATGCCGCGCTATTCATTTTCAGTACCAATTTTGAGATGTTTATCTCAATATCTCTGGAGATACTTATCAGACCTCGATAAAATTACCATGGTACCACACGGATATCTCTTTTTTCAAACAAAAAAATAATAATCAAAATCGGTTCATAAACAACGAAGTCATCCGCGATATATATATATATATATATATATATATAGGGATCCCTTTGTTTCGCATAATTTTTCATTCCTAATTTACTTAGGCATAACGGGTTACGCATAATTTTAAATGGCATAATGATACTATTGCATAATTTATTTTGGCATATTGTATAAACAAGCATAACTTTCAAGAAGGCTATATTGTTTCGGCCTAATTTTGATTCGCATAAAGTTATAGGGCATAATTTTTATTGACCTAATAGTTTTAGACATAATAAATGAAGTCATAATTCAATTTATACACATATTTTATGCTGAACTAATTCAATGAATATAAAGAAAGTTTACTTAATTACACATCTATTAATTTCTAAAGAAACGACTATAGTATTATAATAGTAATAAAGTCAGAATTAAGGTAAGACATGTTTAGTTAAGTATGTCACGTTTGGTTAAGAGTTGTTTGGTTCAAAAAGTTCGTGGTTCCAAGTTTTTAAATCAATATTTATTAATAAATGAACTTCAAGTCCGTAGCCAAATAAAAATTGATTAAATAAAGTTGGTAATATAAAGTTAAAGTTATTAATACCAACAAAATGTTTGGTACTAGACTGGCACAGTAGGTTCAAGTTCGGCGGGGGTGGCCCTTAGGCCACCCCTACGCCACGATTATTTTTATTTTATAACTGAAAGTTATTTGACCTAATGCAAACATTAAATTAACATAACTTACCTTTTTTCGAAGTGCATCTATCTCACGGTTTTGGTTCTGCGTTTGATTAGATATCAGCTCATGATTATGTTCATAATCTGGTTAGGTAGTTATAAGTCAATATTTACACTTATTATGCGCATCTTGACGTGCTTAACACATCCAACAAACTTTTTATAAATTTTATGATATTTTTTCGTAAATCTACAAGCTGAGCCTCGTAACTTCGTCTGCGTTAACAAATATTATATGTCCTATTCCATTATATTAGGTATACCAGAGCAATATTAAAAAATTAAAAAAGTACTATTTAATAATTATGCTATAATAATATGACAAAAAAAAAATGCCTAAACAATTATGCCGCATAATAGTTATCCGTTTATTATTATTCTTTAGAATATTATGCCGCAAATGCTTATGCTAACAGTAATTATGTCAAAAAAATATGCCTAGTTACTTTATGCCAAATTAATGTATTCTTAAATATATTAGGAGAAACAACATTATGCTAAAGTATATTATGACAAAAAATGTTATGCGAAAGAATAGGGAACCATATATATATACGGTCGAATTGAGAAACCTCCTTTTTTGAAGTCGGTTAAAAATGACACTCCCGTGGGTGACAATTACCGTATGGACTAGAAGAAACTGACATTAAGAGCAACAAAAGACTTGCAGAAATACTATGTTTAATAATAAATACATGGACGAGACGAAGAAGTACCGTTTTGTGAAGCAAAATAAAACAGGCGTATAATACGCCTTAGTAACTTAGTAACAGTTTCGGAATAAAATGGCTGTGACATACGGACGGACAGACAGACAGACATGGCGAATCTTATAAGGGTTCCATTTTTTGCCATTCGGCTACGGAACCCTAAAAATGTCTGTATTGTTGACCGTGATAAGCGCCAGCGCTTCAGGCGTGGGAGACATCTGTCAGGCGTCTGGACAGCTCTTTGACAAAACTAGGTTACTTGTAGCTTACCACTATCACGGTAAAAATCTGCCACCATAACCTTACGGTATTCCGGCAGCACACAGACCTTAAGAGTCAGAGTATTCTAGGCCTAGCGTGTTTACCATCTTTAACCACATCATCACTTACCATTAGGCGAGATAGTGGTAAAACGCTAGCCTATACGATATTAAAAAACAAATCTTTACATTATTATTTTACAAAAAGTATCGTTAGTAAAACAGTGCTTAACAAAACATCAGTTTATACAGCGCTACAATAACATAATGATACATTTCACGGCGGCGTGACGCGTTTGTGGATTACGACGTGACACGCGTGACGCGGGACAAAACCGCGCGCCAATCCGCGCGTAATCCCGCACGATTGAAATGTTATGTAGCCCTGCCACATAAAACAACCCACAAAAAACTGCCTCTAAGTTTTTGTTCAATACGTGCGATATTTGTTAAAGTTAAATACATTTCTTAAAACAAGAAATACTTACCATGTTTTAGATTATCCATAGATTTTCACTTGTTGGCAATACTGCAAGTGTAACCGTCAAGTGTGTCAACCTAAAATACCTAAAATACTATACCATTTATGAGAGTTTCAGATAAATTAGTAGATGGACTTATAATGTAGCTAGGTAGCGATTAGATGAGCGGCTAATTGGGACTTCTCCTTGGGAATGCTATTATTCATTGATAATACCCGTTATTGTCGTGTGAATGAAGAGACCATTATAACATAATATATGCACATAATTTTATTTAAAAAGTATGTGTACCAATTTTCAAGACAATCGACTTGGAGAATAAAAAGTTTCACTTAAACCTTTCATTACACCCTCATAGGGGTGAAATTTCGAAAAACCCTTTCTTAGTGTATTGTTGCACTTCACAAAGAACACACACACACTAAATATTAAGACAACATTATAATATGCACCCGGTTGTTAATGAAGTCCACTTACCTCTGAAAGAAGATGATTAAAAAATATGTTTAATGAGCCAACACCTCTTGACCTCATCATGACATCACGATCATTAATGATATTGACAGTCGATGGAACAAAAAAACTTTACCGATCAGCATCGTTGCTGGCAACATTCAAACTCTTTCATGGTTCGCCAAGTAAACAATCTCAATAAAGAGAAACAAGTTAAATATTCATCTCGGCAACAAAGTTTGAGCACAAAATACGGCATGAAACGTAACCCCATCTCGTGCAACGAGGCGGTAAGTATGAGTAGGTACCCAATATTTTGCCGCCGACGACTTGATGCCGAGCACGGGAGAGCAAGTTGTACGCCTCTCTAGACCGCATGGGCCTTGAAGAATGTTATTTATAAACTAACTTAAAGTACCGGTTTCACATGGCACGTAAGTGACGATTTTAGTCAGTTTTATGGTGTGTTTAGTTTCGGTCTGTATAACTAAAAATTGGGGGTCATTTTGACCCACGAAAGGGCCAATTGTATGTAATTGCCTTCCTGCGTCCGTCGGCGTAGTCTTATTTTACCCGACACGTAATCCTTGGGTGGTGCTAAATGGGTGACCACTTGTAGGCTTTGACCGTGACTCGAACTACCTACCGGACCAATATAGGCTATCAGTCAATTCACCGAGATTTAACATGATGCTTGGTGACAACTAGTATAGTAGCTAGGGTAGTGTTGTTGCGCTATTTGTATTAGTTTACTATGCTATTCTCCAAAATAGCTTGTGCATATGTCGCAGGCAGATAGCTTAATTAGCTGTTCAATTAAACGCCTAGCCTCAACAGCGCCGTTCAACTAAATTCCAAAAATGACTTGGATCAATGACGTTTCCTTTATTACATATATTTCTGGTGACGCGCGGCTCCCCTCCTCGCTGCGCTCGTCAGCACACGTCACGCGGTGGTCACTGTTCCTAACTAAGACCTGACTAAGACTTTATACAACTGGCCTTAGCATTAGCCAGCCAGTTTATTGAATATTGTAACAAATGCTACGGCTGGATGTAATTCAGGAATTTAGTTTAATGGCGCTGTTTAATTAAGAGGTTAGGCGTTTATTTGAACGGCTAATTAAGCTGCCTGCTACATATACTCGTATACATACAATATATACAAGAACACACCACGGGTAAAGGTACGGCCACACCGCAGCGTCCTGCGCGCGCAATCTAGGTGGCGATCAGATAGCGCAGTAGTATTTGTATCGACTTGTTGACAATAAACGCGATCTACGGCGATCAGAAAACGATTGAAAATGGGATCCTGAACACGAACACGGACGTAGGACGCCGGTCGCCGAGGTGTGGTCGTACATTTACGGTGATTATTTACAAAATGTAAAACTGTTAACAATTAACCAAATTAAAATTTTTAATAAACACCCCCGACAATGTCCTTTAGAAAATTAACATCATAACATCTATCTAAGAACCACCACTGATTAATTATAAACCGTTTAAAGGCAAAATCGAACTAGTTTTGGAGAAAAATGGCAATATGAATTTTCACAAACAAATGTTTACTGCAGCGCCTCCTGGTGAGATGACACCGTAACACCTATTTAAGAACATGCACCAATCAAACACGAACCCATAACTAAAAACTGCATCAAAATTGGACTAGTCATTTTGAAGAAAAATGGCAACATCGATTTGTACCAAAAAATGATTACTGAGGCACCCCCTGGTGAGTTGTCACCGTAACATCAATCTAAAAATGTATTATAATTAAAAATATATATATAACTAGCTGACCCGGCAAACGTTGTTTTGCCATATAAATAATTTCAGTTTTCGACCGGAGAGGAAAAATGATTAAATTACTAAAATGGCTATTAAAAAATAAGGGTTGATCGTAGAAGGGTGAAAATTGAGGATTATATGTATTTTTGTATGTTGTATCATAAAAAAATATAAATTAAAAATGTTGTCTAAAAAATAAAATAAAAAATTTAGGGGTGGACTACCCCTAACATTTAGGGGGATGAAAAATAGATGTTGGCCGATTCTCATAGATACCGGATAAGCACAAAAAATTTCATCAAAATCGGTCAAGCCGTTTCGGAGGAGTATGGCAACGAAAACTGTGACACGAGAATTTTATATATTAGATTACACCCGAAGCCATAACTGAAAATTGCATCAAAATCGAACTAGTAGTTTTGGAGAAAAATGGCAACATGGATTTGCGCACAGAAACAAACAAACAAACATCCTCTCACCCCAAACGCATATACAGTCTCCGTTCCGTCGTGGGTAAAAAGTAAGAAAAGATATTTGTAATTATATTTTTATGAAGTCGTACATACTCGTAGCGAGCACACTAACACCCATATGCAGAGTTATTTTCTTGAGACCTCCTCCACTCGACCTTCACGGACACCTCAAGGAATTCTTGAAAACACCCTTGAAATTAGTATGTTCAGTTACGGCTTCAACCTCCAGTGAGGAATTCGAGACATTTATTATTGTCTTTTCTAAATCGAAATCTTCTAAGGAATTCCTCATCAAGCTGATGATGAGGAATGGGGAAGAAGAAATATGGGACGATATTCATTATGTATTAAAACTTGAAATAACCTCAGAAATGATATTCATGATATTTATATTTATCCGTTATATGTTATATTATACTATTATATATATATATATATATATGTATATATATTTATAAATATGTTATCTGTTATTGTTAATTTATGTTATTGTATCTATTTTATTTAAGTTATTGTTATCGGTGTTAGTCCTACTCCCGCTCTCAGGCCATTCTGAAAATCAGCGTCTTGGTTTTGGGGCTTACGATCCAAGAATCTAGACATTTGTGCTGAGACTGGTCTGTTTCAGCACCTCATATTGTATTTCTTTTTTTGTTTTTTGTTTTATTTTGTTAAGTTTTTTTACTCAAAATGTCAAATATATTTTTCATCTGTACTTTAACTTGAGGACCGCTGAATAAATGATTTTTCTTTCTTTCTTTCTTTCTTTCTAGAAATAACGTAAAAAGCGCTGATAACAAGCTTTGAGGAGACCTTAAGGTAGATCGCGACGTACCTTGAGTTTGACAGTTTTTTACTCGACTCGACTGAGTAATTTGCTCAAGTCGAGGATTTTTTTAAAATTCTGCACCGATTTTATCCTTTAGGTTGAGTCAAATAACATTCGAGTGGAGGCAATCTTGAGGAACCGACTATGCATATCGGTGTTAGTCACGTGCCCCGTGGCTCCTTCTAATCAGAAGCGTCGCACATGGGTGCAAGTAGGGATCTGTCAGTTCATTTGATACATTGCCGAGCTTACCTAGTGAAGTTTACGAGATGCGGCCACTTTATTGAGCTCCATAATTAAATACCTCTTTAGCTCGTGTTCGTGTTGTTAAATTAGATAGATTTGGATGAAATTGGTTAATGTAAATACGGACTTAACAGTAATATTATCCACTGTAAAAATTCAAATATCGTAAGGAACAAACTTTTACTTTTCAGGATGGCAAAAAAAATAAAAATTGTCGAAAAAACTTTTTCATTTTTTGTCCTAGAAAGATGATTTCTATACATAGGGTTTTTAAATAACTTAATCTGAGAGTGGGATAGTGGTCAACTGCTACCCAGTACGATGTAAAAAAAATAAAAAAAAAACTATAGCATGAAGTGTTACTTTTTGTTGGTGTGGGTGACAAGCAAGATATTAAGCAAACTAGGGTATTATGTTTCTCTGAAGTGTTACACACTTTATTTTTTGTAAATTGTTAAACACAATCCAAAATTTCATCGTACCGACGAGACTTGAACCCGCAACCTTCTGAATAACATGTTCAGGTGTTTTGCCAATTAAGCCACAGTGCGATGTATCGTTACGATGAAATTAGTGGATTGCATTTGTTAACCCAATTATGCATTGGTGGCGCCATCTATGACTACTTATTGAAACAAGGATAATACAATAGTTTACAAGACCGAACAATTAAACACCCTAGTCCCTAGCAGAAGTTCCTAACACTGAAATTTTGGAATATAATATGTCCTTAAGGACTCTTCGTTTACGACGTTTACAACTTATGTAATAATTTGTTACTACTTACTACAAAATTCGCTAAAAATTATGGTAGCTATAACATTTTTTGTAAGAAAACAAAAACAAATAAGTAAAATAGAATATTTAGCTGCCTTGACATTTGTGTATTCGTCGCAAGCTTTAAATGCGATGTCAAAAGTAAGTGATCAATGAGCCACCGGACAAACTGTAAACTGTTCTCCTGTTATTCACGTCTGGATACTTCGATGAATTGTGTCTGCAGCTGTTTCTATTCATTCGTTATTCCAGTACTCGTTAAGCTGGCATAAACTTTGCTTTTAGCACTTAATGCAGTCACGCTACAGATTGGTGTAGTTTGGACCTTGAAATAGCATGTAGCTTAGTGCCAGATTTAGCTGATTTTCAGTATTCAGTATTATTTATTGCAACACAATGTACAGTAGTAGTGTTTTAGTCCAAAAGTAATCTTTTAATAGCTATTGTTGCGCTGGGCACTGTTACTACTTTATTTACTGGGCATGCTAGTCTTGTAGAGAAGAATCTGGATTTCAAATCGTTTTTCAGTTCCGTAGATTATGAGTGAAAATGGTAGATCATTTAAGTTTTCAAACGACTTCCAAGTTAGTATGAGGAGGAGTTCTCAATTCGTCTGTATGTTGATTTGTTTTTATATGTCAATATATATATGTCAATTGAATATATGATATATGATATATATTATAATTATGATTTAATGTTTTTCTATTCTGTTGTCTGTCTGTTAGCCTGTAACGTGACGTCGCCGACCGGCATCACCGGAAGACCAGCGTTGGTTATTCGACCGACAATTTTTGCTGAGGTGGGGAGGGGGGGCCGTTTGGTGACACTTATTCATAGTACTTATATCTATAATTAATTATTAAGCTATAAGTTTTTTCTAATTTTAGTTTTTATAAATATTTTTGTACTACTTACTTTATGCTGTCATCAATAAACTTTTTCACTTTCACTTTCAATTGTGAACCAATTTATAGTACCGGTACATTTTCGAAGTCGTTCCATTGTAATTTCATCGAGATGAGATAAGTATCTCCAGAGATATGACGATAAATGTCTCAAACTTGCTACTGAAACTGACTAGCGGGTCATGGAAGTCGGATGTTTTAGTTTTTAATCTATTTCAATTAATACGAATAAACTTCGCTTTCGAATAAACATTTTTTAAATATATGTATTGTGTTAGCATAACTAACTATAGTGTGGTCTACCCATAGATTAAAGGCCAGTTTTACCGGTTCTTGATAGCCCTATGAGGAACAAATCTGACAGATTTTTGACAACTGTTATATGGTATCCTATGTCAGATAACTTTCTGTCACTATGCCAGAAACTGTTGAAACTGACCCAGATGTAGTAGCGTAATACGACGTCTATGGGTCCATCAAAGTTATATACCAGTGAGACGTCAAACATATATTTTAAGACAAGACTATTTTTGGTTTAATACCTTTTACCGAAAAAGTATGAGCATAGATTGAGCCCAGTTTAATATGAACCATGTACATAAACTTCCCGATCGGCTGCGATGCGTTGAACGGAACATGTAACGCTCCGCGTGAGATGTGTGTTGAGGCTACCAGTTACTCTCCATCGCAATAAAATATTCAAGCAATTTATCGCCCCTCCCTCCCCTCTCTCTACTTTATAGCCGCACGATACAATCAAAATGTTCACTGTGGAAGCTTGATCTTTTGCACGTTATAATTTTACCAGCTACCCGCCCGGCTCCGCATGATTGTTTATATCATGTGTCGGATGGCTCGTTTGGCGTAAAGGTATACCTTGACTTCTAACCTGGAGGTCGTTAGTTCAAATCCTTACTGTGCGCCACAGACTAAGTAGATATACGACGCATCCGTGCACTAATGGGTTTTCCTATGTGCATTAATGAATCATGAGTGTTTGTCCACAGCGTGTTAGGAGTATTATATCGATGTTCTGCCTGACCTGGCTACCAAAAAGTAGCTTACCACGATCAAAGAGAAAATCTGCCGCCAAAGCCTATCGGTGTTTCAGCAGCACAGCTCTTGAGTAATGCATAATGATATTCAAAATAAATATGCTTTTAGCATTAATTCCTGCTTTTGTACATTTTTGTGCAATAAAATATTTTGTACAAACCAACAAAGATCAAAATAATTTCACAAACACATTTTACATACGAACTGAGAACCTTCTCCATTTTGAGATCGGTAAAAAGTTTTTAACTTTTAATTTATATAATTAAAAAAACTAAAACTACCGACTTCCATGCCCCGCGAATCAATTTCAGTATCAAGTTCGAGACGTTGGTCATCATATCTCTAGAGATAGATTCAGATTCATTTATTTTCTTGAAATTGGTACATTGTACACTTATGAACTTATACTTATCAGATCTCGATGAAATTACAATGGGACCACCTCGAAAACGTACCCTACCGATTAAAATAAGAATAATTCGAATTGGTTCGCAATTGACGGAGTGATCGCGTAACATACACACAAAAAAATCATACAGACGAATTGAAAACTTCTTCTTTTTGGAAATCGGTTGAAAATTAAATAAAAAAAGTTCTGGAATTACTGAAATGTCAGTTAATATAACAGCATTTTATCTCCACAGTTCACACACATCTTTTAAGTTGCATTTATTTAATACTGGCGCAGTTTAGTGTCAAGCCTGTCGAAACCTTTTACAATCGGTAAGTACCCGCCAGTCCGGGGCGTCCCGTCTTCGGCCGGAATTATTGAATGCACTCGGCGCCACTGCCCAGCATTAATCGGATTTGTGAGCTTTTAATCAGGCGCTGGAACACAGGACGTAAGACTGTTGTGGAGAATAGCGCATAATGTATGAGGCTCAGCGAGGTGAGAATGCTACACTCTTATGTATGTATGTATGTATGTACATACGTGCACCATGTAAGTAGGAATCTAGGTTTAGGATTAAACCTCATTCGATGGTAGACGACCTAGTAAAGAATGCAAAAAAACTGAAATGTTTGTCCTATATATCAGGAATCTTTTGTGATTGTAATCCCACCAAAAACATAAATGTAATAACCGGTCAAGTGCGTGTCGGGCCACGCGCAATGTAGGGTTCCGTAGTAGCTCGTTATTCAATACAAGTCTTTACCCGTTATAAACAAGCAACTAGGTACTCCGTCTTTGTCACTTTAAAGGATTTATTCTAAGGATTTTCTGTTTGGTTCAAAATTATCCAACACCCAAGTTCAATGACTATTACTGCTAAACTAATAAAGTTATCTTAACCGCTATAGTTTTCATTTAAAGTTCATGAAATGCGCTATTATCACATTTTTTTCCAGATTTTTCAAGCCCGTAGTTTAGCTTTTAGAGGGGGAGGGACGCTCTACTGGAACAAAAATTTGCACTTTAAAATTTTAATATTTCGTAACTGGAGCATTCAATCGAAAAATAATATTTGCAAATCTTAAATAATTTATAAAGACCTATTCAACGATACCCCACACGATAGGGTAGACGACGAAAGAAAAATTCATCCCCACTTCTCATATAGGGGAGCTACCCTAAAATAAAAAAAATTTTCAAAATTTTATTTCAGCACTTTGTCGGCGTAATTTATATACATACCCCCACAAAATTACAGCTTTCTAGTATCAACGGTCTCTTAGCAAAACCTCGGACAGACAGACATGACGAAACTATAAGGGCTCCTTGTCAGGACTACGGAAACCTAAAAAAGGAGAGCCTAGTTCGATACAAAAATTATGCTTGGCTGTGGGCTTCGCCGCAAAAAGAATGGAGATCTAAATGAGTGCCAAGTTCTATGCAAAATCGAAGTATGTATTTATAGGAACAAAATAACATTATGAAAAAGCATTAAACTCTATTTCTTTGCTTTTTGGGTACCTTTAACAATTGCTGTTATTTAAAAATGTGAAATCTTAAAGTAGGTTAGATTTGACTTGGCCGTAGAGTCTATCTAGACAGATTCTACTCTACGATACTCTACGGCTTCAAAGAAAGAAATTGTAATTATTTTGTATCAAATACAATTAACTAATTACCATCTTATAATGTTTATACATATATTAATGTAATACATGTAATTTCATGCAAAATTTGACCATCATATTTTGCATATGTAACAGTTTTTTTTGTTATGGTCGGCAAACAAGCAGACAGCCCGCAACTGAACAAACAGTGTTGTTGATGCGTTGCCGACCTTTGAGGAGTTTGTGGACTTTTTAAAAGATTCCATCCTGTAGCTAGATGGGAAGATCGCGGCGGGCAGAAGGTGCATCATTTAAGTGTAGACCGCGTATCGGCAAGCTTCGCAAAGTATCTAAGCGAGGTCAAAACTAAATAAGAATAGCTAAATATGCGTGCACAATATCATGCAGTCAAAGAGGCCTCTCGGCCTATATAGGCCTGGGCTGAGTAATGAGCTGGGTAATGTATATACATTAGCCAGCTCATTAAGAGCAGTATAAACTGATGATGATAATGACGATTGTTATGATAACTTTACTGTCATTACAATTACATTTTCAACAAGATTCAAGGCGTAACCCTTAACATTCTAACTGAAGCATACAATCATTTTGCAAACTCCCCAATAAACCATCAATTCAACCGATAAAATAAAAAAAAAGAAGAACAACAAGTTTAATATCATGAAAACACCATTACAACAGACAATGCACCGAGACGCGGCTGTCAGTGACAGCATCTAGAACCAACAATGCGATAGATGCACTCACTTTGTCCACTTTGTCGTGTTACCGGCTCTGCTTACTGCTGTTTGTGTAGCTGGCACATAAGCTGCTCCAGAGAGATAGGTCTACATTATTAAATGCCTTTAAAAGGTTCTAAAGAGTTTGCTACGCGCCGAGTTGAATTATCCAACTTTTTTATTTATTTATTATAAGGCTCTTCACGATTAGTGTACTTAGTCAGTGTCAAGTATTAAAATACATCAAGTTTTTTTTTATTTCAAGTCATAAAGACGGGTCAATATCACACTTCAAGTCAAATTGAAGTCAAAGTCTAGTCAAAGTAAAAATGTGGACTTTACTGAATGTGGAATTTTGGTACTCTTTACTCATGTGATTTTGGTGAGAACGCAAATAGCATGTATTTCAACATTGTGCTGTTTCCCTACACTCGCACACATTCACCGGCACTTAATGGTTAATAATACACATTTATTACACAATAACTCATGGAAGAACACAGATTTTAGGAAAAAATACAATGAGAGCACACACTTTTAGGGTTCCGTAGCCGAATGGCAAAAAAAAGGAACCCTTATAGATTCGTCATGTCTGTCTGTCTGTCTGTCTGTCCGTTCGTATGTCACAGCAATTTTATTCCGAAACTGTTAAGACTACAGAATTGAAACTTGGTAGATAGATGTATTCTGTGAACCGCTGTCCGATTTTTATACATTAATACAAAAAGTTTAAGGGGGGGCATTCCATACATGGAACTGAAACAAAACATTTTTTTCTTCAAACCTATACGTGTGGGGTGGGTGTCTATGGATTGGTCTTTAAAAATGACACTGAGGTTCCTTCAATCATTTTTTCTCAAAGTCAATCATTTGAAAGATAGGCGCGTCTAAAGCGTAAAAATGTGAGCCCCCCCCCTCTAACTTTCAAAGTATGGGAGTGAAAAATCTATATAAAATATATGCTGTAGATCTCAATAAAAACTAACAACGAAAATTGGTTTGAACGAGATACAGTCAGCAGTTTTTGAGATATAGCGACCGCAAAGATAACTTTGTTTTTCATACAAACACTATGAAAAACAAAGTTAATTTTTTAGTTGCGAAAAATCATAGTTATAGAAAACTTACTGTGTTACGAAATCCTACGAGTGCGAGTCCGACTTACACTTGGCCAGGTTATTTATTTTACTTTCCCGCCAAAACTGTAATTTATCCAACTTAAACATTTATGAAAAGTGATGACTACCATCGACATTATTTGCTACGAAGTCCTACGTAGCTACTACGCAGCTATATGAATTACAAGAGATTTCTTGGAAAACGAGCGTTTTTTTTCAAGTGGTAAATGCATTACTTTTTAAAGCACTTTTATAAATACCATTCTTACATATTTGGCTTACTCATTTAGCTACATAATGTTTTTTTTTTTTTTTTTTTGTTAATTGTATATACAATGAACAAAATATCACAATTACTATTTGATAATTTGCTAAACCGCGAGAAGGATTTGTCTGCGGTTTCGTTAACGCGGAACCGACATGGACGCGCCGGTAATCCTGCTCGGGAAATGGATTAAAATTATTCGCCAATTGACAATTCTAAACATTGTACTAGTTGGGCATTATACTTAGTACCTATCTTTAGCAGGTGCTATAGATAGTTGTGCACGTAATGGTACGGTTGGCAACCCTACATTAATAAGGGGAATTAAACATGTGTTTTAAGTGTGACGTTCAACGTCTAGATGAAAGCTGAATGGCTCAATACCTTTGTTTTTTTTTTTGTAAATTCAAAGCGTTATGTTTCTGTTATATCTATATTTTTTGTTGAATATGATCTATTTAATGTTATTTGACGTGTGTAAGTGCTAATTTTTAATTTGCCCATATACTGAATAAATGCTTTGACTTTGACTTTGACTTTGAGTTATTTAAATTGACAAATATAAGATATCTATATATGGTAGAATAAAACTGGCCAAGTGCGCGTCAGCACCGCGTCTCTTATCGCACACTTATAAAGGGTTCCGTACAATACGAAACATAACAGAGTTTCAACCTCATATATTTGATTAATTGATATTACCAAGAATATTTGGTTTCGTCGCGATCTAAAAAGACGGGGCTCGTTTACTAGCGCCATCTATGTCATTTTGCCGAAACGAATTAGATAGATGGCGTTTAAAAACACATTTTTTGTATGGGGACCCCCTTTAATTTTTAACTTTATTTTGTTTTTAGTATTTCTTGTTCTAGCGGCAACAGAAATACACCATCTGTGAAAATGTCAACTGTCTAACTATCACGGTTAATGAGCTATAGCCTGGTGACAGACGAACAGACAGACAGACAGACAGACAGACAGACAGACGGACAGCGGAGTTTTAGTAATAGGGTCCCGTTTTACCCTTTGGGTACGGAACCCTGAAAACGGTTATAGTAACATATCTGTGCCTTTAAATAGTCGCGTAAGTTGGATAGGACGATAGTCCGGTTGTCCACTGTCCAGTTCCTTACCTCAGTGTAGTCTTTCAGCCAAGTATATATGTATCTATAAGTATATTACAGTAGTTATAATGCACTTGAGTAAGTCCTGTATTAGTAAGCCCGCTAGTGCGTGCTACCATACAAAATACTTACTTACACTGAGAAGTACTCGTATGATGGTGTTACAGTTACGTAATTCCATCTTATATTGCTTTTATCATCTGTATTACGCTTAACTTAAAAATGTACACTGCCGAAGACCGCTGCTAGAAGATTTTATAGTCTTACAAGCGGCGACCCGCGGCATCGTCCGCGTTTAAAAGTATCCCATAACTTATTCTTCCATAATAGTTGTTTCTGCGCATTGAAGCCAAATAGGTTCAGCTGTTTTCCCAATGAAGCGGTAACCATCGATGTATATGTACTGCGTACCAGATATGGCGTCGCAAACTAGCTCTACGTTCAAATAAAAAGCAGTGCTGAATCTACATCTCGCTTAGTTTAGCGGAAGTACTCCTCACGCCCGATCACGCGCCGCTTGGCACGTAAGTCAGTTTATGATGGGCTCCTCTAGTTTACATGTACCTCGATGGCGGTAACACACAAACAAAATATACAAATTAACGTTCGCTTTTAATATATTAGGGCAATATAACTAAACAAATGATAGACTTTTTGAGGGAGACTTGACGACTGTGACATGATCTTTCCCTAAACCCCGCAACCCCAAAAACGCAGACTAAACTAAATTGCAACAAAATAGAGGGATCAACGTTCGCTAATATGCATACAGTAACCCAATCCCTACGTATTTGCTCTCGCGCCGTCGATAATTGAAACTCAAATAACTCGATCCGCCGCTGTCTTCGTAGGCACGTTTCAATTGAAAAGTAATCCAACTCCAAACATTTGTACATCTCAATCGCTCCCCGTCTACCCATTACGACCTTCTACAATTATATTTTTCAACATTATTGCTCGCTCGCTCAACCATCGACGCGTTAGCTTGAGCTTCGGATTTTATCCGTGTAGCGTTCGAGCGATGTTCTTTGTTATTTAATTTATTGACGAGGCATTAAGTGCTGAGGATGTTTAGTGGACGGTGTGGCAGCGGTTATGAAAGGAGACGGCATCGGCTCGGGTCTGCTTCATTTATGTGATGGTAAATATTTGTCGGGGCCGTTAAACGCGAATTAAAGTTTGTTGAAGCGGTGTCCTTTGAGGTTAGGTATATTTTTGATTTGCTCTCTTTAACTTTGCTCCTTTGTCGATATTGTGGTGCGTTATAATAATATTACGCGTTGATAGACTTTTTATAGAGCTTTTATTATATTTATATTTACGATCAAATATAAATATCTCCGTAATTAAATGTACCAATTGAATTCTCCGTAGTAGCTATACAAACCTACATTTTTCTTCGAGCACTGTATATTCCGTTATTACTTGACAAACTGCACACACCCATAAAACGTCCGCTGAAGGATAACACAAAGGGACGGCCTGAAATATTAAAAGGGAACCATCACGCCTAATACAGAGATGGTCGTCAATTTGAGACCCACTTCACGGGCCCTTCGCAGACATTTGCGACTGAACGTAGCCGCGTAAAACAAAGGTTTATTTCATACGGTTGCGGCTGTGATGTTCTCGTGTTTTTTTTTTATGATATAGGCTAACGATTCGGCCACTTTCTCACCTGTTGATAAGTAATAATGCGGTTAAGGATGGTAGCACGGTAGCCTAGAATGGGAACTGGCTCTCAAGGATAGCTGCCGGAAAACATTTGATGTTTGGCGACAAATTTTCCAACTTGAGGGTGGTAGCTGGCCAAGCGGACACTAGATAGTGTCCTATCACCATTCGGGGGTCGGGCGATGTTTTTCCGATACAAAAAATGTTTCGATAGAAAAATCCATTAGTGCACGGCGGAGATTAAACTCGGTACTTTTTGGCATCAAAGTCGACCATTCTGCTACTACACAACTGGATCTAACTGGTTTCTTTGTTTGAAGTCTGGATACAAGTAAATGTAAAAGGAACTCACTGGAAAGGCATTTGGCGAATGTAAGTACCTACTATGCATTTTGGGTGTTCTATGTATATCTAGATAGTTTTGGTCCTTTGTAACGTTTTGAATGAAAAAAAAAACTTAAAGTATTTATTCTGTATGTAGGCAATATTAATATACGCATTTTATAGCGTCAAATTCTTCTACGGCACCATTGGGCATTAGTTTGTTTTTAATTGTAAAAAGTTATCATTGTAATTCTGCCGTCACAATTTAAAAAGGCACAATTAACATTTTGCAAATGTTGAGAAAATCGAGATTAAAATATTTTGGGAATTTTCTTAAAAAAAATACCTTTGAAGTGTGATTTTCAAACTTGTGTGAATGTTAAAAGTTGACTATGATTAGTATGTATATAGCGACAGAAATTACTATATATTTATTTTAATGTATATAATTAATAATTACCTTATTAATTTTTAACTTAACATAAAAAATTACATTACTAGAGCAATATTACGTATAAAAGGCACATATAACCAAATATGCCTTATCAATGTAAAATTTTGAGAAAAAAAATAAGTCAGGCACAACTGACGGCATTCCCTGCTCACCTCGCCCCGCTCACTTCATCTCCGTTCAGAAATGTTAAGTGGTAAAGGCACAAACGTCAATGTGCCTTTTTATTTAACATTTTAAGGTGTAAGGGTTAAAAAGAAAAGGTATAACTAACAGTTGTGACCTTTCTTTCTACATTAATTGCTTAAGTATCGGTATAAAAAATAAGCACAATTGCCACATGAGCCTTTTATACTTGATGAACGTCATTTATGCCCATTCAATTAAATATATAAAAGTAAAAAGGTAAAACTAAAAGTCATATCTCACAATATGCCCTTTTCTTGTAATAAAACTCAAAAAATGGTGCAGTTGTGCCCTTTAAGCTTATACTATCTCTGTTAATTTTGTAGCTATAAATCCACAAAAAATCAGGCAGTTATGCCTTTTTTTCCTGATTCTGAATATATATATAACTCAATTTCACAAAAAATGTTAGTTGTGCCCTTTTTCAGTAACACGGCAGAATTGTAATGGCAAAAATAACTACATTAAAAGCACGAGACAATAGTGTTAAAATGTTAACGATCTATCTAGATCAGTAAGGTAAGAGTATATAATGTTATTACAACAAAACACGCTCTTTGCTTTTATAATCGTTTAATTGACTCCAAAAAAAGGACTGCACCATCATTTACCAACAGGTGAGATAGTGGTCAAACATGCATATAGGCTGGCCTATATGATATAAATAAAACTGGCCAAGTGCGAGTCAGACTTTTGTCCCGCACACGGTGGGTTCCGAACGCCATCTAGAGATTATCTGACGAACTTCTAACACCAACTAAGTAAACATTTACACAAAGGTGTTAGTAAATCATATTATTAAATATCTGGTTGACCGAGCTTTGCTCGGTATTTTTTGCCACTTAAACATAAAAATATGACTCTTCCCGACATCTATTGACGAATAAAAATACTTTTTTTTAATTGAGAGCAACTAACTGCTTGAACGACACAATAAAATACTAAAGCTACTTCTACTCGTCAATAGATGTCGGGAAGAGTCATATTTTAAGTTGATTATCGATGAAGTTGATTATTGAAAACACGAATAAAACAATATTTTCTGAAAATTAATCCTAGCTAGATTATTTTGATTTTTCGCCCCCGAAATACTAAATTATATTTAATCGTTGGAGCCGTTTCCGAGATTCAGATTCAGATTCCGAGATTAAGGTAAACACGATAGCGCCATTTATGATGCTAGCTAGATGGCGCTATCGTAAAAAACACGTTTTTTGTTTTAAACCCTTTAATTTTTAACTTTGTTCTGTTCTTAGTATTTGTTGTTATAGCGGCAACAGAAAAACAGCATCTGTGAAAATTTCAACCGTCTAACTATCACGGTTCATGAGATACAGCCTGGTGACAGACGGACAGACAGACAGACAGACAGACAGACAGACAGACAGACAGACAGACAGACAGACAGACAGACAGACAGACAGACAGACAGACAGACAGACAGACAGACAGACAGACAGACAGACAGACAGACAGACAGACAGACAGACAGACAGACAGACAGACAGACAGACAGACAGACAGACAGACAGACAGACAGACAGACAGACAGACAGACAGACAGACAGACAGACAGACAGACAGACAGACAGACAGACAGACAGACAGACAGACAGACAGACAGACAGACAGACAGACAGACAGACAGACAGACAGACAGACAGACAGACAGACAGACAGACAGACAGACAGACAGACAGACAGACAGACAGACAGACAGACAGACAGACAGACAGACAGACAGACAGACAGACAGACAGACAGACAGACAGACAGACAGACAGACAGACAGACAGACAGACAGACAGACAGACAGACAGACAGACAGACAGACAGACAGACAGACAGACAGACAGACAGACAGACAGACAGACAGACAGACAGACAGACAGACAGACAGACAGACAGACAGACAGACAGACAGACAGACAGACAGACAGACAGACAGACAGACAGACAGACAGACAGACAGACAGACAGACAGACAGACAGACAGACAGACAGACAGACAGACAGACAGACAGACAGACAGACAGACAGACAGACAGACAGACAGACAGACAGACAGACAGACAGACAGACAGACAGACAGACAGACAGACAGACAGACAGACAGACAGACAGACAGACAGACAGACAGACAGACAGACAGACAGACAGACAGACAGACAGACAGACAGACAGACAGACAGACAGACAGACAGACAGACAGACAGACAGACAGACAGACAGACAGACAGACAGACAGACAGACAGACAGACAGACAGACAGACAGACAGACAGACAGACAGACAGACAGACAGACAGACAGACAGACAGACAGACAGACAGACAGACAGACAGACAGACAGACAGACAGACAGACAGACAGACAGACAGACAGACAGACAGACAGACAGACAGACAGACAGACAGACAGACAGACAGACAGACAGACAGACAGACAGACAGACAGACAGACAGACAGACAGACAGACAGACAGACAGACAGACAGACAGACAGACAGACAGACAGACAGACAGACAGACAGACAGACAGACAGACAGACAGACAGACAGACAGACAGACAGACAGACAGACAGACAGACAGACAGACAGACAGACAGACAGACAGACAGACAGACAGACAGACAGACAGACAGACAGACAGACAGACAGACAGACAGACAGACAGACAGACAGACAGACAGACAGACAGACAGACAGACAGACAGACAGACAGACAGACAGACAGACAGACAGACAGACAGACAGACAGACAGACAGACAGACAGACAGACAGACAGACAGACAGACAGACAGACAGACAGACAGACAGACAGACAGACAGACAGACAGACAGACAGACAGACAGACAGACAGACAGACAGACAGACAGACAGACAGACAGACAGACAGACAGACAGACAGACAGACAGACAGACAGACAGACAGACAGACAGACAGACAGACAGACAGACAGACAGACAGACAGACAGACAGACAGACAGACAGACAGACAGACAGACAGACAGACAGACAGACAGACAGACAGACAGACAGACAGACAGACAGACAGACAGACAGACAGACAGACAGACAGACAGACAGACAGACAGACAGACAGACAGACAGACAGACAGACAGACAGACAGACAGACAGACAGACAGACAGACAGACAGACAGACAGACAGACAGACAGACAGACAGACAGACAGACAGACAGACAGACAGACAGACAGACAGACAGACAGACAGACAGACAGACAGACAGACAGACAGACAGACAGACAGACAGACAGACAGACAGACAGACAGACAGACAGACAGACAGACAGACAGACAGACAGACAGACAGACAGACAGACAGACAGACAGACAGACAGACAGACAGACAGACAGACAGACAGACAGACAGACAGACAGACAGACAGACAGACAGACAGACAGACAGACAGACAGACAGACAGACAGACAGACAGACAGACAGACAGACAGACAGACAGACAGACAGACAGACAGACAGACAGACAGACAGACAGACAGACAGACAGACAGACAGACAGACAGACAGACAGACAGACAGACAGACAGACAGACAGACAGACAGACAGACAGACAGACAGACAGACAGACAGACAGACAGACAGACAGACAGACAGACAGACAGACAGACAGACAGACAGACAGACAGACAGACAGACAGACAGACAGACAGACAGACAGACAGACAGACAGACAGACAGACAGACAGACAGACAGACAGACAGACAGACAGACAGACAGACAGACAGACAGACAGACAGACAGACAGACAGACAGACAGACAGACAGACAGACAGACAGACAGACAGACAGACAGACAGACAGACAGACAGACAGACAGACAGACAGACAGACAGACAGACAGACAGACAGACAGACAGACAGACAGACAGACAGACAGACAGACAGACAGACAGACAGACAGACAGACAGACAGACAGACAGACAGACAGACAGACAGACAGACAGACAGACAGACAGACAGACAGACAGACAGACAGACAGACAGACAGACAGACAGACAGACAGACAGACAGACAGACAGACAGACAGACAGACAGACAGACAGACAGACAGACAGACAGACAGACAGACAGACAGACAGACAGACAGACAGACAGACAGACAGACAGACAGACAGACAGACAGACAGACAGACAGACAGACAGACAGACAGACAGACAGACAGACAGACAGACAGACAGACAGACAGACAGACAGACAGACAGACAGACAGACAGACAGACAGACAGACAGACAGACAGACAGACAGACAGACAGACAGACAGACAGACAGACAGACAGACAGACAGACAGACAGAAAGACAGATAGACAGACGGACAGCGGAGTCTCAGTAATAGGGTTCCGTTGGTACCCTTTGGGTTCGGAACCCTAAAAAGGAGAAGTTGCGCAATTCATCGGATTTTTTTTTTATGTATGTTTCCCAATTGCTCAAAGACGCGTAGACTGATATGGAATATTCTTCTTTTATTTGAAAAGGCTTCTCAAGTGGTCCTATATAATTGACGTCAAGATTTTTTTAGCATCTCCAGAAATATGGAAACAAACACCTCAAACTTGGAACTGAAAATGACTAGCGCGGCATCTGAAGTCAATTTTATTCAATTTATTTAATATTTCAAACGATCTTAAATAATATCCCACCAAAAAATAATCGAGAACATCATCTAAATAACATACTGCGGCAAATAAAGCAAACTGCCGAGTTTTCACGAAGCAATAGCGAACCCTCTAACAGCGGAGTCCTACTAATGTATGGAGTGCAGTCACTGCAGATATTGACGTAACTGGCTACGGAGTACAATCCCAAAGGTAGTCTCCCTGCTATTGTACACAACTAGTTATTTTTTAAACTTATAGGCTAGCGTTTGACCACTGTATCACCTGTTGGTAAGTGATGATGCGGTCGAAGATGGTATGCACGCTAGGCCTAGAATGAGAACTAGCTCTCAAGGATAGCTGCCGAAACACATTAGATGTTTGGCGACAGATTTTCTAACTTGAGGTTGGTAGCTGGCCAGGCGGACACTAGATAGTGTCCTACCAGCATGCAGGGGTTGTTGGTTGGTTAAACTAGTCGATGACGTCAACATCTGCAGTTCTATATCTCGAGTACCGCGCAGCCTCTCCCGTCATATAATACGTCCGAAAGTAAGGTTTAAAGTGAGCAGAATTTAAACTACATAGATAATTAGCGGGTCGGTTACAGGGGGTGATGGACGACCGGGGGTGGGGGGAGGTCTATTCATGACACGTACGAGGGTGGCTTTAATAAAACATTGGAGAATTTAGTTGAAACAGCAGTTCAAATCAGCAGTGGGCTAACTGCTTAGTTACTGAGTCGGAGATGAAGAATGTGTTGATGACGTGGCAATCCGCCAACGTTTTTTGTGCAGATGTGCTGAAGCAATGACCTAAATATAATGTTTTTATAGATTTTTGGATGCTTCACTGTTTGGTAACTGTATTGGTTGTAAAGGCAAAAGTTTAATCTAGTCTATATTTTGGAATGATAAAATATAAGTGATATATATAATTTAAGATCGTTTATAAAACGAAAAAAACCGACTTCACGTACCGCAATAGTGAACAATGAACATATCCACTGGTCATGTCGTCAAGTTTAAATTGTGCTCTCCATATCTCCTGAGGTAGATAGATAGATAGATGATAGATGAACTCTTTATTGCGACACCAAAGATACAGACACATATAAATTTTACAGCTTAAATTTAACGTGTAACAATGGGCGGTCTTATCGCTAACAGCGATCTCTTCCAGACAAACCTTTGTTTGGATAGGATCGAAATAGTAGCTTAATGCAGGGTGTGCCTAATTTAAATGAAAATGAAAAGAATAACAATAACATATTATACCTAAACTAACATAATCATACCTACTTACCTATAACAATAAACACAGATTACTTACATAAATTTCTAAACGCGCAATTCTTTAAATTTTCAAACAGATTGACAGAACAGACAGAAGCACCTTAACACTATTTATGATGAAAGATAAGCTTTTAAACGGCTCTTGAAAATATGAAGGGATTGTGAAGATTTCACAGGTTCGGGAAGAGAGTTCCAGAGCCTAACAGCCTGGACGGTAAAAGCCTTATCATTAAAACTGGAACCATGTGCGGGCAAGTTCAGGGTTAAGTTTTCTGATGACCTTAGAGAAAGAGAGTTAGAACTGTAGAGGAAGTTAAAGCGTTCTTTAAGATAACGCGGAGTAGAAGGATTGAATAGAATGTTATAGAGAAGAGAAAGAATATGAATATTCCTGCGAAGGCGAATAGGAAGCCACTTGAGCTTTGTGCGAAACTGAGATACATGATCATATTTACGCAAACCAAATATGAATCTAATACATAAATTTTGTAGACGCTCAAGTTTATCTAGCTGATCTTCCCTAAGATCTAGATAGCAGACGTCAGAATAATCGAGAATAGGAAGTAGGAGAGATTGAGCGAGTACAATTTTAGTGGTTGTAGGAAGAAAGTTGCGTAGCCTTTTTAGTGACGCCACAGCTGCATAGAGCTTGCGACTGGTGTTTTATATTTGTAAATCGCATGTCAAACATTGATCTATTATGAGACCAAGATTTTTCACAGACCTGCTAAAAGGAATATCTATACCACCGAAATTAACTTTGGGAAGCATTTGCCAATCAACTTTGACAATAAGTCTAGAACTTCCGGTAACCATGACCTGCGTTTTTGTTGGATTGACTTTGAGTCCAAAAGCTTTCGTCCAGTGTAATATGCGCTGTAGGTCTGTGTTAATGGAGGCTATAGCATTGGGTAGATTATCAAGAGAGGCTTGACAATATATCTGAAGGTCGTCTGCATACAGGTGGTAGGAAGAAGAAAGATTTTGAGTGATAGAATTAAGAAAAACAGCAAAGAGAAGAGGAGAAAGCACGCCGCCTTGAGGAACGCCAGCTGACGTGTCACACCACGATGAAAATGTTTCATCAAGGCGAACAAGCTGCCGGCGCCCGTACAGATAACTGTGAAACCAGTCGACCACCATTGGAGATATAGTAGGATGTCTAAGTCGACAGTGTTGAAAGCATTGCTAAAGTTCAACAGTGCTAGTACCGTAAGGTGCCGGTTTTCCATACCCAGGCGGATATCATCTGTAATTTTAACTAACGTGCTAACTGTGCTATGGCCTGGGCGGAAACCGGATTGAACAGGATTAAGGAGATTGTTAAAGGAAAGGAATTTAGTAATTTGATTATGGACAAGACGCTCAAGGACCTTGGATAAGAAAGGAAGAATGGATATAGGACGGTATTCGGAGAGTAATTTAGGGTTCGCTTTTTTGGGTAAAGGAATGATCTGGGCATCTTTCCAGATTGAGGGAAACACACCATTGTTAAAGGAGTTATTGACAATAAAACATAGTACAGGAAGAATGGTATAAAGGATTGGTACTAGCATGTTGCGACTTAAACAATCACCACCTACAGCATTAGAAGTAATGGACAGTACGCTCTTCTTAACATCACAAGTGGATAATCGATCAAAAACAAAAGAAGGATAGTCGGGAATTGGTAAATTTGATAAATGATCTAAACTGTTGTTTTTATCCGAGTCAGAAATATCAGATGAACAAGAAAAATGAAGATTAAGTGAATCTACGTCTAAACTAAGTGGGACAGAATTTTGACGAGGCTTACCAATTCCAAGGGATCTGAGGAACTTCCAAACTTAAGAAGAATCCTCATTATTAACTGATTCGTGAACATGACGGCGAAAAGCATCCCTACACACTGTATTGCAGTGATTGCGTGATTTCAGATATTTTGACTTATTAAATTCGGTTGGACGGCATTTATATTTATGTTTAGCGGTTACTTTTTTATGCATTAACTGTCGTATTTCATCAGTTATCCAGGGTGCAGGCAAGTGCTTTAATTTAATGGCACGTAATGGAGCATGTTTATCATAAAGCTGCAAAATAATTAAATTGAACAAAGACATTTGATCATCTACAGTTTCAGCTTCTCGTACAGGAGACCAGTCTATTGCTAAAGCATCAGCATGAAAAGCATCCTTATCCATTCCACTAAAATTGCGCTGAAGGATTGTCTTTGGCTTGTTTTTGGGAGGACGGATTTTATAAGAGGAAGATCAGATCATGATAAGAGAAAGCGTCAGCTGGGCACTGACCGTGCTTAGCAACATGAGAAGGAGAAGAAACAATTAATAAGTCAAGAAGAGATGGAGTACAGTTAGGTAGGTGGTACATATTACAAGATTTAACGACAGACTGCAAAGAGAAGGAACGTTGATCAATTTGAGAAGGCAAGTGTTAAAATCACCCATAATAATGGAGTGATTATACAGAGGAAGAATATTTTCTAAAAGAATTTCGAAAGAATTAAACTAATTTATGTGTAAAGAAGGGCTATAATAGACTCCGAGCAGGATCTTTGTATGCGATAGCTGCACTTCAATTAGGAGATGTTCGCCAGGGTTAGAGGCAGGTGGTTGAGGTGAGGTACTAATTACAGAGTAAGGAATGTGAGCACGGAGGTAAATAGCGACCCCACCACCGCCGCGTCCGATACGATCGTTGCGGATGAGATTAAATCCAGGAAGGGAGTAGGAAACGGTAGACATACAAGGTTTTAGCCATGACTCGGAGACTAATATAGCATGAAGATTTGTATTGGAAAAGGACGCCTGCATATCAGAGTAATGGGCCGGAATACTTTGAGAATTTATATGAATCGCATTGAAGTTTTTAGGTACATCAGAGAACTGGGAATAAAGATGGTCATCAAGGGTAGGAATACTTTGAAAGCTTAAGTTACTATCACTGCTAGAAGAAGAAGAAGAGCAAGATAAGAATGTATCAGTGTCACTGTTTTCGGAATTAGGCATATTATTGATTAAAAACATATAAGTATACAAGTATAGGCTTATGTAAGTTTCAGTTGTACGTACCTATTAATAATGTACTATGAGTACCTATCTTGATATAACCAGTGCCAACAAAATAATTATTTGTTTTCTTACGGCAGAAGTTATACATACATATGTTCACCTGCCACTTAAGTGCATACAAAAAATCATAAATTTTCTACTTTTACAAAACATTTTAACAAAAAATAAAAAACGAAGACAACAAAAACGAATAACAATCACATGCTAAGAAAAATTAAAATGAAACAAGTTTCAATCTCGTATGGCTTTGGCTAAATATACTAAGCGTGTGGAGCCAAAGTTAAACTAAAAAAAAAATCGTAGCGAAGTTAACTGACAAGTGTCAAATGTCAATTAAATGTCAATGACAATATTATTTTTATTTAACCCTACAAGCAATTCGTATTTTCGCAAAAGCCAAAAACAAAGAAAATAAATAATAATTCGTATTTTAAAGTTTAATAAAGAAAGAAAGAGGGGAGTAATAAATAAGTTGAATTACGGTGTAGATAAAATAATATAAGTTGCGGAAATGTGGGTATAGAATTGCGAAAGACGTAACACAATCATACACGAGATAAATATGGATAAGGCACGAATGATTGAACTAATTATCCTATTCACAATTATTTCTTGCCCCCGGCCCCGCGCCGGCTCCTGGATGCTGCCGGGGCCACCTTGGTTGCTGATGCAGCTTTTGGCTGCTCAGACACCAGCTCTGGCCCGTCAATCTAGTCAACTTCGACAACAGAGCTGATACGATGACGCTCACCGTCAGTGCCCAACACAAAGACAAAGCCGTCTCGAGTCCAGCATCTGGTGACTCCAAACCTTTGGCGAGCCGCCATGAATGCATCATGTCGCGCTTTAGTCAGAAACTCTGATACAGCGACACCGGAGCCTTTCAGATTAGACTTGGCGTGCCATACTTTGTTCTTTAACTCTGATTCCCGCATCTTTAACAAGATCGGCCGTGGCTTATCAGGAACAGAAATGCGGCCCATACGATGACAGCGAGACACATCCTTAGCAGTGAACTCAGACAGATTTAAATTATTAGTGACTACTTTTACCACTACGGCTGTGATATCTTCATTCTTCGACTCAGGAATGTCATGAAGTAGTAGTATTTTTCGCCGGCTGCGCATCTCCATGTTATCTATTTGCTGCACCAGCAGGGCCACCTGGTCTTGCAAGTTCAGTAGTGCTGTCATCATAAGGTTCCTAAATGCAGCGAAGTCAGAACTTATGTTTCCAATACTTGCTGATGGGGCTGCAGCCTGAAGTTCACTTTTATACACATCCATGCGCTGGTTGAACATTTTCTGGAGCTGAGTTATAGATTCCTGAATGGCATCCATTTTGAGTAACTTGTGGTGAGAGTGTTTAGAAATAAAGTGAATGTGATTCTAGATTGTTACACTTGTTCAATAGAGAGGAAAACACTTGATGGCTGGTATTGTATTCAGTACTCTAATTTATCATAATAATTAGGCACTTTTATGTTGATTTGATATTTGTAAAATATAATTTAAATTAGAGACTAAAAACGTGATGTTTTTACTGCACTACCCGCGAAGAAAAAAGGTAAGTGTAAAGTGAGGTAATTGTCATATCTCGATAAAATTTTAATGAAACCCCACGGGAAGCATAAACACCCAAGCAAAAAAATATTTTTCCAAATCGGTTTAGATTTGACAGAGTTCTGAGGTAACAAAGTTTTTTTCTTAAATACAGTCGAATTGAGATCCTCCTCCTTTTTTAAGTCGGTTAAAAATATACACAAACGCGAAACAAGAGTGACCACCCACACCCCTGAACATGATCTGTCACGAAGTGCCGAGAATGTGCTGAGGTCACAGTTTAGACGGTAACATGTAGCTCGTACCATTATGATGGTACACAGCAACAAACATTATTTTTCAGTAAGTCCCATGTCATTATGTTTATTTTTATCTCATACAGGTAATACCAACTCAGACAAATCAAAAGCTATGTCGAAATTAATGCATATTAATGAAGTAAAAATAAAGATAATAAACACTATTTCAACCAACTTGAAAAATGGAGGAGGTCCTTCGTTTGGATGTTCATATTTTTGAAATGATAACTTCTTTAGCGGCGTTATTCAATTTTTTTGGGATGGGTAAAAAATGTTACACTCGCTTCAGGGTCACGTGTCTTAATCGTAAGACGAAAATTCGTAAGACGGAGCGCAGGGCGCTTGAATGAGGTGTCATTCCAACAGAGCGAAAAGCGCTTGGGCGAGGTGTCATTCCAACAGAGCGCAGGGCGCTTGGACGAGGTGTCATTTCAACAGAGCGAAGAGCGCTTGGGCGAGGTGTCATTCCAACAGAGCGCAGGGCGCTTGCGCGAGGTGACATTCCAAAATATTCAATAACCGGCCAAGTGGGTGTCGGGCCACGCGCAGTGTAGGGTTCCGTAGTAGCCTTGTCTTTACCCGTTATAAACAAGCAACTAGGTACTCCGTCTTTGTCACTTTAAAGGATTTATTCTAAAGATTTTGTATTTGGTACAAAATTATCCAACACCCAAGTTCAACGACTATTGCTGCTAAACTAATAAAGTTATCTTAACCGCTATAGTTTTCCTTTAAAGTTCATGAAATGCGCTATTATCACGAATTTTTCCAGATTTTTCAAGTGAGCAGTTTAGCTTTCAAAGGGGGGGGGGGGCGGGGTGCCCTACTGGAACAAAAATTTGCACTTTTAAGTTTAATATTTCGTAAATTGAGCATTCAATCGAAAAATGGCATTAACTTATTACTTGGCAATAACCCTGAAGTCATTTTAAAAGACCTATTCAACGATATCTCACACGATGGGATTGACGATGAACAAAAATTTTATCCCCACTTCTCATATTTTACGTTACCCAGTTACCCTACAAAAAATATACTTCAAAATTTTAATTTAGCTCTTTGTCGGCGTAATTTTTATACATACCCCTACAAAAGTACAGTTTTCTAGTATTAACAGTCTCTTAGCAAAACCTCGGACAGACAGACCGACAGACAGACAGACAGACAGACAGACAGACGGACATGACGAAACTATAAGGGTTTCTCTTCCGGACTATCGAACCCTAAAAATTACGTGTTTAAGTTTTCACTTCTGCCGGCACTCCCGGAGTGCAACCCGCTGTTTTTAGGGTTCCGTACCCAAAACGGGACCCTATTACTAAGACTCCGCTGTCCGTCTATCTGTCTGTCTGTCTGTCTGTCCGTCTGTCACCAAGCTGTATCTAATGAACCGTGATAGTTAGACAGTTGACATTTTCACAGATGATGTATTTCTGTTGCCGCTATAACAACAAATACTAAAAACAGAATAAAGTTAAAAATAATAGAGGGTCCTCATACAAGAAACGTGTTTTTTCGGCATTTCACGCCATCTATGAACGCTTAGTTAGGTAAACGTCCCATAGATGGTGTTATATTGAAATGTCGATCCCTAACACCTTTGTTAGACGTTAGATGGCGTTATAAGAAATAAAATGTTTATTAATTATTATTTTTTGCTGGCGAAAAATGATAGTGGTATTTTATGCTTGATCTTATAAAATACTGTAATGTGGTACGGAACCCTACTAGTGCGAGTCTGACTTGTACCTGGCCAGTTTTTTATTTATGTATGTTCAGGAATAACTCCGTCATAATACAAACGGAATTGCAAATATATTTTTGTTAAAACGTAGTTTATTTCGATATAGTCCCGTTTAATTTCGTAAATATCTGATGAGGATCTCCAGAGATACGGTGATAAACACCTCAAACTACACTAAAACTACAATAACTCTTTATTTGCACACCGGAACATAATAAAACGGTGACAAAAACATATTGCTAATGAAATGTGTATCTTTTTGTGTAGTAAATAAAGTTATGTTTTGTATCACTATCTTAATAAGGGCGCGCCGCGTTGCGGCGCATACCGTCGCGGTCTGAGCTGACCTTAACTCTATTTTTCACTGATTTACAATGACTCGTAAACATTATGTGAAACTATGAAACATAATCTGAAGTACTACCTATACCACGTTTCATTTAAACGAATGAAACTGAAAGTATGCCATTATAAGCTACAGCTATAAGTACTAAAAGCTACGAGTAAATCAGAATACTGAACAACAGCACATATTCTTATTGATTTTAAAACGGGAAATGAACGTGACTTAGATGTCGATATAACTATCGATGATTGTTTCGGCCTCATTTGGAGACCTTCATCAGCACTTATCCTTCTATTTGAGCTAACCTGTGGCAGCCCAGGCAGGGTATAATATATGCTAAGTTGTCAGTGGACCGAGGAAGGTTTAACTACAAGGTAGGTTCTGCTTAGATTAGTCTTGATGACTTGTTGAGTGCTGAAAACAATAATTATGTGGTTTTATTGTAAAAACTCAGGTTCATTTAAAACTAATAGATTTAGGGCCAGTTTCATCGTTTCCTGATAGCCCAGCCCTATCAGAAACTAATCTGACAGATTTTTTGACAGCTAATCTGACACGTTATCAAGAACCGGTGAAACTGGCCCTTAAGATCGGGAATTAAGCATGATTTTGACATTTTTGTCAGTGCGAGGCCGGACGATTTGGCGAGCGCCTCGCACTCGAGATCCTGAAGATGGTCTTCGAATGAGACCGAAAAAATAATTGTCTATGTAATCGACATTGTCGATCGCTATATCGACATCGCGTTAGTTACGTTAAATTCCCGATCTTAATCTATAAATTAAAAGGTTCTTAAAGATTAATTTTCTTTTGTCGGATATATTGGAAATAAAGCAAGATTTGTGTGAAATCAAGGATGAATTTAAAATTCTTAAAAATGAAACCGGAAATTTGTCAAAAGAATGCAAAACCCTAAACCAGACAGTGAATATTATTAAAACAGAAAACATTGAAATACGGGAAAAACTTGGTGCCCTCGAAACAGACATACAGGCTCTCAAAATTAGAGAAAATATTGGTACATCCAGGCAACTATCAATGACACACGTATCCGTACCGCCTCCGGTGAGTAACCCGCCTTATGTTTCGCACGAAGCGATGTTCTTCGAGCTCGAGGAACGTCGCAGGCGCATTAACAATATCATTATTGTAGGTATTCCTGAGCTGACTGAGAAGAACCTTAAACTCAGACAAGACTATGATTTCTCTGAATGCATTAAAACTCTAAAAACTATATACGCACAATGCCCAGACCCGGTAAAAATAATGAGGTTAGGTAAATACAGCTATGGCAAAGATCGTCCGGTTAAAGTTTGTTTTGACTCTGCCGACACCGTTAAAGTTATTTTACGAAATAAATCCAAGTTAACCTGTGGCCTTCGTGTATATCTTGACCGGACGCCGTCACCAGAGAAGCTACTTACAGAATATAAGAGATGAACTACTGCGTCGAGAGTCCGAAGGTGAATCGGATCTTATGATAAAATACATTAATGGAATCCCGAAGGTTCTAAAGAAACCATCAAAAAACTTTAAGGATTCACCCAGTCACATGGAGATGTAAATATATTGCAAGATATCAAACACCATATCAAAACATCGTATAGCGACTTAACTTGTCACCCACATTCACTTAAAATTTTATATGCAAACATTCGTAGCATACGAACAAAAGGCAAGTTTGATGAACTAAAGTGTATTTTGAGGGCGATTAAAAGTACTACTCAGCTAATAATTCTAACGGAGACATGGATTACTTCGGATTCGGAAGCTACATATTTCAACTTAACGGGTTACGCGCATGTTTACAGTTATCGCAAAGACAAAAAAGGGGGCGGAGTATCTATATATATACATAATAGTTTAAAATTTGATTTAACTGAAGGACAACATAGCAATGGTATCCACTACTTATGGATATATCTACATCGGTTTGCTTTTAATATCGGCGCAATCTATAAGCCTGACAAGAAAAATACAATGCAGTTCATAGAAAAATACACAGATCAATTAGAAAAACGCAAGAGATGCATTGTCCTGGGAGATTTTAACATCGACTTATTGTCCACTGGAAACGACACAACAACATATTTAACTATGTTACAAGAAATGGGATATGAAATTATAAATAATATAAATGAAGACTACTGTACTCGACAGACTAATACATGTAAAACCTTACTAGATCACGTATGTACAAATATACCTAAACTGACATGCGACCTCACCGTCATCGACTCGCCACTATCAGACCACAAGCAGCTATTTCTTGAAGTACTACAGTGCAAGCGTATTCCTAAACAAAAAGTACAATACGAAGCTAAAGACTATATACAATTATACAAAAGCGTCTCTGAGTTTCACTTGTGAATATGGTATGTACAATGAACTCGAGATATTTCTTAAAACATGTATAAAAGAGAGTAAACTAACTAAAACGAAAATATTAAATTCACCACGCGAAGAGTGGATCAACAAAACAATAATAGATGGAATAAATAAAAGAAACTTACTATGGCAACTACGTAAAAAAGACAATAAAAATGAAAAACTTAAGGAGGACTTTGTAACTGAAAGAAATAAAATTGGACTATTAATTAAAAAAACCAAAGAGCAATACTATATCAAAGAATTTAATCAGTGTAAAAAGCCTAAAAAAATGTGGAACCTAATAAATAGCTTAGTTACAAATAAAAATAAAGAAATTTGTGCACCTACAAAACTAATAATTGACAACTCAAACACGATAGAAGATCCAAATAAAATTTGTGAACATTTTAATTTATTCTTTTCTACTGTAGGTACACAGTTAGCTAATGATATACCAAAAACATATCAACATAATTTTTTTTACACTATGACATACAGAAGCATGAACACCAAACCAAACACACAAATAAATGAGTTGCGTCCTTGTTCGAGTGATGAAGTAAGCAAAATTATAAAAAATCTAGATTCAAACACTAGCACTGGTCTCGACGGTATAACTACGAAAGCTGTGAAATGTGTATCTGACATTATTGTTCCAGAACTGACCCATTGTATAAACACATGTATTAGTAAGGGGATTTTCCCGGACAGCTTAAAAATAGCTAAAGTTACCCCAATATTTAAATCAGGCTCTAAAACTGATCCGGGAAATTACAGACCCATATCGGTATTACCCGTTATATCGAAAATTTTCGAGAAGGTCCTATATAATAGGCTTGAATATCATCTATCGACACTAAATTATTTATTTGAACACCAGTATGGGTTTCGGCCTAAGTCAAACACACTATCTGCCACAATTGACTTAATAACCAAAATAAAAAATAATATTGATGAAAAATGTTATTGTTTAGGTATATTTATCGACTTAAAAAAAGCTTTTGACACAGTCAGTCATAAAATCCTAATTGACAAGCTCGAGGACCTAGGTATAACGGGCACAGCCCTCCAGATTTTCATTTCTTACCTATCTAATAGATATCAAGTGGTAAAGATAGGAAACCACGAAAGTGACCGCCAAAAAATCGTTTGTGGGATACCCCAAGGATCGGTTATAGGACCTTTAATGTTTTTAACGTATGTCAATAACGTCAGTAGGATAGGATTGACCGGACATATAACCTTGTATGCCGACGACACTTGCCTCTTCTACTTCGGACGTAACCTACCTGATCTTATTAGCCAAGCGCAGTGCGATCTTCATAAATTTAACATCTGGTGTCAAAGCAACTTACTCACTATAAATACCAAAAAAACATCTTACATGACATTTAAAGCTAAAAATAAAAAAATGCCGCCTTATACACCACTTACTATTAATGGTACTATAATCCATCGATCACATCAAGAAAAATATCTCGGTCTGAAACTGGACGATAAACTTGACTGGCGAGCTCATATAGAACACGTGAGGTCGAAGGTCACATCTGTGACAGGAGCCGTGCGACGTGCAGTCGGATGTATACCGCGGAAAGTCCGAATGACAATATATAACTCGCTTGTCAAGTCACATTTGGAGTATCTGATTGAGGTGTGGGGAAGTGCGGCAAACACCAACCTTAAAAGTCTCCAGATCGCTCAAAACAAATCCATAAAAACACTTTTTAACTACGAATATTTGACGAACACCTCTACTATCTATAATGAAACCAAACTATTCAATTTAGAACAACTATATATATATACAACTTGTCTTTTAATAAAAAAAATATTAATAAATAAAATACACACACAAATCACATTTACTAAAAGAACATTTAAACACAGCCTTAGAAATACCAACAAAATAACTTTACGGTCTGCAAGGACGCAATACGGCAGAAAAAATATTACGTTTGAGGGTGCACAACTTTATAATAAACTACCTAACGACCTTAAAGAAAATGAAAGTATTATGATATTTAAAACTAAATTAAAACAATGGATATATACAAACATCAAAATCTAACTCCGGAACTTTCAATATTAAATATAGCTAGCTATAGAAATTAGTTATAAATAAGTATGTAAGCTCATTATAAGCGAATTGTTCAATTCTTTTGAACCTAAACATTGTGCATTATTTATCCGATGCCAAAATTAAACAAGAATTTTTCGTCAAGATCTTTAGGGTCGTTCACCAACACGCCTGCCCAGCATGGCGATTAGAGCATATTCCTCCCAAGGCATGAAACCAAAATGGAAAGTCACAATAAGCCGCGGCCCCCAGTTCCCGGCCGCCCTGCTATTCCTGACCGGCCACCAGCTACCGTAACCTGGGGATTCTTAGCACCCCCTGCCCTGCCGTTACTATTCCTGATCATGGTAACGGCAGGGCAGGGGGTGCCAAGAATCCCCAGGTTACGGTAGCTGGTGGCCGCCAGAACAAACTGACCCTCGCAACGTACAATGGACGCACGATTCGGCTGGACGATCATCTAGTGCAACTGGAGGAGGAACTGAAACACATAAGATGGCACATTCTGGGGTTATGTGAAGTCCGAAGACAGAGAGGACACCATAACCTTAGAATCGGGCCATATTATGTTCTACAGAGAAGGAGATCAGCCATCCCAAGGCGGCGTCGGGTTTCTGGTCAACAAGGTTCTCAGTGACAACGTTGTAGAAATCTCCAGTGTGTCGACCAGGGTAGCGTACCTCATAATTAAGTTAACCAAGAGGTACACCCTCAAGGTTATCCAGGTCTACGCACCGACCTCGACACACTTGGATGATGAGGTGGAGAGCATGTATGAAGATATCTCCAGATATCTTTACACACGACCTCCAAGGCTCACTACAACGTTGTCATGGGAGACTTTAACGCCAAAGTGGGCGTACAAACTTGCGGCGAATCGTCTATAGGACCACACGGATTTGGGAGTAGGAATCACAGGGGACAAATGCTCCTCAATTTCCTCGAGAGAGAGGGGCTTTTTTTGATGAACTCGTTCTTCAAGAAACAGCCCCAAAGGAAATGGACGTGGCAAAGCCCCGACTTTGTGACTAAAAACGAGATTGACTTCATCATTACGGACAAACGGCGCATATTCAGAGACGTCTCAGTAATCTCTAGGTTTAATACTGGAAGTGATCACCGATTTGTACGAGGCACTCTGGATATCGACTTTAAAGCCGAGAGATTCTGATTGATGAAGTCTACGCTCCGTCCGATCCTACTCCAAACCGTTGTTGGGTCCGAAACATTCCAATTAAAATTGGAAAATCGATTCGCTGCCTTGGAAACCACAGATGACGTAGACCAGAAACTCGAAGAAGTGGTGGAAATCCTCAGGGATGAAGGGACGAAGTTTTGCGAGAGCAAGCGTACGGGCAAAAAGTCCAAACTTTCGGCAGAAACACTTCGGCTACTGGAAGAGAGACGAACAGACCCTTTGTCAGCTTTGTCAACTAATCTGGTGCGCAACAAATCCATAAAGAAGCTGGTACGACGCGACCTCCGATCCTCTAATACGCTCTTGATTAAATAATCAATTGAACAGAATCGGGGGTCGAAAGTGTTCGTCCAGCCTCTGGGTAGAAGCCACCTCACAAAACTGACAACGTCAACGGGGAACGTCGTCGCATCCAAGCCGGAGATTCTGTCGGAAGTTGAAGACTTCTACGGCAAGCTCTACGCATCGCATGCTTCAAGGCCCAAACCCGATACTGAGGATTCTAGAGCCACCTTAACCCGCCACTTCACAGAAGATCTGCCCGAAATTAGCCGAGACGAAATCGTGATGGCCCTTAAACAACTCAAAAATGGAAAAGCCCTAGGAGAAGACGGAATCACAACGGAGCTTTTAAAAGCCGGAGGAGCTTTTACTGGGAGCACTCCACAGGCATGAAACAGAAGCATGGTGGTTTTGTTTTTCAAAAAAGGAGACAAACCCCTATTGAAAAACTATCGCCCGATTTCGCTTCTGAGCCATGTCTACAAGCTGTTTTCAAGGGTCATCACGAACCGTTTTGCGCGAAGACTCGACGAGTTTCAACCTCCGGAACAGGCCGGGTTTCGAAGCGGTTACGGCACCATAGACCACATCCACACGGTGCGGCAGATTGTACAGAAGACCGAAGAGTACAATCGGCCCCTGTGCTTAGCATTTGTGGACTATGAGAAGGCCTTTGACTCAATCGAAACCTGGTCTGTTCTCGAGTCATTGCAGCGTTGCCAAGTCGACTGGCGATATATCGAAGTGATGAGATGTCTATATAATGCCGCAACGATGACTGTACAAGTACAGAACCAGCGAACTAAACATGTCCACCTGCGTCGAGGAGTGAGACAGGGGGACGTCATATCCCCGAAACTGTTCACTAACGCCTTGGAGGATATGTTTAAGACGCTGGACTGAAAAGATCGTGGCATTAACATCAACGGCAGGTACATCTCTCACTTACGATTCGCAGATGACATCGTCATTGTGGCAGAGACGCTGCAGGACCTACAAAGGATGTTGAATGGCCTAGCTGATTCTTCTCGTCGAATCGGTCTCCGGATGAATTTGGATAAAACCAAAGTCATGTACAACGAGCACGTTGTTCCGGAACCGATTGCCGTAGATGGAATTGCACTCGAAGCTGTCACTAAGAATGTTTATCTAGGGCAGACGCTCCAACTAGGCAAACATAACTTCGAGAATGAAATCCAGAGAAGAATTCAGCTGGGCTGGGCAGCATTCGGAAAACTCCGTCGAGTCTTCTCGTCGCCTATACCACAGTGTCTAAAGACAAAAGTCTTTAACCAGTGCGTCCTACCTGTGATGACATACGGGGCAGAGACGTGGACACTCACAGTCCGACTGGTCCACCAGTTTAAAGTCGCTCAGCAAGCTATGGAGAGAGCTATGCTCGGTATTTCTCTGCGGGATCGAATCCGGAACGAAGTAATTCGCCAGAGAACTAAAGTTATCGACATAGCTCAACGGATTAGCAAGCTGAAGTGGCAGTGGGCTGGTCATATCTGCCGCAGGACTGATAACCGTTGGGGTAGACTTGTCCTAGAGTGAAGACCGCGAATCGGCAAACGCAGCGTAAGACGTCCTGTGACCAGGTGGAGTGACGACATACGCAAAGCGGTGGGCAGTGACTGGAAGAGAACAGCCGAAGATCGGGCTCATTGGCGCATCTTGGGGGAGGCCTACGTCCAGCAGTGGACTGATACAGGCTGATGATGATGCAGAGTACATAGTTAACTTAATCCAGGTTAGGTAAGGTACCAATAAGCTATTGGAAGAGTAAAATAAATAATATTTCTTTCACTCTACAGTTCCTTAAATAAGCCTATAACTTTTTGTAATATTTCCTTGTTAATAAATTTAACTATCAAAGTCAAATTAAACACATCGATACAATATTTTAAAAAAATGTCTGAAGTACTGAAACATGCACTGGGTTGTGGGTGCACGTAATAGTACGGTTGGCAACCCTACATTAATTAGGGGAATTAAACATGTTTTAAGTGTGACGTTCGACGTCTACATGAAAGCTGAATGGCTCAATACCTTTGTTTTTTTTTGTAAATTCAAAGCAATAAGTTATGTTTCTGTTATATCTATAATATTTTTTATTGAATATGATCTGTTTAATGTAATTTGACGTGTGTAAGTGCAAATTTTTATTTTACCCATATACTGAATAAATGCTTTGACTTTGACTTTAATATAACAATGAAAGAATAAATAATACTATCTCGAAATATCAACATCATCTTAAATTAAAATAAAACTTCCATTAAAATCCAGCATTCCATATCAGCGGATGCCTCAATAAAATTCGTTCGATCATCGATACCGGGGTTCGACGACTTTTTAATGGCGTTTATAAAACATCCAGGTATTATCCGGTCCGGGGAGGCCGTCAATTGATTGCCCCTGATTGCCGCAATTGCCGGCAACGTCTGATTGTCTAGAATTGCCGTTTTATTGAGTTGGGAGATGCGAAAGGTTCCGAACTGCAGTGTTCTGCTATTTGTTGGTTATTGAATTGCTGGGTAAATGTAAGATGCTGGTAGAAGTGGTCGGGTAGAATTGAATCATCTCTATTTGCTACTTTCCTTCTACAGTTAATATTGTAGCAATTTAAAATATAATGGCTTGAATGTGACTATTTTATTTGGCAAATAAAGTGTTTTTTTTTTTAATATCTTATAGGCTAGTGTTTGACCACTATCTCGCATGGTGGTAAACGATGATGTGAGTGAAGATGGCAAACACGCTAGGCCTACACGCTACGCTATGCTCTGACTCTCAAGGGATGTGTGCTGCTCCAAATATTTTTATTAGATCGAGATTTTAAATTCAATGAGTAGGCAAACAAACATTATTTTTCGTATGAAATTTGTAACGTAGGCGTGGGAAACCAAAACCTGCAAAGCAAATAATACGAAGCAGTAAAAAACAGTACATCCAAAATGTTTTATCAGATATTATATAGAATGCACTTATTTATCTCTCACGCCTACTTACGTCCCACTTTTAAAATGTTCCCAACTAGAGCTAACATTGTTCTTGTTCATTTGTAAGTCTTCCCGAGCGGGAATTTCACAGTTCAGGTCTACCGGGAAATTAATACCGGGAACGGTAATTTCGGATACACAGCACATGCACATACCTGACGCGTTGGCATTGTTCCAACGCTAAAAATAATAAATTACTGCCGCTTTCTTCGGCTGAGGTTTAGTGATCGGGAGGGTGATGCTGTGAAATTTTTATTAAACTTAAAATGGTTTCATAATGAAATAATGCGTTAGAATTAATTACTCCATTTTGTGTTTATGTGTGAATAGTGCTTTTTATAGCTAAAAACCTTTACGGAAAGCCTGTGCCCTCACAAATGTGGACATTTTCGTTGTTTAAGATTATTAAATTACATGTATAATAAGGCAGCGTAACTGGTTACTCTTGCAAAACAAACCAAATAACATTTTTTATGTTCAGAAGATACAATTTTTATTTTAAATAAGTCTCAAACTGTCTAATAAAATATGGTCAATATACAGTATTGTTATATTAATTTGCGCACTGTTCAGTGAGTCATTATTGCATTCTATAGAGCGGTGTATAGCAAAATAGTAGAAAAGGATAAAAAAAAAATCGTATCGCTAGCGAGTTATTTTCTTCAAGCCATTTTCTTAGAAAAGGGCCGGTAATATACCTTTAGCCCGCACTAACATAATTCGCCTCTCGAACTAAACTATTCGCCTGAAATATTTCCACCCTATCCTTTTCATCAAACGTATCGGACTTCTATTGAAGTAGAAAAATAAAAATGATGATTTATGATAACCCGTTGAGTAGAGGGCGCTCGGAACGCCATAAAAGAAACGATCGGCGACCGACCGGCCGTAGTGCGCATATTGCGCGCCCGTCTGTGTCGACCCTTATAAAACATAATAAATATCGCCTTTTTATGTATTGCTCGTAGTGATCGATTAGCTATTGAATAAAGGGCAGTTTGATGGTTTCATTTGGATTACAAATATCTATTTTACGAAAACATACCTATTGACACTTACCTACTTCTTTAAAATCTATCGCTCTGTATTTTGAAGATATTCATCAGATATTTATAGTTATTCAATTAACATTTCAGTAAATTTATATTCAAGTTCCATACGAGTGTAGTTTCTCAATTTTGCAAGATTTTACAGAACTTGCAATGTTTGTACTTATGTTTATTAGGATCAAAACTGAATTTAAGGACAGTTAACCACGACAGATCTGAAATATAGTGATAAATAATTTTAGTTCAGTGACAATATAATAATATAACCTTCGAGCTGACATCGAGAGTTCCAGTCCCTACAGACTAGAAATTGTTAAGAGCGTACGCGGGGTGCAGTTTTCCATACAAACGATTTCCCCTGTTTCCTCCCTGGAAAATGCTTCTAGAGCAAAATTTGTTTCTACAAAAAATCAAGGTCTGCTGTAGCTATGCCACTATCATTTGCTTTTTTGACCAACCAATTGCAAATAGAAATATGACCCTTCAAAAATATTAAAGTGGAGATAAAAAGGCTTATATTTATTTTTGCAATTGGTTGGTCAAAAAAGCAAATGATAGGGGCATAGCTACAGCAGACCTTGATTTTTTGTAGAAACAAATTTTGCTCTAGAAGCATTTTCCAGGGAGGAAACAGGGGAAATCGTTTGTATGGAAAACTGCACCCCGCGTTCTATCTTAATAGCAATTAATAGAAATAATTAAAGATCGCTTAAAAAACTAAAAGAACCGGCATCATACGTCGCGCTAGTCAAAGTAGCCAGTAGACGTAGTAACTATTATATAATATGTGCCAGTAGTTAGTATGTCTTCCAGGGTATGTAAATGTATCGTAATACAAATGTTGGTATATTAAAAACGGCTCGTCCGATTTCGTTAAAGTTTAAATGGGACCACCTGGGGTAAAACCCTTTGAAACAAAAAAAAGAATTTTCCAAATCTGTTCAGGCATCTTCGAGTAATCGGTGAACATACGAGTACATAATAAAAAGGTTCGTGCCCATTTCTTTTTATTGTGTTGACTAAAGTCAACCAACACAATAAAAAGATATGGGTAAATTTAGATTTTCGCGAAAACTTGTAAGTACCAAAATGTACCTTAATTTTTAACTTTTTCTATTTTTCGGAATTTTTCCTATACTTGTGCCAAAAGACCTTGCTTTTAACCAAAATTGACAATTCTAGGTCAACCGGAAGTACCCTATAGGTTTTGGGTCGAAAACCTATAGGGTACTTCACGTTGACATAGAATCATGAAATTTGGCAAGAAGCAAGGTCTTACAGCACAAATTAAGGAAAAAATCCAAAAACTAAAAAAAGTTTAAAATTAATGGGTGCCCCTCCAATCATTCAAGAATGATATGTTTTTCTATGGTTTCAACTTATTTTTCAGCATTTTTTCGAAAAACTGTACCATATAAAATTTTCAGTTTTTATAGCACAATTTTTTTAAAGTTTTCTATCTGTTCAAATCGGTTGCATCGAACTTAATTTAAAGACACTTTTGTAGAATCAATTATGAAAAACAAATATGAGAAAAATTTACAACTTACAAATACAACTTAACAACACCATATCAATTTAAATCTGAAGAGGAACATATTTAAGATACTTTTCAATATACCTAAAGTTAAAATGTTTATCTTTGTCTATGCAGTATGTAATCAAAATATTCAGCAATTCATATTGTGTTTTCTGCACACTTCAAAGAGTTCAAAAGAGCTTAACCCCAAAAAGCAGCATACCTCCAAAGGGCCCCACACTGCGGTCGCGGTACAGTGCATAATATCTAAACTAATTAGTTGGAAAGTAGCGAAGAGCTTCGGAACTTTAACAATGCCTAATTCAAAGTGGGCCGAAGTGAGACAATAACGTTAAGTATGGTTGATACTGAGTTTGGCGCAATATGGCTGAAGGTGGAGCCTTCAACTCAGAACCATACTGGGTTTGAATTTTTGTACATAATTTTTTTTAAATAAAAAGCTTCTGAGCAAATGTGGGTTACACATTACAAGTATTCTTGTTAACCCATCCAACTAAGCTAAATCATTGTATTTGGAGTGGGTTCACGTCAAATAGTGCAGTGGGTGGAAATTGAATTTACGACCTCTCGATCGTCAGGCCGACGCCTTAGCCATGGAGCTATTGCCACATAACATAATACTAAAACTTCTTCAGAGCTGGATAAAATATGGTAATCGTAACTAGTTTTAAGACATATGACCTTATCACGTGAGTCATACCCGTTCTATAGTTAAAGGTGGTATAAGGTGGGTGGGTGGTAAGAGTCCCGTTAGTGTTAAAGATAGATCGAGAAGTCGCTAGTTCAAATCCTAACTAATTCGTTGAAAAGTATCTATATATCGATCTGTGAAGCATATTATATCGACGTTCCGCTCGACTTGCTACCAAAAAAGTCACGGACCATCACGGAGAAAATCTGCCGTCGTAAACTTACGGCACAATAACCATAACCTCCGGCAGCACACAGCCCTTGAGAGTCAGAGTATTCTAGGCCTAGCGTGTTCAACATCTTCGAACACATCATTACTCTGACCGTTTATGCTTTCAACTGAACAACGTCTTTTAGCTCTTGAACAACACGTTTTTTAGCTCTTGAAGCCCGCTAAGTTTATAGCCCCGCAGTCAACGCCCGCTAGGCTCGGTGATTAAAGCGAGGTGTTTATACAAGTTGTTTTAATCATTTAACTCCTGGGAGATAAACTCGTAAGTTGGTTATTGTGGCCGGAAGTAACCACGTGGGGTTCAGCGAGTTTTTCCTTCTTTTTATAGGACATGCAAGTGAAATTCTGGCATGAAAGGTCTAATGAGATCGTGTGAATGGTGTGATTAATTTAACAATTAAAATCATTTCCGTTGCTATCTGATATAAACATAATATTTTTATTGTTGATGTCACAGCGACGATACATGTAATTAAATATTTTGCTTGGTGGAAGCTCACTTTCTAGTGTCAGCTTGGCCAGCTACACCCACACTCAAGTTAGAAAATCTGTCGCCAAACGTCTAATGTGTTTCGGCAGCTATCCTTGAGAGCCAGTTTCGATTGTATGCCTTGCGTGCTACTATCCTTGATCGCATCATCACTTACCAACAGGTGAGATAGTGGTCAAACGCTTGCCTATATGATATATAAAAATATAAGACCTATAATAATTTAGAAGTTGTCAAAAGCTATAGTATGTAATTTTCACTATATGTAATTTTCACTATCAAATATTCAATCTAATAATATAGTTTATAGATATCGCAGTCCAGGGTTTGGAAATATCATGTCATTTAATAAGGATTGAATGATATGAGTTAGGCGTCTACTTTTTAGTTTAAATTAATTTATTTTTAATTAAAACTAATTTTGCATGTAGTTATTTCAACCAAGCTTCATAGATTAAATAGCGATGAATACAAAACATCCCTGGCATCTATATAGCGATGAAATATGTAGTTGCACGCACAGTGTCTATTTATTATTGGAAGCTAGATTTCATGTTTGCATTGGACTTAAATAAACATGCAGAGACTGCATACTTAGTGATAGAAATAGCGATTTGAAAACAATGGAAATATATTGAACCAAGGATCAGACGGCAAGACAATACGTGGAATTGATTAAACATAGCAATATTGACAGTAATTGTGTATCTTGGCATTATGATGTGAAGTGATACGAATGAGAAGTGAATAATTTACGACAGTACATAATATTTACAAAGAAGAGCCGCAGATCGGGCTCGATGACGTATCTTGGGAGAGGCCTACGTCTAGGAGAGAGGACTGACACTCCCTGATTGATTGTGATGATGAGAACATAGTCAATTATTTTTCATACATGTTTTCATTCCTGACAGACATCTGAATGATATTACTATAAAACAGACGGAGGATTACTATTCTGTGGATATGACAAAGGTTCCGATTAAAAATAACGTTAAATTCGTATCATAAAAAATATTAACATCCTAGCAGATAATTTAGTAGATTTTAGTAGTGGCTTGGTATAGCTACGGGATTAGGTGTTTGTGACCGAAGAAGGCATGGTTAGCGCAGACAGGTAAGTATCCTATACAGTTATGTGCCATTTACAACAGAGTGCTATCAAGGCTCGGATAAGTTGTTATATCTTAGCACTCGCTTGTTTGTTCGAGCACAACAATCTGAAGCTACTCTGATTATACAACCATTTTACCTATTTACCTGCCTACTTTAAATAATTTATTAAAAATGAATGGTGGTAGGACACTGTCTAGTTTCCGCCTGGCCAGCTACCACCCTCAAGTTAGAAAATCTGTCGCCAAACATCTAATGTGTTCTGGCAGCTATCCTTGAGAGCCAGTTCCCATTCTAGGCCTAGCGTGCTTACCATCTGCGACCGCATCATCACTTGCCAATAGGTGAGATAGTGGTCAAACGCCTATAAGATATAAAAAAATAAAATTTTAAAAAATAATTGAAAACAATGTCGGCTTATCACCAAACCCTCACCTTATGTCCACAGGGTTGCCAATCGTCAAAATTCCAACGCCATCAACCAAATGTTTTCTCTTACAACAAGGCGCGTCGCATGAATCATTTATAAATGCAAATCGCTTTGTTTCCAACTACCCCGATTATTCACGTTCGGTTATCTTTGACGTATTGAAGCCGGATTTGTACCAACCCTGATTTATTTGCACCGCCAAGTTATTGATGTGGTCGCTATTGCTGAAATACAAATATAACGAATATTTTTGTTGCGTTGGTGATCTCTAATACTTTTGCATTTTTACAGATTCTAAGAGAGTCTTCATTCAGTTAGTTGTAAACGTCACACTAAAGCATTATGGTTTTATTTACGGAGTCAAGACGTTAACCATTTTTGTGCTTATTTGTTGTTATTATTATATTATATTATATCTTAGTGTCTACAGTTATAGAAGCCCTTATTCAGCAGTTAACTAGATGGTTTAGTTTTTTGCAGTGATGATTTTATGAAGGTTATTGTCAGCCACCACATTTTACCTTTCTACGTACATAGACAAACTCCGTATGCCGCAGTCAAAGCGTACGGAATTTTTTTATCAAGGGTTCCAACACTTGCGACGTGCAGTCCAGACGGATGCTGCAGCCCTTTATAAAAGAGCTCTAAACGCTTCGAAACCTATCAGAACCCTGAACACCTGATCCCAATGTGGAACTAAATGCATGACTACTGGTGATCAGCCGAGTCTGGTAAAGTTTCGACATAATATTCGGTAGCTAGACAAACAAGAAGCTCGCAACGACGTCCATCTATAACAAATACTGCGGCATTGTAAACTCTAGCTAGCCAAATTTAACTCATCACTGTGTAATGCGCTCGTTACCCTTAGTAAAACACCCTTGTTGTATTTATGTCAAGCGAAAAACATGTCTTTCAATAATATTTCTGTCATTAAGTAAGACAAGAGCAAAGTTTTACAACACCTTTTCTCTTTATAAAATCTGCCTACAAACCTTAGAGACTGCTCGAATCCTTATGACTCATAACTTTATTTTTATACTCTAGCATTAGAGAGATAATGAAATTTTCGATTCAATTTAACTTCGTAACCTGAAGTGGGTGGAATAGAGACTACATCATCAAGGGAGCTTTGTATAAAGACTAGGAAGGTTCATGGTGGGTAGGAAATGGAAAGGGATAAACGAATAAGATTAAATTATAAGTATCTTCTGAGATATGAAATGAGGTATTATTGTCTTTGCACTGAGACTATATGCAAGGAGAGATGTTTGAACACTTTTAACACTCATTTCACCCAGGTACCTAGTTTGTAGCTTGCTTTGCTTGAGAATCTCTCTCCTTGTAAAATCAACCGACCTATATACATTGTCTGCGACGGTACTTCTGGTGATAGCAGTAGCAGCGATAAAGAACCGACGATGACATCATTCGGGCTATCTCAGGCATCCTCGGTACCGAAAAGGAACAGCCGTTCCCGATCGTCGCCGAGTCCGCCCCCACCCCGGCTATCAAGCCGAGCGCAGCGAGCGGCGGCCCCCAGTGAACATCGCGATCTCACCGCGTGACCTCACTCCCGAGGAAGAGCGACAGACTCGCTCGAAACCTTGGTCGAGAAAATTCAACTAAAGGTACGTGAATTATAGCTGGCATATAACAATAATGACCTATATACAATACAACAGCAGTACAAATTAGTGTACCTCAAGCTAAAGAAGGAGAATTTTGGCTAGTTTCGGCTTCAAAGAGCGTCGTATTGAAGTGCATTACTTACCGCCAAATACTGTAGGTAGTTATTACATGGATATTATAATATTTGATGTATTGATTGACTCCCTCACTTCGTCGCTTGCGATAACAAAATATTGGTAAATAATATAACATGCAGAGGCATACCAAGTCAGGTTTTATATTTACAACATGAAACGTAACACCATATTTTAGCAGGATTATCCTTATTTTAATAAAAACATAAGAATCCCTGAGGTACGGCATTAATGCATACGAAGCGTCTAAAACGCGACGGCTAATAATCGCTGCAGGGAACGCGCCGCGGTGTTTGCATGCCAAATTTAATTTTATTTCAAATACGCCGGCCGATGTTTAGATGAACAGTACGCAATGAATAAAACATTTCTTACTCATACGTCGCTTCTAGCCTTTCCATTGGAGCCACTAAATTATAGACCCTCACGCTTGCCTAGGAAAGAGATAAAAAAATTATTTCGCTCTATTTACAGACGTTATTTATTTTATGATGTTTCAGTTTTGTTTTTTTATTGTTCTCCTTCTCTACCTCTGTGGTCTTTATTTAGATATCAATGCGTTTGCATTACATCTGACAGTTTGGATACATCTGATGGAGTGAAATGCAGATAGACATCTGAGTTGCCAAGCCATCGCTTTGAACCTAGACGTTGAACTTTGAACTTTAAAACTTAAATAAAAAAAGATGTCGTTCCCATTCTATATTATATTTCTCATTTCTGATGTAGATGTATTGTTATGTATAATATTACAAAACTGGCCAAGTGCAAGATGGACTCGCACTCGTACGGTTCCGTAACACAGTAAAGTATTATATAACTATGATTATTCGCAACTAAAAAATTAACCTTATTTTTCATAGTGTTTGTATGAAAAACAAAGTTATATTTGCGGTCGCTATATCTAAATAAATAAAAACCGGCTAAGTCGAGTTGAACTCGCCCACCGAGGCTTCCGACGTATCCAATTAAGCTAGACCTCTAAACTGTATCAGCGCTCATATAACTCAGAGGTCTACCTTAATTGGCGCAAACTATGTATGTATGGGGACACCCTTTAATTTTCAACTTTTTTATTTTTTGGATTTTTTCCTTAATTTATGCTGTAAGACCTTGCTTCTAGCCAAATTTCATGATTCTAGGTCAACGGGAAGTACCCTATAGGTTTTCGACCCAAGACCTATAGGGTACTTCCAGTTTTTAGTTTGTCCGTCTGTCTAGACGGACAAGAAAGTGGTTGGTTCTTATAAGGGTTCCTTTTTTTTTCTCTCTGTCTTGTGTCTGTCCGTCTGTCTGTCCGTCTGTCTGTCTATCTGTCTGTCCGTCTGTCTGTCCGTCTGTCTGTCCGTCTGTCTGTCCGTCTGTCTGTTTGTCTGTCTGTCCGTCTGTCTGTCCGTCTGTCTGTCCGTGTGTCACTACTGATTTTCTCAAGAACGGGCGGACCTAGCAAGTTGAAATGTATACCTGATACTGAGGTTTATGGTCCCTATTGGGTGTATAAAAATCAAGGTCTTGAGTCAACACAGTAAAAAGATATGGGCAAATTTAGATTTTCGCGAAAATTTGTTAGTACCAAACTGTACCTTAATTTTCAACTTTATTTACTTTTCGGAATTATTCCTTTACTTGTGCTCTAAGACCTTGCTTATGACCAAAATTGACAATTGTAGGTAAACTGGAAGTACCCTATAGGTCTTGGGTCGAAAACCTATAGGGTACTTCCCGTTGACCTAGAATCATGAAATTTGGCTAGAAGCAAGGTCTTACAGCATAAATTAAGGAAAAAATCCAAAAAATAAAAAAGTTGAAAATTAAAGGGTGTCCCCATACATACATAGTTTGCGCCAATTAAGGTAGACCTCTGAGTTATATGAGCGCTGATACAGTTTAGAGGTCTAGCTTAATTGGATACGTCGGAAGCCTCGGTGGGCGAGTTCAACTCGACTTAGCCGGTTTTTATTTATTTAGATATAGCGACCGCAAATATAACTTTGTTTTTCATACAAACACTATGAAAAATAAGGTTAATTTTTTAGTTGCGAATAATCATAGTTATATAATACTTTACTGTGTTACGGAACCGTACGAGTGCGAGTCCATCTTGCACTTGGCCAGTTTTGTAATATTATACATAACAATACATCTACATCAGAAATGAGAAATATAATATAGAATGGGAACGACATCTTTTTTTATTTAAGTTTTAAAGTTCAAAGTTCAACGTCTAGGTTCAAAGCGATGGCTTGGCAACTCAGATGTCTATCTGCATTTCACTCCATCAGATGTATCCAAACTGTCAGATGTAATGCAAACGCATTGATATCTAAATAAAGACCACAGAGGTAGAGAAGGAGAACAATAAAAAAACAAAACTGAAACATCATAAAATAAATAACGTCTGTAAATAGAGCGAAATAATTTTTTTATCTCTTTCCTAGGCAAGCGTGAGGGTCTATAATTTAGTGGCTCCAATGGAAAGGCTAGAAGCGACGTATGAGTAAGAAATGTTTTATTCATTGCGTACTGTTCATCTAAAACATCGGCCGGCGTATTTGAAATAAAATTAAATTTGGCATGCAAACACCGCGGCGCGTTCCCTGCAGCGATTATTAGCCGTCGCGTTTTAGACGCTTCGTATGCATTAATGCCGTACCTCAGGGATTCTTATGTTTTTATTAAAATAAGGATAATCCTGCTAAAATATGGTGTTACGTTTCATGTTGTAAATATAAAACCTGACTTGGTATGCCTCTGTATGTTATATTATTTACCAATATTTTGTTATCGCAAGCGACGAAGTGAGGGAGTCAATCAATACATCAAATATTATAATATCCATGTAATAACTACCTACAGTATTTGGCGGTAAGTAATGCACTTCAATACGACGCTCTTTGAAGCCGAAACTAGCCAAAATTCTCCTTCTTTAGCTTGAGGTACACTAATTTGTACTGCTGTTGTATTGTATATAGGTCATTATTGTTATATGCCAGCTATAATTCACGTACCTTTAGTTGAATTTTCTCGACCAAGGTTTCGAGCGAGTCTGTCGCTCTTCCTCGGGAGTGAGGTCACGCGGTGAGATCGCGATGTTCACTGGGGGCCGCCGCTCGCTGCGCTCGGCTTGATAGCCGGGGTGGGGGCGGACTCGGCGACGATCGGGAACGGCTGTTCCTTTTCGGTACCGAGGATGCCTGAGATAGCCCGAATGATGTCATCGTCGGTTCTTTATCGCTGCTACTGCTATCACCAGAAGTACCGTCGCAGACAATGTATATAGGTCGGTTGATTTTACAAGGAGAGAGATTCTCAAGCAAAGCAAGCTACAAACTAGGTACCTGGGTGAAATGAGTGTTAAAAGTGTTCAAACATCTCTCCTTGCATATAGTCTCAGTGCAAAGACAATAATACCTCATTTCATATCTCAGAAGATAGTTATAATTTAATCTTATTCGTTTATCCCTTTCCATTTCCTACCCACCATGAACCTTCCTAGTCTTTATACAAAGCTCCCTTGATGATGTAGTCTCTATTCCACCCACTTCAGGTTACGAAGTTAAATTGAATCGAAAATTTCATTATCTCTCTAATGTTAGAGTATAAAAATAAAGTTATGAGTCATAAGGATTCGAGCAGTCTCTAAGGTTTGTAGGCAGATTTTATAAAGAGAAAAGGTGTTGTAAAACTGACAGACAGACGGACAGACACAAGACAGAGAGAAAAAAAAAGGAACCCTTATAAGACCACTTTCTTGTCCGTCTGTCTAGACGGACAAGAAAGTGGTCTTATAAGGGTTCCTTTTTTTTTCTTTTAAGGTACGGAACCCTAAAAATTGTGTAAAAATCATGAGTAAAACGCAAAAATAGTGCATTTTACTACAGCACTACAGCACTAGACTAACATTGTACGAGTATTTCATCAATAAATATTTTCTAAATTGGTTTGAGAGAGACGTTGAAGACGTGCAGAATACGCTGTTTTACTGGCCACAAAATGAACGAGGCAATATAAAGCTTTGACGATTTTCTTTTCTGAATTTCAAGTGATTCTAAAGTCCTTGAGAGTTATACGCCATTTTGCATACGTCGGCGTCGCGCTGTATACTCCGCAACTCCACAATATTCTCAATAAATTTCTGGGAACATTTGACATCGGCAAAAGTTGCGGTTACCACGAACACTGCTTACAATGTACACGATTCATTCTGAAGAACATTACTATTTACAAAACAAAATACTCGACTAGAATAATTTTGTTCGAAAGTTTTAGCAAAAAATGTAGTTTTGATGCTGCGTTAGATTTGTTGATATTATTATCTGTAATGTTTCGAGCGTGCCTTTAAGCGGGATCAAATATATAAAAGTAACCGGTCTTTCTTTTCTTAAGTTACTAATAAAGTTAAATAGTGAAATACTGTGGATAAAAGTCCTACATGATTCTTATTCGTCATTTAAGATCGGGTAATAATAGTGACAGTAGGGATGTAAGGGAGCACAAATACCACCTCAGTGCTCCCAGCAAACCTCACCTGCCCGTGGTGCATCCTGCTGACCAACTAACGAGGCTCTGACGACTGACAAATGGCGGTATAACCATTTCAAATGATGGCGTAGCTAAATACTACAGGCCGGTGACGGGCAGCAGCGTCACCGTTGCGAGAAGCTACGTCCTGCGATCGCCAACCCGCCTGCCCAGCGTGGCGATTAGGGCATATCCCTCCCAATGAGCCGAAGATCGGGCTCAGTGGCGTATCTTGAGAGACGCCTACGTCGAGCAGTGGCCTGACACTGGCTGATTATGATGATGCTAAAGCAAGGTTTAGACGAAGCCAGTAACGCTGGTGCCAGTCCTCAGGCAAGCCTGCGCTGGCTTGGCCCATGTTGTTTCGATGAGGCCAATGTATTAATTTAATTCCTGGATTATTTTTGTGGTGGTGTCGTGTGAACAGTCTACGGATATGCGCCAGTGACTAGCGCGATGCGTCTACACGTGTTGCAGCGCTGGCACACGGGCTGCGGGGCACGCGTGCGGTGGTCACTGGCTTGGAAATAGACGCGCGCTCTATTTTAGCCAGTGCTGGCAGCCAGCGCTGGCTTGGATGGAAAAACTGTTTATACGAGGCCAATACCAAGCCAGCGCTGGCTGCCAGTGAGACTGGCCGCCAGCGCTGGCCTCGTGTAAACCATACTTAATAGTGATCAAACGCTGCCTTTGACATGACACATAGATGACACTAAAAATCTGCCAGATTTATATCTATCCTATTACATTCTGTATACATAGTTTATACATTTTAATTAATGGTACATGAATACGACATCGTTGACGCCATGATGGTGTTAAAAATACAAGATGTGATTATCAAGAACCAGGGGTGGAAGTATCTACATTGATAGCGATGCGTCTTGTCATCGCAAACGTCTGCTAGAACAAGATGCAGCTAGACAGTTGTTATCTGCATCTCTTTTCTTACCGACGATTATCGGTCGAAATTCATCGTTATTCATGTAGAGACTACCGGCCCAGGTCGAGGATTGAAATTTGGGACTATGAACACAATTGGGTAGTAAGCTTTGATTATATACATGTCCAGATACCGTATTAAATACACGTAACTTTCTAAATAAAAATATACCATATATAGTAGATTATCTGTTTACTTACAACAGTGACACTTGAACAACCGAGCGCGCGGAGCTCATGAAAAAATAATAAAATATGCCGGTTTGTGCTATGCTATTATGCCACAATCACGCAGGAAGGCATGATATTAATAAGAAGATTAGTTATCATCGGTATGTTTTAATATTTCTCAATCATTTGAGTATGAAAACACGATTTTAATTTTAAATGTTTCGTTGGTTAGTTGGACTCGTCAGTATTGTCAGTTTAATAGTGGGGTAATTATCCAAATATTTGGGAACTTTTTTTCTGTACTTGTATACTCTGTTGTACTCTGTTGTGTACTCTGTTGTTTTTATAACATTATAGTGTACAACAGGTCACAACTATTATACAAGCGTACTTTAACCGACTTTGAAAAAGGAGTAAATATTTGAAGAGTATGTTTATTTTATATTGTTGTTACCTCAGATCGTAGACAAATCTGAACCGCTTATTATTAAATTAGAATAGTTGTGTCGCGCGGCTTTGCGTATATAAGTATTCTGAACTATTGAGCCTACATTCGGTGGAGTAACGTTAATTTATCACAGATAAGCCGTGGCCACCTTCCGGCCTCATCATCAGACCCTGAATATCATCTAGGAGTAAAATCCTCCTCAAGACGAATCAATCGAGCCAAAACTCGGTGGGGTTATGTTGTTTTATTACAGAGATGCCGTGGCAACCTTCCGTCTCCATCATCAGAGTAGCTCCATGGTACCATACTATTGTATTGTCCCCAAAGATACATATCTTAACCAAATTTGAGTCAAATCGAACATCAGGAAGTAGGTCTCATTTAGCTTCCAAGATTCCATCTGAACATACAGACATACATACCTACATTGCAAGTTAAATAAAAGCCTATAAAATGGGTAGCGACCACTACAACAGCTGGCATCCCTAAACAGACGTATTGACAATATTTGACAGCTTTATGACAGAGTCACGCACACACAGAGCAAAATTTGGGCCGTTTTTTGAGTGACTTTGAAATGTCATGTTCCATCTGGACGAGTTTATAATCAAAGGTAGTAAGTAATATCAGTCCCAAAATTAAGCCCCGATAAAGAAGTGTTTATATTATCAATATATCTACGTAATTTGTAGTACAGTATTAATCAAACACCTTTTATAAATTAACGACTTTATTTTTGAAGCGATTTATTATGTATAAATTAGTCAGGTTTAAAATAAAATGACATCAGCATCCAACAATATTACATTGCTTGATAAAATGAACGTCCCGTGTCTCGCAGGCGGTCTCAAAGCGTACGGGTAATGGAATCGCAGACCCCAGACGCTGCTGCCATTTGCATGTGAGATGCTTCTACAATTACCTATAAGTACCTACCTACTAACTGCTGAAGCAACAGATAGAATTATCTCTGACACGAATTGATTATTTTTAATAAACACCATCTAGGGGTTTTCAAGTTGCGAGTGAATGTGTATCTTCTATTAATTTAAGGTTGCTTTAACATTGTCCGCGGTGTTATATAACATCAGGTAACGCAGCTCAAATGTTTGAGCTATAAAAAATCTTAATGATTTTTTATTGTATTGTATTGTACACAATTGTAAACAATGCATTGCGAATGAGTATTGAATCCGCGGGAGGCACTGGTGACCTTTAATACAGGTTTCATAAACCTACTTCAGGCACCAGTCTCCGACTAAGATGGGTACAAATTAAAATGTCATTCTGTTTATCAATCCTACTATTGACATCAATGTTACCTTTTTGTGAGAAAAATAAACGATATTATCATTATCGTAGACAGGAACTTCACCTCTGTCTATTGATAGGTTAGTGACGTTGCAAGTGATGGCAAGGAGCTGAGATAATGCAAAATCAACCAACTTTATTTTGATCTACATTAGGGTTAGCTCAAACCGCGACGTGATGCAACGCGACGCGGCGCACACTGATTAAGAAAGTGATACAAAAAATAACTTTATTTACTATACAAAAAGATACACACTTCATTGAGTTAGTTCGGCGGCTTCAGGCTGCACCGCGCTGCATGGCGCGGCTTCTGACTGCGCCACGCGGCGCAGCGGGAAGCCGCGTGATAAACAATTTAACTTTATTAACTACACAATACGATACACATTGCATTGAGATAATTTAGTGGCATCGCGCGTTTTGCTGCGCCGCGCGAATTCAAAAGCATCGTCACGTCGCGTCGCGTCACGTCGTGTTACGGTGTGAACTAACCCTTAGGGTATGTTTTTCCTGTTCCCTTTGAATCGTGAGTGGACACAATTCAAAACAAAAAATCTTTTCGATTTTCAAATTTTCTAAGATTTTTCTGAAGTTTATTATGTTTTTCTCAAAAGGATACTTAGTGACTTCGTTCAATATTCCGTGCGCACCGTGCACCCGCGTACCTCCAAATAACTGCACTCTAAGTAGCAGTCCTTCCCGGCTTTATCAAAGGCTGCTTGCCGAGGCTCTTGCTTCGGCCCATTCAGCCCATTTACAATGCGTACAGACGCTGTATGGCCGAATGCAATTTATTCCACTTTGAGTACTGGCCCCCGCAAGACTCCGTCCGCCGATCCCGAACTATTTCGAATGCAGTCCGTTTGCCAGTTTTCACTGTAACCATTGTATGTCGAATATAAAATCTCTTTGTTACTCCGCGCCGGATTTTTTCATGATAAAGTTAGAGCAGAATTTTATGTGATCGTTGTGTCAAAAATTGTAAATTGTACGGTGAGGCTGATATGAATAGAATGGATGTGCGTCGTAAAATATTTTACAAGCTTTTACGTTGATTTTTTCGGTGAACGTTGTTACGGGCTATTTCATCGATAAAGTTGATTTGTTAACTGTCCCGAAAAAAATGTCGCTTATTTCGCGATGATTTAGACGCTACGCGGCGTCACAGCGATATGTGTTAAGCATAATAAGATTAAGACAACAAGAGAAGCTCTCATAAAACCGCCAAACCGTAAACATTGCCAAATCCCCACATAAAAAGAGAAGAAATTCAAACTTCATCAATGTTCCTCGCTGCGAAGAAATGGAACGACACACAATCGAATAATCTCGCGAAAACGGCGCTCACACGGAATTCGGAGATAATACGTTCAACCGTAGGGAAAATATTATTCGATAATTCTGGGGAAACAGGCGAAACGAAAAACTGTGGCACAATAAACAGGGTGTATTCAAATGAGAGAAGCCCCGAAGGACGGGCGCGAGAAAACAATGATAATATTACAAACTTATTTAGGAAGGGGCCACGGGACCAGCGACACGATACTGGCGCTTGAACTCTGCGCGCTCGGAGATCGGAACGATTGTAACCTGCCCACGATGTGACAGAGCGGCCGCTTGATATAGCCAAGTTACGCGCATAGCGATAGCGATCCTCATTATGTTCGTTATTTGACTTTGTGTATCTGAAACAAGGTAAAATAAGAATTTACTCACTAATGGCGTGAACGTAATGATGGCTAACATTCTAACACACATTACAGGTACAAACAAACTTGGACATTAAAAAAAAGGGTAAATAAAAAATTGCGTTTGTACACAACATGATACGTTTCACTTCATCGAAATAAGTCAAAGTGAGCCGTCACTTTAGTGGCCGCGGCACTTTAGGCCCCAAATAAATTCAGAAAAAATTGTGAGCACGAATGTAACCTTGAATATTTACGAGCAGAAAGGGTTGCCTACCGACGTGGATAGGTGACGCCTTATGAAATTTTGTCTTTGCATCGAAATGTGCGGAAAATGGAGCGAGGCTGTACGGGCCAAACTATGTACCTGCCGTGTTATGTTTTTTTATTTATTTTATTGATCGAACGAATATTGTACTGGCTTGTGTTGGCTCACCTGTCGGCATTTTTGAGGGTTTCGTGCAATGATCTCTGATCACCACCTATCTCTCTTTTCTGTGCGCTTATTAATTCAGCAGCTTGTTACAATGAACATTTGTATTAAACACTATTCTATAATTTTAGTTAAAAAGTTATCGCAAGAGTTATTCAAAATGAACGTGTATACCTTTGACTAGATGAAATCCTTCTAACATTTTGAAACGTATAATTTTCCAAACGATGTATCATTGTCTAGGAATATATGAAATTAAAACAGCTCAAAACCTGGTTGAAGCATAACAGTACAAACTCAAGTAAATACCGGTACGCATGTACATATTTACTGTTCTTATGTGGCGTAAATATATATTTGTGTTTTTTTTTATGATTTAAAGTAACAGGACAAACACGACGCTCGCTTGATGGTAAGCGATAACGTCTACCTATTATAGATACAGCGGAAAAATTCTGGACTGCCAGAACTTCCCACGTCACTGCACTGCACTAGTGTTACCTTGAGACATAAAGATGTTGAGTCTCACGTGCCCTGTAATTTCACAGGGCACCTTACCATTTCAACAATAAAACATTCCTATTTCACGGCTGAAAATTAATTTTCAAATTTGTGGTGCCACTCCAGGCGGACTAGCCGAAGTCCCACAATGTTAACATAATGTATAAATATAATTATTTTTAACCTCAACAAGTCAATATAAAACAAAAATATGAATGAGCCGTTAGACATATAATTTGATTGAACCTCCCAGTAAACTTAGCATGATTGACGAGTACAGAACTCCAGAGGCACCTCCAAACGAGCGCGCCGAGACATGAATACAAAGTCCTCAGCCGCGACTCCACAAATTATAAACCGCAAAGTTTTACATTCAAAGTGGATTCCCGGTACAATTCCAGCTGCTCGAGACAATCAACACTCGGATTACCATGAGATTACACACGTAAGGAGAAAAAAATATGTTGTAATACAATATAAGAGAGTGCTTTGACGGTCCGGTCACGTCCGCGCGCCCGGCGAATATCTCGTATGGGTCTCTCAGACCGCGGTGGAGAGAGGGTAACCTGAAGTGATGGCTCATGAGAGGGTTAACTTGAGGTCGGCTTAACATGGGAAAATTATTTGGTTTTCAAAATGGACACACACCAGCGAGCAAATCAATGTGCTAAGAAACATGTTCGGTTGATATTTTAGCTTGGCTAGTAGCTTTAAAAAATCTGTTAACTAACTATTATAGCTATTATAACCCTAAAGATATTTAATCAGTTGGAGTTTGTACAGCGTTCGAAACCTCTAAGTTCAGAAAAAGAAAAAGGAGATGAAGGTTTTCGTTGAGTAGAGTGAAGGAGGAAATAAGAAAGCCAATACAAATAATGTGTTTTAATACCTACTGAATGCAAAAACGACATTACTTTTGATTATTGAATAATTGATGTTGTATATTTTCAAAGAGCCTTCAACAGAAAATAAAGGTACGGACACACCGCGGCGTCCTGCGTGCGCGATCTAGGTGGCGATCAGATAGCGCAGTAGTCATTGTATCGACTGGTTCACACCAAACGCGATCAGAAAATAATTGAAATGTATTGAGATCGCGCCCGCAGACCGCAGGACGCTGCGGTGTATCCGTACCTTAAGAATACATATTTTTTTAGGGCATGTTTACGTGGCCAAATAATTTTTACACAATTTTTGCAGTAACTTCTTTTCTTCCTTCTTATTTAGTACAGCAAATAAGGCCGTGGTCTAATATTATTGATGCCATTTTTGAAGGTACTTTTTTACTTTATTTTTACACGAGAGCTTTATTGTTTCTTAGCCTAAATCCTACATACTGGAGTATCAGTAAAAAGACACTAGAAGTCCCAAAGGGGCGCAAACGAGAAGGCAGTGTCGGGCGCCACTGTCGCAACCTAACGGACAAAATTTATACGTCTGTGGGGAAATTAATATCAGGTGGTACTCGACGAACTACTCGTGCTAGTAACTGGACACTGCGGGAAACGGGTATTTGTACCAAAACTGGTGCTTAGGTAGCGGTAGTAGCCGACCGACGGTGGGTTGGTTAGTTCTATGCTAACCAATCTACCTATCGATTTTTTTTTAACTTTTCCTTTTAGACTTATATTCATTTTATTCGGGGTGTTATTGGTTTGTGATGTTCAAGGCCTAAATAATAATAATACCGACAAAGTGCGAGTGAGACTCGCGCCTAACTCGCACTGTGTTTTTTTTATTTTAAATCCTTCATGTGACTAAACTATAATAGAAAGGTAGGTGGTACCTTTATCATAGTAACAAGATTAGTTCGCTTAAAATTGTATGATAATAATATTTATTAGTACAGTTTTCCCAGAATACACCGTATGTAAGTATTTATATTCTCTTTCATAGAAAAACAGATGTGTGTGATTATCAATTTTCCAACAATGGTGGTCCAACCACCGAGTACGTAACGTAGGTACATATATACATTAACAGTCAGCTACAGTGCCACGTACCGTCAGCTGCATTGCTATTTCAGTCGTGCCCTAATGAAACCGCTGACCGCCAACAATAAAATAAAATGAAAAGATCACAGACAGTATTGAAAATTCTTTACGACGGCACGTAGCTCGAGAATTTTAGCTTTTAATAATTACATGTGAAAAATAGTATTGGAACGTGCGCTGACTTACTTCAAACCTTAATTTTTTACTTTTGGAGTAGGTCACCTTGATTGTGTCTTCACTGGTGACTTTCACGCGTAATTTAACAAGTATTTCAGTTTTCAGTAAAATTACAACGCTAAATCCTGATAGCTTAGGTTCTCTGACGGATGACTTCATTTTGAATTCAATCCTTCAGTTAAAGTCCAAGCATAGCTCTATTCATTACATATAGTTTTTAATAGAAGTAGTTGTTTTTAATAGTCTGACATTAATGATTGGATGACAGCGAATAGCTCATTCCGAGAGCTCATTACTTTGTTTTTTTTTTATTCACAGCTGCTTTTGCTATTTGTACTTGATGATAGATTATAATTTATGATTTTGGCGTGTGTGCATATACTTATACTACCAACATACTGAATAAATGCTTTGATTCTTAATTTGATAGCTTGCTGAGCTATTTTGAATTGGCAGTACGTCTATATCGAGAGGTATGTATGATGCCGCAGCTGTGACCGTTCAAGTACAAAATCAGCAGACTCAACATATTCTTTTTATCAAGGTGACATGGGGGTGTTATTTCCCCCATATTGTTCACAAGCATTCTAGAGAATATGTTTAAGACGCTGAACTTGAAAGGACGGGGCATAAATATCAACGGGCAAAATTTCTCACACTTAATATTTGAAATTAGCCTCTCAAAGTTATTCACGAATACGTTTCCCTTGGAAAAATCTTACTTTTGGTTAGAAACAACTTCGAGAAGGAAGCTCGCAGAAGATGTATCTTTATGCGAAGTTGCTATCTTATGGGCAGCATTCGAAAAACTTAATCGAGTCTTTTCATTGACCGTACCACAAAACCTGAAGACGAAAGTCGTTAACATCTTAATGTTAACATCTTCAATGTTGCCAGAGTCTCGGTTGCTGTTCGGCGGGATGTACCACGTGCAGGAAAGCTTTCTTTGAATCACGTACCCATTAAAATATAAGAAAAATATATCGGAATGTTCGTCAATCGTGATTACCCGGTGGAAGCACGTGCATCTCCACATAACAAATGAACCGTATTCGCAAACAAGACTTGACGCCACAATTATTCATTGTGTACACGACAATGTGGGCGACAAATTATATTTCAAACCCCACCCCAGTTCTTGCGGCTGATCTGTACAGACGAGCAGATACTTACCTTTAGTCTGCCTGATATTTGCTAAAGTACAAACGAGATATACAAATTATAGTACTTTGTCTTTCTATTTGGTTCCCCAAAGGATTCCCCAACTTCTTTTTTTAACCGACTTCAAAAAAAGGAGGAGGTTTCTCAATTCGACCGTATATATATATATATTTTTTTTTATGTTTGTTCGGGGATAACTTCGTCGTTTATGCACCGATTTTGATTATTCTTTTTTTGTTAGAAAGGAGATATCCCAAGTGTGGTACCATGGTAATTTTATTGAGGTCTGATAAGTATCTCCAGAGATATTGAGATAAACATCTCAAAATTGCTACTGAAAATGAACATTGAAGTCGGTTCTTTTTTAGTTTTTAAACGATATTATCTATTCGTGTGTTGATTCTATTCATGTTTGAATGTCTTAGATTGTTACAGCACTTTAAGTAGTATAGAAACTTATTTCCTAAATGAACCTATAAATCTGAATAGTTTCGTAAAAAAACATTTTCAGCAACGTATTATTTTATATTTAATAGGCTGGCGTTTTTTTTTAATATATTATCATTGGCAAACAAGCGGACAGCCCGCCTGATCTTAAGCGGTTACCGTCGCCTATGGACAACTGCAACACCATGAGTGCTGTTGATGCGTTGCCGACCTTTGAGGAGTTTGTGGATAGCCTTATTAAAAGACTCCATCTCTTATAGCTAGATGGAAAGATCGCGGCGGGTAGATCATTCCACATCTTACAGGTACGCGGTAAAAATCCTCGGTTAAAACGGGTAGTTCGAGATGTCCAGGTCTGTAAGATGTGAGGGTGAGCTTTTTGACGGTGCCGAGCAGCAGCATGACCACTATCTCGCCTGGGGTGGTAAGCGATTATGTGGTCGAAGATGGTGAACACGCTAGGCCTAGAATGGTCTGACTCTCAAGATCTGTGCTGCCTGAACACCGTAAGGTTACTGCGGCAGATTTTCTCCTTAATGGCCTACCAACAAAAGTAACCATTTAAAGCTACTTTTTGGTACCAAGTCAGGTAATGCCGCCTCAACACTAGGCCAACGCGCTTGCCAACGCGTTGGCCCAGCCACTGGCCCAATGTGTAGAACGGGCGTTGGCGCATTGGCGGTAGGTATTTGAACGTTGGCTGGCGCGCTTGCAAGCTTGCCAATTACAATTTAACAGTAGATACAAATGCTTCACTATACTCCACAAAAAACAATCGAGATTCACAACTGACTCTACATTTATTTCGCCTCTGGGGCTTACCAAGCCTACCCGACGAGTGACAGGTGTGTCTACGCCTTTACGAACGGAAATTACGGTTAATTCCGTTTTGAATTCGGTACATTTGTATCTCTGGAGGCTTCCTCCAGTTGAGTTCAGTTGCCGCGAGTTGTTTGCATTTTTCGAAACGTACACTTAATTGACTGGTGATTGTCAGGTGAGGGAAGGCTTCTCTTTAAGCGTGTTTTTTTTACACCTGAAATTTTACAATACCTACAAGTTTATTGTGTTTGTTATGTTGGAAATACTTGAATTGAGTGAGTATTTTCATTGGAATTGTTGTTATTGAACCTGATTCAATGACAACATTTTCTGTGAAAATGTTTCTAATTAGACCTACCTACACGGATTCGTAATTTTTTGTAATTAAATATCTTTTTATATTTGTAACAGCGCGATGAATCAGACAAAATTATAGTCAAATCTATGGGTAAAATTACTGCGGTTCTGCTGTTATGGTTTCGCGGCGGAGGTATGCTGCGGGTGTGAGTGTTCTCAAAAAATAACTTTTCAATCTATTATTCTAACAATGTAGGTTACTCAGTTTTTATTCATATCTCTGTTCTTGGTTACGTCTATGCCTCGTCGGTTTGCCATTGGACTGCCAATATAGCTCAATGTTGCGATATTTAACCATATCTCAGAGTGCATTCTATTGATATAACTAATGTGTCAGCCAAAAGGAGGTTTTGATTGTCTGATTCGTCCTTAGAAAGAGGATAATGAATTTCTAAGATTACAAAAGATTTTGTTCTTGTCCCTGTTGTCATTTTTTGTTTTTTATTCGTTACAATTCAACTTAAAAACTACTGAACCGATTTCAAAAAATCTTTAATGATTGGAAAGCTACATTATTAGCGAGTAACATGGCTATATTTTTATACTCATATATTTTCATGGGAACAAGAACTACGCGACTAAAACCGCGAGGCGGTGCTAGTATCTTATAAACCGCCGAAGGTATAGTTCGTACAGACTCACAAGTGAGATACATTAGCACCTAGTTAATAATTCAGTGGCACCCTCTATCGAGAACTTGTAGTTTCGCGCCTCTATTTGATTAGCGATATAATCTGATAGGCTGGGATGATACGGGTCGTGAAGCACACAATACATTGTGCAAGATGGAATGAGATTAAACTAAGTTAAGTTGGCGATGTAGCTTATGATTTCAATGCTGTAAGGCGTGCACGGTTATACCTTTGATAAACTTAGTAAGTACTTCATTGCAAAGTGTGAACTTGAAATGGTAAGACTTCAAATAAATAATTGAAATCTCTTATGTGCCTCTGAGTATATGACTTATTACAGTTAAAATCATAAACAATACAATTGCTAAAGATTCAATATTTCAGTTAATATTTTATAATGTTTTAATTAATAACAACAAGGCGTTGAATTAAGGCCAATTAAAGTAAATAAGTCCATTTTTAACCGACTTTAAAAAACTTCATAGGACTCCGTCAAATCGATTGATCCGATTTGAAAAAATCTTTTTTAATTTAGGGATTGTACCTTCCGTTTGGCTCCATTCAAATTTTATCGAGATCTGATAATAACCTCCGGAGATATGGAGATAAAAAATATAAACAAATCTGTATACCTTGATGACATGATTATGGCAACTGGCTATTTCGACTATCGCGGCAGGTGAAGTCAATTTTTTCGTTTTGTACGATCACAAATGATTATTTACGTAAGCTTACACTCTAGGAAAAGCTAACTGAATTTATCTAATGAGCGTTCGGATGGTGCATAAAGCCGAGCCTCCAGCGAGAGCGACGTGACGCGATGTGTGCGGAGCGAGCGATTTATGCTGCCAGCGGTGTGTGTGTGATGCGCCGCTTGAATGTGCTGCAGTGATACCGTTACACCGTCGCGATCACTAATCTGCAATGTTTTACCTGTGTTACAAACTAGCTGTAGTTAAAGTAATTCTGGATGAGCGTCGTTTATTTTGATTAGTGTTATCATTCTCTATTAAAAAAAATCGTGTATAAAAGTTTTTTGAGTTTATACATTTTTTATACAGCTTTTGAAAACATTAACAATTTTCATAACTAGGTAAAGATTTTTATTATTGAGCTTTGTGAACTCAAGGGTTGTGTGCTGCCTGTGTGCCAGCCAGCAGCACACAGTCCTTAAGAGTCACAATATTCTAGGCCTTATTCACCGTATTCACTATATTCGAAAATATCATTGCATACCACCAAGCGAGATATATAGTGATCAAACGTCTTAAAAAAAACTGGCCAAGTGCAAGTCGGACTCGCACTCGTCGGGTTCCGTACCACACTACAGTATTTTATAAGATCGAGCAAAAAATACCATTATCATTTTTTGCCAGCAAAAAATAATAATAATTAATTATTTAATTTCTTATAACGCCATTTAACGTCTAACAAAGGTGTTAGGGATCGGCATTTTAATATAACATCATGTATGGAGGTTTACGTAAGCGTTCGTAGATGGCGTTATATTTAAATGTCGAAAAAAATACGTTTCTTGTATGAGGACCCCCTATATTTTTAACTTTATTCTGTTTTTAGTATTTGTTGTTATAGCGGCAACAGAAATACAGACAAAGAACATTTGGATATATTTGTACCTACTGCTTTACCTTTGAAACAGTGTACCAAAAAAACCAACAGTAGTTACTTGTCTCTATTCAGGAAGAAAAACCATCAGACAATAACTCCCCGGCGTTAAAACTCAAGAATTAAGTTTCCAAAGTTCATTGTTCGTAGCGGTGTAATAGAGTGCCAGAGACGCATAAAGTGTATTCAGTGAACTAATTACACCGACTGCTCGGTTTGTCAATCATGCAGATTGCAGTCTCGTGCGCGAGTGCTCGCTTCTGTCTCTACTTTATTTCTATCTCTTCTGATTGTGTCGACTGAATTTACTTGAGCCTTTTACTTCTGCGCTGAGGAATTAGTAGAGGAAGTGCTTCAGAGCTATTTTTATAACAAAATGGAGTAAACAACCCTGAGGTTTTACAACAACATATTTACAACTATATTAATATTTGAAATGGCTCATTATGAAAAATACTTAGTGACTTATGCTGCGCTATTTGAAATTTCTGATTGTACTTACACATGCATCTTTTTAAGTTTAACTGCGATAGCTAATTTTTCAATACATTCTTTGAAATACATAATAGCTGCGTTTCTTTTTAATCCACGAAGCAAAAAGAAGGGGTGTTATATGTTTCACGCGTGTATTTGTGTGTTTGTCTGTGGCACCGTAGAGCCTAAATGCGTGAACCGATTTTGATTTAGTTATTTTTTGGTTTGATAGGTGTCTTAATCGAGATTATTCTTAACTTTGATTCAAGAAAATCCATTCAGCCGTTTTAAGACTATGAGCTTTTTGCTAGATTACATTTTGTAATATTGGTGGTCACGACGCCTGGTTATTCACATTAATTGCTGCAGTAAAACTCTTATGGCGCCTCTTCACAATCGGCGATGATCGACACTCGTTGATCGTCTGTGATCGGCAAGGTAATCGTCAAGATCATTGTGCAAGCATCCACACAATCGTCCGTGATCATTTATTGAGCGGCAAACTTGTATTTAAAAACAAAAAAACGACGCAACGTACGCACGGTTCCGCTGTCCTCCGGTGAATGAATGATCGGCGATAGAGAAGGTCGTTGCAAACCGTAAATAGTTTCAATAACTAGGTTTTGGTACAATACCGAAAACATGGTATTGTGTGTCATAATAACTGTTTATCGGGCGAAACCAGTTTTCGCGAACTACAAGCGTTGCAGCCGATGCAAGAACCGATTGGGTATTGTAGTAACTATTTATTTGCAATACCTAAGCTATACAGGCGCTAGGCGTTGCGAGTGACGATCAAAACTAATGAAGTTATTGTTTTTGCTGGCGCCCGATTCAATTAAAACTATACAGTAACCAATTTGTGTCGAATTACAATTCTCCTAAACCAACCGAAATACCGAGCCGAAATACCAATGTTATATTGTGAAATATTGTATTTTTTTACATCATATAAAAAAAAATTATACATGTTCACTAGCGATTTGAAGACCCCAGTTTATAGCTATCGACACATTTCCGCATATTATATTGATGTTCTGCCTGACTTGCTATCAAGGAGTATCTTACCACCATCACGGAAAAAATCTGCCGCCATAACCTTACGGTATTCCGATAACAGATTTTGTCAAATTTCAAATACCGATCGCAATGCCGCAATAACCAGTTATTGAGAATACCATGTTTCGGAAACCGGTATTGGTATGAATACCTACATCGCGTTTCGTTATTGCAATACGGCGTACCGACCCACCGCTAATCGGCGATCGTGTGGGCACGCGCTTCCCAACTACAAGCGATTCCCTTTGATGCGTGCCCGAAAAACCGACAAGTCACCGATCGCCGCGATCATGACGAGGAATAAGGACCATGATGGCCGACTACAGGCGAGTAGCCCTTCTACACGATCGTGCTCGCGTGTGATCGTCTATGATCGCCGATTGTGAAGAGGCGGCATTACGTACAATGTTGAGAAGAACATCAAACCCAAACTCGAAAGTTAATTTAACAATAAGTCAGAATGTCCCGACGTACGCTTCTTACTAATGAAGTTAGCGCCAGCGACCGCAGCCGCGGCGGAAAACTTAGGAAATGAAGTGTCGGGAAGATATATGGTCTACTAGATGAAGTATTATTCGATGCTGGCTTGAATACTTACTGAACGTTACTTATTATGTCCATCAATTCGAATCTTAAATCCAACCCCGACTAGTCTATGTATAATCTGTTCAATGTCACCATTCCAATCAGCCCAAACACAATCAGAAAAATACTCTGTAAACACGACATCTCTGCTGTGAGTTTGTGAGGATTTGAGTATTCTGCAGATTCCAGGCAATGGATTTTCAGGAGCATATTATTGCGATATTCCGCCTGACTTCGCTATCAAAAGTAGCTTACCACCAGGCGAGACAACGCAACATTATAAAATATAATACATTTTTTTTTAATATATCTTATAGGCTAGCGTTTGACCAATCTCACCTGTTGATAAGTGATTATGCGGTCGAAGATGGTAAGCACGTTAATATATATTTCACGTACTTTCTTTTCTTTATCTGAGGTGTACATGTAGGAAGGTACTTTTATTATACTAATAATTTAAAATTTAATCACCGCAACTACATATCAAGATATTTGAATTCAATTATAACAATGTATCTCTGTAATCTTAAGTGCATATGAAATTTATAATATACAGCTTTAACAATATCGATCTAACTAAAAAGTAACAATAGCTGATATTTGATCTTGTCGAAAGTTCGCAGGGATAGTTGAGAAGTCGCCGAAAGTTTCCGGACGTCGCTCAACGGAATTATACTCATTGAAAGTCAATAGTAGTGCAGTTACGCACAGATGATGGGCGGGGCACAAACTTACACCAACATATTGTAAATGTTTGACCCAACGTTTATGTTTTTAAACATTTTTCACACATTAACATACATATCCATATTTTTATGTCTATGGCAATATTGCTTGATACGATACTGAATACCTTGATACCTTTAGATAAGATTGCATTTATTAAATGTTGCAGCCAACTAGCATAATTAGCCGTTCAATCAACAGCCTAGCCTTTTTACCAAACAGCGCCGTTCAACTAGCAGCCTGAATAATATTCAGCAATTTGGAGGTCTTCTAAACCCTCATATAAAAGCCATAGCATCGGGTCTGGACTGACTCTCCTCCTCGCTGCGCTCGTCAGCGCACGTCACGCGGTGGTCACTGTTCCTAGTGTGATGCCCAAGTGTCAGACTAATCCAGTATATTAAATGTTGTGACAAACGCTTCGGCTAAATATCATTCAGGCCGCTAATTGAAAGTAAAGAGGCGAGGCTGTTGATTAAACGGCTAATTAAGCTAGTTGGCTGCGACATATACAAAAAATAAAACCGGTTAAGTCGAGTTGAACTCGCCCACCGAGGCTACCATACAAACCAATTAAGCTAGACCTCTAAATTGTATCAGCGCTCATACAATTTAGAGGTCTACCTTAATTGGGGTAACTATGTATGTATGGGGACACCCATTAATTTTCAACTTTTTTTATTTTTTGGAATGTTTCCTTAATTTGTGCTGTAAGAACTTGCTTCTTGCCAAATTTCGTGATTCTAGGTCAACGGGAAGTACCCTATAGGTTTTCGACCCAAAACCAAGGGTACTTCCGGTTTACCTAGAATTGTCAGTTTTATTTATAAGCAAGGTCTTAGAGCACAAGTAAAGGAAAAATTCCGATCATTAAAAAAGTTGAAAATAAAGGTACATTTTGGCACTAACAAGTTTTCGCGAAAATCTAAATTTGCCCATATATTTTTATTGTGTTGACTCAAGACCTTGACTCAAGATTTTTATACACCCAATAGGGACTATAGACTTCAGTATATCAGGTATAAATTTCAACTTGCTAGGTCCACCCGTTCCTGAGAAAATCAGTGGTGACACACGAACAGACAGATGGACGGACAGACGGACAGACGGACAGACAGACGGACAGACAGACGGACAGACAGACGGACAGATGGACAGACAGACGGACAAGAAAGTTATCTTATAAGGGTTCCTTTTTTACCTTTTGAGGTACGGAACCCTAAAAACAATGGGATTGCAAAAAAGTGGATGTTTAGAAAGCTACCTATTAGAAGTGAAGCTTCCAAGTTCATTCAATTTATTTCTCAACATCACTAATTATTTATTTGTACAACTATATCTGTTGAACTTAGCAGGACAAATGCCGGAATGATAGCGAATATGTCTTCATAGCTACGCCGTTCTACAATAGGGGGCGTTTATAAATATTTAAATATAATATGACGCTTACGTGACTTCCGTTGATTCGGACCGTGACGCTACGTCACTGCTGTCAAATATATACCCCAGTGCGCCTAAGAAGTTTGACTTCAATATTAAAACATGCATATTTTTTGAAGTTACACTTCTTTTGGCGCGATAGAGAAAAATGATGAGAGTGAATTTTTACGATGCGCGCGCACACCGACACCTAAATTTAACTTCGTGAAGTTAGTTCTAGGTGGTACGATGCGCGCGCACACCGACACCTAAATTCTACACCGTGAAGTTAGTTCTAGGTGGCATGACTATGTTCAAGTTGTATATGTCATATTTAACGTCATATTTTTACGTTAATAAAACCTTTTTTATTAAAATAAAATCTTTTTGATTAATTTTAATATTTATCTTTAATCACTACTGCATTTTAGTTATTTTTTTTCCATACGCCACAGAAGTATAACTTCTAACGCGTGTACATAAGTACACACAAAGTATTTTTTTTATGTTATACGTAATAAGCCATCGTTGATCATTATCTCACATGCTGGTAAGTGACAATGCATTCAATGATGGTAGCATGCTAGGCCTAGAATGGGAACTGACTCTCGGGGACAGCTGCTGGAACACATTTAATGTTTAGCGACAGATTTTTCAACTTTAGGGTGTTAGCTGGCCAGGCATAGACTTTACAGTCATCTGCCACCATGCAAGGGCTGTCACTATATTGATACAAGCTTGTCCAATATCTGTATCTTGCCAGTTTACTAAGCTGAGGGTTTCTTAGCGATGTTTTCCTTCACTGGAAGCCAATGTGAAATGTGCATTGGAATTTGAAAGTACCTTACCTCTGGCATCAAACCAATCTCCCAATGCACCAACGAGCCTAACATTTGTTTCTATTTTCAATAAAATTTTGAAGAAAAAATATTTTATCAAGCTTAGATAAATTCAATGGCATTGATAGAGATAACACACCTACAATACATGATCTCAAAATCATTGACAATTTAAAGAGGCAAAAAGTTTAGAGTTCGGAACTTATGCATTGCAACAAATTTGACTCAAGTTAAAAGTCCAACATTTTGTGTTTCGTAGTTACAGTACTCTGCTCCCAGAAGAATATTTAGACTGCATTATAACTTTCCATTAACTGACTACGTAGTTACGAGCTCGCCTATCTTCATAAAACTCACAACTCAGCCGATATTTTTCTTGCCTATACCATGTTCATATGACGACAAAGTTTCGAGTACTTTCAATATGTTAGGTGAGGTTAGTTGGTGCCAACGTTTGATCCAACTTCGACCAGCCCCTCCCCTATCGGATAGTTTAACCCATCGAAACTGCGATACGCAGTTTCCGTGAGATATGTTTATTAAGGTGACGATAGGGTATCCTTGCGGCAGCGACATTTTGAAAATACAAATAAAACTCACTATAGAACTAAATTGATTGGTAAAGTAGGTGATCGCTTAAATAATATAATTCATTATTTTTTAACCTTCCAGCGTTTTTTCAGCAACCTTTGAGCGATAGGACAGCCCGTATTTAAAAAAAAATGTTTCAGTTGTAAGTTTCCAATATTAGTTATGGGATGTTCAATAAAGAGTTAACCTTACTAATTATCTGTTTATCTTATATTTTTATTATTCAAGGGTTGTGCATTACCTGAACACCGTAAGGTTTGGACGGCAGACTTTTCAAATGGTGGTAAGCTACTGTTTGGTAGCAAGTCAGTCGGAATATCAATATATTGCTCCTAATTTCCAGTATATAAAATACTCATAATAATGGCTTCTTCCACCTATAGTCGAACACTTATGAATGTACATAAAAAATCCATTAGTGCACGGTTAAAAATCAACCCGGTAACCTCCCAGTATAAAGGCAAGCTGCCAACGAGCCATCCAAAAAAAGCAACTGCAATAACTCCCTCAAATGAACTAACCCCGCTTCATCTCATCACCCTACCCGCTCCCTCGTAGACAACAAATGAAGGGCAATCGTGGCCAGATTACTGCGATGTCCGTAACTTCGCCGATCACAAGTTCATAAGATCGCTCGATCGCTCTGCCGTGAATTAGGTGAAGGTGCGAACTGCCTACACGCCGTGATAAGTTTCCGGGTCACGGGAACGGATTGAAGGTTGCATAAAACATTGCCGTCATTTGTTATGGAGTTTTAGTTAGTTGCTGAGTTCTGTGCACTGTCAGGAGAGGCAGTTTTTTTAGAATTACTCATGGGGATTCTACTGTTGGTTATTCTGGTCAATGTGCACTTCAGCGCTTTTGTGAACTATTGTCCGTTTTTTTTTATATATATATATTGAAGTCGGTTCTTTTTCAATTTGGAGATGGTTATCTTAATATCTCTGGAGATACTTATCAGACCTCAATAAAATTACCATGGTACCACACTTGGGATATCACCTTTCGAACAAAAAAATAATAATCAAAATCGGTTCATAAACGACGAAGTTATCCGCGAACAAACATAAAAAAAAAAAAAATATATATATATATATATACGGTCGAATTGAGAAACCTCCTCCTTTTTTTGAAGTCGGTTAAAAAGTGAAACACCTCGATTGTTAGCATTGATGCTTGGCTTTAACAATTGATGTAGCCCGCTGAATTGTGGATTGTCAGAACTTTGCGCTTCACTCTGTGCTATAGTTACTGTAAGATATTAAAAAGATGCACATGAACTTACTTTTAGTAAGTATAAATGTGTGCAACATTTATACTTACTAAAAGTAAGTTTCGTCCTTTTTGACGTGGGAGGCGCTTAAACATTAATCTCGATTATGTTTTTGTAAATGTTCTCTACATTTTATATTTTTGTGCATCCTAATTTCACCGTACAGACAGGACTTGAACCCACACCCCACAGGAAACATGCCTGGCACTGTAACAACTCAGCTATAGTTCGATCCTACGGCTAAGAAACTAATGGATTGCTTTTTAACCCATTATGAATTTGTGCGCCATCTGTAAGTAATAACGATTTAGAAGTAAATTACTCGGATAAAATCATTACAGATTTCAGATACGACTAGAAATATGTATTGCACTGCTTTAATGAAATATTATGTTTCTTATGTCTTTGTTGTTATGTGTACACTTTGTATTAAGGAGGTGCGGGTTTGAGTCTCGTCAGTACGGTGAAATTTTGGATTATATTTACAAACAAATTTCCTTTTTTTTCAACGAAAAATCCCTGATGATAATCTCTATAAAGAACTCTTTCGTTGAACATTTCTAGTGGGAATGTACCCTATCAAATAAAAAGCTAATCATCTGAAGTTAGCTACCAATCTAGCAACAGATTTGTCTCGAGCGTTGGTTAGCATTTTGATAGGATTCTCAGCTCAGATCCATAAACCCGTCTAGGTTATAACTATTTATGTAAAGTCGTACGGCGCGGTTTATCCGATCGTCCTCGGCTTCGTTGTAGAATGAACTACAAATATATGTGCGAGAAGAAATATATATAATGTTAGAAAATTGCGCAGGTGATTGAGATGATAATGTGGGATTTATTTTTAACCGACTTCAAAAAAAGGAGGAGGTTTCTCAATTCGACCGTATATATATATATTTTTTTTTTTTTTTTTTTTTTTTTATGTTTGTTCGCGGATAACTTCGTCGTTTATGAACCGATTTCGATTATTCTTTTTTGTTCGAAAGGAGATATTCCAAGTAAGTGTGGTACCATGGTAATTTTATCGAGGTATGATAAGTATCTCCAGAGATATTGAGATAAACATCTCAAAATTGGTACTGAAAATGAATAGCGCGGCATTGAAGTCGGTTGTTTTTTAGTTTTTAAACGATATTATATATTGTCTTATCATGATACTGATGATGAACATCAAAGATAATAATATGATTATAACTTCTTAATAATATGAGACACCTCAAACAAGACGTCTTTATTAACCGACTTCAAAAAAGGAGGAGGTTTCTCAATTCGACCGTATATATGTTTTTTTTTTATGTTTGTTCGCGGATAACTTCGTCGTTTATGAACCGATTTTGATTATTCTTTTTTTGTTGGAAAGAAAATGTACCAAGTGTGGTACCATGTTAATTTTATTGAGGTCTGATTAGTATCTCCAGAGATAAACAGAATACTGGTACTGAAAACTAATAACGCGGCATTGAAGTCGGTTATTTTTTAGTTATAACGAGATTGCTCGTGTGATTTTAAAGAACCATCTCGATTTCAAAGTTCGTTTATTTATTTAGAATAAAAACCAATCATACCATATGTTTGTAGCATGATTATAGCAAAATCAATTAATTAATTTAATTACCTACGACGGAACGGAGACTGTATATGCGTTTGGGGTGAGAGGATGTTTGTTTGTTTGTTTGTGTGTGCAAATCCATGTTGCCATTTTTCTCCAAAACTACTAGTCCGATTTGATGCAGTTTTCAGTTTTGGGTTTGGGTGTAATTGTGCATGTTTAAAGATAGATGTTACGGTGACAACTCACCAGGGAGCCATGAAGTAATCATTTGTTGGTGCAAATCGATGTTGCCATATTTCTTCAAAACGACTAGTCGGATTTTGATGCAGTTTTCAGTTTTAGGTGCGTGTTTTATTGGTGCATGTTCTTAAGTAAGTGTTACGGTGTCAACTCACTAGGGGGCGCTGCAGTAAACATTTGTTTGTGCAAATCCATGTTGCCATTTTTTTCCAAAACTAGTTCGATTTTGTCTTTACACGGTTCGTAATTAGCCAGTGGTGGTTTTTAGATAGATGTTATGACGTTAATTTTCTATAGGACATTGTCGTGGGTGTTTATTCAACATTTTAATTTTGTTACTTGTCTAGACGAGCAGAACATAAACTCTGAACCTAATAAAGTCCCTACATTAGTCACATAGCGTACTTCAGTACGCTATGTGACTAATGTGTCCGTCCGAATAATCCGAAGTCTGTGATCATATAAAATATAAAATCAACACAATTTCCAAAAATAATTTAATGAAATTATAATTATTATGTCTTCCTATAATATATTGACATTATATATTTACAACGAAATCTTCAGATCTATTTCCAAGAAGCTAATCACTTTATTAAGCATTACTCGCTTAATTATAAATTAGTATTAGATTAAAGTTGTAAGCTTAGTAGTACTTATAACGGTCAACCTAAATACTTTCTTATATATCCGAGAACATGAAACATAACAGAAAAAATAAGCACGTGTAAAACTAAAATAACTTTCAATAAGACGAAAAAGATGCTCGCTAGGGTTGTACCCGCGTCAGTCGGACTGACGGACAGACGGTCAGACGGTTGGACAGATTATCGTTTAAGTCCGACAATGACGACCGGACGGCACCGGATATACGTCATATCCTGAGCTCGCCCTGTCAATAAAACAATGTTTACCGTTTCCGGAATGAACGAGTATCGAACGTGAGTGTGAAACATAGGCAGTGGTATTTATTTATACGTGGATAGGACTTAATTGGGTTGTTCAATTTACGACACCTTTTCTTAATGGCTTTTTATATTTTTATATCATTTGGCTAATGCTCCTAACATTACACGGAACATCTATGGTCAAGCAAACCTTGCGTTATATGTAGTAAGCGCGATGCCTTCTATGGTAAGAGGAACTAGGTGAGGTAGTGACCAAATGCTTCTTCTCGTGACCACAATCAATGTCACGTGGTTGAAACGTCGAGGTAAGTAAAATAAATGTTTTAGCGCAATATGTGTCGTATTTTATTCTTATAAATATCAAATGCTTCTTGTAAAAAATATTTTTATTTTGAAAAGATAAAGTCAACCCTCCTTTGTTGAACGTATGATGACCACCATATTCAAAAGGACTTCAGAGCCCAGGTCTTATGCAGCTGGTTGATTTCGTAGTCAGCTTAGTGGATCAGCAGCGCAGGGAAATCGCTACGTTGGCTAGGTGACGCGCTTTCGGAAAAGCGTTACTATCCTTTACGCTAATGGGTCAATCAAAATATATTATGCTCCCCGTCGTACATTCGGGTAAAAACATTAAATAGATTAAGTATTACTAAGTATGATGAAATATTTCCCAGAAAGAGGAAACATGTAAGTACAAGAGAACAACATTAACTAATTAAGTTTGACGGGACATACTAACTGTGATAGCGGAGAGTGGAGCTAGGACGTGTGCGTTACAGTGTGCGACTGACTTGCCTGCTACTTGCAATAAAACTTGCCCCGGGGAGAACTTGTTCACAGCCTCAAGTCATAGCAAATACGAGTATGCTATTATATATTTACTTCCCTTGCTGTTAGGACTTATCACTGCTGCCTATAGACACCTGCAACACTAGAGGTATTGCCAGCACGATGTCTGTCTTTAGCTAATACTCTTTTTCACTTATTTTTAAATTACTTCAAAAAAGAAGGAGGTTCTCCATTCGCTGGTTTTTTAGGGTTCCGTACCCATAGGGTAAAACGGGACCCTATTACTAAGACTCCGCTGTCCGTCTGTCTGTCTGTCTGTCTGTCTGTCCGTCTGTCACCAGGCTGTATCTCATGAACCGTGATAGTTAGACAGTTGACATTTTCACAGATGATGTATTTCTGTTGCCGCTATAACAACAAATACTAAAAACTGAATAAATTTAAAAATAATAGAGGGTCCCCATACAAGAAAAGTGTTTTCTTCGGCATTTCATGTCATCTATGAACGCTTAATTAGGTAAACGTCCCATAGATGGCGTTATATTGAAATGTCGATCCCTAGCACCTTTGTTAAACGTTAGATGGCATTATAAGAAATAAAATGTTTATTAATATTATTTTTTTGCTGGCGAATAATACTGTACTGTAATGAATACTGTAGTGTGGTATGGAACCCTACGAGTGCGAGTTCGACTTGCACTTGGCCAGTTTATTTTTATGTAAGTATGTTCACCGATTTACTCGAAAACCCTGAACCGATTGGAAAACTGGGAAAGTTTATGTTTAAAAGGGTATACCTAACAGGTGGTCCCATTTAAAATTAATCAATATGTTCAGTATCTCCAGAAATATAGAGATAAACACCATAAACTTGGTACTGAAAATGACTAGAGCGACGTTTTGAAGTCGTGTATATAGCTAGTGTCAAAGAATTGAAATAGCTATTTGCATGGTGGACACTATCTGCATGGCGGAAGGACGTACACTATCAAGTGTCCGCCTGGCCAGCTACCAAGTACCAGCCAGTTTCCATTCTAGGGCTAGTGTGCTTACCACCATCGACCGCATCATCACTCACCAACAGGTGAGACAGTGGTCAAACGCTAGCCTATAAGATATAAAAAAGCTCAATTTTGTAAAAATCAAGCTTCTAAAGGTCATCAGATCATTTGAAATCATAGTTCAGTACAAGTCATACCTCAGTAAAATATATGGACTTCACGGAATAAACCTCGGAGAACACACACTCCACGAATGTGGATGTTCGTGGAGTGTTCTCCGAATTTCTTCCATCGTTATTTTATGCTGTTACAATACTCAATCACAGTTTTAATCACATAATTCACAGTTTCCCCACACAGGAGCTGTGTGTGGACGGATGGATGGATGGATGGATGGATGGATGGATACTAGACAAGCATAACATTTATTTTATTTTATGACTAGAAGTGCCCCGCGGCTTCGCCCGCGTTTATAACTTTTTTTACTTATTTATAACTTTTCTTTCGTTAAAACCTTTCTATCAAAAAACATACATCAAAAAAGAAATAGCTATATCGGTCCACCCGTTTTCAAATTATTGCGTGACTAAGGGAAATAGGGATAAGTTTTTATAACCCGAAAAACCACATTAATTTGGGTGAATTTTAGAAAACCATTTCTGACAACATACTAACGCCGTAATAACTATCTGCATGCCAAATTTCTGCGCAATACATATTGATTTTCAGAGTTTGTTACCCCACTTCACCATCTTAGGGGTGGAATTTCAAAAAGCCCGAAACATGTATTTACTTACTTATTTATTTTCGACTACAAAGGTCTATCTAATCTTGTTTTTCCATACAAACTTCAAACCCCCCATTTCATCCCCTTAAGGAGTGAATTTTGGATATTCCTTTCTTAGTACACCCTTACGTCCTAAGAAAAATTATCCCCTTAAAATTTCAAGTCTCTACGACCAGCGGTTTAGGCTGTGCGTTGTCTGTCAGTGAGTCAGTCAGTCAGTATGTCAGGACAAAGATTCTTATAGTATTAGATTAGATAAGGTTAAGCACGACGCTCGCCTGATGTTAAACGATGACGTCTACTTATTACAGATACAACGGCATACACAGTTGTTACCTAAAGACACAAAGATATTAAGTCTTACATGCCCTGTAATTTCACTGAACACCTTGTCATATCAACCGAAAAACATTCTTATTCCACGGCTAAATTAATTGGAAAAGTGATGGTACCACCCCAGGCAGACAAGCAGAAACCTATCACTACTATAAGATCAAAGGAAGATAAAAGGTCCCCAAACAAATACTCGCCATCATCTATACCTTGCGCCACCTACACGAAGCGGCACAAACTAAAAGCGCTGCTCGGGCCCAACTTCGCGCTAACTCCCGTCGCGGGAACACCTCCTAATTGGGTAAATATACGGGAAACTGTCCCATTCATAGATAGATCTAGTTGTACTCATATCTCGCTTGACGGGTTGGTGTATTGCTCACCGCTTTATAATGATGACACAATTCCTGATAATGATTTGTCAAAGTTACAATAGGATTACAACTTTTATTATGAAACGTCTGATATTAGTATGCGCATATTATGGTTGGCCTACTTAAATGTAAGTATTTGGCTAACAAAATGGCATCTGAATTTAGTTAAATGTTTTTGTATGATATTGCATTACTCGTATTAGATAAATACGATAAATTATTTATCTCTAAACCCTAAAGTTGCTTTTAAAGCTTTTTAGAACATCGTTCGGTCTAAACGCTGTGTTTATTCAAACTTCCTCAATAAAATCAGGCGTAGTTTATCGTAAAACTTTATCCAATAAATTTCGAATCGAAAAGCATATTTATTAAAATAACTAGTGTTTTATTATTATGTCAAACCAGGTAATACGGTTCAAGCGAGCGTTTAAAATTCAAAGTTCAGGGCGGGCGAGGCGCGCCGCCCGTCATCGGAAATTGAATTTTATCGTTTCGCGATAAGTTTGATTTCGAGTTGGAGGGAGTTGGTTTTACAAGCGTTTTTAATAATGTGCGGGACATGTAAATTCGGCTGAAGTTTTGCAATAAAAGTTGCGAGCTCGAGTGCCGCCGGCGATGCATTCGCTATAAATGAGGAACTGCCGCGTCACCGACTCGAACGTGGAGAACTCACTTTATTGCTGGCTTATTTGTATTTATACGATTATAAAGTATAATTACTTAATAATGTGCCAATTTTCTTGCACTTTGAACAAGCATTTGTATGAAGATACATTTTAAGCATACATTACTGTAAAAGAAGTTGAGACTTCTAGAAAGATGTAAAGAAAGCACGTCTCTTTTAGGTCGTCAATACGAGGTATGTCATCTAGTCATCAATACGAGGTGTGTCATCCAGCAGTTTTGACAACCACCAATAAGCTTGGGCGCTTGAATAAAAAAAATTGAATAAATATCGACCCCTTTCATTCTTTTTAACCCTTTGTTTGCAAATTCAATTCCCTCTTGGTCGATGTTCTTATCTATTTATGTTTTAATGCTGCTTATAAATTTAAATTGGAATGTTATACACTTAGTCTTAATGTAATAATTTAAATACGTACATGCAAAGCGAGTAGGTAATGGCATAAACGCAAAATAAAGTACTCGTAAAGTTTGCGTCTTCCATCAAATTCAGCAGAAAGTTAATAATGCTAAATATTATTATTTACAAGAGCATACAAAATTACACCTCCCGAAATACAGCAGTAACGTACAAGCATCCGAAACATGGCTTATTTGCATAATTAGAAAACGAGCAACCGTCGAGATGGGATTAAATCCTAGAACAAATAACTGGCCAAGTGCAAGTCGTACTCACACTCGTAGGGTTCCGTAACACAATTAAGTATTCCATAGCTATGATTTTTCGCAACTACAAAATTAACTTTGTTTTTCATAGTGTTTGTATGAAAAACAAAGTTATCTTTGCGGTCGCTATACTCGTATCTCTTAAACTGTTGACTGTATGTCGTTCAAATTAATTTTCGTTGTTAGTTTTTATTGAGATCTACAGCATATATTTTTTTAGATTTTTCACTATCATACTTTAAAAGTTATAGGGGGGGGGACACACATTTTACCACTTTAGACGCGCCTATCTTTCAAATGATTGACTTTGAGAAAAAATGATTTTAGAAACCTCAATGTCATTTTTGAAGACCTATCCATAGACACCCAACACGTATAGGTTTGAAGAAAACATTTTTTTTTTCAGTTCCATGTATGGGATGCCCCCCCTTAAACTTTTATATTTTTAATTTTTGTATAAAAATCGGAAAGCGGTTTACAGAATACATCTACCTACCAAGTTTCAATTTTGTAGTCTTAACAGTTTCGGAATAAAATGGCTGTGACATACGGACGGACAGACAGACAGACAGACAGACAGACAGACAGACATGACGAATCTATAAGGGTTCCGTTTTTTGCCATTCGGCTACGGAACCCTAAAAAGCGGTAAATTTTTAACTCGGGCTATGACACGCGATAAAGTCGAAACGGAATACTTAGTTCATGGATTTATGTTCTTGGTAATATCGAGAAGTATTTATTATGTTAAGAGTGCTCTCAGAACAATAACATCATTTATTTTAGAATGTATTTGAAGTTTGAGAACAATGAATGATCAGTAAGTGATGCATCTTGGTACAACACATACGTTTAGTCAGACATAAGATAACCCTCCATACATAATCATTTTGATAATACTTCACTTACGTATGAAGGTCAGATAATTGGTTTTCTTGTTTTTAAAAAGACAATTTCCCGCACTAGGAAACCCTGTGTCGGGTGGGATTTCACAAACATCACGGACACAGTTACTCCCAAAATCGGAAAAATTGTGTATGAATTACATAGAATTGTCCCGTGTGGCACCACGAACTTCGGTTTCGTGAAAAGGTGCACTAATAGTCCAACTCATGGTCAGACAATTAAGAACCTAGGTTTAGATTTTAATTGTCTATAATTAATTTGATTTAATATTACACCACATTATATGACATATAAATATAGATATAAATAATTATAGATATCTCTCACATTTTTCCATGCTAGAGACACGACAAGGCACAGATTATATAATAGTTACTAAGTAATAAGGTAATGATTAAACATTGCTTCGTTCGTATCGTATCTTATATTATATCTGCATCGTATTGTTACACCGCGTCGTCAAGTCGCGATGTTTCGCCAAGCTTCTCGAACAAAAATAGCGTGGGAAAGAATAGACTAATTACCCGCCATAAACACCCGACCGTCATAAAAAGTAACCTTCCTGGAATTCCGACCCTAGTCAATGTACCTAGTTTTGTAGTTAAGATTGGACCTTATTCTTAAGTAGTTAGAGATCAAATTAGCATGTATGGAAAAGTTGTTTACATCAGATGTTCAAAGGAAAGCCGCCCCTTTTGTTTTTGATTTATTGCTTGTTTGTCTGTTATTTTTATTCTTTATTGATCGAGGATTTTCTAGAATAATTATTGTGTCCTATATAAAGCGTTGCACCGCGGCGTTGAGTCAGTCATTCTCTGGAAGCGACAGTGTAACTATCTAAGCGCGGATAGCGACCAAGGGATCGTTAAGTGTTATCGGTGAACTAGTGTTGTGAACTGTGAACAGTGAAATCAGTGATTGTGATTACCAACGACCTCAGTGTGTGTTAACGGACTTTTGATAATTGTGCAAGACGATTTGGACAACTACTGTGAAACATTGTAAAACCTAGTGTTCAGTGGAAATAAACGTTCATCTCATCGGATTGGCATTTTAATACCACCCCGCACGTAACAGTATATTATAATATTTGAAAAATATTATTCAGCTGATCTATCAGATATTGTAACAGTATCCCGTTGATACGGATATACCATAACATAACCTTTATATGATTAGCAGCTGTGCCCTGCGGTTTTACCCGCGTAGACATCGTTTCCGTGAGATTAGCGGGATAAAAAGTATCATAAGAGTATGTAGATAGCCTAGCCTAAAGACTATACCGAATTTCAGCTCGATTGGTTGAGTAGTTTTAGCGTGAAGGAGTAACAATCATACATACACAACTTTCGTCTTTATAATATTAGTAGGAAGTAGAATTTATAATACACTCTTCTTACTACCATAACTATAATAATGACAAGGCGCAGCAACCTACAGATCAAATGTATTAGTTGTTAGCTTACCATAGTGTGGCTACATAAGGATGTAACCTCTATGTTGGAACAGCAACAAAGTGAGAATAGCCTGGAGATCACAACATCTACACATTGCAGTTGTAGTGGTAGACTTCCGCTGCACGTGGTTTAGAAAGGGGTGTTTGGATGTGATAGTAACTGGAACAAGCTTGACTATTGTTGTGTATCGAGCTAAATTTACAATGATTTCACATGATATAGACTGGCTAATAAATCAGTCTACATCCGTCATATGGCGGAAGATGGCGACAATGATAATCGCGCGGGGAGCGGGATTGGGCACCTACCCCCTCGCTCCCAGCACGATTTTCTCTATATTATGCAATATCTATAGCATAGCAATTATCTCTATATTATCATACTATACTCTAATTACCCCTATCATAAGCAGCAGCAGGGTATTTCCGCCCATAAGAGGGTTGCCTTACTACGTTTGTAGGCTTACTTTATTAACTTATTAACTAACCCTACAAGTTATCCCAGGGTTTTGCTCTAATGGGTGATCACTGGTGCTTGGCTTCGGCCATAGCTCAAACCACCACCTTACAAAGACTGCCACCAATCGGTTCACCCCCTTGTCCGGCAAAATGTGAAGTGCTAGCTAAAAGATTGAAGATGGGTTGAAATAGCAGTTATTCATTATCCGGCGTCCATCTCAGAATCATCTTTAGATTCTAGACGAGATTCTATCCCAGATCGCATCGTCACGTAACAACAGGTGAGTGAGCGGTCAACGGTTGGTCTGACCGGCATAAAATAAACCCTATGTTAACCGACTTCACAATAAAGAAGAAGGTTCTCAAATCGTCAGAATCTGTTTTTTTTTATGTTGTTCATCGATTACTCAAAGACGCCTGAACCGATTTGAAAAATTCTTCTTTTCGCGTGGTCCCGTTTTATTCGAGATATGTTCAGTATCTACAGAGATATGGAGATAAATACCTCAGACTTGATACTGGAAATGACTAGCGTGGCGCATTTGAAGCCAGTTATTTTAATTTTTAAACGATCTTAAATTATCTATATATATAAAAGAAAGTCGTGTTAGTTACACTATTTATAACTCAAGAACGGCTTTACCGATATGGCTGAAAATTGGCGAGGAGGTAGCTTAGAGCCAGGTGACGGACATAGGATACTATTTATTTTGGTGAATTTTTAATAATTATTTTGTTTTTGGTGAAATTGTGCGTGTGTACGGAAACAGCACAATGTTGAAAAACATGCTATTTGCATTCTCACCAAAATTCCACTTAAAATCTTCAGTAAACACCTCATCTTTACTGAAGGTATGACTTAGACTAGACTTTTACTTGAAAACTGAGCTGAAATGTGACTCTGACCCATCCATACGACCAAAATTGATAAAAACTTGAAAAATTTTAATATTTGACACTGGCTAAATACACTAATCGTGTTGAGACATAATAAAACTTAAAATGCTTACAAGCAATCGAGACAATTATAATCAATGCGTAATCAATTTTATATTTTGTCATAATGTAGGTAAATACAGAGATATGCAAGAATGTGATAGCCAAGTTATGAATGTCGTATGTATACAGTCTTATCCATAAGGCAAAAAATATTAGACAGTTATTCATTAAGTAAGTACCTATACTTATTCAGAATTAAAATTAAATACTGGTGATTATATTTTTACAATCAAAATTAAACTCAATCGAACTAATTTCAAGTTAATAACTTATCTATAACAATAATAACATTGTTTCATTGCATCATGTCTTGCTGACACGCGGTTGAAGTACTTAATTGTTGTATTTTTATTCTATTTCTGTATTGCCACAACTTTATTATTTACTTGATAATCAAAGTGCCATAATACATTACTGAACTTAATATCTCTTTTGTATTAATTGTATTACGTTCATAAAAGCCTAAATTAAGTTAATCTAAAAGGTAACACGACATTCGTTGTCTGTTAGGTGGTACGAAGTTCGCCGGGCCAGCCAGTATTATTTAAAACAACAATTACACACAAACTCCTTTTTATCTTAAAGTGGACCTATAACCATCTCCATAACATTAATTGGGGGGGTCTTAAGACTCTTTTCCCTTATCTTCCAATTAGTCAAGTCGAATCTTATGCAAATGACTTGTTAATTACTGAGTTGCTTCGTTAATTCACCTAAAGGGTCGCTTTTTTTCCAAAAAAAGATTCAGTGAGAATAATTCACAGTCTTTCGCTGAGGCTTCAATGGTGTTTTATTAACCTCCGACACAAAGAAGGGTATTATGAGTTTGAAGTTTGTATGTGTGTCTGCCCGTATATTATTGTAGCGCCCAAACGGATGAACTGATTTTGTTTTTTTTTTATATGAGACTTATTCGAAAGTAGTCTTAGCTTTGATTCATGAAAATTGTGTCGGCCGCCGCTCAGATTACTTAGATGTAAGCATTTCATTTGTACCATTTTCAGTTAGCATTAATTCGCACGGCAGTTCCATCGCGGACTCGTAGCAATCAACACGGAAATACAGTGTTAAGCAAATCAATCTTTTATTTGTGCGAGACCCGTACAAAACACAATACATCCGTTTTAAGACTATGAGCTATTTTCTGGTTAATGATGCTTTGACAGAGATTTTCATAATGTCTAATCTATTTGAATTCGGTATCTACTTACTTCTATGATATCATATAAACATTGATCATATACTAGGGCATCTCTTGTTATTTGCAGAGTACAACCACTGAAATTCAAGGAGCTCGTATGTATATACTAGAAATGCGACTGAAAAACATATAACATAACTAAGCAGACTTTGTACCGCTTGACATACTCCCATCACAGCATTGAGAGCCAGCGAGGTCATCAACCTTAACGGTGAAGGTCGGTTCATAACGAAGCAACATCATCATGGCACGTCGGTTATTGAGTTGCTTTTATCTTGCAAGCTCCTGTTATTACGTTCGGTGTCCCCAGTTTGACAAGGGTAAATCCCCTTTCTCCATATACCGTGTCCCGCTGTATTTTTTTTATATTTAGTAGTGTGAAATAAGCCTTTACATGTATAGCTGTCGTTTTTGCGTACTTTACGTGCTCGTTTTGTTGCGGGTGTTTTTATGCAACATTTACAGAATTTTTGTTTATGAAAACACAAATAAAATAGGTACACGATATAGTAGTGATGGGCAGAATATCCGGCTAAACAAAAGCAAATAGGTCGACAAATGCAGTAATTGAATGGTATCCCAGGAATGGACTGCTAACAAAGTCGAAACTCATCATCACCGATATTAGCCGGTGTCAGAAGTTCCTTGATACGCCAATGAGTCAGAGAGTAAATCTTTACATACTTTTATTTAACATGCAATGTTTGTATGTATGTCTAAAGTCTGGATATTGTTATGTTCCGGTCAATTTTTTTCCGGTCAAAGCAAGTTTATTTTGACCAACTTTTTGGTGTTTGATTGAGCTGATGCAAGACTTTGATTTATACAAGTTGAAGGAAATGATAATATCATTGTGTTTGCTGCAGGGCTAGCATGGCCTTATCCCCGGAGGAAAGACAAAATTATTTCCCTGTTTTTCGCCACTGTCAGGAGATCAACACAACAATTTAAACGCTTGATGAAGTTTAACTACGAGTTTTGATTTTGTTTCGTATTAAAAAATTAAAAAAAGAATTGATTAAAAGTCAGCGGGCGTTTATAATTGTCCGAAAACATTACTTATAATTTGCCTTCTTCACCAAACAAAACACGGATAGGTGGTCCCAAAATAGTCCCCTAGCCATGCTAGCCCTGCTGAAGTAGAGCGCGAAGAATAAATACTTACTTGTCTACTTTTTTAAGTTATTCAGCCGATTCATATTATAGGCAAGCGAATGTGTTCTCAAATGCTGTCATTAATTTTATGCAAAAGAATAATGTACGAGTAGTGTCACCGGGTAACCCGTGATGGGCACTTTTTATAGCTCAAACAACCGACTTCCTAGTGGCCCTGAAATTAGGCCCTAAAGGAGTCGTCGTCACTCTAACAGGTGCCGGGATCGAACTTGCACCTAAGCTCGGACGACTACCTATCTCAGACTAGAATATACACCTGCTAGGACCCCGCGGCAGAGCAATGAATCAGGGCGTGGGTTCGGCCGTTGGTGTTAAAAAGGCCTGCCGGAACGGCCCCAGAGGAGTGGTGATCAACTACAAGTGATACAAGACCTTAATGGGAGATCCCTCGGCAATAAGAAACCAAATACAAAACAAACACTCAGTTTATTGACAATATACTTAAGTTACCTAAAACCTAGGCTAACCTACCTACCTAAAGCGACACAGAGATTGCTTACGTGCACGACGTCGACGACTGGATCGCACCCCTTCCGAAGTCGTGCAGGACCTCTAAGTACAGTTACGTCAACTTCTCCTGCAACGAGCCCTCGCCTTCAGAAGGGAAGCGGGCTGCGTTTCCACGTCTTCACAATGGACGGACGTCCACACTTGTCGCTGGTTGGCACTCAAGTCCTCGAGAGCTCGACTTCTCGATCCTGCCAAGCCCGCCGCCTTCGCGTCGTTAAGTAATTCTTGTTCTTGCCACCAGAGAGCGCTTATCCTCTGGATTTACGCCAATCGGGTTGGACAATCTCCAATCATTGACCCATATCTTCCAATCGCTGCCTCTCAGCTTTGGCGGCTTCCAATGTCCTTTCAAGACAGATATGCCAACGTGACGAATCCAAAAACGTCCGGGAACCAATGAACTAGCTTTAGCAGCAACATGTTATGACGAGGCGAACGGCAGGAAAAATAACGGCGAATTCCGCACCCACACATGAATAAGAATGGGCGGCTTACGCCCGGACTGACCAATGGGACGAGTTGTGTCTATTGCTAATCCACAGAGGATGTAGGTAATACTACACGATGCAATCTCTAGAGTGTCGCTTATTATAATAAGACATCACGATAAAAGAACAACGAATAAAAAGTAACACAAGAGTAGTCATATCTGTCATTCAGCTACACATAGAAATAAATGAACTAAAAAGCTTTTAAAACCGTTGAAATTGTATTGTTTAAACTAAACACAGAATAACAAGTACAGAAGCAATTATTAATAGATAAATTATTTTACAAAAAAAATTAAACCGACTTCATAACGACAAACAGGCGCTCAAAAGCAAAAATAAATTAATATAATTATTATATGCGCTACCCACTCATATATTAGAAGTCCAGCCAAGTCTATTGGGTAATAGATAGATTCTAATATATGAGTGGGTAGCGCATATAATAATTATATTAATTTATTTTCGCTTTTGAGTGCCTGTTTGTCGTTATGAAGTCGGTTAAATTTTTTTGAAAAATAATTTATTTTTCCCTTTTTTTTATTTTTTTTTATTTAAAGTTTTAATTAAATTACATGCATGTATAAAATTTTGTGTCTGGGCTGTTCAGCATTGAGGATATAGAACCAGGCTATTATGGTTAAATCCATTTACAAAATTGTGTGTCTGTTGTGTCCTCGCCGGAAGTCAACCCTGAGTGCAGCAGCCATGTCATGATGGAGTTTAGATCAGGCTATATTATAGTTCAATCTATTCACAAAATTTCGTGTCTTTGCTGTTCGCCGTTAAGGAGTTCCACTATCCACCTCCTGATTCTCGAGTGGCCCGGTGGCGTAATCAGGAGAACGGTCAGCTTTGATGCCAGAGGTACCGAGTTCAATCCCCGCCGTGCACCAATGGATTTTTTATCAAAAAAATTATGTGCGCTGTTCACAGTGTGGTGAAGGAAAAACTTCGCTATGAAACCAACAACCCCCGCATGGTGGTAGGTCTCCGCCTGGCCAGCTACCACCCTCAAGTTAGAAAATCTTTCGCCAAAACATCTAGTGTGTTCCGGCGTCTATCCTTGAGAGCCAGTTTCCATTTTAGGCCTAGCGTGCTTACCATCTTCGACCGCATCATCACTTACAATCAGGTGAGATAGTGGTTAAACGCTAGACTGTAAAAACATCCATCCATCCATCATCAGATCAGCTCAAAAGTACCAGATTATGCATAGTTACTAAACTTAACTGGCGTGCAAACTTTGCAGATGGCGCTGCTTTACTCACTACATATAATCCAAATTTAAATACATATTACACTGGTAATTCTTATAAACTAAAATGAATTATAAAATTAAAAGGATACAGCACAATGTCATGAAAATAATAATAATGATTATAATTTGTCACTTAAAAATTCGTCAATACCATAATAACATTTCTGAATTAAAAATTGTATTAGCCTATTTTTAAACATAATATTGTCCATGTCCTTTAAAGATTTAGGAATTTTATTGAAGACTGTTGGCGCCATTCCAATTACACTTTTACGAATAAATGTCGTTTTGCCTGGAATTATCCGAATCCTATCATTTCGTCTATTTCGTTTTACTGTCTCAGAAAGCTTTTTTTTTTTTTTTTTTTTTTATACGTTATAGGCTAGCGTTTGACCACTATCTCACCTGTTGGTAAGTGATGATGCGGTCGAAGATGGTAAGCACGCTAGGCCTAGAATGGGAACTGGCTCTCAAGGATAGCTGCCGGAACACATTAGATGTTTTGGTGACAGGTTTTCTAACTTGAGGGTGGTAGCTGGCCAGGCGGACACTAGATAGTGTCCTACCACCATGCGAGGGTTGTTGGTTTCTTAACGATGTTTTCCTTCACCGGAGGGCCACTGTGAGAAGCGCACATAAATTTTTTTTTTTTTTTTTTGATAGAAAAATCCATTGGTGCACGGCGGTTTGAACTCGGTACCACGGCATCAAAGCCGAACGTTCTCCCGATTACGCCAGGCCCTCAGCTTTGGAAAGAGGTTCGGATTATTCTTTACGAAAACAGCAATTTCCATAATATACAAGGACGGAAGTGTCAGAATTCTGTGCTCTAGAAAATATGGTTTACAACTATCTCGCGTCTGTAGGTTAAACATAGTTCTAATGCAGTGTTTTTGCATTTTAAAAACAACGTTTTTATTTGTCGAGTTCCCCAGAATAGTATCCCGTATCTCGAAGTAGATTCAATTAATCCATAATAGGCGGCGAGGAGTGCATTAATATTTAAAGTTTCGGACAGCTTGTAAAGAGCATATGTTAAACTACTTGTTTTAGTAGTTATGTGTTCTATGTGTCCCTTCCAATTTAATTTATTGTCAATTATTAAACCTAAAAACTTTGCATTGTCAATATCATGAATTGTAATATTATTATAATTTAATTGTATGTCAAGAGGATTTTTTGCTCTTTGGCTGAAATGCATTATATTGGTTTTTGTCAAATTAATTTTTAAATTGTTATTGTCAAGCCACGAAATTATAGAAGTCTTTTTTTTTTATACGTTATAGGCTAGCGTTTGACCACTATCTCACCTGTTGGTAAGTGATGATGCGGTCGAAGATGGTAAGCACGCTAGGCTTAGAATGGGAACTGGCTCTCAAGGATAGCTGCCGGAACACATTAGATGTTTCGTGACAGATTTTCTAACTTGAGGGTGGTAGCTGGCCAGGCGGACACCAGATAGTGTCCTACCACCATGCGGGGGTTGTTGGTTTTTTAACGATGTTTTTCCTTCACCGGAGGGCCACTGTGAAGAGCGCACATAAATTTTTCGATGGAAAAATCCATTGGTGCACGGCGTTTTGAACTCGGTACCTCTGGCAAAGGCAAGCGTTCTCCCGATTGCGCCACCGGGCCCTCAAGTCAAGTCAGTGTATTATTAATGTCATTACTATAAAAATCATTTTTACTACGATTTTTAGATATGGTCACTGTACTAATGTCAGCGTGAGTAAGTCGTGTGTGTGAGTGAATAATGATTGTTTGCGTGTGTAAGTAGTATGTTTGTGTGTGTGTATGAGGATTTATTAATCGATGGGATGAGTTTGTGTATATGTAGCAGCAATTTATGTGATTGAGATTGTTAAGACGTGGAGTGGAGTATGTTTTAGAAAATGCTATGTATATAGATATAAAAAATATCGTATTACTTCAAAGTAAAAAAAAACTAAATCAAAATCGGTTCATCCGCTTGGGCGCTACGATGCCACAACAGACAGACACACAGATACACACGTCAAACTTATAACACCCCTTCTTTTTGCGTCGGGGGTTAAAAGAATCGACTACAAACGTCGCGCTAGTCAAAGTAGCCAGTAGACGCAGTAACTATTACATAATCTGTGCCAGCAATGAGTAGTAAGTCGTCGAGATAGGTAAATGCTTCGTAATACAAATGTTGATAAATTGAAAATTGCTCGGCCGATTTCGTTAAAATTTAAATTGGTGGTCCCATTTAAATTTTAACGATATCGGCCGAAAGGGTACCCTTTGACACAAAAAAAAGAATTTTCCAAATCGGTTCAGGCATCTTGGAGTAATCGGTGAACATACTTAAATAAAACTGGCCAAGTGCGAGTCAGACATTTTCCCCGCACATGGAGGGTCCCGAACGCCATCTAACGAATATCTAGCGAACTTCTAACACCAACAAAGTGAACCTTAACGCAAAGGCGTTAGCAATTAATATTATTAAATATGTGGTTGACCGCCATTATATAAATATGACCCTTCCCGACATCTATCGGCGAATAATAATACTATATTTTTTTTATTCAGAGCAACTAACTGCTTTAACAACACAATAACACTAAAGCTACTACTACTACTCGCCAATAGTGGCAATAGCCCAATGGATAGGGTGTCGGACGGGCGATCGAGAGGTAGTGAGTTCGATCCTCACCCCACCCATTGCACTATTGACGTGAACCCACTCCAGACACAAGCATATTTAGCTTAGTTGGAGGGGTTAACAAGAATACTAGTAATGTGCAACCCACATTGCGAGTAATCTTAAAAAAAAATAAAAATATATATAGGTGTCGGGAAGAGTCATATTTTAAGTTGATTATCAATAAATTTGATTATTGAAAACACGAATAAAACAACATTTTCTGAAAATGACTTCTAGCTAGATCGATTTATCACCCCCGAAATCCCCTGTATACTAAAATTTATTTTATCGTTGGAGCCGTTTCCGAGATTGAGATTCAGATTCCGAGATTAAGGTAATCATTCATAGATGGCGACGCTACCGTAAAAAAACACATATTTTGTAAAAAGTTAAAGGGTTTATAAACCCTTTAATTTTTACCTTCTGTTCTGTTCTTAGTATTTGTTGTTATAGCGGCAACAGAAATACATCATCTGCGAAAATTTCAACCGTTTAACTATCACGGTTCATGAGATACAGCATGGTGACAGACAGACAGACAGACAGACGGACAACGGAGTCTCAGTAATAGGGTTCCGTTGGTACCTTAGGGTTCGGAACCCTAAAAATTAAAAAAAACCCAACGAATTTAGAATCTCCTCCTTTTTTGTGAAGTCGGTTAACAAGAAAATTCTGCAGAAAATTATTCGTTGTTATGGTTTACTCTCTGAAAAGTCCAAGAACTCGGAAACCGCCCATCAATCTATAACGTTGAAAAGCCAAAAAGCCATGAGAAATAAATATTCTAATAGTATATTACGAGACGTGTGACTTAAGTAGTCTATATTATTGCACGTTAAGTTAGCACAAGAGCGCAGCGAGGGTGTTACGCCGTGCGATAATAGACAACTTAAGTCACGAGTATCGTATATTATTTTATAGCTGTGTGTGACATAAACCCGCACTTTACTCTTGCCACGTTTTTCCATCAAATACAAGATTATTGCACGGTGTGACTATTTAAGTCACGGAAAAGCGTGCGTAAAGTACGGGTTTTGGTCACACTGTGCTATAAAATAATGTACGATGTTAAAATGTTTTTAACTTAATTTTGAAGTGAAAACTTCTTTAGTGACGTTGTGCACTTTTCTTGGGATGGGTAAAAAAATGTTAAACTCACGTCAGGACACGTGTCCTAATCGAAAATTCGTAAGACGTGGCGCAGGGCGCTTGCGTGAGGTGTTATTCCAAAATAGTCAAAAATTATGTGTTCAAGTTTTCACTTGTGGCGCAGTCTCGGAGTGCAACTCGTTGTTTTTTTTTAACACAGGATTATAAAATATTTGCTATGATGCATGTATCTAATTACGTTACCAATATTTCCTATTTTAAGACATGATGCTGGCAGGGTATGTTTTAGTTTCTCGCTTTGAATTACAATATTAATAATTACTTACACAGTGAAATACACGCTAGAAGTGACAACGTCTGATAGCTACATGGCAATAAAACTAATATTGTTTACTCCGTCTCTGTCACATCGGATGTTAGCTCTGTCACCTCTATTAGCTAATGCTTGCGTGTCCCCATTATCGACGCTAATTTGATATAACAGCTGAACTTTGCATGTGACGTACACATTGTGTAAATTTACATAATATAGATCGATAGAACATAGGCCCAAATAAGTTTATTAAATTATGATTATTATTGTAAAAAAACTCGATTCCATATTCTATGCAAGTATATTCTGTGTGTGTGTCTCAAATAATACGATGAAATTAAGAACTCATTAAACCTGAAGGGGATGTGTGTAAAATATATTACGTGTCATGTTTCCTGCACCATTAGAGCTGACCGTCAGTACCACAGTAACCAAAATCCATCAGTAGGTAAAACTCCAGCAGTTTATCTTGACGCCTGACTTGCTATCAAAAAGTAGCTTACCACTATCAACCAGAAAATTTACCACTAACACTAAAACTAGGTTTTCCGGCAGCACGGCCTTTAAAGGTTAGAGCATTCTAGGCCCAGCGTGTTCACCATGTTCGACCACATAATTGCTTACCACCAGGCGAGATAGTGGTCGAACGCAAACCTATCAGTTTAAAATAATCACTTTGTAATATAAGTATAGTTTTGTAATATATAAATAAGTGCCATACCAGACAGGTGTCCATTACAGAGTTCAAGTATGATATTTGTAATATAAGCAAGATCGTAAGAGTATGGAACAATAAATGTACCATCAGAAGGAATATTATATTTTTTTAGGCAATCCCTAAAATGGCAGCTGAGGAGGGCGTTATTATAATCCTGGCGCCGTCTGTCTGACTGACACGGGTTGATCCGCCGCAGCTGATGTTCACGTCGCTCTTTTATTTATATCAAGTACCTATATGTTATACATATTTTAAATATCTACTTTATACATTTCTAAGACTAGCCCAGCCCACTGAGTGATGTATAACGACTGGCCTCAACCGCACGATGGCCATGCAAGATATTGAGATGTTTCTGACTTTTACTGAGCCAAATTTTCGACTGTTTTTTTTTGTCGAAGATGGTAAGCACGCTAGGCCTAGAATGGGAACTGACTCTCAAGGATAGCTGCCGGAACACATTAAATGTTTGGCGACAGATTTTCTAACTTGATAGTGGTAGCTGGCCAGGCGGACACTAAATAGTTTCCTACCACCATGCGGGGGTTGTTGGTTTCTTAACGATGTTTTTTCCTTCACCGGAGGGCCACTGTGAATAGCGCACATACATTTTTCGATAGAAAAATCCACGGCGCGGTTTGAACTCGATACCTCTGCCATCAAAGCATTACGCCATCGGGTCTTCAAACGCAAAACATGCGACAGTCGACTGTCCCTACTTGTTAGGTATGATCGACCTCAACATTCGAATTTGCAGCAGAGTGCCTCGTATTTTTTATGTAGGTGGACATAGAATCGACATATCGTCGAATGGTCCAATACCTCGCATGTGTCGATCCTATAACGACTTTAGCCGCGTTTTTGCTCTTCGTCAAAGACACTCCAATGATGATGATAATGATGTTGTTGATGATTTGGATATATTCTGTCTTGGTCTCTATTGATTCAAAACTATAATTTAATATAGAGTGAAATATCAACGCGGCACGTATGCCGTGTTGTATCATATTTAGTGACTTACTTTGTTTTTATTACTGTTGTTATTAATTTTAACTCTAATTTATGTATCTATCGACTGTTCTTGATTATCAATTTGTGTGTAGACTTCTTTGTTTTTATTTGTTATCAATTCAATTTAATTTTTTTGTCATAATTAATAATCAATATTGTTGATACTTATACGTAATGTTTTGTAAATTTGATAAATGTAAATTGCGATATGTTTCGTTTTGAATTCTATTTATATATATGAAATGCTGTTTTTACCATGATGTGTGTGTTTAATATTGGACTATGCAATCGTCATTATATTTTCACCTTCTTATTTCATTATAATTATTTTCTGTAATCTGTGGTATGCACCAAATAAATAAACTATGCTAATACTTCCGCTGTTTTTATCTAGATCATCTTTACTTTGAAAAGTTAGAGGTAATAAATAAAAAGCTTTTAACCGTGGGTCGTAACACTTACTTGAAAAATATAATAGATTCGTAAATGAGAAGCATGATAAAATTAATGTCATGAAAGTGAAATTTCCTTCTCAAAGAAACATTTAATTGATGGAGTTAGTTTAACAAAACGAAAATAGTGTATCATCACGTTACCATCCAAACCCTCAAGCATAAACACCACCTAAGTGACCGCATTGCGACTGTTCATTAGATTAGATATACGTTGAGCCCTTAAAAACATTTTAAACCTCTAAGATTAGTGAAAATATTAAATATCTTTAATTTTACCACATTCTTTTCAAGGCAGTAAAGGTACTGCCACACCGCGGCGTCCTGCGATCTGCGGGCGCGATCTCATTACTTTTCAGTTTTTAACTGATTGCGTTTGGTGTGAACCAGTCTGTACAAATACTACTGCGCTATCGGATCGCCGCCTACATCGCGCACGCAGGACGCTGCAGTTGTCCGTACCTTTATCATAGGTACTTTAGGTATTTAAAATTTTGCTAATAATGTTATCTCAATGAAAATCTGAAATATCCACGCCTAGAGTGTGTGATGTGGCGCTGGACAATCGAGATTTATAATGATAAATAATGTTACAAAATTCGTAACGCAACTTAATGAGTCTGAGCTCAGACAGAATAAACTGTTGTTAAGTTTTGATGTGTGATGACTGATAAAGAATATAAATAAAACTAGTTAATATTGATATAGCACTCCTTTGGCCAATTGAAAGTGCCTCTGAAAAGGGCAGCTTCAGAATCCAAAGGGAAATATACCGGAGTGCTTTTAAATCTGAAATATAGTGAGGGAAATGAAGAAAAAGGGTAACCCACGTCAAGTTTATGCCTTCTGCGGGTGTGAGGGAACCATGTGTCTCTATTGTGCCCACTATGAATTGATATTACTGCTTATTTATAGTACTGTCTACTTTTTATGGATCTTAGAGACTCGAGGGTAAAATTTTGTATTTTTTATTACGCAATAATATTTTTGGGTTTCCTGTATGAAATGAGGATAGAAGCTTATATTTACGCCTGGTTCAGGCCGGGTAATATAATACTTATGATTTGGTCTTGTGTTAACGTGTTTAATTAATTATACACTAATAATCTTCTTCCATAGCATTATAGAAAACTAGAAATGCCCGCGGCTTCGCCCGCGTTAAAATCTTCTTTTATTAACTTAAAACTTTTTTTTTGTAAAAACGATTCTATCATTAAACACATTAAATTAGAATTAGCCAAGTCAGTTCACCCATTTTCATGTAATCGCGTGATTGAGGCAATTCGGGATTCATATTTATAAAACCCGAAAAACCTAAATTTACAGACTTTGTTACCTACCCCATTTCGAAAAATCCTACAACACGTACTTTATCCCATCTTGTTTCGCCATACAAATTTGAATCCCCGTTCCGTATCCGGGAGGAATTTTTAGAAAATCCTTTCTGAGCGGATACCTACGTCATAATAACTATCTGCATTCTACATTTCAGCGGAATCCGAAACAATATTGATTTTTAGACTTTGTTACGCCAGTTTATCCTCTTAGGGTGGCATTTTGAAAAAGTCTGAAAGTCGTATTTACTTATTTATTTACAGAAGTAATTGTGTGAAATGTCGAATAAAACGATTATCCAAACTTTGAACCCCCGATTCATCCCCTTAAAGAGTGTATTTTGAAAAATACTTTCTTAGCGGATACCTAAGTCATAATAACTATCTGCTTGCCAAATTTCAGCGCAATCCGAAACAATATTGATTTCAGACTTTGTTACGCCAATTCACCCTTTTAGGCGTGGAATTTCGAAAGAGCCTGCAACACGTATTTACTTACTTAAGTACTTGTATTAAGTTTCGAATATAAAAGACTATCTAATATTTTTTTCCATACAAACCCCCGTGTCATCCCCTTCAGGGGTGAATTTTGAAAAATCCGTTCTCAGAGGGAATTGACGTCGTAATAACTATCTGCATGCCAAATTTCAGCGCAATCCGAAACAATATTGATTTCCACACTTTGTTGCTCCATTTCGCCCTCTTAGGGGTGGAATTTCAAAAAAACCTGAAACACGTATTTACTTATTTTTTTACTGAAGCACTTATGTGAAATTTCGGATAGAAAAGACTATCTAATTTTGTTTCGCCATACAAACTTTGAACCTCCATTTCATCCCCTTCAGGGGTGAATTTTGGAAAATCCTTTCTCAGATATTACTAACGTCGTAATAACTATCTGCATGCCAAATTGCAGTCGGACACAATATTGATTTTCACACTTTGGTACCCCATTTCGCCCTGTTAGGGGTGGAATTTCAAAAAACATGAAATACGTATTTACTTATTTTTTTACTAGAGCACTTGTATGAAGTTTCAAATAGAAAATACTATCTCATCTTGTTTTTCCATACAAACTTTGAACCCCCGTTTCATCCCCTTCAGGGGTGAATTTTGGAAAATCCTTTCTCAGAGGTTACGAACGTCGTAATAACTATCTGCATGCCAAATTTCAGTCGCAATTCAAACAAATATTGATTTTCACACTTTGTTACCCCATTTCGCCCTCTTACGGGTGGAATTTCAAAAAAACATGAAACACGTATTTACATATTTTTTTAATGGAGCACTTGTATGAAGTTTCGAATAGAAAATAGTAAAAAAATAGTAATGAAAATAGTAGCATGGAACATGGTAAGCTGACTGTGCTTGCTCTCCTTGACTTCAGCAATGCGTTTAATACCGTCGACTACGAGATTCTATTGGAACTGCTACGCTCTATTAACATATCTCCTTCTGTAATTGACTTCTTTCGTACTTACCTGTTTGGGCGTCGGCAGAGGGTGCGCCTTGAAGACTGTTTCTCTTCGTGGTGTAACACTTCTGCTGGCGTCCCACAGGGCGGCGTTCTATCTCCATTACTCTTTTCTACATTCATAAATTCTATTTCTTCTGATATATCTTCTCCCTACCACCTCTACGCTGACGACCTACAAATTTACTCTCAGGCATCTCCCGATCAGTTGATTGACTGTGTTCGAAAAATGAATGACGATCTGAGCCGTATAGCTGCGTGGAGTAAGGCGTTTGGTCTAAGAGTAAATCCCAGCAAGACCCAAATAATAATTGTAGGCAGCTCCCGCATGTTGTCTAAGCTTGATCGTAATAACCTTCCTACAATTATTTTTGACGGTATTAAAATTCCTTACAGTACACAAGTGAAGAATTTAGGTATTATTATAGATCAGACATTGTCATGGGGTCCACAATTGGATGCCGTTAGGCGTAAAATGTTTGCTTCTGCAGGTGCCTTGAAACGGCTTCAAAATTTTCTCCCTACTGCTACCAAAGTTGCGTTAGCACAATCTCTTCTGCTTCCGATTCTTGATTACGCTGACGCTAGCTATCTAGATTTAACGGAGGACCAACTAAACAAACTTGAGCGGCTTCAGAATTTTTGCATAAGGTTCATATTTGGATTGCGCAAATATGACCATGTCTCATATTTCCGTCACAAGCTCAAGTGGCTTCCCATTCGACTCCGCCGGAATACTCACATTCTTTCCCTCCTATATAATATACTTTTTAATCCCGCTTCCCCGCGCTATCTTAAGGAAAGCTCTGAATTCCTACATTCACAGCACTCACTAACGTTGAGGTCATCTGATAATCTAACGTTACAAATACCTTCTCATTCTACCACCTTTTTTGATAAATCGTTTACGGTACAGGCTGCGCGCCTGTGGAATGATATACCAGTGGAAATCAGACAATCTCCATCTCCACACGTTTTCAAAGAACGGCTATTGAAATTCTATCTATCCCGTCTCGACTGAAATATTATTAGCCTGAACTATTTATTATTATTATTTTTATTTTTCTATTTATCTATTATTATTATTCTTTGTTGTGTTATAGTTATTGCTAGTCTAATTCATTGAAATCTTTATCTTACAGTGTATTTTATATTATTATTATTATATATGTATATGTTTTTAAGTAGTGTATGGTATGATAATATGTTAATATTATGTAAGTAAGTATATTTATTAATTTTAGAGTTTATATCGGCACACCACCGTCCTTCACAGTCTCGTAATTTTCTTCTTTACTATTTCGGTTGTCTGGAAGAAATCGCTTTAAGCGATAAGACCGCCCTTTGCATTACTTATATTTTGTTGTAAATTGTCAATTGTTTCTGTTTTTTTTTTGTTTGGTGTGCAAATAAAGAGTTTTATCTATCTATCTATCTATCTTATCTTGTTTTTTCATACAAACTTTGAGCCCCCGTTTCATCCCCTTCAGTGGTGAATTTTGGAAAATCCTTTCTTAGTACACCCCTACGTACTAAGACAAATATACCCTCCAAATTTCAAGTCTCTACGACCAGCAGTTTAGGCTGTGCGTTGTCTGTCATTGAGTGCCCCCGGCCTTGGAAGCTCCCGCTTTCAAAAGTCTTCCTTGTATAACGGGCAGATTTTGGAGAAGGCGCTATAACTACTGGTACCCATATTTAGGGGCATTTAAGATGCCACAACAATAACCTACACTAACCCTGACAGTTAGGCAGGTTAGTTAGTTATAGCCTTAGAATGTTTGACTTCATGAAAATAGCAGCTTTTACTCCACTTGCTACTAAAATAACATGTATCTCCATACCTACCCGCTTGACATGACATAGAACCACATATAACTAGTCTGTAGTAGGCTACGACCCATGGAGCATACAAGTAATGTTCCCACGTTTTCCTCGCCCGAGCGCCCGCCATGTTTACGGTTCATACACGCTTGGTCCGACGCGGCGACACTAGTAAAATTTCACGCTTGGTAGACCGTCTTATCCCCGAGACGGGATGGGAAAGCTCCTAAAATTTATTTATTTTTTCATAGTAGCAAAATACATTTTCCGAATTAGCCCAGTGTGAAACTAGTTCTGAATAGAATGAGCTCTTTCACAGTGCTGTTTTGGAGTTTACTTCTTAATCGATTTTTATATAAGGCCAAAAGAATTGGGGTTATAGGTTTAACGTGTATCTGTGTCTATGTCTGTGGTATCGTAGCGCGCAAACGGATGAACCGATTTTGATTTAGTTTTTTCAACCGACTTCTTAAAATGAGGTTCACAATTCGTATGTGTTTTTTTTTTGTTTGTATGTTACGCGATTACTCTGTCAATTGTGAACCGATTCGAACGATTTTTCTTGTAATCGGTACGGTACGTTTTCGAGATAGTCCCATTGTAATTTCATCGAGATCTGATAAGTACCTCTAGATATATGACGATAAACGTCTCAAACTTGCTACTGAAATTGACTTGCGGGGCATTGAAGTCGGTTGTTTTAGTTTTTAAACTATCTTCATTATTTATTGAAAGGTGTATTAATCTTGAGTGTTTTTAGCTTTGATTTATAAAAATCCGTTCAGTGATATAAGTAAGATCAAAGTTCATAGGTCTGATCAAATCAAAATTTAGTATCCTCTTACGTCAATGATATTGTTATATTGTATGAACCCTTTTGTCAACAACTTACAGCTGATATGTCGTGTTTGAGCTCAATAGAATGGCCTCATTGAACAAACTAAACATAGATCAGTTGGGGTTGTATTACATATAGAATTTAAGTATTAGTTCTGTTTTACAAACCTAGTACCTGTAATAGTTATCTGGATTATGTCTGGAGTTTTGTAGATTTTGTATAAAATAAATGTCTGTCTCTTTTTCGTAGTCGAAGGCTTGAATGTTAATCTTTAGTAAATATTTATAATTAGATGATTATACTGGATCTTATCCAATACCACTAATATTTTGATTCCTACAAAAGTAGGTTTTAATAGAGTGGTAACTTACTTTGGTTTTAGAGATGTTGAAGCAAAAGCTACCTTTGTTATAAATAAATGTAATTTATTCTAATTAGAGTAAAGCTAAAGATTATGAAGTCTCAACGTTGCGACCGCTGCGCCTCGGTAGTAATTTTATTGGACATCGCCGCTTGCACTTTGCCCCCTTTCATCTCCTATTTCAAGTTACAAACCACCGGCTCATCAAAAGTAGCTCGCAAACTATTTCACAAACAGCGTAGCCGATCGGCGAAGTCTAGAATTAACCGAAGTGCCAACCCTAGCAGCCTGCGGCGGCTTGTGTCAATTAAACTTGCTCCGGGGCTAGGGCTGTGCCAAATTTACTGCGCTCAACTTCCGACAACTTTAAACATTGTTGTTTGTCAATTTACTAATTTAACAAAAATATGCATGAGCACATGCCGCGTGAGATACTGCTAGGACGTGTAGCAGTCAGATGTTGACAGAGTATTAGGCAGTGACAAAGTTGTCGAATGGCCGCGAAGGTCCGCGACTGTTGATATCTCGGACTATATGAAACAACTTTAACCTAAATCTAATTCAATAACTTCTATAAAAAACTGTATAGTAACGGTAACCGTCCGTAGACGCAGTTATATCCACTGTTTAACAGCTCGTTGTTTCAGAGAGCTCCTATTATTTGAATGTTTGTAAAAGAAGTTTGTAATGTGAAGAAAAATCTTTTTTTAAGCGTAAATAGGTAGCGCTGACCACTATCTCACCTGATGTTAAGTGACGATGCGGTCGATGATGTACCGCGCTTACCCAAAAGATACCTATTCACTCGCAACTTGAAGACCCTGTTGTATGTAATCGGAAGAATCGGTTTTGACAATAAACACAATATCTCTTAATGATTATTTCTCATAGCTCACTCATTCCTGAGTATAAACTCGCTCCATGATTAAATCAAAATGTTATTATTTTATTTAGGATCGAAATGATTAAGATTTTATGTTTTATTCGTTTCGATAACAAATATTATGTCAATAAATATACTCGTGTCGTTTGTATTATTAATAAATATTACCGAAAGACATTATTACACATATACCATATTCAATGTAATAAAGTCGTCGTAAAAATATAACAACGGATCCTTCTGAATCCTAAAGCGTATTTATTTTGTAAACTCAATCCTTACAATTTATTTGTCTCGTCCTTACAAGCGTTCTCCACTACAAAACCATTATAAAGGACCTCTTAACGGCCATTGTTTTTCCGAGTGCCAAGAGCCACTTTAAGGGGCAGTATTTATTTTCTCCGCTATCGAGCAGTATTCTTTTTAAGAAAAATTCGTTAGCGCCCGCCGGCCGCCCTACCCGCGCTGAATTTCGATTAGAAAAAGACAAAGAGCCGATTGTAGAGCGCTCAAAGTGGAGAATCAATTAAAGAGGGCCATCGATTCTCGCGGCCGATAACGTCTGTCACGAGTAAGTGAAAACGGCCGATAAGCCGCCGCCTCTACCGCCGCGCCGCCCGCTGCAGAACACGCCTTTTAATTATTTCAAAAGCTTATCTCGCCCACGTATCTTCATCACAGCGCGGAATCAAACACCCAGCCACTTTTATACTAATTTATTATTTATTTACATTTAATCACACGATCTGTACAATAAAATGAACATATAAGATTTCTTATTCTCAATAAAAGATACATTTTTACAATAACGAAGATTAAAATGTTGTTCCATTGTGCATTAATTTCGTTTATATTTACAATTCGACAAGCGTGAGGGGCAAGCTTGGTTATTATTCGCTATAATTAAATATCCTTAAATGATTTACTTCTACTTAATTAATTAAAACCTGTTTATTAAAATTGTCGGAACAGAAGTTGGGACTAGATAATCATAAATCACATGAATAATTTATCTTTGGCACATTTATTTGTAGAAATATTTCACAAGCGAAGCTTCGCGTCATAATGAAATAGAGTAATTAATTTCTAGAGTAGGTATATCTGGAAGGACAATACACTCACAAGTGTAGGTATCATTTAAAATGTAAATGGAGGTACGAAAACGCCGAATAGGTTAACGAGTTTCATGAATAATTACGGAAAACTATTGTGAGGCGTCGGCATCGCGCACCAGTGGTGTTGGAATGTAGGGCGTCTACACACGGTCGACTTGTAGTCGTCGGCATCGCGCACTAGTGCTGTTGGAATGTAGGGCGTCTAAACACGGTCGACTTGTAGTCGTCGGCATCGCGCACTAGTGGTGTTGGAATGTAGGGCGTCTACACACGGTCGACTTGTAGTCGTCGGCATCGCGCACTAGTGGTGTTGGAATGTAGGGCGTCTACACACGGTCGACTTGTAGTCGTCGGCATCGCGCACTAGTGGTGTTGGAATGTAGGGCGTCTACACACGGTCGACTTGTAGTCGTCGGCATCGCGCACTAGTGGTGTTGGAATGTAGGGCGTCTACACACGGTCGACTTGTAGTCGTCGGCATCGCGCACTAGTGGTGTTGGAATGTAGGGCATCTACACACGGTTGACTTGTAGTCGTCGGCATCGCGCACTAGTTGTGTTGGAATGTAGGGCGTCTACACACGGTCGACTTGTAGTCGTCGGCATCGCGCACTAGTGGTGTTGGAATGTAGGGCGTCTACACACGGTCAACTTGTAGTCGTCGGCATCGCGCACTAGTGGTGTTGGAATGTAGGGCGTCTACACACGGTCGACTTGTAGTCGTCGGCATCGCGCACTAGTGCTGTTGGAATGTAGGGCGCCTACACACGGTCGACTTGTAGTCGTCGGCATCGCGCACTAGTGCTGTTGGAATGTAGGGCGTCTACACACGGTCGACTTGTAGTCGTCGGCATCGCGCACTAGTGGTGTTGGAATGTAGGGCGTCTACACACGGTCGACTTGTAGTTGTCGGCATCGCGCACTAGTGGTGTTGGAATGTAGGGCGTTTACACACGGTCGACTTGTAGTCGTCAGCAGCGCCGATTGCAGCCGTCGTCAACCGATTCTTTAAGTAATTTTATTAATTGAATGAATTCTTTTAGTATTACTATCATTCTCCACTCGACGTGATCAAAATTTAAATAATTACATAAAAAATTGCGCTGAACAAAAAGAAACGACTATGACGATAATTATTCTGTATCAGATAAGCGGTAACAGACGACTGCAGTTGATCCTACTGAAGACTGAAAATAATCGCTGTAGTTATTGTAAAAATGCCCTTAGTTTAGTGCGTCGCTGGATCTGTAGTTTTATTACAAAAACCTCGATTTATTGAACGTAATTTCATGTAGAATAACCTTTATTTGTAAATATAATAATATCGTTACAGTAATTTGATTTTCTTATTTTTACGCTTAAGTACGTCTAAATGTTAAATTGATCAGTTTTCACATTATAATATCTTATACTAACTGTTGTCAAATTAAATGGAATCGTTTATACAAATATAGAGTTTCATCTCCGATCAGGATATGACGAAATTCAGGATGATATGTTTCACGTTAATTTCTTTATATAACTAGTCGAGTAACTCAATTTTATTTTTATCAACTCTATATTTAGAGAGCAGGTGTACGTTAGCTAACGGGGATCAACGTACAACGTATGTGGCCTCACATAGACCAACGTACAACGTACGTGGCCTTACATGGATCAACTTACAACGTACGTGGTCACACATGGATCAACGTACAATGAACGTGGGCTCACGTGGATCAACGTACAACGTCCGTGGCCACACATGGATCAACGTACAATGAACGTGGGCTCACGTGGATCAACGTACAATATACGTGACCTCACATTGAACCAACGTGCAATATACGTGGGCTCACGTGGACCAACATCCAATGATACGTTTAATTTTCGAACAGTGAACATAAACGAGTAACATGTCAGAGTAACGCTACTCAATATAAAACATTTTTAAAAAACACGAATTTACTTATATTCTTTGGTAAAAACAGTAACAATTTTTCGGTCGTAAATTATTACATAATATTTTGCTAATAATTTCAAACTCAACCTATGAGATCCATTTGAACTATTAGTATCAGAGCTAAAAATGGTTGCCTCCAGCAGTACAGACTTCTCGTTCCTGGAACAAAGAAAATACTCAATTATTTATTGATGTTGAAATAAAATATAATATATTCAAATAAAATATAATTCTCATAGGTATGAGCAATTTCACAAATCAAATAAACACAACAATTCATCCATTTTATCCCTAATATCCCCTTATTAAATAAACAAGCAAAGCGAAAGGAGAATAATGATACAATCATGTCAGCCTCTACTCTTTTACTTTTTGTAGATAATCCGAAAAAAGCAGAAGAGTGTTTTCAGGTGCGCTGAAGTAGTGTGCACAACGATATCTGAGGCGCAGAGTACGACGCCTTCATAAATATATGTTAGTAAGTAGGTACCTACATGTACACTGTAACACATTTGTAAAAGCATCGCTGCTATTTTATTTGGATTCAAGCGATAAGAGCATCTCAACCGCCGACCGACCCCATTGTTTGTATCGGCGTGTTTACGCTCGCTAAAAGTTTTAAGAGTCCGCGCCTAATAAACAAACTCGGGATAAAGATATTCAAGTTTCATAGAGCATTATTTATTCAAACGTCTCGCGTCTATTTGATATCATATTACTCGGCTGTTCAAACACTTTTTCCTCGGAGGCTGGGAGCTGCAAGAATTGATTGTACGCGGTCTGCGCTGAATATTTATGAGGGTTAAGTGTATATGCGAACTCGTTGAATGTTTAATCTCTATTTGGCTGTATGCGAGCGACCCGAGCGACCGCCGTCGGTGAGAAGGCGAGACGTGGCGTGCGAGTGCGGTCTGTACCTTATACGCCAATCGCTCTGCCGCTCGAGTCCACGCAGAATCCTTACAAAAATGCTAATGCACCGCGGTAATATTCTTCCGCTGGAGATAAAAGCCCGGAACGCGGAGAGCGACTCGAGTCATCGGAACAATTGCCACATTGCGCTCGTCACATATTCTCAACCCATTTCGCCGCGACTTCTCCGAACACATTTATTTTTTACCGTGAGAGGGGAAAGAGACGTTTTTAATAATGCAGTATATTGTTACAAAGAATACAAAGCGGCGAGTAAAGCCTCCTGTGGCTCGAGTCTCGCTTTGAGAAGATGTTATATTAAAGGCTTTATGTATTAAGTTTGGTTGTTTGATGGTCGGTAATTCAGTTAGGCCTATCGGTAAACAAACGCATAAATGTACCGCAGACGGGAAACGTTAAGTGGGTATAAAAAGCAATTAGAGTCAAGCATCAGTTAGTAAATTAAACGTGGTGTGTTTACAATAAAAATACTTCGGTCGATCTAAAACTCTTTAAGTTTTGTTTAGTTTAAAAAGTATGAAGTGACGTTTTACACGTTGATTCTGAAATTACACCGAGCAACTTTTGATTGAATTGCAGAGTATTCTTGTTAGAATTCACTAACATTTTATTAATAAAGAATGCAAGTGAAAGCAAAGTTTTCTGCTAGCTTCGGGAATAGTTTTAATAAACTTCTCAGTTAACTTGCAGCGTCAGAAAGTGGGACAGTTGCACAGACTGACACCAATATCTTAGGAATTTAATTAATTAGTTATTACAAAGTAATTTACGATAAAACTGCGTAACGCCAAGGAATAAAGTTTCTTGCCAAAGTCTGTGTTTCCAGATAAGCACGATTTGGAAATATTTTGATAGTAGACCGCATTGTGACATAATATAAGGTGAGATTGTCGTCAAAAGGTACTCATTCAAGCATTATAAATGGATTATAATTAACTGGAAGTCACTCGATAACTTTAATGACCACTTTCTATGAGTTAGGCTCGACTGTGACATAAACTTGACTTGAATGTGACTTTGAGTTACGACTTTTAACTACATAAAGAAAATTTTTAATACATTTAACACAGCCTAATTCAGTTATGTGCAGAGCCATGATATAACAGAAAAAATAAAACTGGCCTAGTGCGAGTCAGACTTTTGTCCCGCACACGGAGGGTTCCGAACCGAACACCAACTAAGTAAACGTTAAAAGAAAGGTAGAATAGTATTATATAGTAGTAATTAATATTATTAAATATCTGGTTGACCGAGCTTTGCTCGGTATTTTTTACCACTTAAACAGACACATATGACTCTTCCCGACATCTATTGACGAATAATAATACTATTTTTTTTAATTGAGAGCCTGCTTTAGCCACAGAATTGCTTTACCCACACAGTAACACTAAAGCTACTTTTAGTCGCCAATAGATGTCGGGAAGAGTAATATTTTAAGTTGATTATCAATAAAGTTGATTATTGAAAACACGAATAAAACAAAATTTTCTGAAAATGATTCCTAGCTAGATCGATTTATCACCCCCGAAATCCCCTGTATACTAAATTTTATTTTATCGTTGGAGCCGCCGAGATTCTGATTAAGGTAAAGACGATAGCGCCATCTTTAATGATCATCTAGATGGCGCAGCGCTAACGTAAAAAACTTTTTAAAACTTTTCTTTAATTTTTAACTTTGTTCTGTTCTTAGTATTTGTTGTTATAGCGGCAACAGAAATACATCATGTGTGAAAATTTCAACCATCTAACTATCACGGTTCATGAGATACAGCCTGGTGACAGACGGACAGACAGACAGACAGACAGACATACAGACAGATATACAGACAGACGGACAGCGAAGTCTCAGTAATAGGGTTCCGTTGGTACCCTTTGGATTCGGAACCCTAAAAATGGCCAGTGACGCTCAAACTAAAATGAAATAGGGGTCAAATGTGAGTGAAGAATTTACCTGAGGCATGTTGCGTGTGCGGCGGGCGGTATACCCGCGCAGCGTCGCGGTCAGGCGCGCGGTCAAGTTGCGCGCGCACCACGCTCGGCCGCTCCGTGCCGCCCGCCGCCTCCGCGCGTACCACCGTCCGGCTCACGTTCGCGCGACGCGGGCCTGCAAACATAGCAACTTGACCATCCATGCTCAACGGTGCGAGCTGGTAATAAAATTGACTTGAAGAAGTAATTGCAAAATTTTAATGAAATCTATTAATTTGCAATTTTTATTTCAGATTTCAGAAATGTCTTCAATTTTGTATTTGCGTATAACGGAGCAGCCGAGCGACGATGTTAAAATGGTATATTTAAATAATATAACAAGCGCATAAAGTAACAAGGCTAAAACCTATAAGTAAAATAATAAAACATAATGAACATGCCGTTTTTAATATAATTGGAAAATGACGAATTAATTATTTTGATAGCATAAGATAGATAAATAAAAATTTACTGACTGACATAATATTTCATCAAACAAGCCCACACATCATTATAATATAACTTCTGAACGTCACACAGAAAAAGAATTAGGTCCACATTTTTCATCCCACGTATAAAAATGTCAACTACAGATCGCCAGGAAATTGGCAATACATTATAATCCCCGATGTTACCGTAAAAGTAATTAGCTTCTGTGTCGTAAAACAAGTGATTAAATTGGTAATTATTGCCATAGTTTACTGAGCGGCGATTAATGCCTTTATATCGGAATTGCTCTGCCTGAATTATAATAAAAATTGAACAAAATTGTGTGCGTTTTTTGAGCTTTGCAGCATAATTATCAACTGCCAAATATTATCACAAGTAAAAGAGGTGAACGACAATAACTCGAAACGAAACACAAAGTAAGTGATAAAAAGTTAGGTAACTAAGTGATGACTTACTTAAGTGACAACTATTTACGACTACATACATTAAAACAGTAATTTGGAGGGGCGGGTCAGATTATCGTAGAAGATCTATTCACCATAAGGTATACCTAAGTAATGATTCATACACACAAGTGTATGAATCATCTTAAGCTCATGTGTATGAATCACCTTACTTATAATTATCATGTCTAATAAATAAGGTCTATCCTCATTTGATCAAGAGCCTTAAGTAAAATCTTATGATCTATAGAAACATTGTAAACAGTGATTATTCCAATCCTTTAAATTCTAATCAGCTATGTAATGTAATCAAGTGAAATCAAATCTCACAATAAGAATAATCATGTTATTTACGAAGGCGCTCATAAAAGAAAAATAAGCTAAAGAGCTGTGTCAAGAACGTAGCATTTGGAAAGAAGTGTCTCTGCCTACCATAACGGGAAAAAGGCGTGACTTCATGTATTTACGTAAAATCGAATCATGCCAAATATTTTGATAACTAAAAATTGACGATTGAACTCAAACAGCTACTGCAACCTGCAACACAACTTATATGTGACACAACGTAGATTGTGTTGCAACACAAATTAGATGTTTGGTGACAGATTCAGATGTAGCCAGCCAAGCGAACACTCGAGACTACCACCATACAGTGGCCGTTACAAGCTACGTGTGATACAAGCTTGCAACAGTCTATTTGTGAAAACCGCATAAAAATCCGTTCAGTAGTTTTTGAGTTTATAACAAACAGACGCAGCTAGGGACGTTGTTTTATACTGCGTCTGTCTGTCTGTTCCCGATAAATTTAAAAACTACTGAACGGACTTTCATGCGGTTTTCACCAATGGACAGATTGATTCTGTGAGGAAGGTGTATAATTTTATAACCAATATTTAAATATTTATTTACACAAAACCTTACCAAATTATACATTTAATTTGTTAGTGTTTTGTGTAAATTGGTTGAAATATGACGATAATTGTTGAAGACGTTAATTCATACTCGACGCACAAAACTGATGCATAAAGGCAGGCATATAGAGGTGGGTCGTGATCGGTTTTTCGTGTAACTAGTTATACGTAGTTTCGTGATTGCGCGTAAGATGTTTTAAAAACGCTTATTTTAGTAACCGGTTATTTCTACACAGCACTGAACACACACATAGAGCTACTTCGAAAAACAGTTTTACACGCGTACTAAAATTGATTCAGATTCAGATGCTGTTAAATATCACATTACAAAGATAAGAAAGCATCGCATTATTTTTGTAATACATACATTATTTTGATTTTATTCATTTTTTTCTTGAATAATGTTATTAGCTTGTACACAGTTAGTCCTCAGCACATCGCCGCACAAAACTGCGTACGCGTAATCTAATAACCATTTTGCATAACATTTTTGAAAAAATGAACATTTCTTATCACAAAACTGCTTACGAATAATAACTGCTTATTTTTGATCCGCGAAACTACGTATACGGTTATAAGCCTCGTAAACAGTTTCTAGAACCGCTTACGTTAAATAACGCCCACCACTACAGTACCACTACATACTACATATATTATGATGCTCTTTCCGTGCGATGTAGTCCCTAGTATTAAAATAAATAAAGTAAATATATCTGCATAATATTATTAAGTGTAGAGTAACGTTTCACCTCCAGTTCCGAAACGCATAAATATCCCGACATAGGTACAGTACAGATGCGGATGACGGTTTAAATGAATGAATTGTCTGTTTGTTCTACGAAATGTAATTATAAACCGTGCGTTTTATTTGTTTACTCTTTGTAAAATCAATATTGGACTCGGGAGAAAGTTTATTATGTTTGTTTATTTTTATTGGATACCAATCTTTTATAAAACTTAATTTAAAACTAAGTATAAGTTCTCATACATAACTCACAGATGATCTGCCTTGTACCAATTATGTTTCATCATTAAAATTACACTAGCAGGTAGGTCGCGGCTTCGGCCATGTTATAAAGTACTTGTAAAAAGTAGCCTAGATGGTTATAAAATGTGGGCAAAATTTTATCAAATCCGATGAACTGTTTTTACATGATTGTACCAAACATACAAACTTTCACATAATATTATTAGTAGTTTTTTTTTTTAATTAGAAATGTCAAAAAAGTTTAAATTTTCATTAGAAATCCCTCGAAACGTTATTTATCGACGTAAATACTCGACAATTCCATTATTTTATAGTATTTTCAAAAGCAAACAATTCGCCCCAACTAAAACTTAATAACAAACCTGATATAAACAATCCCTTCAATAACTAAAATTACATAAAGACTTCATAATTAATCAAATGAAAAAGGATTACATAACTAAAATTCCGGCAACTGAATAGAGAATTCATAAAGGATGAAATAAAGTAAAATAAAGGGCGTATTCCAGGGCCGAGTAGGCCGCATAATGAAGCGGTTTAGGTACTCTCTTGTTGACTTTATTCTCTCTTACTCTCTTTATTAGCAGTGCTTTTCATCTCGGTCGCTTTCGGAGATGTCGACGGCATCGGGATTTCTGAAATAAAAATATCTGTTAAGGTATTGGTATTATAGTACATTGTCCAAATATTGTATTGTGTTCCAGATTCTGAGATATGCAAATTTGATGTTTGTATTTTATTTTGAAATATTCTTATATAATACTTTTATTTTCTATATCTTATAGGCTAGCGTTTGACCACTATTTTGCCTGGTGGTAAACCATTATGTGGTCAAAGACGCTTAACACGCTAGGCCTAAAATACTCTGACTCTCAAGAACTGTGCGCTGCCGGAACACCTATGGCTGATTTTTCCTTGATGGTGGTAAGCTACTTTTTGGTGCAAGTCAAGAGGAACATTGATATAATATGCACCTACCATCTATGGGATATTATATGACTACTCTGTAGTAACAGTACAAGCAAGGCAATTGCCTGATGGAAAGCGATGATGTTTGAGTATAACAGAAACTGTGGCATGTAAACTCTGACTTGTCAGAATTTTGCTGGTTACTGAACTACGCCTGATACCATAAGATATATACAGGTTGAGTCCCACAACAAAATATTAATAACTATATGAAATAATATTAAATATATATAATAAAATATATATGAAATGATAAGCATGATTTACTTATATAATTTCCTATATATGAATAATATTAAAATATACATATACCTACTTACACATATATACATACAATTCCAATACATGTTATATAAATGAATAAATACAATAATAGCAGAGCAAAAATAGACAGAGAAAAGTAGCTCAGATGAAAGATAATGGGCTTTGACACGGCGTTTGAATATATCTAATGTTTGGGACCGTCTGATTTCAACGGGCAAGGAATTACATAATATTACAGCTTCAACATTGAAGGAGCGCTGATAGAAAATAGTGCTGTGTGAAGGGATCTTTAGTCTCAAGTTCTCTGATGACCTAAATGAAGGGCGTAGTGGATGGGATAGGTAGAGATATTGGAAACGTTCTTGAAGGTATCGGGGAGATGAAGGATATATGATGATGATATATACTAGTACAACTAATAAAAGTAAAAGTAGAGCTATTGCTTCAAAGTCAGTCATACATTGACCATTCTAGGCATACCGTAATCCCCATTTTCAATCACATCATCACTTACCACCAGGCGAGATAGTGGTAATATACGCTACTCTATCAGATATGAAAACGTTCTACTTAAATTGAACACAACAACAACTGTGGATGTTTCGAACAACAATGAGCGTTTAAAATAGTAATTAATGCAAAACATGTCAAATTTACGTTGAGTTTTTATTTTAAATTTAAAACTACCCCCAATTGATCAATGCATCTGTTCATTGAGACCATTCGAAGGCCAATCATAACGCTACGATTTTTTTATTTTTTTAGAATAGAACCTGATTCATCTGAGTGATACTAGTAAAACAACGACGAAATCATCTCATGCAACTACGATTATAGACCGTTGGAGGATAATTCCGTTTCAACGACGATTACGGCTCGAGCAGTAAAGTCTAATAGACTCACAAATCTCCAAGGAGTTTCTGGAGATTCATAAGTTGTCAAAGCGTCGCGGCTTGGTCATCATACTACCTAGTCGAGCTTTCTACAGTGAATAAATGATTTCGATTAATTGATTGATGTATAGTCAATAGATGTGTGTATGCTTGTGAATAATTGGTTTAATTGGTATAGTGGCTTATAAACTCAGTATTTATAGGATCCTGCAGAGCTCTGACGTAGCCTAAGATAGTTTTACTAAAAACGAAAACCAACACCTACAGTTTAACTACGTCGTACTATTAAGTAATATGTGGTTTAACATGTAAATAGATGACAGCAAGGTAGCATCTAGATATTAATGCAACTTACTATTGTCCATCTAAATGCGGACTAGGTTGAACGTTGCTCAACCTTGGTGATCAACTACCACTTTTGTTACCATGCCATTTTTATAACATTATTTTGTACTCCAAAAGTGGAAGAAGCGAAAGAGGTATGTCAAAATCGTAGCATAAAGAAAAAGTAGTCTCCACCTACCCTAACGGGAAAAAGGCGTGATTTTAAATATATATACATACTACTAAATAAAACTGGCTAAGTGCGAGTCAGTATCGCGTCTCCTATCGCACACTTAGGGAGGGTTCCGTACAATACGAAACATAACAGAGTTTCAACCTCATATATTTGATTAATTGATATTACCCAGAATATTATCTTGTTTGATCGCGATCTAGAAAGACGGGGCTCGTTTACTAGCGCCATCTATGTCATTTTGCTGAAACTAATTAGATAGATGGCGTTTAAAAACACGTTTTTTCTATGGGTTTTTATCTATATTCTATATATATACCCCTTTTAATTTTTAACTTTATTTTGTTTTTAGTATTTGTTGTTCTAGCGGCAACAGAAATATACCATCTGTGAAAATTTCAACTGTCTAACTATCATGGTTAAAGCCTCGGTCACACATAGCGAATACTCGCTGCGAATGCGCAGTCGCTGCGAGTATTCGTTGTGTGTGACAGGGTATTCGCTGCGACTAGCCATTCGCAAACGTATTAGAGCAGACGACATTTTGTATTTGCGCACCAACAGACTGTCGAAAATTTCGTGTAGAAGTCGCGGCAAGCAGGCAGCGAATTGTCGCTGCGACTATTGTTCGCGGCAAATGAACTCGCAGCGAGTATTCGCTATGTGTGACTGAGGCTTAATGAGCTATAGCTTGGTGACAGACGGACAGACAGACAGACAGACAGACAGACGGACGGACAGACGGACAGCGGAGTCTTAGTAATAGGGTCCCGTTTTACCCTTTGGGTACGGAACCCTAAAAAATACCGTAAATAAGTGATTTACTCAATATACGTAGATACGTAATATGGAAATACGTTCCATTACATAAATCGGCATAAGTCTCAGATCTGAAGATCGGGCTCAATGGTTTGCAATAGGTGAGGTATATGTCCAGCAGAGGACAGATAGACTGCTGCTGCTGATGATGATAATGAAGAAGAAGAAGTCTCAGGTCCCTATAGGACACTCTAAATCTAAACCGAGTTCGTAAACATCATAACTACGTAAGGATCTTTATCTTAACTATAATATTATATAGAGGAAAGATTAGATATTTGTCTGTTTGTTTGTTACAATTTAACTCAAAAACTTCTAAACCGATTTCAAAAATTATTTCACTGATAGAAAGCTATATTTTCGGCGAGTAACATAAGCTATATATTATTCCCGTATTGTCATGGGTACGAGAACGACGTGGGTGAAACCGCGGGGCGCTGTATATAGATATGTAGTAGCATAAGCTGAGATATGACAGATATGTACTAGCATAAGCTGAGTATTCACAACACAGCCCTATTTACCCCACACATAAGAGTATTTAACGTACGATCACGGCACTCACCGTAAAGTCTGATAGACCCCTCAGTCTCCCCCAGAGAGTTCTTAGAGATGCACCTGTAGTTGCCGAAGTCGCCAGTCTGGAGGTTGCGCACCGTGAGTTTCATGTGAGCCCTGTGGACCGAACTTTCGTTATTATACTAATTTATGTATGCCATTCCTTAAACGCTAGAAGCTGTTATAGACTGTGTTGCTTTAAAGCGGTTTAAATTAACAAATAAATGATATTTGTGACTTTGTGTTTCACTTATATAATACTAGCGACCCGCCCCGGCTTCGCACGGGTAGAGAACATGCCCTACATTTTTGCATCAAATTGTTGCATCGAATATGAATCAACATCCTTAAAAATCAATAGTGATAATATTTCAACTAATTTACACAAAATTGTAATAAATTATACACCTAAACTTTTCTCATTAATCATTCTGTCTATTGGTAAAAACTGCATATTTTTTTTTTGTTGTTTTTGAGATTATCGCGAGCAGACAAACGCAGAGGGGGACTTTGTTTTATATAATACTAGATGTTCTAGGCAGACGTCGTCCTGCCCGAAAAAATTACCTCCCTCTGCATTTACATTGGAATGACAGTGGCGCCATCTGTCGAAAATTGGTCGTACCAACTCAGAAACCTGTGAGAAAGTAGTCAAACGCTTGCTATAAAATACAAAAGAAATAATACATACGATTAATGGTGTAATATTTTACAATTCCAAAAGTTATCTTTAAAATCGTTTCTGTGAGCAAAACAAACAGATTATTGAAGAAAAGCGTCAGCAACCACGCATCATCAATTACGTTGATGCTCTGAAACCGACATCAAGGGTCCGATCTACCCGCAAAAGTGGTTGTTAATGTTGCTCGAGCACTGCCGATTTGTGGCTTGATAGACATTTTACAAATTAATTTACAGCTACTTATGTTAAACAATATTTATCAATATTGGTTTGTTGTAACGAAGTATTAGAATATAGAAAAATAATAATCACAGCATGAGATTATTAAATCTATCTATGCGGAGAGATTCACGTAAATCCATCTTCAAAAAAGAAAAATAATTAACAATCCCATCTGCAATATGCAAGTTTGATATAATCTGAACTTTTCGAAAGACAAAAAGACAAAAAAAAAGCAGACTGGAAATGTGCAACAAACATTTTAATAGTATGGAAATCAAAGTATTCAATAACTTGCCAAATACATTTCATGACTTGACCAACTCAAAATTTAACCGAATATTGTATATTATTGGCTAATGAGATACAATATTATTAATTGGCTAAGTGACAGAATATCATCTACTATTGCACCTAATATTCTAACAACAAAATGTTTTATTTCATGTTTCATTTAATTTCTATTGCTTACATTTTTGGTTTTTAATGCAACTAGATGGCGTTGAATGCTCTTGGAATACACATATATATCATTTATTTCTTTTCAATATCTTGTGTGATCAAATTAATGAATTTTTCAATTTAATATATCGTCAAACAATATAAATGTTAAGGGACACGCGACCTCCAGAAGAAAATTAATTAACTAAAATAAAATTTATTATTCTCTTCGTAATTATCTTATTCTACCTCAAAAAGTATTTTTTATTACTTAAATGCTTAATAAAAATAAGTCAATGAATTATTTTTATGATTGCTTAAAAAAATGTGTAGTATATAATTTTATGTAGACACTTCATTTTTGTCAAAAATTATAAAAACTAACCTATAAGAGTTCTCCTCAGTATTGATCGCGTACTTCTTGGTGGGAAGTACCATGACGTTGTCATACACCCAGTAAGAGATGGCGCGCGGGTGCGCCTCCGTGTGGCAGTCCACAGTGACGTCAGTTCCGGCCGGAGCTCCCACCAGCTGGTTTGGCACCCAGATCATTGGCGAGACTGGAAGTTTAACATATAGTTAGAGTCAAGTTCGGTCGAAATGCCCGGGCTTTCGTTAGGAATTGACCGGGCGCCTAATTAACATCACCCGTGACCAAAGAGATGGCGCTTACCTCGGCCAACGTATTAGCCTAGCTATACAACGAGGTAACGTCGCTAGCTTTATGGGAACATTACCGGCAGGTACTACCTAGGTTCTGTCTTTTGTATGACATAACTAGCTGACCCGGCGAACTTCGTACCGCGAATATAAATAAACTGTCCAAGTGCAAGTCAGATCCGCACACGCAGGATTCCGATTGAATAATATTTGCCGGAAAAATATATATAAAAGTATCTTTTATGGAGACCCACTTTAATTTTTAATTCAATTTAGTTTTTATTATTTGATCCTGCAGCCATTGCAATACACACCATGAGTAAATGTCAAGTCTTTATCTGTTAAGGTTTCTTGTATGGGGACCCCCTTTAATATTTAATTTCATTTTGTTTTTATCGGTTTTTATACACAAATAGCGAACACCCATGTATGGAAGCGCTATAATGACAACCATCAAAATATGTCAATGACAAAAATTTCTGAACGGACAAACAATGACAACCTGGGATAACCATGAAAATTCAAAATATATCAGAGTAATGTGGATATATTATGTTGTCGATTCACAACCCTTAATTTAATACGTGCTTTAAATTTTATTTCGTGAGAGGAAAAGAGTTTGCCCTACCGTACAGAAGGGACGAACGTCAAATGTTTAACAGGAAAGTAGGTAGAACAGTTTATATGGGAAAATGAAATTTTTGTTTTAGCAATTTTTCATAATTTTCTCACCGTTTGAACCTTTCCTGGCCTACGACAAACATTTCAAATCCAAAATCAGCTAAATCGACCCAGCCGTTCTCGAGTTTTAGCGAGACTAACGAACAGCAATTGATTTTTATATATAAGATTATTGTTTTTTTTATATTGTCATTAGGTAATTATTAAGTTGTTTAAATGAATGTCTAGTTCGGTCCTAAATATTTGTCAATTTGTTTTTGCAACTTGACTAAATTTAAGAAAAAAAAAATTGTTGATCAAAGGAACGATGCTATTGTAAGTAACGTCGTCACTTAACTTTGAGGTCAGGCAGACGTCAAGTGCTTGTCTGTCCGAAATATAAACAATACTAGAAAATGCTATAAATGTTGAAAACTAAATGAAAGCGGAATATTCCACATATTGTCAGGATTTGTACACAAATCAATAAATAATTCCATCATAAGAAGTAATTCAAATTGAATTCATCCAGCAGAAAACGTCCAGCATCGGTGGTTTTGGCCATGGTTTGGTTTGGCCACAACCTACCCTACAAAGGTATGTCATCAATTGGTTCGACAAGTTCCAGTATGATATTTGATGCTAGTCAGCTTAGAAGACGGGCTGAAATAGTAGCGCTATGTGAATTGCACTAAAGTCAGTACTCCAGCACCTACAATTTCTAAAAAAAAATGATTCCTTTCATATAAGACCGCATCAGTTGAGAAAGTGGTCAAGTGACTGTCTCATCATCATCATCGTCATTATCAGCCAATTTCCGTCCACTGCTGGACACAGGCCTCTCCCATGGCATGCCACTGAGCTCAATCTTCAGCTATTCGTTTCCAACCGCTGCCAGCCAGCTTGCGTATATCATCGCTCCATCTAGTTGGAGGGCGTCCCACACTACGTTTGCCGAGCCGTGGTCTCCACTCTAGAACTCGTTTACCCCAACGGTTATCGGTTCTGCGACAGATGTGACCGGCCCACTGCCATTTCAGCTTGCTAATCCTCTGAGCTATGTCGATTACTTTGGTTCTCTGACGGATGACTTCGTTTCGAATTCGATCCTTCAGAGAAACTCCGAGCATAGCCCTCTCCATAGCTCGCTGAGCGACTTTGAATTGGTGAACTAGTCGCACTGTCAGTGTCCACGTCTCGGCTCCGTAGGTAATAACAGGTAGGACGCACTCGTTAAAGACTTTCGTCTTCAGGCTTTGTGGTATGGGCGATGTAAAGACTCGACGAAGTTTTCCGAATGCTGCCCATCCAAGCTGTATCCTTCTGCGAGCTTCCTTCTCGAAATTGTTTCTGCCCAATTGCAAGATTTGCCCAAGGTAGACATATTCGTCAACAACTTCGAGAGGGACTCCATTTAAGGCAATCGGTTCCGGAATAACATGTTCGTTGAACATGATCTTGGTCTTATCCAAGTTCATCCGGAGACCGATGCGTGCAGAAGAATCAGCGAGGGTGGTCAGCATGTATTGCAGGTCCTGCACGGTTTCAGCCATGATGACGATGTCGTCCGCAAATCTCAAGTGTGAGAGGTAATTGCCATTGACATTTATGCCCCGTCCTTTCCAGTTCAGCGTTTTGAACATATCCTCTAGTGACTGTCTGACAAGAATAAAAAAAAAATCTTCGTTGAAATGTTGACTTGTTTCCGAATCGCTATAACTTGGGTCTCTTCAAATCTAGAGTGAACAGGGTATCTTCTAGGCTAGCATGGTACACCCTCGATTACATCGTTACTTTTCATCAGGTAAGATAGTGGTCAAATGCATGCCTACCTGCAATAAAAATTTAAAAAAAAACAACGGGTTGCACTCCGCGAGTGACGGCAGAAGTGAAAACTTGAACATTAACGTTGTGCATTTGGTCTGAACTCTCCTTTAGTCTGACGAACTTTCGATCAGGTCACGTGTCCTGACGCGAGTTTAACATTATTGACCCATCCCAAAAAAAGTTTCTACTCTCCTTACGTCTTACGAATTTTCGATCAGGTCACGTGTTCAGACGCGAGTTTAAAATTTTTTACCCATCCCAAAACGTTCACAACGCCGCTAAAGAAGTTTTCACTTCAAAATGGCACAAAATAAGTTTTTTAGTCTTGCATATAACATGTTATTAGTTGTAGCAAAATACAAGACATCCCCAGAGAGTTGAGCTATAAAGGATTATTTATTTACAAATAATATGATCCAAACTTTTAGTTCACAAACAAAAACACAAAACTTTACATTACTTGCTATATACCTTAAGCATAATAATAATATATTTTAACTTGTTCTAAAACAATGCATAAAAGCAAATACATTTTCTAAAGATAACAAAACCCAGTTTTCGAATAGTTTCACTGAAGTTCATAGTCGAACGATTTTCTTTCAGAAAACCCCGCTGTTTATTTGAAAGCTAATGAAATTCATGAGAAAAGAAAATGAAACTAAAATATGAATAAATTTAGTATTGAAGATTACCCAGATGTTTCACTGGGTTTTCAGACAATAAACTGTCTGATGTTTTTAAATATGAACATGAAATATGTTTTCATAATGTAAAGATGATATTTCCAAATCTTCGAATGATACGAATGGGCTTAGTCTGAAGAAAGAATGGTTTTATCAAGGGATTTACAAAAATAAATTATTCAAAATTGGGATTTTTCCATTTGTATGAACATTTTGTATTTGTCTGAAATACAATTAGCTATTTGAAATTAATGTTCTCTACAGAACACATGCTTTATATAATTTTCATAGAAATAATTTGTAAAGAATTATACTATTACAATTAATAACGTCGTAAAATAGTTGACAAAACGAAAAAAACCGATGGACAGAGACGGACAGATAGACAGATGGACGGACAGACAGACAGACGAACAACAAAGTGGTCCTATAAAAATTATTTTTTCATTTTAAGTTTTTTTTAAGGTACGGAACCCTAAAAAGATTCCGGTTAATTAATTGATAACCTCCTCCTGTTTGTCAAGTCCGTTAATAACAGACCATGTATAGTTTTAAAGAAAATAAAATATCTAAAATTACTTCCACGAAAAATACTCTGCAAACCTCTTCATCTCACCGGCTGCCGATCGATCACACCAGCCAGTCGAACGTAGAAACTTAAAGGAAGCAATTTATAAAGTTTCAATTATGATTGATAGTGGCGGAGCCGAGTACTACCGATTATGCCCGACATTGTCCGATTGCTTATTATCTACCGACCTCACTTGAATTAGCGCTAATAGCGCTGCTCGGGCCCGTGAGAACTGAGTTTTGTTTTATTATCAGTCAATAGCATTATTTTGAAACTATTCGCAAAGTACATACATTAAAAACACAAAAAAATGTGTTCCATTAGAGTCTCTAGTCAAATAGTAAATACTTTATAACTGAATTATTTAAGGCATTTTATTTTGCTGCTTTATAATTTTATTTTTGTGATTGATTATTGCGTGCTAAAAGACCAATTCGTCAGTCACTTCCAGACTATAGTAGAGTCAATTTAATTGATTACATTTGACACTTCATCAACATTCAATAACGTGACCTTGTAATGGAGGACACATAATATTATTTATTTTTTCAAAGTCAGAACAGCATAATTACTTAACATTTTTCAGTTACAAATACATATTTATTCTAATAATTACAAAAGAAAGCGTTTTTACGATTTACTTTGACTAATAATTCATTTTAAATATAATAAACAATTTTTGTTCTAAAAAACTAGACGTCAGTACAAGGTTACGTCAGTGAACACTTTTTCTTTATAAACACTAGGGATGCTACCCAAAAAATCTAAAGACTGATCAGTCGATAGGTTGAATCGAATGCAATGATTACTTGTGAAGGATGTTTAACTATAAAAATAACTACACTATGATTGTAATTAAAACATAATATTATTTTTTTTGACTTTGACTAAAAAAAATACAAAAATAATTGAATAGGAACTAAAATCAATGATTTTACATTTTTGGGTTAAAAAACTAACGATAAACTACTAAACGTTAGATCCATAGGTATATTTGAGTGTTTTTTTTATTTTATTGTGCCATTTTCTACGGAGCTACATTCTAATTTATAAATACTTATAAAATCGTTTGAATATGTACAATACCCGATTTGTATTAACGTGTCTTATCAATTTCATATTAACGCAAAACAAACAAATAAATTACACTGAATAATTTAAGTACTAATTGTATTTCTCATTTAGTGCTGCCGAAAAATTGGTTATTTTGAATAACATCAAACTAACATAATTCTTGTTTGTGTTGATGCGTATCGATTCATCAATTGAATCGATGTTTTTAAGCAAGTCACCTTACTAAGAAGCTAAGACTGACAGATGTCAAATGTGATCTATGAAATTGCCCCTACTATAGTAATTTTTGAGACTACTTTGATGTCATCGTAACTTACGTCATGATATGCGGTAGCAATTGCAAAATAGACAATTAATTCGTAGGAAAGAAGAGACTGTGTAGAAAGCTACCTACGCGTTAGACGTAGAACTTCCAAGTTTATTTTATTTATTTCTCAACATTTCTAAATTTTTTTTTTGTACAACTCCATCTGTTGAACTTTAGCGAATACGTCTTCGTAGTAACGCCGTTCTACAATAGAGGGCGTTTTAAATATTAAATATAACATGACACTTACGTTACTTCCGCTGCCTTTGGAGCGTGACGCTGCGTCATTTCCGTCAAATTTGACCGCAGTGTGCGTAAAGATGTTTTACTTCAAAAAACTTGTGAAAACGATCTCCAACGGGACCGATAGTAGAACAAGCTCCGGAGACTCCCTGGGAGAGGCGACACTCACGATTTTTCACATCGTGATAATAAAATCCACACTTTGAGCACATAACTCACATTCCGCGAGTTTATGATGGCAATTTTCAAGAATATTATTACTTGTGCCGGGTGATACCATTTAATATTCTAGGACGTTTCAAATATTTATAAAGTTCGCTTTTTATGATTCTACGAGTTCATTATCACGGAGATAATGTGAAATGTGAACGTAAAATGTTAATGTAGGTCACTGTTTGTAATGTTTTCCTTCTTGGAACAATGTTCCTGGTGTGTGATTGAGACTGGTATCTTTTGCTTTTAAGCAATGCAGTATTTTGAATGGTTAAAGTTGTTAAGACCAACGAATAACATTGCCATGGGAAAATTAATATACCGGCATTATCACCGCCATTTTTACAAAAATGCAAAAAACATATTACTATGAAGGCAGTATTTAAAAAAAATAATTACTCTAGCATTGGATCAAGTATGCAGTTAAGCATCTCGAGTCCACTGTTATCAACACCAATGTTATAAATGCAAAAGTCAGTTTGTTTATTTGGTTGTGACTTCTTCACGGTCAAACAGCTGGACTGATTTTGCTGAAATGTTTTATAAGGATAGCCAATACTATGAATTAGGCGATAGAATATTTCTTAACGCGGGTGAAGCCTCAGGGCACAGCTAGTTATAATATACTTTTTAAAGCATATAATCAATTTTATTTAAGCGGCAGTATATTTCTTTATTACACTCATGCAGAAACAAGAATGCATGTAGGGATGTTCTTATCATTCAAAGTTTTACGACAGATGTGTGCTGGTACACTGCCACTTCAGCTTGCTAATCCTTTGAGCTATGTCGATAACTTTGGTTCTCTAACGGATGACTTCATTTCAAATTCAATCCTTCAGAGAAACTCCGAGAGCATAGCTCTCTCCATATCTCACTGAGCGATTTTGAATTGGTGAACTAGTCAGTTTTGGCTTCAGAGTTTAGAATTTTAGAACTTATTTATTTATTTCAAAAATATATGTTACTATTCAGGTTTATGACAACCTTTAATTTTAGTTCATTTAAGCAATGATCAATCAAGCTCAGTGGCGTGTTTTGAGAGAGGCCTATGTCCAGCAGTGGACTGATACCGGCTGATAATGATGATGATTAAGCAAGAATCTTTACCAGATAAGAGCTGGATAAGAATAACTGAAGTTTGTGTTCTGCGTGACAAGCAGCTAGCGAGGTCATGTCCGTTATGATTTTAGTTGCGTTAAGTATAATTAAATTAACTAACATCTTCGATAATACTTTACTTATTGATTGATGTCTTTGCTGTAAAATCCTACTACTAATTTAAATGTTAATTCAATAAAGCGCAGCGTTCCCGTCACCCTATCCCACCCAGAGAAAACGATACGCACCGACTGAGTGAGCAATCCCCGCAAGGAGCTGCGCTTTGATTAATTCAATTTCCCACTGTGTAAACATTTCAAAGGCGTTTGTTTCCGAGAAAAAAGCGAGATTGTCTGCACCAGGGACGGCGCGACGTGCACCGCACAAAATATTATCTTTCAATTATCAGCGGCCATCTCTCCTTTTATTTAGTCAGCTGCGGCTTGTAATGGGAATTCAAAATAAGGGGAAGCAAAAATCCTCTTTCGTTAGGACCACCTCGAGAGGGCGATCTTTTATTAAATTTTTAATTGGTCACCCATTCAGCTCGAGCCTTCTTGTTGTGAAATTGAGTGAAACCCCTCTGCTTGAGATAAATCGGGTTATCCTCATTTTTTTCAATGACGAATTTAATTTTTTGATGACAATTTGCCGACGGACGTTTCCGTTCTGCGTCGTTCTAATTAATTAAGTTTAGGAATATTTTTCGTTATTTTTCTTCCCTTGATTAATTGGTATTTTTCTTTTGTTTCTTATGTATTGTTTATCACATCTCAGATGCTATGATTTTAAAAACAACAGTTTAGAAATTAGATTCTGCGTGCTTCAGTGTTAGTAGCGTAATATTAAGATTTTTTTGTACTTTGTATTCGAATGATATTTCAGGTGTAAAATAAAAAGGGTTTCGTGCTCTTTTATGCTTTTATTTTATTTTTTATTCTTATATGCTTTTATTATAATAACATTGTCCTGCCTGTGAATTCACATAACATCGCTTATCTGGATGTCGTGCATACAAAAAAATATCACAAAATATTAAATAGAGTTTTAGACGTTGCGTTTCTCAGAGTTTTAGACGTTACGTTTCTCGGAGTTTTAAACGTTTCCATTGGGACGAGCCTGTATACTAGATACTCACACTCAACATCGACGATGATCCTCTTGGAGACGGAGGGTGGCACAGCATTGGTCGCGATGCAGAGATACGCTCCCATCTCGGTACGGCTGATGCGCTGTAGACTGAGCGTGTCGCCTTCGTAAACCGTCACTGGAACAAAACACTACGTATCAATTTACGAGTCTACTTACATCAATACACAGTGGTAAAAGGGGTCTTACACCACACTGCATCAGGGTCCTTATATTGTTATGAAGTCGATGGTCCTTATTTACGGGTGGGCATGTCCCCTAATTAAGCGCCCTAACTCCCTAATGGTTATTACACTGCACATTTATAGGCGCACCGGGTTCTGACTTACTCACTAATTAGAGCCATTACAGCCATACTCTTATTACACCTCCCTGATTAAGGGCCTAGGGACCCTGATTCAGTGTTGTTTAATACTTCTTTTAAGACTTTTGCTATTCCAGTTTTTGCAGTATTACTACTTCGTTGGTTGAGTCATGAATCGTGAAACTCATATCGACTCAGAATGAGTGTACTCCAATTGTCATATTTATATGCAATTTGTCTTGACATGTAAATTGCAACAATATTTTATTTAAATTTTATTTTTAACCGACTTCAAACAAAGAGGAGCTTCTCAATTCATTGGAACCTTTTTTTATGCGCATTCCCCGATTATCAAATACACCAGTACTGATTTGAAAAATGATTATTTAGTGTTAAAGGGTATACTTTCCGGGTAGTTATATTATATTTACTTAAATTTCATCGTCTGATCAGTGATATGAAGATAAATACCTCCAACGTGGAGTTTTTAATTTTTTTATATCATTAGCGTTTGACTACTATCTCGCCTGTTGGCAAGCAACAATGCAGTCGAGAAATATAATATATCAGAGAATGTACAGAGGCAACAGAAAACTTTTCTTAAAAAGATTGTACATTTTTCAATGACATTTTTCTGCTAATTATAGCTAAATAAAACCACACACAAAGAGGAAGTTAAACAAACAAATTTGCTTAAACATTAAAACAACCTTTTGTTATGGTAAATTGTCTCGATATAAAAACATTAAACAGTAACGTTGGTCGCGATACAATCAATGTTGCTTACCGCCCGCAGTAGGGGCAAATGCAGACCGACCATTTTTTGTTCCAGTTTCATTGTAAAATTAAGACGACTTAAGTAGTATTTTAATGTTATAAAAGCAGAGAAGATGATCTTCTTAGTTTTAAGATTCAGATATTTTATTTGTAAAAAACACAGTTTATAAGGGAAATAGAACTATTAGTTCTGTGTCCATATTCTACCAAAACTAGAGTGCAAATGTTTACTACAAATTATTTTAAAGTATTAATGTATGTATAAATGAAGTTCTTTATTAGTCTAGTCAAAAATGGAGCTCAAAAGAAGGTATAATGTGTGAAAGCAATCTTTCAGAAGATTTTCATAAATGCCTCGCTGGATAGAATATGCTTACGTATGCGATGCATTATAGCACAGCAAAGATAATATAATACTATCAGCACAGATTAGTGCTATACATCAATTACAAATTAAATTTCGGTTGTAAACCCAATCCATGATACATGTTTGTACTGCACTACGTTGCTTGCGGTGCGGTGCAGCTTATGTCTAGACTTTTGATTGTTTTGGTCTTTCCTTTCAACTAATTAACATAAATTATACCATCTTGTTAACACCCAGCATTGCAATAAATATTTCTGATGCTGATTCTGATTCGGACTACTTTACATCATCATCACCATAATTAAGATAAGAAGAACGCTGTTCTACCTACATCATAAATAGTGGAAGTCAATTGGTTTAATATTTCAGCGTAAAATGTCTCACATCCTAATCGCTGATAAAATGTGTATCGCCTTCATTTGTGCGTATCCACCTTAAGGAATAATTTCCTGTGCACTCTTATTGAATTGGCATCTCGCTTCTGTCTATGTTGACATTGTTGACCAATGACAAGAAGGGACAAAGCCAAAAATTATGTTTTGTTTTTGGTTTTGGCTCTTCTGATTGGTAAGAAATTTTTTCTTTGGTTTTGGCTCTTCTGATTGGTTAGAAAAATAATCGACACTTGCAACCGAAAATGTTTTGAAACTGGATACGCACAACTGTACGCGATGGTACGTACTCGTACGTCGGATACGTTTTAACACGTGCAGCCGCAGGTTGATAAACTAGCCACATATTACAGTCAAGTAGTTCGTAAAGTCGTACACCGCTCGTGTAAGATCGTATTGTTTCGCTTGAATGTTGCCCGTGTACAATCCTGCGGCCATTCGGGTTAAACAGCGGTGTAAAATTAAAAATTCCGGGCGGCTCCGCTCGCCGACATCAAGTGGCCAAATGAGTTTGCCCGTATTTACAATTACATTCCGGCCGTAATGCCTCTACCTGAATATATTAAGCAATTAGACTGCTCCTTAATGGAAGTTTTATTCAGCACTGTAGTTAGGTAAGTGCTTGTAAGTTTCAGTTGCCAGGTTTGGGTTGGCAAGTGATTTCATTGAATTATGTTTTGAATAAAATTATAAAGGTGAGTTTACCAATTATATTGTTGACTATTAATAATTAATAATATTAATAATTAATATATATTATATATAATATTAATAATTATATTGTGACTATTGTTTTTATTTCAGCTCTTTTTTACGAAACATAATGCTTTGGCTAATAGGTGTAGATTTTATGCACTTACTATATGAAACTTATTAAAGTAACTAGAATTTTATCAATGTATGCAACGTTTAGTAGCTTAATAAATGTATATTAGAGTATAACTGCTAATAAATGTATATTAGAGTATAACTGCTAAGGCGAAAACTGCTCCGTTATAGTCATTATCGTGAAATTTACTGAACGTGTATAGATAAAAATATATCAAAGGATTTGAATTGATATGACTGGATTTGTAAATTTTTAATTCTAGAACGCGTTACATGGTATTTTATTTATGAATATTATTATTATATGAAGTTATCACCAAATGAAATATAAAAAAAAACTGGCCAAGTGCGCGTCAGCATCGCGTCTCTTATCGCACACTTAGGGAGGGTTCCGTACAATACGAAAAATAACAGAGTTTCAACCTCATATATTTGAATAATTGATATTACCAAATTCTTGTTTTTTTTTTTGGTCGCGATCTAGAAAGACTTCGTTTACTACTTCTTCGTTTACTAGCACCATCTATGTCATTTTGCCGAAACTAATTAGATAGATGGCTTTTAAAAACACGTTTTTTGTATAGGGACCCTTAATTTTTAACTTTATTTTGTTTTTAGTATTTGTTGTTCTAGCGGCAACAGAAATACACCATCTGTGAAAATGTCAACTGTCTAACTATCACGGTTAATGAGCTATAGCCTGGTGACAGACGGACAGACAGACAGACAGACAGACGGACAGCGGAGTCTTAGTAATAGGGTCCCGTTTTACCGTTTGGGTACGGAACCCTAATAAGCTTAAATACAAAACGATTTTAACATTTATTGGTGTGCGTTGTTAGAACAGACAAGTTTCTTGCTTATAGGCCAGTATAGTGTCAGTATCAGAGTTTTGTTAGATATTCAGTAAATCATGAAACATAATTACCTAGCCTATGAAATGACAAGCTCACAATGAAATATTTATGTCTGTATAATTACGTGCAGTATTTGTGACGTCCAAAATTCAGGCTGTTTTGATTGCTTACATTAACTGATTATAGGATTAACCAGAGTATCATATTATATTATACAGATTTTTTTCTAAATTTAGGTAATCTAAATAATCAAATATTATGTTTCTTGTAAGTGTGTTGTGTTGTTTTTTATTAACCGACTTCACAAAAAAGGAGAAGGTTCTCAATTTGTCTGTATGTATTTTTTGTGTGTATGTTACGCGATTACTCCGGCATTTTTGAACCGACTCAAATGATTCTTTTTGTAATCGGTAGGGTACATTTTCAAGGTTTCGAAATTACAATGAGACCATTGTAATTTCATCAAGATCTAATTAGTATCTCTAGAGATATGACGATAAACGTTTCAAACTTGCTACTGAAATTGTCTCGCGGGGCATTGAAGTCCGTTGTTTTAGTTCTGAATTATATAGAATATATATATTTGTACATTGTTACACACAATCCAAAATGTCATTGTACCGACGGGATTCAAACCCGCGTCTCATTGGGAAACATGCCCTGGCGCTCTAACAACAATGTGTAACTATGTAAATAATACTCACTTAAAAATATAACATGGATCGACTTCACATGCCTCGCAAGAGATATTAACAGTTAACCTTATAGAGCTAAACACCTCAGTTAGAGATTACTACCATAGGATCTTGTAATGTTTATAAGAATATTCTGCAACTTCACGCTATTGGACAGTTAAAATAAATACGTATATTTTGTTTTTAACCGACTTCAAAAAAAGGAGGAGGTTTCTCAATTCGACCGTATATTTTTTTTTTTTTTTTTTTTTTTTTTATGTTTGTTCGCGGATAACTTCGTCGTTTATGAACTGATTTCGATTATTCTTTTTTTGTTCGAAAGGAGATATCCCAAGTGTAGTACCATGGTAATTTTATCGAGGTATGATAAGTATCTCCAGAGATATTGAGATAAACATCTCAAAATTGGTACTGAAAATGAATAGCGCGGCATTGAAGTCGGTTGTTTTTTAGTTTTTAAACGATATTATGATACCGTATGGACTAGCTTTGACCATTAATTAACTTGTTGGTAAGTGACGATGCGGTCGAAATAATGATAATTATCTAAATGGGTCAGGGTTGATGGATTTCTATTGAAACATTTCTAGGTAGAGAAACATCATTCATACGAATGGAGAACCTATTTTTTTGTGAGAGCAGTGGAAAATAGCATAAACCAAGAATTATTTCCATATAGGTCAAAAGAAATAGTTAATAATACCGTTCATGAGTACTTTATACTTGACGAGCAATCTCGTAGCTTCCCGGGCTATCTGGTTAGCTGTACTGGGCTGTGTTATCATGTTCTAATATCTAGTACATCATTACGCTGAAGGAGATTGTAACACAATATATGGGAGAGGCATTAACCGAGGGCATTACCCTCTATTTCGGAAATTAGACAATAGACGTTCATTAAACGTAGACATTAGGGTACGGATAACGTATTGGATAATTGCAAGGTACGTAATGATCGTATTTAAGTGTATTTGTCTGGGTAACCTAATACTACTTAATATTATTTACTACCTACTTTCCAGTTTTTTTACTTTGCTATTCCAGTTTTTGCAGTATTACTACTTCGTTGGTTGAGTCATGAATCGTGAAACTCATATCGACTCAGAATGAGTGTACTCCAATTGTCATATTTATATGCAATTTGTCTTGACATGTAAATTGCAACAATATTTTATTTAAATTTTATTTTTAACCGACTTCAAACAAAGAGGAGCTTCTCAATTCATTGGAACCTTTTTTTATGCGCATTCCCCGATTATCAAATACACCAGTACTGATTTGAAAAATGATTATTTAGTGTTAAAGGGTATACTTTCCGGGTAGTTATATTATATTTACTTAAATTTCATCGTCTGATCAGTGATATGAAGATAAATACCTCCAACGTGGAGTTTTTAATTTTTTTATATCATTAGCGTTTGACTACTATCTCGCCTGTTGGCAAGCAACAATGCAGTCGAGAAATATAATATATCAGAGAATGTACAGAGGCAACAGAAAACTTTTCTTAAAAAGATTGTACATTTTTCAATGACATTTTTCTGCTAATTATAGCTAAATAAAACCACACACAAAGAGGAAGTTAAACAAACAAATTTGCTTAAACATTAAAACAACCTTTTGTTATGGTAAATTGTCTCGATATAAAAACATTAAACAGTAACGTTGGTCGCGATACAATCAATGTTGCTTACCGCCCGCAGTAGGGGCAAATGCAGACCGACCATTTTTTGTTCCAGTTTCATTGTAAAATTAAGACGACTTAAGTAGTATTTTAATGTTATAAAAGCAGAGAAGATGATCTTCTTAGTTTTAAGATTCAGATATTTTATTTGTAAAAAACACAGTTTATAAGGGAAATAGAACTATTAGTTCTGTGTCCATATTCTACCAAAACTAGAGTGCAAATGTTTACTACAAATTATTTTAAAGTATTAATGTATGTATAAATGAAGTTCTTTATTAGTCTAGTCAAAAATGGAGCTCAAAAGAAGGTATAATGTGTGAAAGCAATCTTTCAGAAGATTTTCATAAATGCCTCGCTGGATAGAATATGCTTACGTATGCGATGCATTATAGCACATCAAAGATAATATAATACTATCAGCACAGATTAGTGCTATACATCAATTACAAATTAAATTTCGGTTGTAAACCCAATCCATGATACATGTTTGTACTGCACTACGTTGCTTGCGGTGCGGTGCAGCTTATGTCTAGACTTTTGATTGTTTTGGTCTTTCCTTTCAACTAATTAACATAAATTATACCATCTTGTTAACACCCAGCATTGCAATAAATATTTCTGATGCTGATTCTGATTCGGACTACTTTACATCATCATCACCATAATTAAGATAAGAAGAACGCTGTTCTACCTACATCATAAATAGTGGAAGTCAATTGGTTTAATATTTCAGCGTAAAATGTCTCACATCCTAATCGCTGATAAAATGTGTATCGCCTTCATTTGTGCGTATCCACCTTAAGGAATAATTTCCTGTGCACTCTTATTGAATTGGCATCTCGCTTCTGTCTATGTTGACATTGTTGACCAATGACAAGAAGGGACAAAGCCAAAAATTATGTTTTGTTTTTGGTTTTGGCTCTTCTGATTGGTAAGAAATTTTTTCTTTGGTTTTGGCTCTTCTGATTGGTTAGAAAAATAATCGACACTTGCAACCGAAAATGTTTTGAAACTGGATACGCACAACTGTACGCGATGGTACGTACTCGTACGTCGGATACGTTTTAACACGTGCAGCCGCAGGTTGATAAACTAGCCACATATTACAGTCAAGTAGTTCGTAAAGTCGTACACCGCTCGTGTAAGATCGTATTGTTTCGCTTGAATGTTGCCCGTGTACAATCCTGCGGCCATTCGGGTTAAACAGCGGTGTAAAATTAAAAATTCCGGGCGGCTCCGCTCGCCGACATCAAGTGGCCAAATGAGTTTGCCCGTATTTACAATTACATTCCGGCCGTAATGCCTCTACCTGAATATATTAAGCAATTAGACTGCTCCTTAATGGAAGTTTTATTCAGCACTGTAGTTAGGTAAGTGCTTGTAAGTTTCAGTTGCCAGGTTTGGGTTGGCAAGTGATTTCATTGAATTATGTTTTGAATAAAATTATAAAGGTGAGTTTACCAATTATATTGTTGACTATTAATAATTAATAATATTAATAATTAATATATATTATATATAATATTAATAATTATATTGTGACTATTGTTTTTATTTCAGCTCTTTTTTACGAAACATAATGCTTTGGCTAATAGGTGTAGATTTTATGCACTTACTATATGAAACTTATTAAAGTAACTAGAATTTTATCAATGTATGCAACGTTTAGTAGCTTAATAAATGTATATTAGAGTATAACTGCTAATAAATGTATATTAGAGTATAACTGCTAAGGCGAAAACTGCTCCGTTATAGTCATTATCGTGAAATTTACTGAACGTGTATAGATAAAAATATATCAAAGGATTTGAATTGATATGACTGGATTTGTAAATTTTTAATTCTAGAACGCGTTACATGGTATTTTATTTATGAATATTATTATTATATGAAGTTATCACCAAATGAAATATAAAAAAAAACTGGCCAAGTGCGCGTCAGCATCGCGTCTCTTATCGCACACTTAGGGAGGGTTCCGTACAATACGAAAAATAACAGAGTTTCAACCTCATATATTTGAATAATTGATATTACCAAATTCTTGTTTTTTTTTTTGGTCGCGATCTAGAAAGACTTCGTTTACTACTTCTTCGTTTACTAGCACCATCTATGTCATTTTGCCGAAACTAATTAGATAGATGGCTTTTAAAAACACGTTTTTTGTATAGGGACCCTTAATTTTTAACTTTATTTTGTTTTTAGTATTTGTTGTTCTAGCGGCAACAGAAATACACCATCTGTGAAAATGTCAACTGTCTAACTATCACGGTTAATGAGCTATAGCCTGGTGACAGACGGACAGACAGACAGACAGACAGACGGACAGCGGAGTCTTAGTAATAGGGTCCCGTTTTACCGTTTGGGTACGGAACCCTAATAAGCTTAAATACAAAACGATTTTAACATTTATTGGTGTGCGTTGTTAGAACAGACAAGTTTCTTGCTTATAGGCCAGTATAGTGTCAGTATCAGAGTTTTGTTAGATATTCAGTAAATCATGAAACATAATTACCTAGCCTATGAAATGACAAGCTCACAATGAAATATTTATGTCTGTATAATTACGTGCAGTATTTGTGACGTCCAAAATTCAGGCTGTTTTGATTGCTTACATTAACTGATTATAGGATTAACCAGAGTATCATATTATATTATACAGATTTTTTTCTAAATTTAGGTAATCTAAATAATCAAATATTATGTTTCTTGTAAGTGTGTTGTGTTGTTTTTTATTAACCGACTTCACAAAAAAGGAGAAGGTTCTCAATTTGTCTGTATGTATTTTTTGTGTGTATGTTACGCGATTACTCCGGCATTTTTGAACCGACTCAAATGATTCTTTTTGTAATCGGTAGGGTACATTTTCAAGGTTTCGAAATTACAATGAGACCATTGTAATTTCATCAAGATCTAATTAGTATCTCTAGAGATATGACGATAAACGTTTCAAACTTGCTACTGAAATTGTCTCGCGGGGCATTGAAGTCCGTTGTTTTAGTTCTGAATTATATAGAATATATATATTTGTACATTGTTACACACAATCCAAAATGTCATTGTACCGACGGGATTCAAACCCGCGTCTCATTGGGAAACATGCCCTGGCGCTCTAACAACAATGTGTAACTATGTAAATAATACTCACTTAAAAATATAACATGGATCGACTTCACATGCCTCGCAAGAGATATTAACAGTTAACCTTATAGAGCTAAACACCTCAGTTAGAGATTACTACCATAGGATCTTGTAATGTTTATAAGAATATTCTGCAACTTCACGCTATTGGACAGTTAAAATAAATACGTATATTTTGTTTTTAACCGACTTCAAAAAAAGGAGGAGGTTTCTCAATTCGACCGTATATTTTTTTTTTTTTTTTTTTTTTTTTTATGTTTGTTCGCGGATAACTTCGTCGTTTATGAACTGATTTCGATTATTCTTTTTTTGTTCGAAAGGAGATATCCCAAGTGTAGTACCATGGTAATTTTATCGAGGTATGATAAGTATCTCCAGAGATATTGAGATAAACATCTCAAAATTGGTACTGAAAATGAATAGCGCGGCATTGAAGTCGGTTGTTTTTTAGTTTTTAAACGATATTATGATACCGTATGGACTAGCTTTGACCATTAATTAACTTGTTGGTAAGTGACGATGCGGTCGAAATAATGATAATTATCTAAATGGGTCAGGGTTGATGGATTTCTATTGAAACATTTCTAGGTAGAGAAACATCATTCATACGAATGGAGAACCTATTTTTTTGTGAGAGCAGTGGAAAATAGCATAAACCAAGAATTATTTCCATATAGGTCAAAAGAAATAGTTAATAATACCGTTCATGAGTACTTTATACTTGACGAGCAATCTCGTAGCTTCCCGGGCTATCTGGTTAGCTGTACTGGGCTGTGTTATCATGTTCTAATATCTAGTACATCATTACGCTGAAGGAGATTGTAACACAATATATGGGAGAGGCATTAACCGAGGGCATTACCCTCTATTTCGGAAATTAGACAATAGACGTTCATTAAACGTAGACATTAGGGTACGGATAACGTATTGGATAATTGCAAGGTACGTAATGATCGTATTTAAGTGTATTTGTCTGGGTAACCTAATACTACTTAATATTATTTACTACCTACTTTCCGAAATGTATCCGTGCCGTTAACTAACCACCTTGAGCTCCTTGGCATTTCCTTTACTCCAACGTTGAATTTTGGCTCGTATATCGAATCAAAAGCACAAGTAGCCTCCAAAAAGCTTGGTGTTCTAGCGAAAGTGAGGCAGTACTTCACACCTGGACAGATGCTCAATCTTTATCAAGCACAAGTCCGATCATGTATGGAGTACTGTTCTCACCTCTGGGACGGTTCGGCTAAATACCAACTAGAGGCGTTGGAGGCAATTGAGCGAAGAGCTAAGAGGCTAATCAACAATGACGAGCTGATTAGCAGAAGACTCCAAAGCTTAGAGCATCGCCGCAGAGTTGCTTGTTTATCGGTTTTTTATCGGATACATTTCGGAGAGTATGCCAAGAAGTAAAAAAAAGTCGTTCATCTACTACCTTATACTTTACACTGTATAAACCATTCAATGTATTAGCAGTACTAGTAATACTAGTACTGCTAATACCAGTAGTTCTGTGAGAACAGTAGACCTCACGTGCCCTTATAAACATTGAAACCCGTCCATAGATAACGCTACAGCAAGTTTCATACCCTTTCTCCAAATACATATATAAATAACGATACAGCTATTTTCTTCCCATTCCCCCCTTATTTTCCCGCTATTAAAAAATATTGAATTTTTTAAATTAACCAAGGAACTCGTGTGCCAATTTTTGTGAAAATTGGTTCAAAAATGCGACCTGTAGGCGAGAACAGGCAGACAAACATCCGGACAAAAGCATTTTTGGCCCAGTCGAAACTGATCCGCTTCGCTCGCTACGCTGATCGGACACATTATTGTAGTGTCGGACTTACTATGACCTAATCTGTATTCATTTAGTAGTATAAGGTAGGATGTCTTTTGATTAATAAATCAGTCTTGTCACCTCATTCAAGCCTTTCATTTGTCGTCCTCACATGGCGACCTTGCGCGAAGTGTAACCTGATACAAGTGATTTCTGAGAACTATGTAGACAGTGTGCAGTGTCCGAGAAGCTAAATTATGATGGATTGTACCAGTGCAATATTATTATTTGAATAATAAGTTGAAATTGTTCTTCTACGTACAGAAAAAAAATTTATTCACACCATTTTTTTTGTTATAACAAGGAGCACATATAATCAAGATGGGTAAAACATATTCGACCGAAAAAGAAGAAATTATAATTGCCCAAAATGCGGCCGGTGGAAGTAATTCTGCCACGGTGGACCAGTTATTAAGTCATACCAGTATCACTAATTTCATGCTTGGGTTCATCGTATTGTTCCTGCTGATTAGGGGGCCTATTCTTGCTAGCCCGCTTGTATAAAAGATGCCACAAATAGTGGATTCAACGAGAAATAAACCATATATCGCTGTCTAAACTGCGAACATCGATCCGTCGTCTTCGTCATGCTGAAGAAACCGAGGGTTCCGTCTAATCATGCTGTGATTTTATAGAGTCAGCGCGGTACAATTGCGGTCGGTATACGTAGTGAAGTGTTTTATCATTTTATTAAGATGGACAATCGTTTTTTTTAATTAGTGTATGGACTAAATTAGAGACATTTTAGTGAATAATTATTAAGTAAGTAACGAAGTTAATTACTTCGACGTTATATAAATACTTCTTTCTAGGTGAGTCATTTGTATTATTATTATAATAATGTTTTGTTATGGCCCTCGAATTAAAAGAAATAAGTGAGCAACTAAAACATGTAAAAGAATATCTTGTAAAACTCGGGCCAATTCGTAGAAGTATAAAAGTAAAACAAGAAAAATTGAATGAAGCAACGAGTCTGTATACTACATTTTTAAGTACGTATGAAATAATAAATGAAAAAATAATTCGCGAGGCATTTAAGTCTTCGGATATTAAGGAGATAGAGTTATTGTGTGAAAACATTAAATTGTATTTTAATAGGATTACAATACTTTGTTCTTTGTCAGAGGAACCAACTGAACCAAAAATGGACAACTTAGATAAATTTGAATTAAAGACTGCTCTGAGTCTATTACCGGTTATGAATGGTGAAGAATCTGTGACAATTAATAGACAACAATTAATAGACTCGATTGAATATTACGAAACCACTCTCAAGGCTGAATCAAAAAGTCAGTTAATTACTTTTGTTTTAAAAAATCGCTTGTCACAGTCAGCTAAATTACAATTACTTCCCAGCTATTCCAGCGTGAGCGACCTGGTGAAAGATATGAAGAAGGAGCTTTTGGCTAAAAAATCGGCCAATGCCATTCAATCACGACTGCTGAGTTTTAAACAGACCGAGCTGACTATCGAGCAATACGGTAAGCATATTACAGATATGTTTGATGACCTGACAATTTCACAGGCAGACGGAAAGGATGAAAATTATAAGGTGTTGAAACCTTTGAATGAAAAGCAGGCCATAAGACGGTTCGCCGACGGACTTCGAAATCGACGGACCAGTACTATTATTTCAGCACGTAATTATGAGTCGTTGAAGGATTCTATTCAAGCTGCGTTGGACGAAGAGCTTTCCGACCCTTCCTTCTCTGGAGATGTTTTAGCTGTGACTAACAGAACTTCCTATTTCCGAAATTCCAGGGGGCGCTCAAACTTCCGAGGTCAGCGAGGTAGGTCGTTCGGAGGTCAACCTCGAGCAAACGCAGCGATACAGCAGCAGTGGCGCGGCAACTATCGAGGTAGCCGTCAGCCCTACCAGCGAGGCGGTTTTCGACCGTTTCAAAGCTATCGAGGTACGAGTAGGCCTTATTATTTTTCGAATCGCAACGTCAATAACGCACAAAACCAGCGTCAAATAAACGCCATGGGGCAACCCGACTCCGAAAAGGTTAACCCCACCCCATCGGGTAGCAATAGTTTTTTTCGTGCCTAAAGGATGTATTTTCACTTGTACAAATAATTCACGTTTAGTTGAATTAACATTAAACAATTGTTGCACCTTACATTGGTTAGTTGATACGGGAGCATCAATTTCAGCGTTGGAATATAAACATGTCGTTAGGTATAATATTCCATTCCATACAGAGATAAGCCAATTCAACGGAATTGGTGGGAACATAAATGCAATCGGATATGTTTATTTAAACTTTTTTTTTTTTTTTTTTTATACGTTATAGGCTAGCGTTTGACCACTATCTCACCTGTTGGTAAGTGATGATGCGGTCGAAGATGGTAAGCACGCTAGGCCTAGAATGGGAACTGGCTCTCAAGGATAGCTGCCGGAACACATTAGATGTTTCGTGACAGATTTTCTAACTTGAGGGTGGTAGCTGGCCAGGCGGACACCAGATAGTGTCCTACCACCATGCGGGGGTTGTTGGTTTTTTAACGATGTTTTTCCTTCATCGGAGGGCCACTGTGAAGAGCGCACATAAATTTTTCGATGGAAAAATCCATTGGTGCACGGCGGTTTGAACTCGGTACCTCTGGCATCAAAGGCAAGCGTTCTCCCGATTGCGCCACCGGGCCCTCAAATTTGCTTAAATGCATCCCCTCGCTTAAATGCACCCGGAGGTACATTTAATCATAAATTCTTCGTATTTGAGTCGTTACCTTTTAAAGCAATTGCAATTATAGGCGATGATTTTTGTAAGAAGTATTCTGCAATCATAAACTACGAGAACAATTACTTATCATTGGTTAACACAGAAAATGAACGAATTTATTTACCGACATTAGAACACACAAATAATGACTTCTTGCATATTCCGTCTCGATCTGAGTCGATACATTTTATAAACACAAGTGTGAAAGAGGATTATGTGGTATGTTCAAAAGAAATTTCGGAAGGTGTTTACTTGGCGAGTGCTTTAGTATGCCCGACTAACGGCAAGCTACCTATTCGTATATTGAATACTACAGATAGAGACTTTAGTTTCAGTGACGTCAGCCCTGTCATACATAGAGCGAGTGACTATGAGTTATGTATGTTTGATAAGTCGAATAAAAATGCGGATCGTGTGAAAAAGTTGTTTGATATTTTAAAACTAAATGAATATTTAAACAATGAAGAGCAAACTTCAATTGAAAATATTTGTGCAAAATACTGCGATATCTTTCATTTGTCAGGCGACAAACTAACTACAACTGACATATATCAACATTCAATTACTTTGAAACCAAATGTAAAACCGATTTACGTGAAACCATACAGATTACCTCACTCACAAAAAGAAGAAATAAAAAATCAATTAAATAACATGTTACAACAAGGTCTTATTGAACCTTGTAGAAGTGAATGGTCTAGCCCTATTCTTTTAGTTCCCAAAATATCAGACACTAATAATAAAAAATGGAGGTTAGTCGTTGACTATAGAAAATTAAATAACTGCATTGAAGATGATAAATTTCCACTCCCGAACATCACCGAAATATTGGATTCGCTATCTGGATGTGTTTACTACACTCATTTAGATCTAAATCAAGGATTTTTTAACGTTGACCTTGAACCCGGTAGCCGAAAATATACCGCTTTTTGTTCTGGACAGTATTGTATGACCAGAATGCCTATGGGCCTTCGAACTAGTCCTAATTCGTTTTCTAGAATGATGAACATGGCTATGGCAGGCTTAACCTACGAAAAATGCTTCATTTACCTTGATGACCTTGTAATATTTGGACGTAATTTAAGTGAACATAACAAAAACCTTGTTGACGTATTCGAACGCTTTAAAACGCGTAAATTTAAAGTTCAATCCGAATAAATGTAACTTTTTAAAAAAGGAATTACTTTACTTAGGCCATGTTGTCTCAGGAGATGGCTCTACCAGATCCTGAAAAGATAAGAGTTCTGAAAAATTACCCCATCCCTACGACAACAGATGAGGTAAAACGATTCGTAGCTTTCGCAAACTACTATCGCAAATTCATACCCAACTTTGCAGAAAAAGCTTTTTATTTAAATCAATTATGTCGAAAACATGTACAATTTGAGTGGAATGACAATTGCCAACGTTAATTTGATTCACTGAAGAACAGTATGACTTCTCCTCCTGTACTGCAATATCCAGATTTTTCAGAAAATAATCAGTTTATACTAAAAACGGATGCGTCTGGATTCGCAATCGGATCAATCTTATCAAATAGTGATGACAGACCAGTGGCATACGCCAGTAGAGCTTTAAATCAAGCCGAAAAACTTTACCCGACCATACAAAAGGAAATGCTTGCCATTGTATGGGCAGTAAAATATTTTAGACCTTACCTGTATGGAAGACCTTTTAAAATTTGTACGGATCATAAGCCACTTATTTATTTATTTAATATGAAGGACCCGTCTAGTAGGTTACTAAAATTTAGACTAGCATTGGAAGAGTATAATTATGTTGTAGAGTACGTGAAAGGATCAGAAAATAGTGCAGATGCCCTTTCTAGAATACGTATTACATCAGATGAATTGAAAGAGATGAGTGAATATAGTTTGAATTTAATGACAAGAGCTATGAAGAGAAAGTTAGAAGAAAAACAAAGTGAAGACAAGGATACTTCGTTTGATATGGTGGATACTGATAATTGGCCTGATCAACCAAGAGTCGTAGAAGCTCATACCAAACCGAAGATATCAGTAGAGTTAAGATTTATACAAGAAAATGAATTAAATATATTACGACAAAATGATGAAATCGCATGCGAGAGTCGTAGTTTTAATTACGTACCGAAGAAAATTAGTATTTATATAAACCCAGCTGTCCGATCACAACTATCGCGAGCCGAATTTGTGAGGGAGCTGTCGGATTATTGTAAGAAAATAAATATAAATGAAATATATTTTGTAAAATCAAAAGAAAATAATATATTCATAGAGCAAGTTATAAGTGAGATAAAGAAAACTACAGATTGGTCCGGACCAAGAATATGTGTTTTAAGAAATATAGATAGAATTGACGATAAAGATGACCAAAGAGTCATACTGAATGACTTTCATCTTCTCCCGACAAGTGGCCACGCGGGAATCAAGAGGATGTTAAACAACATTAAGCGCTATTACTTTTGGCCAGGACTTGAACGCGATATAACAACATTTGTTAGACGGTGTGAAAAATGCCAAAAACAGAAACATTCTGTTACTAATAGAGAACCAATGACTGTAACTACTACAAGTCATACAGCGTTCGAAAAACAGCGTTTTTAGACGTAGTAGGGCCCTTAGATAGAGATAACGATAATTATTCCTATATATTAACGCTGCAATGCGAACTAACTAAGTATGTAGAAGCTTATCCATTAGTATCTAAGAGTTCTATAGAAATAGCTAAAGCTTTTGTGAACAATTTCATTCTTCGTCACGGAATTCCAGCTGAAATCTGCACAGACCGAGGACAAGAGTTCCTGTCAACAACGATGAAAGAGGTATGTACATTATTAAAAATTAAGAAATTGAATTCCACAGCTTACCACCACGAGAGTATTGGAGCTCTTGAAAACTCTCATAAGAGTTTAGGAGCATTTTTGCGCATTCAAACTGATAACCACCCAGAATCATGGAGTACGTGGATACCTTTTTGGTGTTTTTCCTTTAATACTTCTGTACACAGAGAAACTCAATATACACCTTTTGAATTGGTGTATGGTAAAATATGTAATTTACCTAGTAACTTAAATAAATCGGTAGAACCACTTTATAATCACGAAAACTATCCTCTAGAATTAAAATATCGTTTGCAAGTTTCTCAAAAAGAAGCTAGAGAAAATTTGATCAAAAAGAAATGCGTAAGAAAATCTAAACACGATGTTAAAATTAACCCGAAAACTTACAAAATTAACGACTTAGTTTTGGTAAAAAATGAAACTGGTAATAAACTCACAGAGGTCTACTCAGGTCCATATTTGGTTATAAGAGATTTATCACCAAATGTAGAAATACTTAAAGACGGTAAAACCGACATTGTTCACAAAAACAGAACAAAATTGTATTACCCTTAATTTTAACTACTTAATATAAGTTAATATTTATTTAATTAATAGTTATAATTCAAAGTTATAAAACTAGTGATAATATTATGTAAGTCTACGATTAATTTTAATTACTAAACAATATTATTATTCTTACGAGTTCTTTTAATACTATTATTGTGTTAAAAAAAGAAAAGAAAATTCTCTATATTTAGGTAAACAAAATATTTTATATTCTAATAAAATAATTGTTATAATGTTTGTAACAAAAAAAAATAAGCTCATTTTAATATAAGCATTTTTTTTTTTGGAAGGGAGGTGTAGTGTCGGACTTACTATGACCTAATCTGTATTCATTTAGTAGTATAAGGTAGGATGTCTTTTGATTAATAAATCAGTCTTGTCACCTCATTCAAGCCTTTCATTTGTCGTCCTCACACACAATCACACAATCACACTCACACAATCTAAAAAGCACAACGGATACTTATTTTAGGAAATTTTATAATGTATAAAATGATATACAGGTATTACATAAATTCAGCCCACTGCAACACGTTGGTTCTACCCGCGCTGGCTGCTAGCTCAACAATAATTATATTGACTACAACGTAAACTCAACAACAAAATATTTTATCCAAAACCTATCAAAAATATTTGATCTGTAGATAAAAGTATAGGTCTCATTAAACATCCTTTAATCAAATAGGACAGCAATCGATGGACCGCCACAGGAGATTGTACTTGATGTGACCACAAAAAACAAAGTTTACATGAGTTAATCCCTCCAAACGAGGCTCGAGAATACCCGCTCTCTCAGTTGGGATTTAGCTTCGCAACGAGAGAAAAAATCCCTTTTAGAGATCATTATAGAGGGGGGAAAAGCTGAGCTGTGCCGCCAAATTAAAACGACACGAGCACCTATTGCGGCAGTCTCGACAAAGGCGCCAAAAATCGAGTTTAATTTTAAGAGCGATTTCCTTGTACATGGGAAAATTAACGTGTGGTGTAGAGAGGCACTCGACGCTAATTGTGTGTGGAACCCGCGACCGGCGGGGCGACGTGTCGACTACATCTGTTCTACGATTATTTGCGAAGGACGCCCGTCACCGAATGTTTTAATTACGCGCCCCATCGAAAAAACACTTCTCGTTTTCAATTCTGGGACGTGTTAATCTTTTGTTTGTTATAATACCGGCGCTGAATCCTCTTTATTCTCTGGCTTAATGGAAAACGCTCCGACTCGGATGCTCGAAGCCAATTTGGCATATACTGTTGAGTGTTAATTTTGTATTTTCTGCTACTTTTTCATTAAGTCCTGTGATCCTTTTTTCGTTGCAATATTTTTAACGATCCCATTTTCTAAGCCAAGTGCCGCTATTTTAAACGAGACCTCGGCTTACATTTTTATTTCATCGAAACTTTTTATACTTTTTATTTGAATGAGCAAGATTAACTTGTCTGTCTTAACATACGATTTTAAATAATGTAGCTTAATTTAAATGACTTTTTTGATAGATTTTACGACATTTTTGTAACTGTAGGCTATGCCATGAGTTTAAGAAAAATAAGAAGGTCCCATTAGAAGGTCTTAGTGTAGGCAGGCTAACACTAAATCAGTTTAAGTGCTAAGTCAGACATAAACTTAGAAAAAAAAACTGTTTATCTTCGATGGTCATTGTCATAAAGGAAGCGAATTGATACATATTTAATTTGTTTATTATAGACACAATTAGGGTATTACACCGATTTTTTAAAAGTGTCTCAATTGGATTCTATAGTTCTAATGAACAACTAAAAAATTCACAAAATGTTTATTCAATCGTTAAGTGCCATAAAAATGCATTTAAATTTTACGTGTAACTTGACGAAAACGCTGAACGCAGTGGACGCCATATTGCTATGTAACCACGACGTCAATTGGCTGTGCAAACAAATGCAGTGATATGATAGTTGACAGTTGACACTTTTATGTTTACATAACCGTATGACGTATTAACATGGCGTCATGGTGACCACTATTTAATGGTGTTATGAAACATATTAAAAAAGCTGAAACCTTTGAATTGAGTTCTAAAATGTAGTTTGCCATTTTATGAACTGAAAATAACGTTTTCCTACTGCTTTCTGCCTTTAGCTATCTCAATCACCAAATCATCAAACTGCAACTACAGACAAAACAGTTTTCTGGTAAGAGCATGCAGGTGTTCCAATGCTATAGATAATAATGTTAACAATAATATAAACCTTGATTTATTTAACACCACTGTGACCAAACTCAAATGTTTGGTCAACAACAAATTCTTTTGTCAATCTTAATGTGATATTCTTATGAAATACATACCTTATGAAATAAATAAATAAATTATTAAAAAAAAAAAATTATTATTATTTAATTATTTAAAAAAAATTCTACTTCTCAAGTACACGTTACAGTTATTTCCTGTTTAATTAATCAATTATATTATGCCAACACTTACCTAGCAATACTTATATTCGTTTAGGTCGCTATTTCAAACTTTCTACGTTAATAGTAAGTTTTTTCTCAAATATGTGTGAAAACTTTTAAATAGCCATAAGGACTTTTTTTCACATTTATATATTGTAACTAGCTGTTAGTTTTCCTTTGATAATAAAATAAAATAAAAATAATATATTTTTGGATTTTTTCTCATATAGAGTAAAATATCTTTTATCATAAAATATGGCGATATTATAGTCTATTACATTGACATCCCATTTATTAAATTACAAATGAAACCCTGTTGAGCTTCTATCCTACCTTTCTTCCTCCTATCCACGGAGATCGGTTGGCCATCCTCCCTGCGCCACATAATCTTGGGTGTGGGGAACCCATCAGCCTTGCACACCAGACTAATGTTCTGGTTCTCTCGGACTGCCACCGCTGATTGCGTGCTCTCGTCATCCAGGATGTTTGGAGGAACTGTTGACGAATACGTAATTTTTCAGACAATATAGAATAATTTAAGATAGTTTGAAAACATTAAAGAACCGATTTTAAATGTCGCGCTTTCGAGCATTTACCAATGGAGATGTTTACGTTGTAATCCGCAAACATTTTTTTCTGCTGATACTAATGAGTTAATGAGTTAAACACGCATTGCACACACACAAATCACTCACTTTAACGATTCCGCACACTAGCTTGAAACACGCACACAGTATTAAAAATACAGCGTAGTTACGCACGCTCATATGGGCAAAAATGGCTATATGGCCAGCAGAGGGGTACGCCTTGCGTTAACATCTCCTTTGGTAAATGCTCGAAGTGTCGCGCTAATGAATTTTATTACTAAGTTTGAGGTGTTAATCTTCATGTCTCTGGAGATACTGAACATATATCGATGAAATTGTTCCACCTATGAAATAATATCATCATTATCATAATTACACGGTATCAGTCCACTGCTAGACATAGACCTCTCCCAAGACAACCCATAGAGCCCGATTTTCGATACTTTTTGTTTCCAGGGATGATTTTAGTTGATTAATTAAAAAACATGTACAAAATGTAAATAGGACCGGACCACCTGGGAAGTATAATATAACCCTTTGAAATAAAAAAAAATCCAAATCGGTTAAGTCATCTTCGTGTAATCGGTGAACATACATAAAAAAAAAAGATTCCGACGAATGGAGAACCTCCTCCATTTTTGTGAAGTCGGTTATAAAGAGAAGAGAGGTTATTTATAAGTGTATATTTCATACATAGTTGAGTAACTATCCATTTGAATCATAGATCACAAGAATATTGGCGATGGTAAAGTGTCTCAATACCTACTAATAGGAAACATAATACCTACAAATGAAGTAAAATAAACGTAATCCACGTTTTGCTATAATGAAGGCATATCCGGAATAGTAATCCAGTTTCCCGGATATTGAATCGTTTACGTGGTAATAAAAGGTTATAGTACTATAATCAATGATTTTGAATATCAATTCTCCATCTCAAATACAGGTTCTACAGCTTGTTTAAATGGTTTTTAATTATGTCTTAAGTAATATAGAAGTATAGATTTAGAAGTAAATTCAATAAGTTTCAATTTCTTGAACGAAAATAAATGATAAATAAAATAAATCGTTCTGGGAAAAAGTATTAAACATAAAATTCCGTCCAAAGCAACGTAATCATAAAACACACCATTAAAGCATTTTATCGATAAATATCGATTACCTTTCGCTCGCACGGCCATTATAAAGGCAACATAAAAACTTCAACACGGCTTTTAATCTCGCCACACCCAACAATTAATAAACGTGACCAATAGACGTTAAGGAATAAATTTAAAGTACCTAAGCGAGCCCAAGTCGATCCTTGGGGTAATAAAACCGAGATAAAAACAACGTGCTTAGGTTAAAAAGCTGGGATATCTAAAGGGTACTACACTTCTTTTAGAAAGTTAGAGAATGGAGGCTGTACAGAAGACGGAGTCTCGTATCGATGATTTGGGACTGAAGGCTTATTCTTGATATTACTTTGCCTTGTGTTAGCTATTATGAAAAATTACAATTTTTTCATACGATGGGCAGTCCATTTATAATAATAATATCGTTTAAAAACTAAAAAAGAACCGACTTCAATGTTCATTTTCAGTACCAATTTTGAGATGTTTATCTCAATATCTCTGGAGATACTAATCAGACGTCGATAAAATTACCATGGTACCACACTTGGGATATCTCCTTTCGAACAAAAAAAGAATAATCAAAATCGGTGCATAAATGACGAAGTTATCCCCGAACAAACATAAAAAAAAAAAAAAAAAAAATATATATATATCGGTCGAATTGAGAAACCTCCTCCTTTTTTTGAAGTCGGTTAAAAAGTCATCAAAAATCAAAATGTATTTCAGGAAAATGATGATTAATCAGATATTTCATATCTTTTTTTAGGGTTCCGAACCCAAAGGGTACCAACGGAACCCTATTACTGAGACTCCGTTGTCCGTCTGTCTGTCTGTCTGTCTGTCTGTCCGTCTGTCACCAGGCTGTATCTCATGAACCGTGATAGATAGACGGTTGAAATTTTCACACATGATGTATTTCTGTTGCCGCTGTAACAATAAATACTAAGAACAGAACAAAGTTAAAAATTAAAGGGTTTAAAACGAAAAAACGTGTTTTTTACGATACGATACGATACGAAATTAATTCACCTCCACGCAGCTAGACGGCAGCACAGGAAAAATTAGCACGCGCAAGCGTTTCATTTGTTAAATTTGTGGGCCGCGGTCGATTTGTTTACTTTGTTAAGGTTAAATTGCACACACGTAGTGTACAATATTGAAAATGATATATATTCAATCCTAGTACTTAAAGAGCTTCAATTAGCTAGAATTAGTAGAATAGGAAATTAGTCGTACGAACACTCGGTCTTCCAGAATCCAGATATTTAATTATATTAATTACCTTTGTGTTAATATTTACTTAGTTGGTTTGGTGTTAGAAGTTCGTGGCGTTCGGACTTCGGAATTTCGGAACCCTCCGTGTGCGGGACAAAAGTCTGACTCGCACTTGGCCAGTTTTATTTTAACAACATACTCTAAAATCTTTACAATATTAGAGACATCGAGAGAGGAAAAGATTAAGGTGAATAGATACAGGCCGCAAAAATGTATGTTCTTTTTATTAACCGACTTCAAAAAAAGGAGGAGGTTTCTCAATTCGACCGTATATATATATATATATATTTTTTTTTATGTTTGTTCGCGGATAACTTCGTCGTTTATGAACCGATTTCGATTATTATTTTTTTGTTCGAAAGGAGATATCCCAAGTGTGGTACCATGGTAATTTTATCGAGGTATGATAAGTATCTGCAGAGATATTGAGATAAACATCTCAAAATTGGTACTGAAAATGAATAGCGCGGCATTGAAGTCGGTTGTTTTTTAGTTTTTAAACGATATTATATTTTTATAATTGAACACTAGTAGCGTCTTCGGTTTCATGCGCGAATTAGTTTTATGTAAAGTTTCTCCCTTCCCACCACATCTTAATTCATGACTTTCATATTACCAATCCTTTCTATCTTAGCGGATGTCTACAACTCCTTAGAAACACAATCTGTAAAATTTTAGTTATAGCATCGTAAGTTTTATTGTTTTTAAGATATTGTGATATATCATTGAGTAGTGTTTTGCTTTCATTAATATCTTTGAGCCAAGTCGAGCAAACAACAAGAAAAAAACAGAAATACAGCTGTAGCATCCCTTTGTCGTAAAATATTTTCATCTATTTTGTACAATTTTCTCCTCTGATGGGAGTTTATTTTTGCCTTTGCTATATTTTCTTCTTTTGTGAATTTGTTGGAATATCTCATTAATTTTTTAATTCATTTCTCGCAAAAGTGACAAGGGTATGAAAAACGAAATTCACTGCTTAGCTTGTGCCACCTGACCCGGTTATATTTCAATTTGGCACAGTGATTATGAAAATTACATTTCAAATTGTTTTACTAAGCCAAAATCCAAGTCACACAAGCGCACCACAAACTGCCAAAAACCCGCAGCGGAATCTAAGCGAGTGGAGTACTGTTCGCAATAGACGTCCGGAGCGAGCCGCCCGCGTCCGAGCATTTAGTAGAAGTACCGTGACCGCGGCCGCTAGATAGTTGCTATCTCACAAACGTACCAGAACTGGCTCCGGTCCATGCCGACCGATTTCAGTGTTTTACATAAATTATAGATTTCAAATTAGAACGCTTACTGGGTCAGATGGACCGTAATAGTCTCGAGAAAGAGGCTTACAAATTTTAGGTCTAATTTATGTTTGCAATACTAATAATTGATGGATTTTTAAATTATGTAATTGAATATAAAACTAAAGTTTAAACATTGATGAGAAAAATCCTTTTTATATAGTTTAATTGAGAGTTAAAACATGTTTGTATTATATACATATATACAAACTAGCTGTGCCCCGTGCTTTTACCCACGTAGACATCGTTCCCATGCCAATATCGGGATAAGAAGTACCCCATGTGTTATTCCAAGGTTTAGGCTATTAACATACCAAATTTCAGCTCAATCGGTTTAGTATTTTAGTGTGAAGAAGTAACAAACATTATACTTAAACACAGCAGCTTTCGGCTTTAATATTAGTCGGATCGAATCTAATTCTAATTGAACCATTTCATGTAGGTACTTAAAAAAAATTAACAGCTACTATATGATTAGTAATGTCTAGTCAAATCTAGCAAACTTTAGAAAATAAATAAAAATGACGCTCGCCTATTTCAATGAGAAAACTCGTTAATTTTTAACGGCACTAGTACCTAAATTAGAAAAACTATGGATGCGTTTTGATTTCAAACTCATTATTACACTCCAGCATCGATAAGCACAATACAGGAAATACATTATGAAACAGAACAAACACAAGTGCACCTACAATGTGCAATGCTTTGCGGAAACAGCGTATTGCTCGCTAATCAGGACTTATGGCAGCTTTTAGCCGAAGTAAACTACAATATTAGTATTTCACCAGAACTGCTACACCAGAGCCACACCTATAAGGGGTATTACACCACACTGAATCAGGGTCCCTAGAGTTAATCAGTTAGACTCCCTAATTAGGGAGAATCAGAGGACCCAGTCCGCCTATATAATGTGCAGTGTAAACTTAGGGAGTTATGACGGCTAATTAGGGGCCACGACCACATTTAATTAGGGGCCATGATTCAGTGTAGGGTAAATCCCTTTAACATAACCGGCTATATTCCAAAAGACAATAACCTCTTTGAAGTCTACTTCAAAGAGGTTATTGTCTTTTGGAATATAGCATATATTTGGAATATATATATAAATATTTATATTTGGAATATATATATAGCAGCCCATTTCATTACATGTTTATTGTTCTAACAATAAACATGTAATGAAATGGGCTGCTTTTAAGGATTTAATTTGAAAAGCGTATCGTCTGCTGAAAACCGCTATTAAAATACTGACACGAAGTGAAGTAATTAAAAGTTTGGAGGTAATAAGCCGCGAGTACCTTTGACGGATAAACAAGACTCGCAGTATTTTAACCTCGATAACTTTCTATTATATCTTCGGAACTCTCGTGAACGGTATACCTTGCAATTAGGGATTAATTAACGGATTCAATGGAAACAAGTATTACTTTGCTGCTTTTAGTGAAAGGAATATTAATTTTGTCGAAACTGCTATTGAGCGGTGGGTAGCAAAAACGATAACCTCTAAGTTTTTTAAGTGTTGATGTTTTTGAATCTTAAAAAAATATCGTCGATTTTACTCTGGTTTATGAGTGAACCCTGACAGTAAAACTACAGAATTATGAAGCATTCTCTAAATTATTTGATCAAAATGTATACCCTGAAAAGTAAATAACATTTATTAGATTTATCTGTCTTCACTAGTTCATTAACTGTTGTCAACTAATTTAACTTCACTTGTATAACCTGGAATTTTGCAAATTATATTTCACTCACTTCCTGATATCCTAATGCGCTGAATTTGGCGTACTTATGTAAATTTTGTGAGAATGCAATATTGTGGTATCATTGAGCTGATCTCATGATGGAGCCTGGATATTGGTACAGAGACTTACAGATGTAAGACATCCGAGTTTGGGCTCATTGGTTTTGTTGTTATAAGTACTTTCTGTTATTCATGATGCCATGAGGTCTGAAGATGGAGCCAGAATATACAGCCTATATAATGATATATAATTCGAGCCTTTCGAACTCACAGTAGAAAGTGTTAAGATAGAGGTACCGGCCATACTAAAATTGTAAGGCTAAAAAAACAGATATCCTATTGACTGCGCCAACATCCATCGAAATATTAATTATAATGCTATGAAAAGGTTTAATTTTATCTAATTTTATTATTTATTATTACTCACCAACAACTTGCAGATATCCAACTTGGCTGATCATAGGGTTGGTGTTGACCTGGCACATGTAGTATCCTCGATCTTCCTGCTGGACTTGGCTGACATGGAGCAGCCAGGTCATGGCATTGTCGTGCGACACGCTGAACCGCGCCAGCCGCGTGATCACGTGACGGTGGATGGTCAGTATCATCTGCCGGTCGATGTGGATCCATGCCACCTGCAGAACAAACGATGCTTTTGTCCATTACACATTCTTGTTTCAGTATATCCTTCGTCTGAATTGCCACATAAGTACTATCGAGGGACAATAGTCCAGTAACACCTCAATGTTCATAGTAGCCTGCACGATATTTCTGTCAAATGTTCCAACGCAAACAATAACACGTAAGTACTGCATAGATGGCATGCTTAGCCAGACCGCAGATGAATAAAAAGGTGAAACGTAGCGTCAGATACATTTGGTAAACATCAAATAAAGATAACAATATTCCACTGAATACTCGTTTTCTTTTTGTTGAATTAACATAACGCAGAGTAAGCCACGCAACAAGTAACGGATGCTTAAATTCGAATGAGACCGTATCAGCATCTTAGTGTAGTGGTTAGATAGATTGCTTTAGGAGCGGCAGGCCCGAGTTCGAATCTCTATCACCTGAATTATTTTTGTTTATCAATTATTAATAGCTTCTATTATTTTATTTCTGTTTATACAAACTTAGCTAATAAAGGTAAATTTACGATCTATGTTATATGTGAAATAAAAAAATAACACGGTGATGTTATCTTAATAGTTTTTGAGGAAATATTTATTTGTATAATAAGAATACACAGAAAACATGTTTTTAAATAAACTGATTTACAATAAATCGAAATATCTTATACTACAATTTTTATTTAATCAAAGAATCAAGAATCAAAGCATTTATTCAGTATGTAGGCAGTATAAATATACGCACATATACACGTCAAAATCATAAATCATAAAATAAATCATAACCAATTATCAAGTAAACATAGCAAAAGCAGAATTTAACGCTTTGAATTAGAAAAAAAAAGTAATGAACCATTCAGCTGTCATCCAATCGTTTACGTCAGAATATTTAAAAAAAATTAAAGTAGGTTAAAACCAACCATACATGTAAGTGTGTGTTTCAGTACTTCAGACAATTTTTATATAAAAAAAATAAAAAAGTGAAATAGTGAAACACAACATAGAGAAACGCATACCGATCACAGTACATATCATGATCCAAATGGAACTGATAGTCCGTCTGTCAGCTGCATAATATTGTTTAAATAAAAATAAAAATGGCAAGCCTAGAAAGAAAATCTGCGGACAAAAGGGGAAAACTGAATGGCTGTTGAATCTACCGGTGTTTCGGAAATACTCCCATCAGAGAAGAAACACCAAGAAACTCTATGGGGCTTGTCTTGTCATTTTATCTTTAAATTAATTGTACATGTCAGCTTTAATATTTTAACAATATATTATTAATTATAATACAATTTATATTTGTTCTTGGAACTTGGGGCATTCAGGCCACGCATTTTTGTCATCCATATAGTCACCTATTGTATAGTATGATTTTTTCATCAAAGTGGATTTTACATAGATTTTAAATTTGCTCATAGACAATTGATCAATATCTTTAGGTAGCTTATTGTAAAAGCGTACACAGTTCCCCATGAATGAACCACTAACTTTCTGCAGTCTGAAGTCTAATAATACTTATATTAAATTGAAATCGCCTATATTGACAATTTTCTACTTTGACAAAATATCACTGTTTTGGTTGCATCTAAGAACTGCTATTACCTACCCATTGATTATTTTAGGTTATAAGCTTAATCATTCATTTTTTCTAGGAAAAGAGGATTGAAGCTTAATCCTTTATAATCATAACTTATATAATTACTTATTACAAATTATCATAGACGGCACATCGCCTAGTTTTTAGATACTTTTAAATTAATATTTCGTGTGACTTCTATTGTTTTGGATGCAGCAAAGAAGTCACAATATTCGCACATATTATGTCGGTGCCACGTTAATTTCCCCAAACTACATTCAGGGAGACTACAGGTGCTTAGCTGCTCAGGACATCTCTCGTCTCGTACTTCTCACATATTAAACCCCATAGAGTGTGAACGAACGAACTTTCCGTAATGATGTATCAAATTCTTCTGAAAAAACGCCAAATCTAATTAACACATTTTATTAACCATTTACTTTCACAACTACGATTTCTCATCACTTAATATCACTCAGCAATAACTTACACTTATGCCACTTTCACTATACATTTCAGATAATATAATTTATTTAGTCCATTTCTATGCAATGCCTCAATATTCGCCGTCTCTAATAATTATATTTGCTTGCATTTTGATTTTTTAAGTTATTTATTAACCAAACTTCAACCACTACCGAAGTTCACCAACCGACAATGTTTGTTCATTCATTTATGCCATCAATACATTTTGTTTCAAATCTACCCTCATTATTTATATAACTGATAAAAGAAGCAAATCTGGTCTAGCTATTCTACTAATTAATACTTGCGTTCTTTCTAATTGGTTCATAATGATAGAGTGCGATATATGGGTGTATATCTTTCTCTTTTATTATGTTACGTTCGAAACGTCTTATAGAAGAAGGTCGTATGTGCATATTTTGCTGTCATGCTATTGCTTTTTGAGACTGCTATTCCAATTATGACCGATACTGTACAATTATTCAGGGGTCTAAATTGTTTGGATCTCAATAAACGTATGTGTAAGTTTAGACTACGTATATAATGGGACTAAAACTATCTTGAAGGTAGGTGTATCATATCATGCCTGAAACTTGGAGAGATAGCATTAAAAATTGTTCTCCAACAGAAGTTTACAGAAGGAAAGCCTAGTTTTTACCCGACTACGGCGAAGCAAAAAGGAGGGTTATGTTTTTGACCGGTATGTGGGTATGTATGTATGTAAGTATGTATTTATGTATGTAAGTAGGTATGTATGGTTGTATGTATGTTTATCTGTTCCCTCATAACTTCTAAACTACTAATCATAATTTAATAAATGAGGTGTCGTTGGGCGCGACTTATTTGTCTGCTAGTTATAAGCTATGTGACGTCCCAACAAATTAAATGGAATTGGATATATAAATTAAAGTCAAGAACTAAAAAAAAATTCACCTCACCCCATCGTGTGTGGTATCGTTGAATAGGGATTTTAAAATGAAGATAAGATTTAGTACATTATATTTTTGTGGGGCGTAGCGTTGGCGAAATATATCCCGCCGAAGTCAATAAAACTATTTTTTACCCCACAGCGTCGCAAAAAAACAGTTGGGAGGGTTATGTGTTTATTGATCGCTGTGTATGTATGTAAGTATCTTGACATGTATACATGTATACATCTATCCAAAAAACCCCAAAATGCTTTAAACAAAAAATAAGTTAAAAAACTAAAACCCGACTACTGAAATTCACTCTCTAAAAAGTATGAAACAAGAAAATATTCTCATCTGAGATCGCTATGTACAAACTATTCAATATGTATCGTGTATTATACAAACAACTAACTTGTAATAAATATTTTATTATATTTCATATATATTCTTAGTGGTGTTCAGTGGATAGCCGTGGTCGTATGTCACCTACCGTAACAAAACAATACACTCTGCAAAGTAACATACGACCACGAGTATTCAATGAACACCACTATGAATATATATGAAATACAATAAAATATTGAATACAAGTTATTTGTTTGTATAATACACGATACATATTGAATAGTTTGTACATAGCGATCTCAGATGTGAATATTTTCTTGTTACAATGAGAGTTTCTCGAATACAGGCTTGTATATACTTAAACTGAAAGCATTTATCATGTATTTAGGCTGTAATTTGTAGATAAATTATTATTTCCAAACATAAAAAAAAACTATAATGAGTTATACTACGAAAGTTTAAGTTTATGAAGGGCTCTTGCATACAATGCATTTTTTTTTCACCCGCAGCTTTCTATAAACTCTAGTGTGAATCGAGATTTTCTTACTGGGCAACTTTCCAACCTAGGTTTTGAACAAATCAAATGTATATCCTCTTTATTTATCTTTTAGATTTTTTGCTATAGTTTATAGATAACGTACGTATAGTGACCGCTAAAATATATCATTAGTTTAGAATACATCTGAATTGCTATTTTTCAAGAATTGTGATTCCGCGGGTATAAACTGACGATATATTTTTTTTAATAGAAAAAGAGTTTTTAATAGAAGTTGGCTAAAAACAAAACTTGCCAACACTTTTTATAACAAGACCATTGCTTCTCCGTAATTTAAACTTGGTACAGTTTTACAAATATTCACGTTCACAATTTCCGCCCTCACGTTTATCGAAAAAACTTCGGACCGCTCCGGTCCAGTTTGTTTATACATTTTCCACCTGGGCGAAGCAATAAAACTTGTAAAATAGAATGTTTATTGCGCCCGTTTACTACTTTATTCAGTTGATATTTACGGCGACGCGGCTTATTGCCTCGCTTGGACTTATTCGAGACCGACTCGATCGGGAATTGAAAATGAACTCTGGTGGATAACGTCTTTGTGCGAGAGTAACTGTACTGACACCTCGGTTACTGCGGTTATACATTCAGTAACTTATTAAGTCTTTACAAATCGTTTTACCATTAATGGTTAGAACCTATATACCTACTGATTGGAAAGTCGTTTTCGTTAACAACAAGTATTACACAGATTTATTTATTGAAGTCTATATATACGTAAAGCAGTAGGCAGTGAATGAAAAAGAAGTGCCGAAGATCAGGCTCAGCTAGGCTATTCTGTAAGCTATCTCGACAGCGGAATCCACGGTGAGATTTGAATTTCGTATTACGAAATTCAACCGTATTACAAACTTTTTTTTTTTTTGTATTTTAGAGCATATTACTTGTTAGTGATACGTCCCTATTGTAACTACATAGATTGTACTTTTCGGCTAATAATCAATTTTACTTTAGCCTAAACTGTATACATAAACTACACTAAGAATGTGTCCATTGACACTTTTCTTATTGTCTCTAATAAAGATGTATACACATTGTTCAAGTGTTCATACGTATAGCACTATTAGCACTTTATCACTAAACTTTATTTTTATACACTAGTTAGAACGGTTTTGTCCGCTTAAGTCTTCTTACTATGTTTGTATGGTCAAGGAGTTGGATTGCCTCGACATTCACATGATGGTGAATTCTTTTTTCGTGAGCTTCTGAATACTTTTTTCGTGAGCTTCTGCATACTTTTGGACAATTTTGACGACGGTCTCAATTTTCAGGTCCCGATATTACAAACGTGATACGATTGAATTTTGTAGTACGAAATTCGAATCTCACCGCGGATTCCGCTGTCGAGATAGCTTACAGAATAGCCTAGCAGTTGCGTATCGCGGGAGAGTTCTACGACCAGTAGTGGACTGACATCGGCTGATTATGATGATGATGATGATGATGATAACTTATTGAAGTCGTTCGCACCACAATCAAAACTACACGTGTAAATAATCACTGGAGAATAGTAATATTATTTGTACAATATCCATTTCATTGTTTCAAGAAACATTTTACTGTTATCAGGACGTATATGATAAATGATAATTAATTTATTAATTTATTGCCAAAATGATTTACAAAGGTTTGACTAATTATAAAAGAGCGATTGTCTTAAAATTAAACCGGGTTTGACAGTGCGTCTCAAACTAGGCACGGGGCCTGTATCTTGAGGCTTGAGTATGGTTATACATAAGGGTTTGAGTACTGGCATACTACTAAGTGTATCGTTTATTAAAAATACAATGGCAATAAGTAATTGGCAACGAATAAAAATGTGATTATACGTACGCGTGTGTGTGTGTTGTGTGTGCTTGCGTGTACGTGCGTGTGTGTGTGTGTTTGTTAAATATAAATTGGCACATCTCATAAAACACAACTAAACTAATTGTACAATTACAACTGTAGATTTATAAACATAACATCCGTAAGAGAAAACTTAACATTCTAGACTTTCACAAGAAACAGCTTGCAGATAAGATATTCAATAAAATATTTAAGAGCAACGTAACTTGTGCATTCTGCCCTATAAATATTCAAGGCAGCGTTGAGCATTCGATAAACAATGTCGTGTAAGCGAACAGACAGAGAGACCGATCTAGCAAACAGGCTGAACGACTGACTCTCTACGGCATGCAGCGTGTTTGCCTCGGTGAATGTTAAACTATGTCTTTGAAACTTATTTTATATATTTATTGTAACATATTTGAATGTAACAATGACTAACCTTTGCTACTTTACTATTTTATTATTCGACAAGGTCACAAATAGGTCACACAAGATCCATTCAGAATAACTTCCTTACAGACTCTGCCCATTGAAGCGACTTCTAGAATTCCACCGACACGAAGCGATAAAACTCAGCTAGTGGATCTGCGGCGATAATACTTTACTTTTAATTTAACCATGAAATACAAATGTTATTCGATTTTAATGACAATGTGTGTTCACTGAAATTGCAAAACTTAATGAAAACTAACTTTATATGATTTAAATTTACATTTTTTGTGTGCAAGTTAGCGTTTAACCACTATCGCCTGGTGGTGAGCGAGGCTGTGGTCAAAGATAGTGAACACGCTAGGCCTAGACTGATCTGACTCCCAAGGGCTGTGTGCTGACGGAACACCGTAAGGTTATTACAGCAGATTTTCTCCTTGATGGTCGTAAGTTACTTTTTGATAGCTACTAAGGTGGAACATCGATATAATGTTTCTACCAGCTATGGAACAGCACTCATGAATGCACATAGAAAAATAAATTTTGTTTTTTAATAAAAATCTTACTAGCAATGTGTGTTTCACAGTAGTAGTCTTGCTAACCCCTCCATTGGTGCTCGTCTAAGATATGAACCGACGATCTCGCTGTTCGAAGGCAACCTATCTATCTTTTACGCCAACGGGCCGTCACTTTTTAATGTCTCAAATACAGGAATCTTAAATGTGGCCTCAATTTATAAACAGAGATCCTGTGAAGCACAACATTCTGAAAAATCAAAGTTTTTGTGCAACAGTATCTTTTTAACCCCCGTCGCAAAAAAACGGGTGCAATAAGTTTGACGTGTGTATCTGTGTATGTGTGTGTCTGTCTGTAGCATCGTAACACCCAAACGGATGAACCGATTTTAATTTAGTCTTTTTAATTTGATATGTCTTATCGAGAGTGTTTTTAGCTTTGATACATGAAAGTCCGTTCAGCCGTTTTAAGACTATGAGCATTTTTAGGGTTCCGTACCCAAAGGGTAAAACGGAACCCTATTACTAATACTCCGCTGTCCGTCTGTCTGTCTGTCTGTCTGTATGTCTGTTCGTCTGTCACCAGGCTATAGCTCATTAACCGTGATAGTTAGACAGTTGAAATTTTCACAGATGGTGTATTTCTGTTGCCGCTAGAACAACAAATACTAAAAACAAAATAAAGTTAAAAATTAAAGGAGGTCTCCATACAAAAAACGTGTTTTTAAACGCTATCTGTCTAATTAGTTTCGGCAAAATGACAAAGATGGCGCTTTTAAACGAGCCGAGCTTTTTAGATCGCGACCAAACCAAATATTCTTGGTAATATCAATTAATCAAATATATGAGGTTGAAACTCTGTTACGTTTCGTATTGTACGGAACCCTCCCTAAGTGTGCGATAAGAGACGCGATGCAGACTCGCACTTGGCCAGTTTTATTCTAGATGATGACGCTATGAGATCAACTTGATGAACTAAGTTCACAAAGATCAATCCGGGGTGGTTTTAAATTTTGCATTTAAGTATTATTTATTTATACAGGCGTCATCGCTTATTACCAGCTCTTTCGGTTATCTAAGTCCCATCTGTCATATCAACAAAAAGTTCAGAATCTTTCCTCCATGAATGTGATCTGAGTAGATATAACAGAGCAGTAGATGGCGCACTGCGGATGTCGATCTGGTGCATATTTCAGTAGCCGCAGCATCAGCTGGCTTCGCTTTCTGGACGAGATCGGTTATTTACATGTCTTCCCCCGTTTTTCGGACGTGACGTAATAAACAGAATAAAAACGAATTTACGAGTCACTATGATGTTGCTAGGGGAAGTGCGGTAGGTTTATGTTTAAAGGTGAAGCGAATTTGGAAAATTGTGGTCGGAGCTGAAATTCAGTTGCAAATGTCATTGTAAGAACGCAATACCTAAGCAGAACGTAATCATAAATCATAACATTTGATGAGCTGTCAGATTTTAGCTTTTTTTTACAAGCTTTATATCTACTTGCACGGCGAATTTAGTTGTCCGTCACAAATCATGCGATTGATTTTAGAGCAACTTCCCGGTTACCGATTGTGCTGAAAATTTGAATATGTGTGTATATCGCGTGACAATGCAATATTACGATGACATGGTGCTGATCTGATGATGGAGCTGGAAGGTGGCCAAAGGAACTTCTAAACTACACATGTTATACCCGTCGTGTTTGGGCTCGTTGGATTTGTCTTGACTTACTCTGGTCCTAGGTTATGTAAAAGCTTGTATTGAATAAGGTGTTTTTTTAATATTACTTGTTTTATATCTGACAGACATGATAGAATCGAGACGGCAGTGAGATGAGGCGTTGAACAACTGACTTTAGTGGAATCCACAGATCGCAACTGGATAGTTGCGCTAGATTGCTGGATTGTTAGGATAAAAAGAAGACGGGTAGACCCCCTAGGGATCTACCCGTCTTCTATTCTTAAATGCATTTAGTATCTACATACGTACAAAGCGTGATTTTTACGTATCTTTGCCTACGCAGACTACTTCTTTTCACATGTTACGATCCTGACATACACCTTTCGCTTCTACCACTTGCATGAGAGCTTTCAAACATGCTTGCCGGTTATAGGTATTTTTTAACCGACTTCAAAAAAAGGAGGAGGTTTCTCAATTCGACCGTATATATGTTTTTTTTTTTTTTTTTTTTTTTTTTATGTTTGTTCGCGGATAACTTCGTCGTTCATGAACCGATTTCGATTATTCTTTTTTGTTCGAAAGGAAATATCCCAAGTGTGGTACCATGGTAATTTTATCGAAGTATGATAAGTATCTCCAGAGATATTGAGATAAACATCTCAAAATTGGTACTGAAAATGAATAGCGCGGCATTGAAGTCGGTTGTTTTTTAGTTTTTAAACGATATTATTGACTCGGCCTTTCTTTAAGACGTCTCCAATCTTGTCGTGATACGGGTGCCTAGGTTGGCCTCTACCGGCTGGCCTATTCACACTTGTCTCTCTTTGTATCTATGTAAGTATTTAATATTGTAGGTAGGAAACTTAAAAAAATAGTACTCAGATTCTCTCGTCAAATATTGTGACAAAATAATAATTACCTTATAGATAGAGCAAAGTTACACCAATATCATCATCATCATCATCAGCCTGTATCAGTCCACTGCTGGACATAGGCCTCTCCCAAGATGCGCCACTGAGCCCGATCTTCGGCTCTTCTCTTCCAGTCACTGCCCACCGCTTTGCGTATGTCGTCGCTCCACCTGGTCACAGGACGTCCTACGCTACGTTTGCCGATTCGCGGTCTCCACTCTAGGACATGTCTGCCCCAACGGTTATCAGTCCTGCGGCAGATATGACCAGCCCACTGCCACTTCAGCTTGCTAATCCGTTGAGCTATGTCGATAACTTTAGTTCTCTGGCGAATTACTTCGTTCCGGATTCGATCCCGCAGAGAAATACCGAGCATAGCTCTCTCCATAGCTCGCTGAGCGACTTTAAACTGGTGGACCAGTCGGACTGTGAGTGTCCACCACATCAATATAATCACAGAGATTACCAAAACGATAAATATCAAAGTGCACCAACTTACACGACCTCGAAGTAAGGGTGTATAAATCACCGATTTTCGACCTCAGACCTCGGAGACTCGGGGCCTATTAACGGCAATGGCGAATTTGTGATTAACTGACGTCATAACTTATCTGCCATAGTTCCGGCACCGGCCGTAATAAAGTGGCGCCACTTGTGACTCCCTCACCTACTCTCTATTAGGTTTCAACAACTTCATGATTTATTGGCCATTGTAGAACTGTACCTATCTGGATATTGGAAATGACTTTGTGCCAGTGAAGCTGGTGGTGTTTCCGGATAATCGTTTTTTTTTCCATTCGAAATAGGTTCAAATCGTTTCTTTAGACGCTAATAGTCACTTAACTAGTCTCGATTAACTTCTTATGGAAAAGTTAAGAGTAATAATAGGTCTAGCGCGTTCACCTTCTTCGACTACATCATCGCTATCGCATCGCGGGATAGAAGTCAAACGTTAGCCTATAAGATATATGAAAAATGTTAACTTTTATTTGTTGCGTTAATTTAATAATGCAGTCCGTAAGTTATTGTCAAATATTTATAAATATAATGATGAAAATAGTTAAAAAACTAAAAAACCGACTTTAATGTCCCGCGAGTCAATTTCAGTATCAAGTTTGAGACGTTTATCATCATATCTCTACAGATACATATCAGATATCAATGAAATTACAATGGAATTACCTCGATAACAAACCTTACCGATTATTATACGAATCAGTTCACAATTGACGAAGTAATCGCGTAACATAGATACAAAAAAAACATACAGACGAATTGAGAATCTCCTCCATTTTGGAATTCAGTTGAAAACAAAGTATAAGTACCTTTACATTACTACAGATACAGATGCTCTACTTTGTACCAAATATGTTTCAAAGAATCATTCAAATCGGTTTGCAATTGCCGGAGTAATTGCGGAACATATATACAAAAATAAACTGGCCAAGTGCAAGTCGGACTCGCGCTCGTAGGGTTCCGTACCACACTACAGTATTTTATAAGATCGAGCAAATAATACTACTATCATTTTTCGCCAGCAAAATATAATTATTATTAAACATTTTATTTCTTATAACGCCATCTAACGTCTAACAAAGGAGTTAGGAATCGATATTTCAATATAACGCCATCTATGGGAATTTTACCTAACTAAGCGTTCATTGATGGCATTTCACGCCGAAAAAAACACGTTTCTTGTATGGGGACATTCCAGGACTAGGACCTCTGTCATTTTAAACTTTATTCTGTTTTTAGTATTTGTTGTTATAGCGGCACCAGAAATACATCATCTGTGAAAATTTCAACTCTCTAACTATCACGGTTCATGAGATACAGCCTGGTGACAGACGGACAGACAGACAGACATACGGACAGACAGACAGACATACAGACAGACAGACAGACAGACATACAGACAGACAGACAGACGGACAGCGGAGTCTCAGTAATAGGGTCCCGTTTCACCCTTTGGGTACGGAACCATAAAAAACATTGACACACGCACACAGACGAATTGAGAACCTCTTACTTTTTGGGAAGTCGGTTGAATGAAGAACAACCATAATATACTGTTCTAAAAAAAGTACGTATGATTAAAATTTGTTCGTGAAAAATAAGAGAAGGTGTTTGCAAAACTAGCCTTATCAAATTCACAAACTTTCACACTTTTTTATTTCTGTAGAGCGTTGTTGAAAAATGCATTTCTTACTTTGAGCAGCCAACTTTTGTACAAAGAGATTTTACATATTTACACGCAAGCATTGCTTTAAAAATTCAGGACGAAAAATTTGAATATTCAAGTTAAGTTTACATTTATCAAACAATTTTATGTTCTCAGCTACAGTTGTGCCCGACTAGGGACTCGGGGAGTTAATGAAATTAGATTAAAATAAGAATAATAAGTGATTTCTTTAACTTTTTATTAAACTTAAATGGGATAAAAATGTTCAAAAATGTTACAAAATTATTTTATACAAATTTGTAAGTTTTAAAATCCATTATAATGTCATGACTATTTTTTTATTCATCATAGGTTAGCGCTTGACCACTATCTCAATTTGAATTTAAATTCAATTTCAATTTATTAATTTATTGCGAATACAGGTATAAATACAATCTTGTATAAAATAAAATTTGACAGCTACATTCAACCTATACCTTGACCTCAGTGTCGATGTTAAAGATGACTAGCTGATACCCGCGACTTCGTTCATTTACATCAATTATGTAGTAGTCTATGTTCATTCTCATACTATAAAGTATCTCCTTGTTAACCGACTTCAAAAAAGGAGGAGGTTTCTCAATTCGACCGTATATTTTTTTTATATTTTTTATGTTTGTCCGCGGATAACTTCGTCGTTTATGAACCGATTTTAATTTTTTTTTTTTTTTTGGAAAGGAGATATTTTAAGTGTAGTACCATGGTAATTTTATTGATGTTTATTAAGTATATATAGAGATATGGAGATAAACATCTCGAAATTGGTACTGAAAATTAATAGGGCGGCATTGAATGCGGTTCCTTTTAGTTTTTTATACGATCTTATTAAGTTTCAGAAAGATCGGATTGTCCATTTAGGCGTGGTTAGGTGGCAAAGAGACAGAGTGACAGAGAGACAGAGAGACAGAGAGACAGAGAGACAGAGAGACAGAGAGACAGAGTGACAGAGTTACAAACGTTTTTATAATACAAGTATGGATGTAGCGCGTTTACCTAAAAGATACCTATGAATACGAGTGAATACTCGTGACTTGAAAACCCCTAAATTGTACTTAACTGGAAACATAGACTAAGGTAGGAAATTCCATTCCTTGTCAGTACGCATAATATTAGAAAAGCGAATCGCTTCGTGCGGGTCTAAAAAATATCCACCAAAAGCGGTAAAGCCTCTTATCATCCCTGGTTGTCCGATCATAAAATGGGGTCTATCTTAAGATGTTTCTGGAAGATAGGCATAAAACTGTCCAATGAATCTATCAATTAAGCTTAATCGTTTATCTATCTTAGGTTTAATTGATTGCATAGTGTTGCAAAACATACCATTTATCTTAAAATCATCAATTTTGAACAACTTGTACTTGCACATTTACGTCAGTAAAACAGACACATCACCTCTAGAATCAGTTACGCTTGTGCATGTATAATCCACGCAAATATTTACACACTTTTCCTATTTTGGCGCCCAATGCGGGGCAGGATTATGCATGAAGCGCGCAGCCCGGTTGTCTTCTGCTGCATTCTAATTGCATTACTCTACACCAGCGTGTTGCATGCTATACTTTGAAATTGTAGTGTAATTTTACTCTCAAAGCGGCGCTCCGATTTTGGAAGTTATACTTCTTTTGGCACGATAGAGAAAAATGATGAGAGTGAATTTTTACGATGCGCGCGCACACCGACACCTAAATTTAACATCGTGAAGTTAGTTCTAGGTGGCATGACTATGTTCAAGTTGTATATGTCATATTTAACGTCATATTTTTACGTTAATAAAACATTTTTTTATTTAAATAAAATCTTTTTGATTAATTTTAATATTTATCGTTAATCACTACTGCAGTTTAGTTATTGTTTTTCCATACGCCACAGAAGTATAACTTCTAACGCGTGTACATAAGTACACACACTCTTTTTTTTAATATTTAAAACAACATCTCGACTAATTCTAACGTCGATGTTGTTCATAATTAGCACGGTGTCCAAATTGTATTCAAGGTTCGAAGTTTTGTTCAGAAAACCAGCTTGTTAAGCTTTGGAACACGTCGAGTTTGCAAGAATTAAACAGCGAGCTTTAATTAGAAGTTCAAAATCTTGAAAAACATGAAAAATATTCTTTTCAAATACATTTACATTGAATAACTTTATTTAGAATCATGTTTTTGATAATTAACTGAAAGTATATTTTACATTTTGATAAGAATTTCTTTAGAATCTACGAATTATGAAACGTAGATTTAAGCGTAATAATATTTGCAGCACCTGTATGCGAAGTTCTCAGGCACGTCGGGAACTTTATCACCTTAATCCGTCACTTAATCACATCGGAAATGGCACAGAACAAACAAGCAGAAGGGCATAACTCAGAACTTGGCACTCGCGACGTAAGCCTCTAATCCTCTTTACCCCCTTTTTATTTGCCACCACATACTTAACGGCAATTTCAAGCGTGCGTCCTTTATCCTGTAGCCCTCGATCCTTTATCCTGTAGCCCTCGATCCTGCTGCAGAATTACAGTGTTCGTACTCATATGCATGTAAGTGCAAATTTTTAATTTGCTCGTATGCTGAATAAATGCTTTGAGTTTTTTTTTTCATAATTATAGAATGAAGCTGTGAAGTTTCAATGGAAACCCATTTTATTCGAATATTAACTTCTTTACAATGTTTTTTTCTTGTAAATATACTGTACACTGGCCACAATTTTGACACTGGCAGAAAAACGCCAAACAGCGTTCAAAAGCCATAAGAAGAAAAAGAAGAACTCTCTGAATTTGATGGTCACCCTAGCACAAAAAAGATACAAGTCCTCTCTAGGCAATTCGAATTTGAAAGATATATAGACAAACATGGCAGGTAATTTGATTCTGGTCTTATTGGTTGTTAAAATAAGAGTTGCATGTAATACCAATAATGCCGGCACTTTTATTTGTGTATTGACTATTACAATATTATACATGAAGAAGATCCAGCCTATTTCTCCCAGTTTTCTCATGTGTTTTGACCTGAACAAGAAGCTCAATACAAGAAACGGGGAAACCATAGAAAAAGAGGTCCCAAAAGCCATGTATAAGTAATTTAATAACTAAATAACAAGAAAACTCAAACTTATAATTAATTAAAAATGTTTTACACGTGGCGTCTGAGATTCAATAGCCTAGAGCCTTTCAAAGTTCAGAATGATGTGGTTATTTTACAATATTAATATTAAATTTAATATTAATATTAAACTGGTTCAGTTTCACCGGTTACTGAATAAATAGCCTCATTAGGAATTTAAGGCATCATATTAATTACGACAGATAATTATCTGAAACTTTATCAAGATATACTGAAACTGACTTTAACTAAATATTGCCTAATTTTAACTGACTTCAGAAAAGGAGGAGGTTCTCAATTCGACAGTATTTTTTATGTTTGTTACCTCAGAACTCCATCATTTACTAACCGATTTGAAAGAATCGGTTTTGTTAGAGAGGTTATACTTCCCGTTTTATTGTTGATTCGTTCATATCTGTGGGTATTTTCATATATATAGAGATAAACACTTCAAACTCGCTACTGCTAATAACTATAGCTTAAAAACCAAAAAAACCAACCACATGCCGTCCGAGTTAGATTCAGTAACAACTTAATTGTGTATAATATCTCCATATCTCTACAGAAACTCATCAGAACTCAAAAAAAATTATAATGAGACCATCTTGACAAATTAACCTACCCAAGAAAAAAAATATCATTCGAATCGTTTCACAATTGACGGAATAATCAAATAAAGCGTTCGTTATTACGTGATTGAGTAACTACCATCAGAAAACGATAACACGTAAACTTTCATAAATTTAGAACTATAGTAGGTCTAAGTTATTGTAGCGTCGGATCTCGGGCTATACTTTCTATCTTGTTCTCACCCTGTGTGGTTAGATCGGCAGACCCCTGAGCTACGATATTTTGTTGTTGTTTAGAATTTGATACGGTGCTCGCTCAGAATCGGATATTGTGTGGGTTTTCTTTGTTGTAACTTGTATGTTTATGTTTTATAGCCATGTAACAGGAATATCTGATGTTATGTTTAGGTCTGAGATAATATTTGGGGAAAGGGGTATAACATAAAAAGATTTATTTATAGTACCTACAGGTAAAAATACAACATATTTTCTTGATCAACCCTCGATGCGGTATACGATCATTCTTGCTCTGAAATTCAAAGTCGGTAGTTAATTGGACTGACGAGCTGCTTGGAACCTGTTTTTTATGTCAAAAGTGATAAAGAAGTTAGTGAACCACTGATCGAAATTGGTAACCGTCGTCTATACACACCTGCAACACTAGAAGTATTTCCATTCGGCAGTTTTAACAAATAGTTCAAATTAGATTCAATTCAATCATGGAGATGATTGGAAGATCATGTACTTGTAAGATATAAATCTTGCACTGGATCTAGATACTACGATAGATCTAGATACTAGATGGAGTCAAATAGGTGAAACATTGGTTAAGTCTTGGGCTTTGACTCTAACCACTCAACTAACATACAAATGTCCAAAATTAGTTTGCTGAGTGAGAACTTTTTCTATCTATCCAGCTCTCTGACAGAAAGACAGCGATGTTTGAGGTTCCGTTGGTACCCTTAGGGCATGGAAATCTTAAAAAAATAACTTCGAGCATTTACCAAAGGAGATCTTAACGCAAGGCGTACCCCTCTGCTGGCCATATAGCCATTTTTGACCATATGAGCGTGCGTAACTACGCTGTATTTTTAGGGTTCCGTAGCCGAATGGCAAAAAACGGAACCCTTATAGATTCGTCATGTCTGTCTGTCTGTCTGTCCGTCCGTATGTCACAGCCATTTTATTCCGAAACTGTTAGGACTACAGAATTGAAACTTTGTAGGTAGATGTATTCTGTGAACCGCTTTCCGATTTTTACACAAAAATAAAAAACTGGCCAAGTGCAAGTCGGACTCGCACTCGTAGGGTTCCGTAACACAGTTAAATATTCCATAACTAATATTTTTCGCAACTACAAAATTAACTTTGTTTTTCATATTTTCTACTACTTTGTGTTTGTATGAAAAACAAAGTTATCTTTGCGGTCGCCATATCTCTAAAACTGCAGACTGTATCTCGTTCAAACTAATTTTCGTTGTTAGTTTTTATTGAGATCTACAGCATATATTTTTTTAGATTTTTCACTCCCATACTTTAAAAGTTAGAGGGGGGGGAACACACATTTTACCACTTTAGACGTGCCTATCTTTCAAATGATTGACTTTGAGAAAAAATTATTTTAGGAACCTCAATGTCATTTTTAAAGACCTATCCACAGACACCTCGCACGTATAAGTTTGAAGAAAAAAATTTTTTTTGTTTCAGTTCTGTGTATGGGATGCCCCTCCCTTAAACTATTATATTTTTAGGGTTCCGTAGCCAAGTGGCAATTTTTTTTTATCTTAATACTGTGTGCGTGTTTCAAGCTAGTGTGCGGGATCGTTAAAGTGAGTGATTTGTGTGTGTGCAATGCGTGTTTACCTCGTCCCCCGTAAGTATCGGCAGAAAAAAATGTTTGCGGATTACAACGTTAACATCTCCATTGGTAAATGCTCGAAGAAAAATAAACATAATCATTCATAACAGACAGTGATTACCTCTTATTGACTTTAGCAAAAAACTCCATATCCCCTTGGAGTAATATAATAATCTCACTAACATTATAAAGGCTATGTTTGTTGCTTCTTCACGCCAAAAATACTCAACTGATTTAGCTGAAATTTCGTATTTAAATAGCTTAGATCCTGGAATAACACATAGGGTACTTTTAGGGTTCCGTAGTCCTGACAAGGAACCCTTATAGTTTCGTCATGTCCGTCTGCCTGTCTGTCCGAGGTTTTGCTAAGAGACCGTTAGTACTAGAAAACTGTAATTTTGTTGGGGTATGTAAATAAATGACGCCGACAAAGTGCTGAAATAAAATTTTGAAAAATATTTTTTTTTAGTGTAGCTCCCCTATATGAGAAGTGGAGATAAATTTTTTTTTCATCGTCTACCCCATCGTGTGGGGTATCGTTGAATAGGTCTTTTAAAATAATTTAAGGATAGCGCGTGGGTGCGCCATTAAGTAAACAGTCACAGAATCAGTGTCCATTTTAAATTTAAAAGTTTTAATATAATTCACGTGATATACCTTGATAATTAGTGACCATTCTAAAGTAGTGTAGCTGATGAGAAGTTATAACGTCTACACTGTTGTTTCAAGGTAAAAATAAGCCCAAAAAAACACTTCAAATATTGAAACTAATGCATACATTTTGAAAAACGACAAACACACACATGTGTACTTTTTGAATTACTGGATTTCTGAGAATCATTATTCACCAATAGAACGCACCAAATACACTGATTTAACGAAATACCGGCTTTTTGTAGTTATTGTAAAACGAAAACAATAGCAATCACAGCTGATTTTATTTCAAGCCACAGATTACACAGGAAAATTAGACACTGACAACTGACAATTGGATGGATAGTTAGTGTGACATTTTGTCATTTCATTTTGGCTGCACAGCAGTGTTGCTAGATCAAAAATGTTAAGTGTTGGTGGATGTAATATTTACGTTGGAATACAAATCGATAAAATTATTCTGTTATTGACGACTACTATCATAAATCACAAATAATTTAAATCTAACGGAAATTTATTTATAAATAAGTTCATAAAATGACTACACGATCGAAAACTAGGGCGCTACAAACTAAATCAAAAGATGTTTCAAATGATTGATGAGAATGAAATTCAATCCATTTTAAAAAAATATGAGAGCGCAATTCTAGAATTAAAGAACGATATATCAAAAAAAGAGATATTAATCAAACGGATGTCACAAGAACACATCACAAACACTAATGAGTTCGAAAATGTATGCTTAGAAAATAACAATCTGAAAAGAAACTAGCTGAAAGTGATAACAAAATAGCGGACTTACTAACTGATATTAATGTAATGGAAAATAGAATAATGGAACTTTCTGTGCAGAATACAGAGTATGAATTAGAATTTGAAAATGGATATCTTCCAATACAGGAAAAACTTCAAAATGTAACACGAAACTTTTATGAATTAAAAATCAAATACAGCGATATATTAATAGATACAAGAAACATCAAACAAATTAAAAATAAGTCCAATAAATTGAGAAGACATACAAACGCAAGAAAGCCAATTAATAGGTTTAAAAAAGTTATGGCAAGGTTAAATAAGAAAATTAAAAAACTTAAGGAAGAATTAAGCGCTTATGAAATTGACAAAGCATTTAAAAATCCTACTCAAAATAATACATCCGTTAGCCTGAATAAAAATCATGCAGATGTACTTGATTTATTATCACAGGAAAATACATTATTGATTAAGGAGTTGCAAAGAAAAAATGAGATGATTGAATCTCAGCAAGGGATAAATGAAAAGTTATTAGAGTCAATGGAAAACTTTAGACAAAGTCTTAAGAAAAAACAAAGAGCATTATCCGACGTTGACTTTATTGAAAACCAATTCCGAGCTCTAAAACTTATTATAGAAAACAAGCTAAGAGAAGATGGGAGGGTAATTCCACAAGTGAGTGCTACCATAGCAAGCGGAAATGACCATGAATCCATGATAAATAAAACTACCGTTATTGGTAGTGTGGAAACCATTACAGAGACTTCTTCAAATGAAAACAAGGATGAGTGCATAGCCATATATTCGGATAAAATAGGCCGCGGACTCTCTATTAGATTACGACACAGAACTTCCAAAAAAATCTTTAACTGCTGCAGTCCTGGGGCAAATTTTGAGAAAATGTTAAGTAGCCTAAAAATGCAGAATGTTCAAGACATGATAGAATCGTTTTAGTTTTTGGAGAAACGCATACAATAAGTCGCCAGGAGTTTAAAACCTATATAAATTTATTAAATGAAATAAGTAAAACTAAGTCAGTAATAATGTGTACATTTCCCTATATAAATGATCACAGTATTAATGAATACATTTACAAATTGAATATAGATCTTTATAATTTGATATGCCATAATGCTAATATCCAAGTTATTGACATAAATAAAAACACTGACATAACACGTTTTTCGAAAAGCAGCTGTTGGCGACCAGTTGATCAATATAGCCTTTTTGATGGATGTTCTATTTTTAATTTCTGTTTTGTTAGCTTTGTTTTTTATATGTCAAAATTCTAGTTCAGTCTGCAATATACTTTTAAGGGAAAAACAGTGGTTTTTTATTTTCTCATGATAAAAGCTCATCTAGCAGGCTCAAGATATTTTAAGGTGAGTTCTCAACATATTTTGGTGTCAGGTGTGGGGTATTAATGTAACATGCCCATTACTAGGTCTATAACTAAAGCCTTTAAAGGCCAAAAACCTGTTGCGAGTAGCGCCTTGCAGGGACCATCCTCTTCAATAGCCGACGTCTCTATTTGTCCCACGCCGACTCTCTTAGATGGAACTCTGCCGTGCGCAGCTACTCATGACTCTGTAAGCGTTTCTGTGCCGGAACCTAATATTACCATAGCTGGCGTCCCTATTTCGCCTACGCCAGCTCTAGACGATACCCTACAAGACAAAGTGCCTTTTACAAGACCGCCGTCTTCCAAGGCTTCTAGCATTAAATCTAACAAGTCTACAAAGGCTCAAAAATTAGCTTTAATAGCTCAACACCATCGACGTCTCGTTGAAAAGGAGAAAGAGGTCGCAGTCTTAGAGCTGGAGGCTGAGATTGCGGCATTGGATGCCGCGGCGTCCGAAAGTACGAGTTCTACTAGAAAATGGTTGGTAGAATGTAATAATAATACTTTCAATATGGAAAATAACCAACGATTCTGTTACAGTGACCCACAACCTGCCCCCGGATGTACTTTACCAGTTTTTGATGGGGACTGTACCCGACAAAATGAGGAAGTCCCAGCCGTGTATAATACACCAGCCGACGTGCATGCGGCCCAGGGTGGCGTTAAAACTACCGCCGCCAACGGTTCATCGTTTCCTGGTGGCGCCTTCGTACAAGGAAATACTACACATGCATGTCTATTAGGCACTCAACATTCTAGTTTACATAATAATTGTTTCGATAACACAAATAAAACTATTGATTTAGGAACACATAATCCTTTATTACACCTGGCAGAAGTCATCGACAACGCGAGCAGACGGTTACAGGTTAGTGGTAGAAGTACACTTCCTTTTTTTGATGGCCGTGCTTCTGAATGGCTACGTTTCAAGAAAACGTTTACGCGAACAGAAGCTAGTTTTAGCCCTGATGAAAATTTGGCACGACTAGACACTGCGTTGCAGGGCACCGCTAAAAAAGCTGTCTCTGCACTTCTGATGACTGCCGTTCATCCACGGCTTGTGATGAGCTCCTTAGAGACACGGTTTGGTAAGCCAGAGTTCATCATCCTTCATGAGCTCTCAATCTTAAGATCACTTCCTAGGTTATCTTTAAACGAATCTGCTCGTGATCTCAACGTTTTTGCATGCCGCATTCGGAATTGTGTGGAGATTATCCGTGAGCTTCGTCAGCCGGAATATTTGGCGTCTCCAGAGCTCACACAAACTATATTAGGTAAGCTCACGCCTTTATTGCGATACAGGTGGGCAGACTATGCGGCATCAAAAGACTCTAGTAAGTTTAAGTTAGAAATCTTGGCAGATTTTTTGGATGCAGAATCAAATAAATTAATCAGATTTAGTTTATATCATTCACATGAAACGAATATAAAAAATCAATTTATTTCCGTTGCCAAGCAACCTGCCAAAGATAAAATATATTACGCTAACCCTTCAAAGTTGTCAAAAACTTGTAAATTTTGTTTGGACGACTCTCACGAAGTCGTTCAATGTAAAAAGTTTTTATCACTATCTATAGATGAACGTTGGCAATGGGCAGTTAAGAACAAAGTATGTTACCGGTGTTTGTCGAAGGGTGGGCATAGGTACAATGTATGTCAAATTAAATGCAAAACGGACGGCTGTAAGTATAATCGTCGTCACAATACATTACTACACAGACCATTGGCAGAAACTCACATGTCCATTGAAGAGCTCGAGGATCAGATAGTTCAACCAAATGAAAAACTCAAATTGAAGAAGGAACCCGTAGTATCAGTGGTATCCCATTGTTCTCAACTAGTAGGACAGAGACCATTGCTCAAGATTGTTCCGGTTACTGTCAGCGGCCCTCAAGGTACCTTAGATACGTTTGCGCTTTTAGACGACGGTGCCACCGCATCGTTTATTGATCAGTCTGTAGCAAACTCCATTGGTGCTGAGGGGCCCAAGGAGTCTCTCCAGATTAATTGTATCGGTGGTCTCAGTAAGGAAATGAACGTAAGTTTTGTAAAAATTAAAGTGAAAGGTTATCATAGCACAGATGTTCACGAGATAGTCGTGCGATCAATTTCAAATTTAGCAATTACAAATCAATCGGCCCGTTCAGATTTAGTAAAAAATTGTGAATATCTTAATGATATACGTGATTTTCTGTGTTACGAAAATGCAAAACCTACACTTTTAATAGGAATAGATAATTGGCATCTCTCGTATTCGAAAGCGATGCGATGTGGAACTCCATCGCAACCTGCTGCCGTCTTAACACCATTAGGTTGGGTTTTGTATGGTTCTGCGTCAAACGTATCAAAGTCAATAGACTTTGTCAACCACATCACTGAGGAGACCACAACAGTTGACCGTACGTTGGACCAGCTTATAAAAGAAAATTACAGGTTAGAATCAATTGGAATTCAAAATAAAGACTGCCGTTCCCTAGAAGATGAAAGAGCTCTGAAGTTGTTGGATGAAACCACTCAACGCCTACCTTGTGGTCGTTTTCAGACAGGTTTGTTATGGCGGGACAACATAGATCACATCCCAGACAGTCGTGGCCTTGCTTTGTCACGTTTTAGATCTTTGGAACGCAAGTTGAACAAAGATTTAGAATACGCACAAGATTATAAAAAAAACATACAAGGTATGTTAAGCAACGGTTACGCTGAGGTATGTTCTCATATCCAACCATCACCTACTGGCATAACTTGGTATCTTCCACATTTTGGAGTGGTACATCCCAAGAAGAAAAAACTCCGCGTTGTCCATGATGCTGCTGCTAAATGTGACGAGGTAAGCTTGAACTCTTTACTTTTACCGGGCCCGGATCTGCTTCAGCCTCTTCTGGCAATTTTGATGAGATTTAGGGAGGGACGAGTGGCCCTTTCAGCAGATATTAAGGAGATGTTTCCTCAAGTGAAGATTAGACCGCAAGATAGAGATGCTCAACGATTTTTTTGGCGAGATGGTAAGGAGATATTAGAGTATCGCATGTCTTCGATGATATTTGGCGCAGTATCATCACCCTGCACAGCTTTATATATTAAAAATAAAAATGCTATTGATCACCAAAAGGTGTATCCTCAGGCAGCAGCTGCAATCATAAGCGACACATATATGGATGATTATTTGGGTAGTTGCGATAATGAAACTGAAGCCGCACATTTATGTGCTGACATTGTTGCAATTAATTCGGCTGCCGGTTTTGAGATGAGATCCTGGGTGTCAAATTCTCCCAAAGCCTTGTCCATGATACCACCTAATCTGTGTGCAAAAGATATTACAGAGGTAAGTGTAAGTTCAATCTCTACAGACCAAGTACGAGTACTAGGTGTCACTTGGAATGTTGTGTCCGATTCTCTTTCTTTGCCAAGCAACTCCTTGGTGAATTTACCTCAAAAACTTACTAAACGCATAGTACTCTCAAATCTAATGAAAGTATATGATCCGATTGGTTTTCTCACGCCTATTATCATAAAAGGTCGTGTACTATTTCAAAAGACATGGAAATTAGTAACCTCTTGGGACGAGGCTTTACCCGATAAATTCTCTGTTGAGTGGGTTATATGGTTTCAAAATCTAGAAAAAATGACAAATGTTTCAATTCCACGTTGTTACATTGATTCTTTGGAAAAAGTTGAGTCTATCCAAGCTCATTTCTTCGCGGACGCTAGTGAGCGTTCTTATGCATGCGTAGGATATTGGCGCTTTTCGTTTCTAAGTGGAAATATTAAACTGGCTTTAATCGGTAGTAAAGCCAGAGTTGCTCCTTTGAAACCAACCACAATTCCAAGATTAGAGTTACAGGCAGCTCTTATTGCAGCACGTTTCGCCAGTTATGTAATTGAAGCGCATAAACGTAAGCCAGATAAAATTTATTTCTGGTCAGACTCTCAAACGGTTCTGAAATGGATACACACGGACCCGAGCTTGTTAAAATCTTTTGTTGCTCACAGAGTCTGTGAAATTTGTGAAATCACTAATATTTCTGATTGGAATTATGTGCCGTCATCTCTTAATATCGCAGATGACGCAACACGATTCAAAGATGAATTTACTCCTTCTGCGCGGTGGTTTACTGGGCCACCATTTCTTCTTTTATCTTCAAAAGAGTGGCCCTCTAAACCAAAAACTGATGTTTTACCAGCTCTTGAACTGAAAATGACTCAGGACCTGGTAGGACTAATAGTCACACAATCATATGATTTACCTTCACCGGTAGTTGCTGAACACCAGCGTTTTAGCACTTGGTTACGTTTTGTTCGTGCTACTGCACGTATCCACCAAGCAGCATCTGTTTTTCGGAATTCCTCTCAAAATTCTAAATTGTCATTACTAGATCACGATAATGGCTTGTTACCTTTAGACGTTTTTTTTATTTCATCAGCGGAACGTCACATGTTTTTGCGCGTTCAACTTGATTCATTTATGAATGAGTACATTGCAATTGACACAACACGCCCCGTTTGTAAAGAGAGTAGGTTAAAGAATATTTCGCTTATCGTATGTGAGGATAGGATCCTTAGATTATCAGGCCGCACAAATGCATCACCAGTGATTGATTCCAACCCGATAGTACTTGATGGAAAACATAGAATAGTTCACTTACTAATCCATTCTTATCACGTGAAATTCAACCATGGAAATAATGAACTTGTTGTAAATGAAATGCGTCAACGTTTTTACGTTCTCGGATTGCGCCCCGCTGTAAGAAGTGTTTCAAGTCAATGTCAACTATGTCGGAATTCTAAAGCGAAACCAACTATACCACCGATTGGTGATTTGCCCGATGTCAGAATGGCTGATCATACTCGTCCTTTTACTTTTGTTGGTGTGGATTATTTTGGGCCATTACATGTCTCAGCTGGTCGTCGCAAAATGAAAAACTGGATAGCCTTGTACACATGTTTAACCGTTCGAGCTGTACACATAGAAATTGTAGAATCGTTGTCATCGGATTCTGCGCTAATGGCTCTTCGTCGTTTCATAGCCCGCCGAGGAAGTCCTACACGCATCTATTCAGACAATGGAACCGCATTTGTTGGCGCCTCCAAGATCCTAGCTGACCTCTACGATTTTTCTGTGAACAGAGGCATACAATGGAAATTTATTTCACCATCTTCGCCTTTTATGGGTGGCTGTTGGGAACGTTTGGTGAGAAGTGTGAAGACTTCGTTAAAGGTCACATTAAAGGATCGAACTCCAAGACTGGAGGTTTTACACACATTGTTACTAGAAGTAGAGGCGATAATTAATTCACGACCTCTAACACACGTGGGAGTTGACGCAGACAGTGAAAAAGCTCTTACCCCTTTTAACTTCCTTATAGGAACTACAAGTAACGATCTGCAACTGCGCGAGTTTTTAGATGTGGACCTAAGCAGACGAGTGGAGAGCGCAACGTCTAGCGGATCATTTTTGGCAGCGATGGGTCAGAGAGTATCTACCCCTATTGATCCCGAGACAAACCGTATCGCCGCATCAACCAGTGGATATTGGAGATTTGGTGTTGATTGCAGATGGAAATCTTCCGCGCAACCATTGGCCTCTAGGTAGAGTTATTAAGAAATATCCAGGTAGGATAGATAATGTTACTCGAGTTGTTGATGTAGCCACAAAAGGGGGTGTGTTGCGTCGGCCTGTCAGAAAACTGGTTCGCCTTAATGTTTAAATGGTGCTCCACACCGCTCGGGGCCATGTTGGCGACCAGTTGATCAATATAGCCTTTTTGATGGATGTTCTATTTTTAATTTCTGTTTTGTTAGCTTTGTTTTTTATATGTCAAAATTCTAGTTCAGTCTGCAATATACTTTTAAGGGAAAAACAGTGGTTTTTTATTTTCTCATGATAAAAGCTCATCTAGCAGGCTCAAGATATTTTAAGGTGAGTTCTCAACAGCAGCCTTAAATTCAAAAATATTCTCAGTGAGTTACTGTTGTCACAAATACAACCCTCAAAAAACCTGGTGATGAGTAATAGTACGGTTATAGTTGTAGACATTCAGACAAATGAACCTACTTCCAAGGAAGAAAACGGAAATGTTGGGTGTTGGAATAATTTTCAGGAGCCCATCATCGGAAAGGCAAATTCTTGACAATAAGTCATCAAAACGTCCAAAGTATCTTTAGTAAGAACTATATGATGGAACTTTATCTTAAACAAGAGAATATTGATGTTATGTGTCTAACGGAAACTTGTTTAAATCACAATAATATAAATGTATTTCATGTTGAAAACTATAATAAAGCATCGGCTTATTGCAGATCGAAACTTCAGTGTGGATGTTGTATGATTCTTATAAAACAACAAATTAAGTATAAAAATAGAGTAGACATAACTAAAATGTCTGTGGAACAAGTTTTTGAAGTTTGTTGCATTGAACTTTCTGATGCTATAGTAGTCGCTGTGTATCGTTCGCCTTCGGCTAACTTAGAAGTCTTTACATCTAAAATTGAACAATGTCTGGACAAACTTACATATAACAACAATAAAACTGTTATCTTATGTGGTGACTTTAATGTGGACTTCTCTTTACGTAATAATGATATTAGCAACATTGAAAAAATTCTTTATGATGTACTAGACAGTTTCCTTTTAAAGCAACAAATTTTTGATCATACTCGTGTGACCACAAGCAAAAAATCATGTATAGACAATATTTTAACCGATTCATGTGAGACATCTGATGCGAGGATATTGAATGGTGTAAAATCGGATCATCTCGCACAATTACTTAACATTAAACTGAATGTCGATTATGTAACATGCAGTAAAACTAAGACCCGAAAAATTACTGATACAGGGCTCTCTAAATTAAAAATGACCTGGTTTCTATCATGCAAGATCCTGAATGTTATCAAAAATAATTAATCAATGTATAGAAAACGGCCATTTTCCTGACGAAATGAAAGTTGCAAAGGTGGTTCCATTGCATAAAAAAGGAGACACAAATTTATGTAATAATTATCGTCCTGTGTCAATCTTACCTAGTTTTAGTAAAGTTTACGAAAAATATATTGCGGATGAAATTGTGTCATATGTCTGAGAATGATCTTTTTAACTGTCGCCAATTTGGTTTCCAAAAGGGTAAATCGACCAAACACGCTATAATGAGGTTAATTGAAGATATTTTTTCGGGCTTGGAGACATCGCAAAAGACATATGCGGTCTTTTGTGATCTTTCCAAAGCTTTTGACTGTGTATCGCATGACATATTAATAAACAAATTAGAACACTATGGCATTATCAATACTGAATTAAACATTCTCAAATCGTATCTGACTAATAGGAAACAAGTTACGGAAGTTAATGGATATCGATCCAATGAACAAACCATTTCTACGGGTGTGCCACAAGGCTCGATTTTAGGACCTCTCTTATTCCTCATATATATTAATGACATATCTATTGTATTCAGTGATAATATTGATGTAGTGTTATTTGCAGATGATACTAGTTTAGTAATTAAAGACAAATATGACAATGGTGTATGTCATAAATTGAGTGTAATTATTCCAAATTTATCAGATTGGTTCTCTGCGAATAATCTTTTGCTAAATGTAGAAAAAACTCAAACTTTGAAATTTGGTTTGGGTTCAAGGTCTCAAAAAGGCCTCCCAAATTGTGTAATGGAGAAACTTGAAGAATTATCTCTGTCATCTACTGAGCACATAAAATTTCTAGGTATTTGGATAGACACGAAACTTACATGGGCAGCCCATATTAAAGAAATAGCAAATAAAGTTAGTTCTGCAACATATGCAATTAAAAAAATTAAAGAACTAGGCGGTGTACATGCAGCTAGAGATACATATTTTGCGTATTTTCATTCAATTATTACCTATGGCATAATATTTTGGGGAATATCGGCAGATGCCAAGAGAATTTATATATTACAAAAACGTGCTTTGCGTTATATTTTGGGGCTAAAGCAGAGAGACTCCTGCAGGAATAAATTTAAGGAAATTGGTATCATGACAGCAGTAGGCGAATTCATGTACCAAAATATTATGTATGCCCGAGAAAATATTGAATGTATGACATTACATAAAGATGTACACAATTACAACACTAGACATAAAAAAAATATTGTTATTCCTCGAACCAGGCTGTCGAAGATAGCAAAAAGCTTTCTGACCATATCTGTAAAATTATATAATAAAATACCTGACCATGTAAAAAATAATTGTGATAATGACTTTAAAAATTGTATAAAACGACATTAAATCATTAAGAGTTATTATAAGATTGACGAGGCTTTTGCTGATAATGATATTTTCAATATTGAAACTACACCAGATGTAGATTAAATTAATATTAATTTTATTTTAATTTATGTTTGACATTTTCATACAATGTTTACGGTTTTATTTATATTATTATATCAATTTGTATTTTTGGACATTTTTGTCATTTTTAAATATAATTGTTTTGTAAGTTTTGACATATCTAAGCGCAATTGTATTGTCAAAAGATAAATAAAAAAAAAAAAAAAAAATTTGCAGGTTGCTGATACCATTTTTCGATTGAATGCTCCATTTACTAAATATTAAACTTTAAAGTGCAGATTTTTGTTCCAGTAGGGCGTCCCCCCCCCCCCCTCTAAAAGCTAAACTGCTGGCTTTAAAAATTTGAAAAAATTCGTGGTAATAGCGCATTTCATGAACTTTAAAGGAAAATTATAGCGGTTAAGGTAACTTTATTAGTTTAGCAGTAATAGTCGTTAAACTTGTGTGTTGGATAATTTTGTACCAAATACAAAATCCTTTAAAGTGACAAAGACGGAGTACCTAGTTGCTTGTTTATAACGGGTAAAGACTTGCATTGAATAACAGGCTACTACGGAACCCTACACTGTGCGTGGCCCGACACGCACTTGCCCGTTTATCCTGATATTCCCACGGTAACGATATGTACGCGAGTAAACCGCGGAGAAAAGCTAGTGATGCATACTCAACAAATAGATTTCCCCATAAAGTGTGAGACGCGAGTTCCCTCTAAACAAATATTAGCTAGCCGGCGCACGTGTTTGTTCAACACAGTGGCAGTCTCACCGTTATCTTTGGCACCCATGCCTCTTCAGCCACTATTTAAGGCTCTTGATGGTGGCCCCAAGGAAATCGAGGAGGAAAACTGGTTATGTTCCGTCGCCTATCTGCATTGTTATCTTGTGTTAAGTGGTCATTATTACCCAGTAATTAATTACGTGTCATCTTTTATGCTTTTATAAGAGCAGAACAATACTATTACAATGTCGACTTTGCTATATTCGATTATCATATTGAAATTGCAATATATAAACAGAAAGCATAAAGATTCTGTTTTTTTTTTGTATATTTTTAACTATTATCTTTATGACTATATTAGTTACTAGTTGCCAATGTGTTTAATATGTAAATACCAATATAAAGATTAAAATACGAATAACTTGTATCAATAATATAATTTATTAACATCGGCTGACATTAAACTTCCTCGAAGAAAACGACTCCCATTCAATAAAAGCAAATATCGAAAAAAATCACTTAAGAAGGCAGCGTAATCCTTAGGTTATAAACCGGATCGAACCAGTTAAGGTATATTTGATTACAGCCGACCCTGCGGCCCCGTCGGGTGCTCATATCGCCATTTTTATTTGCCCCCATCTATTAAATCGTTTTTCAACGACGCCCTTTGCGAAACAGACTCCGTCTAATACGGTTTTAAGAGTTTATTTATTTTGCGTTTAGGGCACGCTGGGATTTGTTTTGTGGTTACTAAAGGGCAATGATTGCGGATTTGAGTGAGAGGTGAAGGTAAGCCCGCGAGTGGTAATATAAAATAAAAAGGGGTTCGTTATTTGATGTCACGGTTTTAATAAAGTGTAATACAACTTTATATTATAAAGCGGACAAATATAAGATCGTTTAAAAAACTAAAAACAACCGACTTCAATGCCGCGCTAATAATTTTCAGTACCAATTTTGAGGTGTTTATCTCCATATCTCTGGAGATACTCATCAGACCTCGATAAAATTACCATGGTACCACACTTGGGATATCTCCTTTCTAACAAGAAAAGAATAATCAAAATTGGTTCATAAACGACGAAGTTATCCGCGAACAAACATAAAAAAAAAACTGGCCAAGTGCAAGTCGGACTCACACTCGTAGGGTTCCGTAACACAGTTAAGTATTCCATAACTATGATTTTTCGCAACTACAAAATTAACTTTGTTTTTCATAGTGTTTGTATGAAAACAAAGTTATCTTTGCGGTCGCCATATCTCTAAAACTGCTGACTGTATGTCGTTCAAACCAATTTTCGTTGAAAGTTTTTATTGAGATCCACAGCATATATTTTTTTTAGATTTTTCACTCCCATACTTTAAAAGTTAGAGGGGGGGGAACACACATTTTACCACTTTAGACGCGCCATGTTTCAAATGATTGACTTTGAGAAAAAATAATTTTAGAAACCTCAACGTCATTTTTACAGACCTATTCATAGACACGTATAGGTTTGAAGAAAAAATTTTTTTTTGTTTCAGTTCCATGTATGGGATGCCCCCCTTAAACTTTTATATTTTTTGTTTTTGTATAAAAATTGAAAAGCGGTTCACAGAATACATCTACCTACCAAGTTTCAATTCTGTAGTCCTAACAGTTTCGGAATAAAATGGCTGTGACATACGGACGGACAGACAGACAGACAGACAGACATGACGAATCTATAAGGGTTCCGTTTTTTGCCATTTGGCTACGGAACTCTAAAAACACATACGGTCGAATTGAGAAACCTCTTCCATTTTTTGAAGTCAGTTAAAAAACTGGCAATAAAAGTAAACTAAAAGTTTCTCTTTTAATTCTCACCAATTTATATTATCATAAAACACTTTTTGTAGTATGAATTTACTTGTTTTGATTATTCTAGCTTATTTATCCTATCTTCACTTCTTAGTCACGGTCTCGGCCTTGGTAAATTTTATGACATTTTATACAGACATTGTCTGGATATTCAAAATTTTAAACCACCCTCGACCGGTCTATTTATAATCTGTTCATTGATACCATCGCAATGAACCAAAACTCAATATCTCTGTTGTCTGTTGTAAGAATCGACTTCATAACAATTGAAGTCGATGGTTGTAAGTATTGGTATTCTGCAGATTCTAGGAAATGCTCCAGCATCAAGTCAATGCTATCATGATTATAAAACACCGACTATTATACTCACTACTGTTTGTTGTCGACTGTCTCGACCTAGGTTTCATGCATGTCCGATGCACATCCTCGGGAGTTCACGCAGCGAGATCGCCGAGCCCCCCTCCCCCGACGAGCCGCGCGCTGCGAGCTAATAGTCGGTGTTCTATAATCATGATTCAAACTCACGATAACTATAAATCTCAATGCTATTATGTTATTAAACGGCTTCAGCCGATTTAATCGGTACTTAGCTTTGATATGAATCAAGCTAACCACCAATTAAAACTCTCATTAAACAATATAACCGGCCAAGTGCGTGTCGGTCGGGCCACGCGCAGTGTAGGGTTCCGTAGTAGCCTGTTATTCAATGCAAGTCTTTACCCGTTACAAACAAGCAACTAGGTATTCCAATCTCCACAAGCTTTTAAAAATATGGTATTTAAACACTATTTTTCCCATAGTTGATTTTATAACTTATTTATTAAGGTATATGTATCTATTTTAATAATATCTATTTAGTTACAATGTATATGTATCTATGTTATGTATTATGTTTGTGTATATGTGTAAGTATTAATTTTAAGTATATTCATATATATGTTAATTTATAGCTGCACACCCCCGCAATATTATAATTTGGAAATCCTCTCCATCCAAAGGTTGTCTGGTAGAGATCGCTCTAAGCGATAAGACCGCCCATTGTACTAACGATATGTTATGTTCTTCTGTTACTTTTGTTTGTTTTTTGTTCTTGGTGTGCAATAAAGTATTATTCATTCATTCATTCATATTCCGTCTTTGTCACTTTAAAGGATTTATTCTGAGGATTTTGTATTTGGTACAAATATATCCAAAACCCTAGTTCAACGACTATTACTGCTAAACTAATAAAGTTATCTCAACCGCTATAATTTTCCTTTAAAGTTCATGAAATGTGCTATTATCACGATTTTTTTTCAGATTTTTCAAGCCAGTAGTTTAACTTTTAGAGGGGGGGGGGGCGCCCTACTGGAACAAAATTTTGCATTTTAAAGTTTAATATTTCGTAAATGGAGTATTCAATCGAAAAATAGTATTAACAACCCTAAGTCATTTTGAAAGACCTATTCAACGATACCCCACACGATGGGGTAGACGATGAAAAAAAAATCATCCCCACTTCTCATATAGGGGAGCTACCCTAAAAAAAAAATATTTTTCACAATTTTATTACAGCACTTTGTCGGCGTAATATATAAACATACTCCCACAAAATTACAGCTTTCTAGTATTAACGGTCTCTTAGCAAAACCTCGGACAGACAGACAGACGGACATGACGAAACTATAAGGGTTCCTTGTCAGGACTACGGAACCCTAAAAACCTAAATCAAAATAGGTTCATCCGTTTGGGTGCTACGAGGCCACAGACAGACACACATATGCAGATGAAATGAATTTATTTGATTAAGCAAATTTGATTACAAACATTATTTTTGAACATATGACTTATGATTCATGCATTAGGTACCAACCTTAAATCTAAATTAAGTAAGTCATGCACATTCTGACAATAATGAAGATAGGTATGTGGTGTGTTAGCATACGGACAAGAAGAACTGTATCCTGGTCGTTAACATCTTTCGTTCTAATTACGAAAATAGGGGTATTTTCGTGTAGAGCATGGAGAGCATGAAGAGCATGTAGAGCATGTAGAGCAATGAAATATTTATTTCGAATATCAATAACAGACATAGATAATATAAATCTAAAGAACATCTTTGAACAAAAAAAGTGAAAGGCAAATAAGCTTTAAGACAAAATGAAACATAAAAGCGGAGCGAAACATATCCGGTATCTACAAGTAAAATTTCAAAACCAACGTACAGCCACTTGAAAATTACTTGAAAATTCAAAGCTACCCTCATTCACCGCTCAAGTATTTACGAGGCGGGTGTTACAGGATAATAGGGATCGTAAAATAAAATAAATAATTAGGGCTCCAGCATTCATGAATAAGTTAATTGTTACAATGCAGACGGCGGCGCCGGCGTTGCTCAGAGGCTCGTTGCTTTCACTTAATTACTGCCAAGTTATGACACCCGTTCCATTCCACCGAACACTGAACTAAAGGATTGGATACTAAAGATTGACCGCCTCGAAGGATAAATGAAATTTCTCGCCGTAACTTGGCTGGTTCTGTTATATTCTCCAAGTAGAGGTTTTATTGGCTCGATGTACGTTTTTAATTTAGAAGTATCTTGGGTATTATGAAACATTCTGCTGGACTTGCTGCGTTAAATCTCAATACTTTTCGTTGAGTGTTGCAGTAGATTGCATTATTATTTGTTAGATTAGTTTGTGTTTAAACTTATCGGCCTTGTTTTTGGACATTTAATATTGTTACCTACGTCTTGTTTATCATCAATTATTGAATTCAATTTTTAATGTGACTTTCAATGTATGGTTAATTTAATAAAGCTGATCACAACCTCATCTGAAGCACTATCCGTATGCAACTATCCGTCAGTAGAACGGTATCACATCGATCGATAGTAAGATAAGACGCTACACATATTGCACAATCGACTTTAGCACAGTGCACAACATCCCGTCTTCAAGAACTTTAAGCTAACTTTTACGGAACACGGTATGTACCAAATAGCATCAGGAAGATCAGCTACCGATATTTCTCTACCATTTTGTTTCCCTAAATCTGAAACTACCACCATCGTCAGCACAATAGATGGTAGGTAAATACAAGCAGACAGCGTCGTGACCGGCTGTCTGTTCGTTACACCGTCTTGTTCAAGCAATTAGTTTTGTGAGTATGCTACAACCGGAGACTATGCTATTCGAGAACTGACAATGAAACCTAATTATATAGAACAAAGGACAAAGATATGTTACTGCTATGCTTTAGATAGCTTTTGTGTTGATTGGATTCCGTTTTGTGTTATTTATTAGAAAAGATTTAGCGATCGAATCGAAGATAATCAATAAGATTCGTGTGCAATAAGTTATCAAGGATTTGAATGAAATTGAAAATATAAATATTGTAGGTTCTGGAATAACAAATAGGCTATTATATATATTTTATTTTCAAAAATCATCTCCTTAACACTTTGACTGTGGCACTTATCGGTAAGCAGGTGATAAAGTTTCTATTGAAAATTTTATTACTCGGTTCGTTTCGCTCAAAACTTGGTACAAATAAACCTTTAAAAATAATGAAACATGGTATTTTTTTCTAAATATTGCTTAAGACCAACCAATTGCAAAAATAAATATAACAGCCGTTTAATCTCCTCTTTGATATTTTTGAAGGGTCATATTTCTATTTACAATTAGTTGGTCGAAAAAAGAAAATGATAGGGGCGTAGCTAAAGCCCATCTTGATTTTTGTAGAAACAAATTTTGCTCTAGAAGCATTTTTCAGGGAGGAAACGAGAGAATACATTTGTATGGAACAGTGCACCCCGCGTTCGCTCTTAAGTAGGCAATAGAAAAATGTTTTAAAATTACACAATCAAAAGTCACAATGTATGTTGGTTGATAATATTTGACATAAACATGACTTAAATGGAAAAATAAGTTACACACTCCTACTTCTTATCATCATCATCAATAACATCATTGTCTAAGAGGAACTACTGGAAAGTCTAACACATAAAATACAGTTTGAAAAAGTAAAGCTAACATCCTCTAATATTTTAAACCAATGTCTTTAAAACAATATAAAGTAACAGTAACTTACAGGTGAAGACAACAGCCCTATCATCAATACAAGGAGGACAATACATCCATATCTCAACACCTCTGCTGTATACAGTCGGACGCGTATTCATTGCCACTGGTCGTTACGTCACCTCCTTCAATGGCAGTTAGTTCTAACCTCAACACGATATCTATCTTAACTGACCTGAGATATTCCCATTCTATATTACTTCTCCCAAAGCTATGTTATGAATGGGGAAATAATACAAACAACGTTATGTACAAGGAGTGTTGCTCCTTTGGATGTTAATATGGTGATTTTCGATTAAATATGCTTTATTGTCATTAATAAAATTTATTTTTCGTACTATCTACGCCCTGCATACTATTTTTCCAATTCCACGACATTTGCTATTTCTAATTCTATCCAATATTTTATATAAATTGGTCGAGTTGTTTGACCGTGTAGAGGTTGCAAATAAACAAAAATAAAAACTGACTTTTGCATTTATAGTATTGGCACTAATTGAACCTTTACAATTAAAAAAATATTCTAAAAGTAAAGGCTAGATTATTGATTATACAAATAAGAAATTGTTGTTATCTGCACCAATACTAACATAATGAAGCCTTCCCTAGAGTATGCATCTATTCATCGACCGTATCAAATAATCCGAGAGCAATTACCGCGTATGATATATTAATGATTTGGTCGTTATATATATATGAGTAGATAAACAGGCAACGTGGGCAGCGGAGCCGTCATTAGTAGCATAGCAGTAGGAACATAACTAGGCAGGTAATATCAGAGTACTGCCATCATCCGTATTCATGAATAAGTTAATTGCTTCGCTGCAACTGTTAGCGTAAGGCTGTTGCAGACAGACGGTGTGATCGTTACCTATTAATTTTATCATAATGATTAAGTATAACTTTTTTCTAGCATCTTATGTACAACAAGAGGTGCCCTGCGGCTTTGACCGCGTTAAAAACTACTTTCAATTATTTAAAACTTTTCTTTTATAGAAAACTTTCTTTCATAAAAACACAAAAAGAATTAGTCAAATCGGTCCCTTTCCCGTTCTCAAGTTATGGTGTGACCAAGGGAAATAGTGATTCACTTTTATAAAACCCAAAAAAACTATATTTAATTTCAGAATAGGGTAATTTCACCCCCATAATGGTGGAATTTCGAAAAAGCCTGAAAAATGTATTTATTATTTATTTACAGAAGAACTTGTGAGAAGTTTCGAATAAAAATGATTATTTTTCCGACCCAAATATCGACCAATAGAATTGCACCATTCGACGTCACGTGGTACAACCTACATGGTATTATACTGAAAATTTTTTGAAAATTTTCTCTGTTGTACCACGTGACGTCGAATGGTGCAATTCTATTGGTCGATATTTGAGTCGGAAAAATAATCCCCCGAATACCACACGAGCTTCAAAATTTATCTGGCATTTCCCTCAAGGTTCCCTGCAAACAAATGAAGTCGTCAAGTTTTTCAGGAAAAATCACTCGCGCTTCGCGCTCGTGATTTTTTAAAAAACTTGACTCCTTCATTTGTTTGCAACGAACCTATCGGGAAATATCCGATAATTTTGAAGCTCTTGTGGTATTATAAGTGACTATCTAATTTTGTTTCTTCATATAAATATTAAGCTCCCGTTTTATACCCTTAGATTTTTGAAAAATCCTTTCGTGGAAGATACCTAGACGTCATAATTACTCTGCATGCCAAATTTCAGCGGAATCCGTTCAGTGGTTTGAGCTGTGTGTTGATAGATCAGTCAGTCAGTAACGCTTGCCTTTTATATATACAAAGTTCGCCTCATTATTGAATTTTCATCCATTTAGATAAATCCTTATTACCATGTTTAATTGAATCAAATTTATTAGATCATCAGTTAATCATTAAGTTCAATAAGTATAGATTACGCTCTGTTTACTTTTCTATAATACTTAAATTTAAAACCACACCCAACTGATTTGTTTATGTATCATGTGTTCATTGAGACCATTTCAATGAGCCTAAACACGACATCTCCGACGAGAAGTTGAAGAGATTTCTGCTGATTCAAGGAGATGTCTCAGCTTTAGGTCAAGTTTACTATATGCTTGCAATATTATTGAAAAGACAGGATACTGAATTTCAAATCAAATTTTTATTTGCGGTCCGTGGTTGAGGGCTACGAAGTTGCTATAGTAGTCTCATCAGCCAAAAAAGAGCTGATAATATTTAAACAGCTGAACGGATTTCAACATAAAACAAAGCTAGAACACTCTCAATGAAGACACCTATCAAACAGAAAAAAAAAAAATCAAAATCGGTTCATCCGTTTGGGCGCTACGATGCCACAGACAGATACACACGTCAAACTTATAACACCCCTTCTTTTTGCGTCGGGGGTTAAAAAACGTCTCATATGTCAATATATAAAATTGTTGTCACGGAAGAATAAAGGATTTTCATAATGTACGAGTGTAATAATCTGCAAGGTGTGTAGGCGAAAATCCACACATAACTCAAACTTCCCGAACAACTCACTGGAAAATATCCATCCTACATCCAGCTTTATTTCAGCTAGACCTACGCTGCCTTTGTAGCTATGACGTAGTTAATGAATAACCGCCGAGCCGGGAACCGGCCGAAATTACTGCATTAATTCCCGGGAGATATTTATTATCGCCTACTAATTAGAACACCCTTGAAGCTTTTCTCGAATATTTTGGGTGTCTGTCTGTAGAGTACGGTTACAGGTGACCTAAATCATGGAGACATTTTAATCCATTTTTAATGAAATATTAATAATAATTTGTTGAATCGAAGCTGTATAAGAAAGGCATAGTGTTGAGATGAATGATGTTCTTTGAGAGAGGCCTTATCCAGCAGTGGCATCAATAGGTGCAGAGGGTAGTACGTCCATAAACTACGATGATCTTTGCAAAGTGGCTGGCAAGAGCTGGATGAGTAGTCTCATCCAGCTCGGCTAGTGCCGAGGATCGTCCCAAGTGGCGTGTAGTTGGAAAGTTATATGTCCGTAGATATTCTACTCATCAAAGCAGTGGACTTGTATTGAGGGCCCGGTGGCGTAATAGGGAGAACGATCGGCTTTGATGACAGAGGTACCGAATTCAAACCCCGCCGTGCACCAATGGATTTTTCTATCGAAAAAATTAAGTACGCTTTTCACAGTGGCCCCCCGGTGAAGGAAAAACATCGTTAAGAAACCAACAACCCCCGCATGGTGATAGGACACTATCTAGTGTCCGCCTGCCCAGCTACCACCCTCAAGTTAGAATATCTGTCGCCAAATATCTAATGTATTCCGGCAGCTATCCTTGAGAGCCAGTTCCCATTCTAAGCCTAGCGTGCTTACCATCTTCGACTGCATCATCACTTACCAACAGGTGAGATAGTGGTCAAACGCTAGCCTATTAGATATAAAAAAATAGGCTGATGATGATGATGATCACAGAAAAACAGTCTCTTGGTTATTTTTATGGTCTGAAGATAAAAATTATGTTGACTGAGTTGAAACTTTAACAAAATATGAGAATGAAATCTCTGTGATGAACATTTTTCGTCAATAATAGCAGAGCTGTCTGTAATAAAAAGGTTAATAAGAACTGAAGGTTCCAAATAAGTACTGAAATCCGAAGTTTATTTATCAAGCCTGGAAAGACATTTTACGAATCAACTCAATCTAATGTACTAATGTAATACATCTGACATTTAGATTTTATTTTCCAGAATATGAGTAGGTTTCCTAAATCTTACAATAACACAATGAACAAATATCACAAGAGCTCATTTCTGTGATCAGAGCTTTACACCTACACAAATTTTACAAGATTGATGTTATCATACCGCCATTATATAGCGTAAAGATCTTCATGTTGGATGAGATTTTAAATTAAAGTTTCACAGACTTCACAGATTTCTGTTGTATTAATTTTTTTTTCTTCGTACTGTATTTCTTCCCACGGTCTATTAACAGAGAAAACTTTTGTGTGCTCTGTTAATTCCTTATGAATTTCGCAAGTTCAGTTTTTCTTTTAATTTAATAAATTAAATTGTGAGTTATTGAAGGTTTGAGCGTAGTTTAAATACGCTTTATCGCCATTTGATGAAATTTTCGTCTACAATAAAAAATAAAACCGGCAAAAACGAGTTGAACTCGCCCACCGAGGGTTCTGAACCAACCAATTAAGCTAGAGCTCTAAATTGTATCAGCACTCATATAACTCAGAGGTCTACATTAATTGGCGCTATCTATGTATGTATGTACACCCTTTAATTTTCAACTTTTTTTATATTTTGGAATTTTTCCTTAATTTGTGCTGTAAGACCTTGCTTCTTGCCAAATTTCATGATTCTAGGTCAATGGGAAGTACCATATAGGTTTTTGACCCAAAACCTATATGGTACTTCCGGTTTACCTAGAATTGTCAATTTTGGTTATAAGCAAGGTCTTAGATCACTTGAAAATTAAGGTACATTTTGGTACTAACAAGTTTTCGTGAAAATCTAAATTTGCCCATATCTTTTAATTGTGTTGACTCAAGACCTTGATTTTTATACACCCAATAGGGACTATAGACTTCAGTATCAGGTATAAATTTCAACTTGCTAGGTCCACCCGTTCCTGAGAAAATCAGCGGTGACAGACGGACTTACAGACGGACAGACAGACGGACAGACAGACGGACAGATAGACGGACAGACAGACGGACAGACAGACGGACAGACAGACGGACAGACAGACGGACAGACAGACGGACAGACAGACGGACAGACAGACGGACAGACAGACGGACAGACAGACGGACAGACAGACGGACAGACAGACGGACAGACAGACGGACAGACAGACGGACAGACAGACAGACGGACAAGAAAGTGATCTTATAAGGGTTCCTTTTTTCTACCTTTTAGGTACGGAACCCTAAAAAAGCAGTTGAAGTAATTAAACTTTTAGGGTTTGGAACATCAAAAATTCAAAACTGAAATTTACAATTTGATTTTAATATACTATAATATTATTATATATTAATAACTATAAGTTTCACCCACGTTTAAATAATACACGTGAAAAAAGTATTCTATATATCAATGTATGAAATAATATATAATATATTGAAATAATAATAATAAAGTATTCTATATGTCAATGTGGGATGTAAGGGAGCACAGGGATGTAAGGGAGCACAAATACGACCTCGGTGCTCCCAGCCAACCTCACCTGCCCGTGGTGCATCCTGCTGACCAACAGACGGGGCTCTGGCGACCGGCAAATGGCGGTATAACCATTCATATCTATGGCGTAGCTAAATTCTACAGGCCGGTGACGGGCAGCAGCGTCACCGGTGCGAGAAGCTACGTCCTGCGATCGCCAACACGCCTGCCCAGCGTGGCGATTAGGGCATATCCCTCCCAAGGGATGCAAAAAAGTATGGAAAAATTATGGAAGGACACCTAAAGCCAAGGCCCCCAGTTCCCGGCCGCCCTGCTATTCCTGACCACGGCGGCGGTCACGGTAACGGCAGGGCAGGGGGTGCTAAGAATCCCCGGGCTACGGTAGGCCGCCAGAAAAAACTGACCCTCGCAACCTATAATGGACGCACGATTCGGCTGGACGATCATCTGGCGCAGCGTGTGTGTGTATGTGAAGTCCGAAGACAGGGAGAGGACACCATAACCTTAGAATCGGGCCATCTTATGTACTACAGAGAAGGAGATCAGCCATCCCAAGGCGGCGTCGGGTTTCTGGTCAACAAGGTTGTCAGTGACAACGTTGTAGAAATCTCCAGTGTGTCGACCAGGGTAGCGTACCTCATAATTAAGTTAACCAAGAGGTACAGCCTCAAGGTTATCCAGGTCTACGCACCGACCTCGAGACACTTGGATAATGAGGTGGAGAGCATGTATGAAGATATCTCCAGAGCTTTACACACCACCTCCAAGGCTCACTACAACGTTGTCATGGGAGACTTTAACGCCAAAGTGGGAGTACAAACTTGCGGCGAATCGTCTATAGGACCACACGGATTTGGGAGTAGGAATCACAGGGGACAAATGCTCGTCAATTTCCTCGAGAGGGAGGGGCTTTTCTTGATGAACTCGTTCTTCAAGAAACAGCCCCAAAGGAAATGGACGTGGCAAAGCCCCGACTTTGTGACTAAAAACGAGATTGACTTCATCATTACGGACAAACGGCGCATATTCAGAGACGTCTCAGTGATCACTAGGTTTAATACTGGAAGTGATCACCGACTTGTACGAGGCACTCTGGATATCGACTTTAAAGCCGAGAGATTCCGATTGATGAAGTCTACGCTCCGTCCGAACCTACTCCAAACCGTTGTTGGGTCCGAAACATTCCAATTAAAATTGGAAAATCGATTCGCTGCCTTGGAAACCACAGATGACGTAGACCAGAAACTCGAAGAAGTGGTGGAAATCCTCAGGGATGAAGGGACGAAGTTTTGCGAGAGCAAGCGTACGGGCAAAAATTCCAAACTCTCGGCAGAAACACTTCGGCTAATGGAAGAGAGACGAACAGACCCTTTTTCAGCTTTGTCAACTAACCTGGTGCGCAACAAATCCATAAAGAAGCTGGTACGACGCGACCTCCGATCCTCTAACACGCTCTTGATTAAAAAATCAATTGAGCAGAATCGGGGGTCGAAAGTGTTCGTCCAGCCTCTGGGTAGAAGCCACCTCACAAAGCTGACAACGTCAACGGGGAACGTCGTCGCATCCAAGCCGGAGATTCTGTCGCAAGTCGAAGACTTCTACGGCAAGCTCTACACATCGCATGCTTCAAGGCCCGAACCCGATACTGAGGATTCTAGAGCCACCTTAACCCGCCACTTCACAGAAGATCTGCCCGAAATTAGCCGAGACGAAATCGTGATGGCCCTTAAACAACTCAAAAATGGAAAAGCCCCAGGAGAAGACGGAATCACAACGGAGCTTTTAAAAGCCGGAGGAGCTCCAGCAGTTCAACATCTTCAACAGCTATTTAATTCCGTTCTTTTTACTGGGAGAACTCCACAGGCATGGAACAGAAGCATGGTGGTTTTGTTTTTCAAAAAAGGATACAAAACCCTATTGAAAAACTATCGCCCAATTTCGCTTCTGAGCCATGTCTACAAGCTGTTTTCAAGGGTCATCACGAACCGTCTTGCGCGAAGACTCGACGAGTTTCAACCTCCGGAACAAGCCGGGTTTCGAAGCGGTTACGGCACCATAGACCACATCCACACGGTGCGGCAGATTGTACAGAAGACCGAAGAGTACAATCGGCCCCTGTGCTTAGCATTTGTGGACTATGAGAAGGCCTTTGACTCAATCGAAACCTGGTCTGTTCTCGAGTCCTTGCAGCGTTGCCAAGTCGACTGGCGATATATCGAAGTGATGAGATGTCTATATAATGCCGCAACGATGACTGTACAAGTACAGAACCAGCGAACTAAACATGTCCACCTGCGTCGAGGAGTGAGACAGGGGGACGTCATATCCCCGAAACTGTTCACTAACGCCTTGGAGGATATGTTTAAGACGCTGGACTGGAAAGATCGTGGCATTAACATCAACGGCAGGTACATCTCTCACTTACGATTCGCAGATGACATCGTCATTATGGCAGAGACGCTGCAGGACCTACAAAGGATGTTGAATGGCCTAGCTGATTCTTCTCGTAGCATCGGTCTCCGGATGAATTTGGACAAAACCAAAGTCATGTACAACGAGCACGTTGTTCCGGAACCGATTGCCGTAGATGGAATCCCACTCGAAGTTGTCACTAAGTATGTTTATCTAGGGCAAACGCTCCAACTAGGCAAACATAACTTCGAGAAGGAAATCCAGAGAAGAATTCAGCTGGGCTGGGCAGCATTCGGAAAACTCCGTCGAGTCTTCTCGTCGCCGATACCACAGTGTCTAAAGACAAAAGTCTTTAACCAGTGCGTCCTACCTGTGATGACATACGGAGCCGAGACGTGGACACTCACAGTCCGACTGGTCCACAAGTTTAAAGTCGCTCAGCGAGCTATGGAGAGAGCTATGCTCGGTATTTCTCTGCGGGATCGAATCCGGAACGAAGTAATTCGCCAGAGAACTAAAGTTATCGACATAGCTCAACGGATTAGCAAGCTGAAGTGGCAGTGGGCTGGTCATATCTGCCGCAGGACTGATAACCGTTGGGGCAGACATGTCCTAGAGTGGAGACCGCGAATCGGCAAACGTAGCGTAGGACGTCCTGTGACCAGGTGGAGCGACGACATACGCAAAGCGGTGGGCAGTGACTGGAAGAGAAGAGCCGAAGATCGGGCTCAGTGGCGCATCTTGGAAGAGGCCTATGTCCAGCAGTGGACTGATACAGGCTGATGATGATGATGATGATATATCAATGCAGGAAATAAAGTATCTGTGGAACTTATTTATGCCATATCCATTCCAGTGTTTTTGTGTTTTTATGGTTTTGAATTCAAAAGATGTCTTCCCTTTTACGCCATTTTATTACTTAGACTCCACTGTCTGTCTGTCTCTGTCACAGGGTTGCATCTCTGAACCGAAACTAGATAGACACATGACATTCTTAAACAGTGTATAACTATAGTATTTAGTTTATTTTTACCATCATCATCAGCCTGTGTCAGTCCACAGCTGGACGTAGGTCTCTCCCAAGATGCGCCACGGAGCCCGATCTTCGGCTCTTGTCATCCAGTCACTGCCCACCGCTTTGCGTATGTCGTCGCTCCACCTGGTCACAATACATGGTCACATGGTCTACCCCAATGGTTATATGTCCGCGGCAGATATGACCAGCCCACTGCCACTTCAGCTTGCTAATCCGGTGATTTATTTTTATAGTGTAGGCAATTAAGCTAAATATACAATCATTAATAAACAAAATAAAATTGATAAAATCAGGATAAAAAAAAGTTTTCAGCTTTAGAAAAGACAGACAGAGATAAAAAGGTATTTATTTTATTGTATTTGCTCCTTCTAAACCGTAAGATACACTTAAAATTTCACAAAAATTTGTAAGACTAATTAATAAATATGTATCCTTATTTATTTGTGTTTTGTTTATGACTTTAACATAAATATATAAATGATATTAAACTCAGAAATTCCCATGCAGTAAGCTAGTTTTTCGGTTTATTACTCGATACTATTAAATAGTTGTACGGAACTCTTCAAGTCAGACTCCTTCGAGTGTGGCTTTTTGTGTTTGCTTCCCTTTTTAACCGACTTCACAAAAAAAGGAGGAGGTTCTCAATTCGTGTGTATGTTTTTTTTTTTTTTTTTGTGTGTATGTTACGCGATTTCTCCATCAATTGTGAACGGATTCAAATGATTCTTTTTTTAATAGGTAGGATACGTTTCCGAGGTGGTCCCATTTTAATTTTATCGAAATCTGATTAGTATCACCAGAGATATGGAGATAAATACCTCAAACATAGGAGAATTTACTAGTTTTAGTAGAAGAGTCCCAACAAGATTATACACAATGGAGGTTGCTATTGCATATAAGATATTCTTACGGTAACTGTGAGCGAGATAGAAATAAAGGTGGGGATAATTTTTTTTATATCTTATAGGCAAGCGTTTGACCACTATCTCACCTGTTGCTAAGTGATGATGCGGTCGAAGATAGAGAAGTGGACTAGAATGGGAACTGGGTCTCAAGGATAGCTGCCGGAACACATTATGTTTGGCGACAGATTTTCTGACTTGAGGGTGGTGGCTGGCCAGGCGGACACTAGATATGTTCTACCACCATGCGGGGGTTATTGGTTTCTTAACGATGTTTTCCTTCACCGTAGGGCCACTGTGAGAAGCGCACATATATTTTTCGATAGAAAAATTCATTGGTGCACGGCGGTTTGAACTCGGTACCACGGCATCAAAGCCCCCCGTTCTCCCAATTACGCCACCGGGCCCTCAATCAATAATTATATATTAATAATTATAATAAATAATTATATATAAATATAAATAATTTGTCTTCACAGGAATATTCTACCGGGCAAAGTCTTGTTAGGGTGCAAACATTTTTAAACATACCTAATATTTTTTGACATGACATGACATTTGGCGAAGATGGCGGCCATTTCAGTCCCGCGACACTGCATACATAATTAAATAACTCAGAATTATGAACGTACTTTGTACCAATCAATACAGCAAAAAAAAATATATAAGCATAAAACCACATATTATATAATAGTTACTACGTAAATAATACTTTCCGTTGTTAGGTTGGCTACACAGTGCTTTCATAATTCGGGTATCCACAATATAGGGAAGTGCCTCTTATAACGTAGTAGAGTGATTCAGTACTCTGTTGGCCATATGGCGGCTATTAATGTTAATAATTGCAAATAATACTTTTTTATATTCATTTTGGAATACAACTAGTCCGTGTTATAAAAGTATTTGGAATAATTGTTATAAAATAGACAATTAATTATCGTGTGTGTCAGATGCTTTAATTGTACAGGGCCATTTTGGACATTGTCCTTTGATACCTTGATGACATCATTATTACTAGTGAATATTTTTACTTTAGCGCGGCATTTAAAGTCAATTTTTTAGGGTTCCGAACTCAAAGGCTACCAAATGAACACTTTCTGAGACTTTGTTGTCTGTTCGTCCGTCCGTCCGTCCGTCCGTCCGTCCGTCCGTCCGTCCGTCCGTCCGTGTGTCTATATGTGCGCACTTTACAGATCTGTATCTTCTTAACCGTTATAGGTACATACTTGACATTTTCAAAAAGTATATATCCGTCAGTGTATAACGGCCCAAACACGAAATTTAATAGATGCATGTAATTTCATTAAAACTTTTTTTGCACTAAAAAGGGTAAAATAAGTTATTTTTCAAAAAAAAAAAAACCGACTTCATAACCACAAAAAGGCACTCAAAAGCGAAAAATAATTTACTTAAAATTATTATAAGCGTTACCCACTTCTCTATTTGAAGTCGGTGCCAGCCAAGTCTATTGGATATTAGATAGATACTATGTATGTAGTAGTAGTAAGTAGGTACCTGTAGGTTAGTAAGTAGGTAGATACTTGTAGGTATTATTATTATATCTACTACCTATTAGACTTGGCTGGCACCGACTTCAAATAGAGAAGTGGGTAACGCTTATAATAATTTTAAGTAAATTATTTTTCGCTTTTGAGTGCCTTTTTGTGGTTATGAAGTCGGTTTTTTTTTTTTGAAAAATAACTTATTATTTATCACAATGGCCAATACGATTAAAAATGTTTGATACCTTGGTAGGTACCTAATCTTATCATTATCGGATGGTACTAGTTAGGTATATACCTTTCTTCCTCACCTTTGAATTTTAGTTCATCGTAAAAATACGACAGTTCTTTTTTTGCACAGACTTTGAAGTACTGAAATTTTTCACAAGGACATTTGATATGTTTGAATATAATATTATGGTTACTTAAAGTACAATAATGTAGCATTCTGCTACGATATTTAACTTATAACGAGATTACCGAGACAAAATTCAATAAAAAAAATTATTTCACCAAATCGACAATAAATAACTCAAGCCTAAAGAAGCGTAAAACCGTCTCAAATTTCAATAAAATGAACTTTTCGCAAGGACAAGTCAATAAATATTTAATTTTCACTCGCACTTAGGCACGCGTCCCCCTAACCCGCTCACAGATTTCCCTAGAGTGGGGAGCTGGGAGTCGGGAGCGGGGAGAATGGTTACTACATCGTGAAGAAACGTGACGGTGATTGATTCCCAATGACGCGCCCCGCTCGTGTGGCATTTTAAATGGTTCTCGTGATATGGGATGTTTTTCTTCGTTTCCTTTTTTTATATATCTTATAGGCTAGCTTTTGACCACCATCTCACCTGTTGGCAAGAGATAATGCGGTCGAAGATGGTAAGCACGCTGGGCCTAGAATGGGAACTGGCTCTCAAGGATACCTGCCGGAACACATTAGATGTTTGGCGACAGATTTTCAAACTTGATGGTGGAAGCTGGCCAGACGGACAGTAGATAGTGTCCTACCATAATGCGGGGATTGTTGGTTTCCAAACGATGTTTATCCTTCACCGAACGGCCACTGTGAAAAGCACACATACATTTTTCGATAGAAAAATCCATTGGAGCACGGTGGTTTGAACTCGGTACCTCCGGCATCAAAGCCGTTCTCCCGATTACACCACCGGGCCTTCAAGTACCGTAATTAATGGAACACGTTTGGAGAATGAGCCAAGTTTACTAAAAAAAACCGGCTATGTACGAGATGGACTAGCGCACCGAGGGTTCCGTACGAACTTGTAGATATTATTACTCCGACCAAAAGACAAACTAAGATAAAGTTTTTATCTTATTTTTACCGTGCGAACCTTAGACACGGTTATTGCACTATCTGCAAATAAAAAGCTTATTGTAGTAAATTCACTTTTTATTTGTTACATACATTATTATACTACATTATTTATGGAGACAAGAATTATACAAAAGGATTACTAACAGTTTGTTTGCACAATAAGCCTGTTTACATTTTTGAAGATATTATATTCCGTCATGACCTGATACCTAGATGTTCCGTCTGATTTACTATCAAAAGTAGCTTAACATCATTTGAGAAGAAAATCTGCCACTATAACCTTACGGTGATCCGGCAGCACACAGCCCTTGAGAGTTAGACCATTCTAGGCCTGTTTATCATCCTCGATCCATTTAAATGCTGACTCAATAATGCCAACATATTGAACATGCCGACGAATTGAGAAACATGAAAAACTATTCTATTCTACTATTCTTGTCAATAAAATATGTGCATAGTTTATATTGCGTCAAAATGCAAATAATTTCAAACAATGTCATGACCAAAGAAAGTTGGAACTTACTCACAAATTATTCTGTTTCCTCCAAGCGGTCTCCCGAGATACCGATGTTTTATAATAATTGGATAAAATTATCTAGGAAACGACGTATCTCGAATACTAAAGAGGCACGATTTCATATCCGTAGCTTTTTCTCCTAATATTTTTATATCCACGTGTTCTTATTTCCAAGATGCTTCTGTTTCCCGTTATGAAAGTCAGCGGTCGATGTTTTATGTCAGATCATTAAGCCACAAACGACAGAATAACATTTTATTATCATCCCTTGCTGAATGAACATAGCAAAAAGTCCTAATTGGTCGAAGAAAAGTGGATTTGTTGTGCAGTATTGTTCTGCTGTCAATACAAATTCATTTTCTTCATTTTATTTATGTTTGAAGTTTTATTTTGAATTGTTGCAACGGTAACTTCACTTGAATCACAAAAAATTAAATCAAATCAAAATCAAAATACATTTATTATTGAAACTGTTTACTAGTAGATGGTTAATTTGTTACATGAGAAGAAAATAATCATTTGAATCGGTTTAAAATTGACGGAATAATTGCGTAACATACAACACAAAAAAAAATACAGACGAATTGAGAACCTCCTTCTTTTTGATAGTCGGTTGAAAATAATCGTATTTAAGGAGTAAGCAATTTTTGTAGTGTTTTTTGTAGTGGTAGGACTTCTGCTAGTCCGCCTGGAGCGGTACTACCTTTGCCAATTAATTTTCAGACGTGAAATAAGAATGTTTTTCGGTTGAAATGGCAAGGTGTCCAGTGAAATTACAGGGCATGTCAGACTTAACATCTTTATGTCTTGAGACACAGCACTGCGCCTGTTACCTTGAGGTAACAGGCGCAGTGCAGTGACATGCAAAATTCTGGCAGTCCAGAATTTTGCCGCTGTATCTGTAATAGGTAGACGTCATCGTTTACCATCAGGCGAGCGTCGTGCTTGCTATCGCACGTTAAAGTTAAAGACTAGTAGTAGACTAGTTAAAGCGTTAAAGACTTCTTTTATTTACTTAAAACGTTTATTTTGTAATAACCTTTCTATCATAAAAGCCATCAAAGAAGTTAAAGCCAAATCGGTTCAAACTTTGAACCCCCGTTTCATCCCCTTAAAGAGTGAATTTTGAAAAATCTGTTCTTAACAGATACTTACGTCAAAACAACTATCTTAATGCCAAATTTAGCGCAATCCGAAAGAATATTGATTTCAGACTTGGTTACCCCACTTCACCCATTTAGGGGTGGCATTTCGAAAAGCCTGAAACACATATTTTCTTATTTACTTATCCCCTTAATGAGTGAATTTTGAAAAATTATTTCTTAGCGGATACCTGCGTCAAAATAACTATCTGCATGCCAAATTTCAGCGCAATCCGAAATAATATTTATTTCACACTTTGTTACCCCACTTCACCATTTTAGGGGTGGCATTTCGAACTTGTGTGAAGTTTCGAATAGAAAAAACTATATAATCTTGTTTCTCCTTACAAACTTTGAACCACCGTTTCATCCCCCTAAGGAGTGAATTTTAGAAAATCATTTCTCAGAAGGAACTAACGTCGTAATAACTATCTGCATGCCAAATTTCAGTGCAATCCGAAACAATATTGATTTTCAGACTTTGTTACCCCATTTCACCCTCTTAGGGGTGAAATTTCAAAAAAGCCTGAAATACATATTTACTTATTTTTTTCATCAATGATCAAGACACCTTTAAAATAATACATTAAATATTATTGCAAATTATACAAGTTTAAATTGAAACCTATAGTTTGGTTCATAACTTCATAATGGTGTAGTATGATATTCTTAAGTGTATGTTTGTATCTGGAAAGGACCATTCAATTAATTCGAAAATAATCCTGAATGTTGATGCAGTTTATTAGTCCGTCAGTGTATATATCTGTCTATGGAACAGAAGTAACTAACCTTATAAGTGCCGAGGTGCTCCACAACACACGGCAGACTTGCATCTCTGCCGAGCGCGACCGTCACGTTTGGGATGGGTTCGGCGAAGCGAGGCTCTTCTGTTAACACTGTGGACAAAGGTCTACTTTAAGTTTAAGACAATTTCAATTTCAATTTATTTATTTATTCCTGAACAATAACAAATTGTATGGGAAATTAATCACATCATTAAGTACACACACACACACACATCATAATTACATATAAATACAAGATAAGAATGTGAACATAGAAGTATATATAAACCAAAATGTCAAATTGTACAAAATCTATTATGAATAAAACTGGCCAAGTGCGAGTCAGACTTTTGTCCCGCACACGGAGGGTTCCGAACCGAACACCAACTAAGTAAACGTTAAAACAAAGGTAGAATAGTATTATATAGTAGTAATAGTAATAGTAGTAATTAATATTATTAAATATCTGGTTGACCGAGCTTTGCTCGGTATTTTTTGCCACTTAAACAGACAAATATGACTCTTCCCGACATCTATTGACGAATAATAATATTATTATTTTTAATTGAGAGCCTGCTTTACCCACACAGTAACACTAAAGCTACTTCTACTCGCCAATAGATGTCGGGAAGAGTAATATTTTAAGTTGATTATCAATGTAGTTGATTATTGAAAACACGAATAAAACAACATTTTCTGAAAATGATTCCTAGCTAGATCGATTTATCGCCCCCGAAATCCCCTGTATATTAAATTTTATTTAATCGTTGGAGCCGCCGAGATTCAGATTAAGGTACGATAGCGCCATCTTTAATGATCATCTAGATAGCGCGGCGCTATCGTAAAAAACTTTTTTAAACTTTTCTTTAATTTTTAACTTTGTTCTGTTCTTAGTATTTGTTGTTATAGCGGCAACAGAAATACATCACGTGTGAAAATTTCAACCGTCTTACTATCACGGTTCATGAGTTACAGCCTGGTGACAGACGGACAGACAGACAGACATACAGACAGACAGACGGACAGCGGAGTCTCAGTAATAGGGTTCCGTTGGTAGCCTTTGGGTTCGGAACCCTAATAAAAAATATAGTATGTCAATTTCATATCGGTATGTTTCATAAATACAATGTCAAAGATAGATTACAAGAATGATATCAATTTCTTAATTATAAGTTTGTTAAGATCCTTTACACTATCGGGTTAATCTAAAACATTTGATTTATATTCAATCACACGAATATAATTACTGATTATTTTATTAACCGACTTCACAAAAAAGGAGGAGGTTCTCAATTCGTCTGTATATTTTTGTTTTGTGTGTTTGTCACGCGATTAGTCTACCTATAACCGGCGGGCATGTATGAAGGCGCTTATGAGTGATACTCTCGCTCACAAGTGGAATAAGCGAAAGAGGTATGTCAGGATCGTAGCACGTGGAAAGAAATAGTCTCTGCCTACCCGAACGCGCAACAGGTAAAAGATGTAATATTATGTATTTCTTCTTTTGGCGGGTAGGCGTCAAAAAAGTCACATCACAGTTTATTCTTTTTTTATTCTTTCTTCTATTTTTATTTGTTGTCTATTCAGGTGGCGCCTTTTAGGTTAGAATGGTTAAAAATGTATCTAATACAATAAAATTTTTTGTCCTGACATACTGACTGACTGACTGACAGACAACGCACAGCCTAAACCACTGGTCCTAGAGTCTTGAAATTTGGAGGGTATAATTGTCTTAGTACTTAAGGGTGTACTAAGAAAGGATTTTACAAAATTCACCACTTAAGGGGATGAAATGGGTGTTCAAATTTTGTATGGAGAAATAAGATAAGATAGTATTTTATATCCTCTCACACACTCCTGAGAGGATGAAATGGGGTAACAAAGTGTGTAAATCAATTCTAATCAGTAATACTGTAAAAAAACCTAGGAGTAATTTTTGATCGTACTCTCTCTTGGATACCACAAATAGCTGAGGTAAGTCGAAAGATTTTCCCATCTGCGAGTTCACTACGTCGTTTACGTAATCTTCTCCCGATAACCACCAAAACTGCGCTTGCACAATCACTTCTGCTACCCATACTTGATTATGCCGACACCTGCTATTTGGATTTAACCGAAGAACAGCTTAGCAAGCTCAAAAGACTGCAAAACTTTTGTATCCGGTTCAGATTTGATTTGCGCAAGTATGACCACATATCAGAATTTTAGAAAAAGCTGAAATGGTTACCAATTTGCCTTCGCCGAAATAGTCATCCCCTTTGTCTCCTTTATTCTGTTTTATTTATCCCTTCCACTCCTCCTTATCTTAAGGAACGTTTTACCTTTCTACATCTCTCTCACCTTTGTTCTCTTCGGTCTACAGAAACCCTACAATCGCAAACTCCTGTCCTTTCTTCGCACGTCTATGAAAAATCTTTTACATTGCAAGCGGTTCATTTGTGGGACGCGCTCCCCGTAGAAATAGGGCGTGCGTAATCACTGGCAATCTTTAAAACAATAGTAAAATCTCATTATTTGTCCGAACAGAGCTAAAAGTATCACACTGCTGTAATGGTTTAAGATCCCGTCATACAAACACATTTTTTATGTAATTTAATATATCAAAAAATATATTGCATATGGGTTGCCTAGCAAATTTCAGTCCAGGATATTTTTAATTAATTTAAAAAAAAATCTTTTTAAATATATTTCACCGGCTTGGAAAATAGATAAATTCTATACCAATCGAAAGTATGCAGCCCATAGTATATGAAAAAGTTAGGTTGCCTATTTTTTCCTGTCACAACCTTGGGTTGCCAGGTATGAACTCGATACTAGTAATTTGCACCGGTCTGGTTAATGAATGAAACTTAAATAAAAATAAAGTTTATTTCAGTACGAACACGGTGATATAGGGTTGCCTGCAAAAAATCAGTACAGAATACCGGTTGCCGAATTTTAAAAGATTAAATTTTGCTCCGAGTGAATGTGTGCGACTGAGAGGTCCCTACCAACCATTCGCATCCCAGGGTTGTGACCGGAAAAAATAGGCAACCTAACTTTTTCATATACTATGGGCTGCATACTTTCGATTGGTATAGAATTTATCTATTTTCCAAGCCGGTGAAATATATTTAAAAAGATTTTTTTTAAATTAATTAAAAATATCCTGGACTGAAATTTGCTAGGCAACCCATACGCAATATATGTTTTGATATATTAAATTACATAAAAAATGTGTTTGATCCATTAACCAGCTCGGTGAAGGTCGTTGTATGACGGGATCCTATGCTATAATATAATAATATTATTTGATCTAATATATAAGTTGTATGTATGTGTTTGTATAAGTATATTATACTATTATTATTGTATTATATATAATATTTTGTGTATGTCTATTATTTATTTATTCTATTTTTATCTATTTCAGTTATAAATTGTACTCTACCCCCATGTTTTGTTTTTATTTTATTTTTTCTATGCTAGGTTGTCTGGAAGAAATTGCTTCAAGCGATAAGACCGCCGATTGTGTTTCCATTCAGATATATTTTATTCTATTGTTTTATTTTTGTACAATTTGTTTTATTGGTAATCGATAAAGAGTTTTTGTATTGTATTGTATTTATGTATGTAAATAATCTGAAATGGTAATCAATTGGATTAGTCCACTAGATAGATAGGTACCTCAAACATAAATGCTATGTAAAAGAAATCGAGTATCCGAGTACAGCACAATACTCGTACAACCAGTTTCTCTCTACATGATAGAATAAAACGGGCCGGTCCTCGTATAACTCCGGTTACAATAATTCTCTACTTGGAAGTATAATTTGAAACCGCCGCAAAATTCCAAGCAATATGATCCCATTCTTCCCGAATAAAGCGCCAACAAGGATAAAACATCACAAAAACACGAGAGAAGTTTAGATTGATATTTTTAATCAACCGCGAAGTTGAGCGCTCGGTAATGACAGGCGAAATATTGTTTATTTTAGAAGTTTCTCGAAGTCACGGGGATGAAGCCGCGATAACGCAGGGTGCGGAGATTAGGTAAGGGTAGGAGGAAATTAACGGGTTCGCACGGTTTTAGGCAAAGTTGCTGGGCTGTTGTGCAGTCCTGAGACGGAGTCTGCTGAAAATTTACTTCTTACTCTCGATACTTTGTAATAACTTATTTGCTTAACCGTTCTCTATTAATTAAAGCATCTCTCGTCGGATCTAAAAACTGTAATGATTTCATCCGAATGATAAACTTCAAAATAGTTATCACAGATGGCGCCACCAATGCATAATTGGTTATAATGCAATCCATTAGTTTCATCGTATTAATAGGATCGTACTGTGGCTTAGTTGGTTACAGCGCCTGGTCTTGACTCCCAGGAGGGTGCGGGTTCGAATCCCGTCGGTACTATGACATTTTGGATTGTGTTTAACAATGAACGCTCTCTATTGTTTTATTTTGTTGTTGTGTAATTATTAGCTGCGCAACGTTTGCAATGGAAAGTAGTATTATGTGTTAATTCATGTTAGGTATTGTATGCCAAATTTCACACAAATCCGTTTTGCCGTTTTTTTTTGTGTGAACAAGTAAAAACATTCATCCATCCATTTATCAAACAATTAACCAATCACCACCTTAACTTCATATAAAAGCATCTAGATGGCGCTGAAGTATATTGCATCGTTATCTTTGTAAATAGTGCCCCAATGTATGAGATTCTGCATCGCGCAAACGATATTTTCCGTGACGGTAGTACCAGATGCACTTGCTTCTTTATTAAATATCTTAATATTTTATCTCTATAAATAAACATTCATCTTTTTATAATTTCACTACTGCAATTGTAATTATATTATACTTAAGTAACTCTGAAAATAGAGCGCAACTAGTTTTAGTTTTCTATTTTGAGACTAGTTTTATTTACGGTAGAATGCAAATAATCCGTCGCACAGTTGGAATTTGTTTTGTAAAATTTCCAATATTTTATAAGTTTGTAAATCATAATAATTTTCCAAAACGAATAAATAAAAGCTTTATGTGGATGCTTTTCTCAAAAATGGAGTTCATACTACCATTATTGTAAGCCAGAGACAAAGACAAAATGATTAAAAGAAGTCACAATAACATTAATTTTGTTTGTTTTTTGCTGTTCAAAATTGTTTGTTTTCTAAGAACGAAAGTAAAAACAATGTTTGTGTCACAATAGCAACCCCCGGATCAATCTCTATAGCCATTAGTCAATAGTCATTTTACTCGTAATAAAATACACACCGAGAAAAATACATTTAGTCAGACATTTTGCGATTAATTAAATTACATTTTATTTATATCTATTTATTTATTTTACTCATCCTCTATAGTATATTTCATTAGTGATCCGCCCCGGCTACGCACGGGTAGAGCATATGCCTAAAATGTTTGCATCACTTTGTTGTTATATATACATAATATCTTCAACAATCATCGTCATATTTCACCCAATTTACACAAAAACATAACGATTTTTATACTGAAACCTACCTCATAAATGTATATTGCTGTTGTTTATTATATTTATGTTTTATCAATGATGTTTTGAGTTTATCGTGAATTACAGGCAGACAGACAGACGCAGTAGGTGACTTTGTTTCATAATATGTAGTGTTTATAAATGCTAAAGTTTTTGAGTACCTATAGGCCCTATACTCAACCATATACTACCTATACTATAGAGGGATGAACAGAATTTAATGAAACTTGGCATACAGATAGTATATAGCCTGAAATAACACATAGGATACTTTCTAATACAGGCGAAACCGCGAGGCGTCACTAGTAATTAAATAATTGCATAAAAACAGAGAGGATTTACATAAAATTTGACGCACTAGGTCGTGGACTTGGATTGTCACATGAGATAAAAATATGTTTAACGCAGCCGTAACCGCAAGATGCAGCTTCAGCTTCTATATCATATTACTTAAAACTAAGTATTGTATCATAAAAATGCAAGCACCATCATAGGTACATCGTAAAGGCTCCCGCGCAATACCTAAAACGTTAATAAAAACATTTAATTAGCGTAAGCTCATTTCACCTAACAACATTTACAGCTAAGTACTCGATTCAAATCCAGTAAATATGCTATGGCACTAAACTTGTCTGTCAATCGACTTCAGACAAAAATAAAGCCGAGCCGTTCGAGTAGGCAAAGCATTAAAGTACGAAGTTTATCGACACGAAAAACGTTTACAATTCTACCAATATGAAATTTAAGGTTTTCGAGCACTACCCACCCTTTTCTCTTCTTCAATAGAACATCAAGACAGACGTAGAGACGTAGCAGTTTACCCCATAATTCATCACCAAAATAGCCAAAGGCATTTATTGACTCAGTAAACGACTGAATCATAACTTAATTTTAGATGAAGTTCCAGCTAAAACTTTACGTAAGTAGTCACCATCAATTATCCAGCTTTTGCCAGCCACCTTGCGAAGATAATCGCTCCACTTAGTCTGAGGGTGTCTTACGCTACGCTTTACGATACGCGGTCTCCACTCAAAAACTCATTTACCCCAACGGTTGTCATAATAATAAATTATTATTATAAATATTACCGTGTCGTTGCTGATATGTCCGGCTCACTGCCACTTTCATTTGCTAATGACTTTGCTTCTCTATCGAATCATAGCCATTTCCGTAGCTCGCTGAGCGATGTTTACTGAACATGTACTTACTCGTAGGGGGAAGTGGGGCTCATTCATACAAGGGGCACCGTCATACACTAGAGATATCTGTTGTTAGGCGCGCATTAACTGAACGACTTATGCGTGTACGCGTGACTTATGTATGTGTTGGCTCACGGAGTTTGACAGAAGTCAGTTTGAAACTTGTGACGAGGTGACACTGAACGTGATTCGGCCACGCGTAAGTATATGTACATGTACTAAATAGACTCAGACAGACTTCCGCCCTGAGCACTGTTCTAGCAGCCTACCACGGCTACGTACACTCTGTCCTTAAATACGGTCTACTAGTGTGGGGTATATTTATAGTCCAGAAAAAGTGTGTATGCGCAATATGACGGTGTTCCTCCTTTTGGGTCTTGTAAACCTTTATTTAAAAAACTAAGCATTATTCCCCTTCCATGCATGCACATCTTCGAAATTGCAGTTTTCGTTAAAACAAATCCTCAGTTCATTAGCAAACCTTCCGATATCTATCTGAGGAACACGCGGAATCCGGACAGACTGGTCTATAATCTAGATACACGCCCAAAAACAATACTATATCAAAAACAGTGTCATGCAATGTATATTAAAATGTTTAATGCTATACCAGAACAATTAAAAATAGTTAATGTAAAGCGATTCAAAATAAAATTATTAAATTGCTTAAAAACAAATAATGTTTATAGTGTAAACAATTTATTTAAATAATTTTTAACGATGATTGACGGAGACATTTTTGATATAATTTAATTTGTATAAATGTGTTTAAATAAAATGTGTAATAATAAATTTAATAATGAATATCAATTGTACATTTCTTATGTCATATCATGACAAGATAGACCTACTTATGACATCACCAACATCTGTGTACCTACTCTATTTTTTATGAAATAAATGTATTTGTATTTGTATTTAAGTAATTTTATAACCGCACTTTAGACATCTTTATTTTAATAAAAGTTTTTATCTAGGCTATTCAGCACTATTTTATTTCATAGACAACAGGATCCGATTTGTGAATTGATTCGTGAATAATATATATAGTTGGTTTTTTCACAGGAATATTTTTATTTAATTTTATTTTTATGGGGTAGGTTCATACAGCAGTAAGCGGGTACATTCATACATACATACTCTCTATGTATAGTATAAGAGTGTATGAGAGTGTATGAGAGTGCCCTGCATGGGGGTACATTCATACATTTATATTCATAATATTCATGTTAACTCCTTATAATTATATCATTTTTTAAAACTTTTATTAAATAGCCTCACATGTGTATTTACACAAATTACATGTTTTTGATCCAAAGTCTCTCTGACTTTGGATCAAAAACATGTAATTTGTGTGTAATTTGTTAGAGTACTAGTTTTTAATAAATTAAACGAAATAAAAAAAACCTGTGTGAGGCTGCCCCACCTTCCCCTACATGATGGTAATATAAAGCTGTGGAGTGAACGGGTACCTTTCTAAGTGCTCAGACCCGCAGATGTTAAGCAGTAAACAAATCAGAGAAACGTCGCATTTACAAAACAATAATATTACTTTTCGTTTGAAAGGAACGATTCTTGCGTAATAATATAATTTATTTGGAATCGACTTGTAAATACAAGGTTGGTTTTGAATGAAAAGATTTTGTCGGTGATATTTTGATAAGCACGAAGGTTCGATACTCAGTGGTGCTGAAAATATACCTACTTTATGTGTGCTTCCTACATTTTAACATTTATATTTTTACAGCTCAACCCAAGGCTTCTTTTGTGTGAAATTTTTAGATAGGTAATTATCGAAAATCTAACTTTAGTAGGTATAAACAATTATTTTATATTTTATGTCCTACAACCTAAGGCTGAGTTGCACCATCTTACTTTAACCGTAACTATAACTATAACCGGTGTTTTTGTATGGTATTTGACTAAATGTTGACATATTTTGTTATAGTTAAAGTAAGATGGTGCAACTAAGGCAGTGTTTAGGATTAACTTTATAGATGTGTATCGTACAAATGTGTAAGTAGGTTCATTTGCACTTCTCATATTTTTTGAGTGTCTATATTTATAAGAATCATCACCAATTCCCACTAAGTGATAGATGTGTATGTTTGTAACGTAACGGAGCGCCTGGAAGAGACCTACCGCACGCTACATCTCTAAGGGAACCAGGAACCTACAACGTAAAGTTAATGTAAACAACGAATCATAAAATTTAAAAGTATATTTATAAAAAGGAGAGTGGGGACTTGAGGAATGTGAGTTGATGGGGCTCACTATCTGGATATTCCTGATGCCGTAGTTCCACGGGACAGTTTTAGCATTTAGCTAATTCGTAGAAATTCGAGTCTTCATCACCTCAACACGGGAGATCCGTGACGCGATCCAGCGCCTTTTTAACCGACTTCAAAAAAAGGAGGAGGTTTCTCAAATCGACCGTATATTTTATTTTTATTTTTTTATGTTTGTTCGGGGATAACTTCGTCATTTATGCACCGATTTTGATTATTCTTTTTTTGTTCGAAAGGAGATATCCCAAGTGTGGTACCATGGTAATTTTATCGAGATCTGATAAGTATCTCCAGAGATATTGAGATAAACATCTCAATATTGGTACTGAAAATGAACATTGAAGTCGGTTCTTTTTTAGTGTTTAACGATATTATTAGCTATTCTGCTGTTGTGATTCCATAAGACGGTTACAGCATATAGCCAATTATGATGCGATACATCACCTTTTTCATTGTTTCACCATTTTTAACCGACTTCAAAAAAAGGAGGAGGTTTCTCAATTCGACCGTATATATATTATTTTTTTTATGTTTTTTCGCGGCTAACGTCGTCGTTTATGAACCGATTTCGATTATTCTTTTTTTGTTCGAAAGGAGATATCCCAAGTGTGGTACCATGGTAATTTTATCGAGGTATGATAAGTATCTCCAGAGATATTGAGATAAACATCTCAAAATTGGTACTGAAAATGAATAGCGCGGCATTGAAGTCGGTTGTTTTTTAGTTTTTAAACGATATTATCAGAGTTACAATTCCACGGGACAGTTCAGATGAAAGTCTCCGTAGATTTCTTCAATACAATTATCCAGAATACTTTACTATTTTGAAAGTATCTTCGGATTTTCAATATTTTTTAAAATTTTAAAAAGTTCCACCCACACTCGACAAATAAAACTATTACATTCCAATATAAAAAGAGGATGGGTTATGAAAACATGCATGAAGTCGATTCAAGAAATTAGAAATATCACATGTTTCTATATTTTCAGGTTTGTTTGAACACTCCCAACTGTCAAGCGATCTGGCTAATTTTGAATAATTTACAATAGTTTAATCGTAACGTTAGGTTTATTTTAAATAATATTAAAAGCACAGGCATAAAGAGAAGAAACTTAGTATACTTAGTAATTACTGCCGTTCGTTTTTACAATAAAAAAAAACCGGCCAAGTGTGTGTCGGGCAACGCGCAGTATAGGGTTCCGTAGTAGTATAATATTTAACATAGTCATTTTAAAAATTATCTAACACCCAAATTCAACGACTATTACTGCTAAAATAATAAGGTTATCTTAACTATGACATTTAAATGTATTACTTTATAACTTTCATGAGGCTGACAACGTTATTTTTTACGATCCGCGGGAGGGCACTGGTGACCTGTACTACAGGTTTTTTCAAACCTATTTCAGGCACCAGTCTCTCACAACGATAGGGTACATGTGTATAACTAGCCTTAGACATTTTATAGGCATTAAGAACCCATTGTGTGAGAGAAATAAATGATTTTATTATTATTATTATAACTGCTAAAATTTTCATTTAAAGTTTATAAAATGAAATATCCTCATGAATTTTTCCAGATTTTTCCAGCTAGCAGTTTAGCTTTTAGAGCGCCCTACTGGAGCAAAAATTTGCACTTTAAAGTTTGAAATTTCGTAAATGGAGCATTTAATCGAAATATAGTATTAGCAACTCCTAAGTCATTTTAAAAGAGCTACTCAACGATACGCCACAGGATAGGGTAGAGATGAAAAAAAAATCATCGCCACTTCACATGTAGGGGAGCTACCCTAAAAAAATATTTTCCAAAATTTTATTTTACCACTTTGTCGGCATAGTTGATATACACATCCTTACAAAATTTCAGCTTTCTTGTAGTAACGGTCTCATAGCAAAGCCTCGGACAGACAGACAGACAGACATGCAGGCAGGCAGACAGACAGACAGACGGACGAACATGACGAAACTATAAGGGTTCCTTGTCAAGACCACGGAACCTTAAAAAGTAAGAGTTTCTTTACACGACATAAATCTTTGTTTGTTAAAAAAAATTGTTTCTACAGATTTATATTTTTCCACATTCCACGAATCTTTAGAGTATTAGAGCAAACATTTCAACAAGCAACAAGAAAGGACTCGTAATTTTTTCCAATAACGATTTTGAAACCGAAATATGAATCTTACGTGTTTTTCAAACCCCGATCGACACAATGAGTAACAATAACCAATACCAGTATCTTATGAGCCGCGAGATTTAATTAGTCAAGTTCAGGACCCTCCAAAACATTGTCTTCATTAAGAACTGGTGCCCTTTCAGTCGTTTTATACGAAAACTTTGAGTGTAATTTCGGAAACTTAGTTAGCCGCCCTATTAACATTCTGCTATGTAGCTGCGGTGGATTTGATATGTCGGTAGCTGAAGGGTTAAATTTTAAAGCTGGTTATTTTATAAGAGTTATAATGTTAACAAAAATTGATGCACAACACAAGAGTTCTGTTTGGTAAGCCGGTTGGGACAGTTGCGTCTAGTTGCTTAGTTTTGCTTAATCTCCATAAGATTATACATTATGATATTTTATTCTACAAGAGATTAAGCATGTTCTCCGTTCACAATTCGACTTACTGTGGGATTTGACTGACAGACACAAGTAACGGATTTTAATTGACACCTGCAATATCAGAGGCAATTTTGCGTGCGTTGCCTGCTCTTTTGAACGAGCATCGTTATGTAACATTAACATTAGTGAATGCAATTTTAAAAAACCGCACACCATCGGACAAAGGCAAATTGGTAAGGGTATTTTAAATTTGCTAATCTAAATTAAATGTATTACATTTTGGACGCATCTAATAATAACGCTCTCAAGTCAAAGGCTTCCATATCTGTCATTAAAAACATATAAACATAACATGACATATTGTTCTGTTTGTAATATCAAATAAGTTTTGATATTTAAAAAACTGGCCAAGTGCAAGTCGGACATGAACTCGTAGGGTTCCGTAACACAGTAATGTATTCTATAACTATGATTTTTCGCAACTAAAAAATTAACTTTGTTTCGCAAGCATTTTTAGTATTTGTATAAAAAACAAAGTTATCTTCGCGGTCGCTATATCTCAAAAACAGCTGACTGTATCTTGTTCAAACCAATTTTTGCTATTAGTTTTTATTGAGATCTACGGCATAATATTTTTTAGATTTTTCACTCCCATACTTTAAAAGTTAGAGGGGGGGACACACACATTTTACCAATTTAGACGCGCCTATCTTTCAAACGATTGACTTTAAGAAAAAATGATTTGGGACCCTCAATGGGAACCTCAATGTCATTTTTAAAGACCTATCTATAGACCCCACACGTATAACTTTGAAGATTATTTTTTGTATCAGTTCCATGTATGGGATGCCTCCCCTTAAAATTTTTAATTTTTGTATAAAAATCGAAAAGCGGTTCACAGAATACATCTATCTACCAAGTTTCAATTCTGTAGTCCTAGCAGTTTCGGAATAAAATGGCTGTGACATACGGACGGACAGACAGACAGACATGACGAATCTGTAAGGGTTCCTTTTTTTGCCATTCGGCTACGGAACCCTAAAAACATACAGACGAATTGAGAACCTTCTTCTTTTTGGAAGTCGGTTGAAAACAATACAAAATGTAGAGCAAAAATATCATATAAATAAATATATTAAATCGGTTGCAATAAATAAATTCGATTTTAATATTGAATCGAATCGGTAACAAGGCAATAACATATTAGAATATTAAAACATAGAATTCCTTTAAAATACGACCACGTCCTTAAAATTTTACTAGTGCCGACAGTAATATAAGTTATTACAAGTTTACGGCAAGTTCAGACTGAACTGGTACTGGTATCTGGTATCTGTCAATAGCTGGTACAATATAGTTTTACTACTTTACATTCGTCTGGTAAATACAGAGGGAAATTGGATTTGTTTCATGACGTTTGCGGGATTTACGAGCAGACGTAAGTTTGCATGCAAGTGTCGCCGTAAATGTACACGTTCCACTGCATATGAGTTGGCTCGCTTTTCTGAATTCAGTTCGAGTATTTTTATTTGAATGTTAAATATACGAATGCTTTAAGTTGTGTACTTGAAGAGTTTAATTTTTTTTCATCAGTTACAAACCAAGTGCAGCGTGGCACTATCAAGCCAAACGTCAAGCCCTATCTCTAAATTTTTTTTCGCAGTGCTTTTTCTTCGACAAACAGAGGCCACGACCTCACTTGGTGTTGGCTGACGATGCGATTGAAGATGATATTTTGCTTGTCTGGAAGTGGAAGACGGCTGTAAGTCGAGATGCTGGACACCTGTTATTTGTGATACCACATAGCCTACCATATTATGTGAACAAAGTATAAGAAGCCTACTTTATAAGGCAACCATTACATGACAGGTTTTGCTGTCAGTTTGCTCACAGTAACGGCTGTGACTGATGAATAAACTGATCGTCTAATGGGGTGACTCACGGTGACTGATCGATATTTATATACTTTGATTTGCTGCATGAGCACAGAACAGATAATAATACTAAAACATGAGCAACCATCAGTCATGACAGATGGTTTACAATGACGAACCTACCGTGTAATGGACGCCTAAAAAACTTTCAGTCATCAGTCAGTCCAGTAGAATATCTAAGCAAAATTAATCAAAGTTTTTTTCTAATGACCGTGTGAGTGAATATCATGTGAGATATGCTGACAGCTTACTTCAATATATTGCATCCGGAATAAAATGTTGTGAGTAAATAATTCTAAACAACTGAACATCATGTCAGAACTCAGAGAACACAAGATGTCTGTAATAGCTATTTATGATACTAGTGCGGTAAGTTGGTTTTAACAAACGAGTCGATGACTGTATATTTTATTTGCTATAGTCACGAGTTTGTAAAAACCAATATCCGCACATGTGTCATAGAACGTTTTTCAACACATTTCCGAGAAAACACTGCAACTGGATATATAATATCGTTTAAAAACTAAAAAACAACCGACTTCAATGCCGCGCTATTCATTTTCAGTACCAATTTTGAGATGTTTATCTCAATATCTCTGGAGATACTTATTATACCTCGATAAAATTACCATGGTACAACACTTGGGATATCTCCTTTCGAACAAAAAAAGAATAATCGAAATCGGTTCCTAAACGACGAAGTTATGCGCGAACAAACATTAAAAAAAAAATAAAAATAAAAAAAAAATATATATATACGGTCGAATTGAGAAACCTCCTCCTTTTTTGAAGTCGGTTAAAAACAAACATACATCAAATAATCGAAAAGTCGAAACAATCTTTGACGTTTTGAATATGAAAATGACACGAATTTGCAAATGGCGCTACGTGTAGTAAAAATTAGATCTAAATCCGTCTTCTCATTTACTCTTTAGTATTAAAGTGAGACAAACGTAATGGGCAAAAGCGTTTTCAAGGGGGTTCTAACATTCATCTTATTTATTCTCACAATGTGAAAATGTTTAGTGGAATCGTATGTACATTTTCCGAAAATAAAATAAAAACCGTAAGGATATTCACGGTGCCATACAACGGAGTGAGCGATCAGTTACCGCACGCTTTGTAATTGCATTTTTGAGCAAATGCATTTAAAATGAATTCATCGTAAAATATTGTTTCTTTGAAGTGTCACACATTTAATATTTTTGTAAATTGTTAAACACAATCCAAAATTTCATCGTACCGACCGCACCCCCCGGATTACACGTCCAGGTGCTCTGCCAAACGTATAATCCGGGGGGTGCGGGTTCGAGTCCCGTCGGTACGATGAAATTTTGGATTGTGTTTAACAATTTACAATAATATAAAGTGTGTGACACTTCAAAGAAACATAATATTTGATTTACGCAGTGCAACATCTCTCGTCGGATTTGAAAACTGTAATGATTTCTTCCGAACGATTAACTTACGTAATAAGTAGTCATAGATGGCGCCACCAATGCATAATTGGGTTAACAAATGCAATCCACTAATTTCGTCGTATCGATGGATCGAACCGTGGCTTAATTGGCAGAGCACCTGGACGTGTAATCCGGGGGGTGCGGGTTCGAGTCCCGTCGGTACGATGAAATTTTGGATTGTGTGTAACAATTCATCGTAAAATGTCAACATTAGTATACTTTATCATTATTGATAGCTTGCACCACTGCTGCATTTAAGCCTTTTGCTCCTTAACACCATTCACCAGTTGACTGTGCCAATTCTAACTAGCGTTGTTTTAATTATTTTTTTAGAGCTTACTGGCATTGTGGGTTGCATATGACAAGTATTCTTGTTAACCTCCAACTAAGCTAAATATGCTTGTGTCTAGAGTGGGTTCACGTCAATATGTGTAATGTGCAATAGGTGGGCTCGACCTCACAACCGCTCGATCGCCAAACCGACGTCTTTGCCATTGGGCTGTGCCTTGTTGCCATCTAGCTGGTCGTCTGTTTAATTCGCGTTGGACCTGGCTAAACGTTAGGTCTCTACTAAACTTGCCGTTACGCATTAACTCTTATTATTAATTCATAACAAGTTATCCTGATACTAATAGATTTTCACTTATACAGTCTACAAAGTTAAAACGATACGAGTTCGTAATAACCGAGAACGAAACTGATAACAATTACCCTACTCATAACCGTAACAATTACGAATTGAAATAATCGCACCTACAGCGATGTTATTATACTGCGGCAATCGAGCTTTAGGAGAAATCACAAGACAAGTAAGTTAGTTGAAAATCCAGAGGTTGTGAGTTTTAACCCGCCGTGTGCCAATGAGATTTCCAATAGAAGCAAATTAAACGGGCCAAGTGCAAGCCGGACTCGCACTCGTAGGGTGCCGTAACACAGTAAAGTATTCGATAACTATGATTTTTCGCAACTAAAAATTAACTTTGTATTTCATAGTGTAAGTATGAAAAACAAAGTTATCTTTGCGGTCGCATCATCTCAAAAACGGCTAACTGTATCTAATTCAAACCAATTTTCGTTGTTAGTTTTTATTAAGATTTACAGGACATATTTTTTTTAGATTTTTACTCCCATACTCTAAAAGTTAGAGGGGGGAGGGGGGGGGGGGGGACGCATTTTACCACTTTAGACGCGCCTATCTTTCAAATGATTGACTTTGAGAAAAAATGATTTTTTTTTTGTTTTAGTTCCATGTATGGGATATATATACAAAATTTTATATTTTTTATTTTTGTATAAAAATCGGAAAGCGGTTCACAGATTACATCTATCCATCAAGTTTCAATTCTGTAGTCTTAACAGTTTCGGAATAAATGGCTGTGACATACGGACGGACAGACAGTCAGACATGACGAATCTATAAGGGTTCCGTTTTTTTGCCATTCGGCTACGGAACCCTAAAAAGATGTGTGTATTAACAGGTGTGCCTCGGCGAAAGAAAAGGTAGTGACAATGCAACCGGCTTAGTAAACCGGCACGATTTAGGTGTAGATACAGAGCAGCTGGTGTTTTTTTTTATGTCTTATAGGCTAGCGTCTGACCACTATCTCAAAAATGTTATCTCATAACGACCTGCATGTTGGTAGGACTTTGTCAGTATCCTCCTGACTTGCAACCTCAAGTCAGAACGTGCAACATACCAGCGATATTCCACAGCTGCTGCTGTTTTTAGGATTTTGGAGACAACACTAGCTATAAATAAACTGCCAAGTGCGAGTCGGACTCGGATTCCGTACCTCTGTACAATATTGTTATATAATAGAGCAGTAAATTTGAAAAAGAAGACCCACTTGACAGGATGGACGAACGAATATACGGACATTGAAGTGTTAGCAATAGGGTTCCGTTGGTATTTACCGTTCCTTTAAGTACAGAACCCTAAATATTACACTAATAATATGACAAGTTACAGTTATACAAATCCGAATTGAAGTTTGGGAATCCAACTTGAATCAAATTTTCAAATCTAAGTAAATCATAGCTCTCATATAGTCTGCTCATTTTGAAACTTATAGTAGGAGAGCAAATACCCAGTGGATGTATTAAGGCCACACCGCGGCGTCCTGCGATCTGCATGTGCAATCTCAGTACTTTTCAATTGTTTTCTGATCGCGTTTGGTGTGAAACAGTAGATACAAATACTACTATCTGATCGCCGCCTAGATCGCACACGCAGGACGCTACGGTGTGTCCGTACCTTAAGTCAGTTTTTAGGGTTCCGTACCCAAGGGGTAAAACGGGACCCTATTACTAAGACTCCGCTGTCCGTCTGTCTGTTTGTCTGTCTGTCTGTCTGTCTATCCGTCTGTCACCATGCTATAGCTCATTAACCGTGATAGTTACATAGTTGAAATTTTCACAGATGGTGTATTTCTGTTGCCACTAGAACAACAAATACTAAAAACAAAATAAGTTATTTTTCAAAAAAAATAAAACCGACTTCATAATCACAAACAGGCACTCAAAAGCGAAAAATAAATTACTTAAAATTATTATAAGCGCTACCCACTTATCTATTTGAAGTCGGTGCCAGCCAAGTCTAATAGGTAGTAGATAGATAATACCTACATGTATCTACCTACTTACTAACCTACATGTACCTACTTACTACTACTACATACATAGTATCTATCTACTATCCAATAGACTTGGCTGGCACCGACTTCAAATAGATAAGTGGGTAACGCTTATAATAATTTTAAGTATTTTATTTTTCGCTTTTGAGTGCCTGTTTGTGATTATGAAGTCGGTTTTTTTTTTTTGAAAAATAACTTATTTTACCCTTTTTAGTGCATAACAAGTTTTAATTAAATTACATGCATCTATTACATTTGGTGTCTGGGCCGTTATACACTGACGGATATATACTTTTTGAAAATTTCAAGTATGTACCTATAACGGCTAAGAAGATACAGATCTGTAAAGTGCGCACATATGTATGGACACACGGACGGACGGACGGACGGACGGACGAACGGACAACAAAGTCTCAGAAAGTGTTCATTTGGTACCCTTTGGGTTCGGAACCCTAAAAAATTGACTTTAAATGCCTTGCTAAAGTGATAATATTCACTAGTAATAATTATGTCATCAAGGTATCAAAGGACAATGTCCAAAATGGCCCTGTGCAATTAAAGCATCTGACACACACGATAATTAATTGTCTATTTTATTACAATAATTCAAAATACTTTTATAACACGGACTAGTTGTATTCCAAAATGAATATAAAAAAGTATTATTTGCGATTATTAACATTACTTGCCGCCATATGGCCAACAGAGTACTGAATCACTCTACTACGTTATAAGAGGCACTTCCCTATATTGTTGAAACCCGAATTATGAGAGCACCGTGTAGCCAACCTAACAACGGAAAGTATTATTTACGTAGTAACTATTATATAATCTGTGGTATTATGCTTATACATTTTTTTTTGCGGTGTTGGTGGTCGGTGGGTGGTTGGTACAAAGTACGTTCATAATTCTGAGTTATTTAATAATGTATGCAGTGTCGCGGGACTGAAATGGCCGCCATCTTCGGAAAACGTCATGTTATGTCAAAAAATCTTAGGTATGTTTTAAAAAGTTTGCACCCTAACAAGACTTTGCCAGGTAGAACATTCCTGTGAAGACAAATTATTTATATTTATATATAATTATTAATATATAATTATTTATTGAGGGCCCGGTGGCGTAATTGGGAGAACAGTCGGCTTTGATGCCGTGGTACCGAGTTCAAACCGCCGTGCACCAATGAATTTTTCGATCGAAAAATATATGTGCGCTTCTCACAGTTGCCCTCCGGTGAAGGAAAACATCGTTAAGAAACCAAGAACCCCGCATGGTGGTAGGACATATCTAGTGTCCGCCTGGCCAGCTACCACCCTCAAGTTAGAAAATCTGTCGCCAAACATCTTATGTGTTCAGGCAGCTATCCTTGAGAGCCAGTTCCCATTCTAGTCCACTTCTCTATCTTCGACCGCATCATCACTTAGCAACAGGTGAGATAGTGGTCAAACGCTAGCCTATAAGATATTAAAAAAAAAATATTATCCCCACCTTTATTTCTATCTCGCTCACAGTTACCGTAAGAATATCTGTCAAAAACCAAAATCAACGAGAAGAAAGATGTAAAAACATTATTCAATCATATTTTTTAGTCTTCAAAAGTATATCCAATAGCAAACTCCATTGTGTATAATCTTCTTGGGACTCTTCTACTAAAACCAGTACATTCTCCTATGTTTGAGGTATTTATCTCCATATCTCTGGAGATACTTATCAGATCTCGATAAAATTAAAATGGGACCATCTCGGAAACGTATTCTACCTATTAAAAAAAGAATCATTTGGATCCGTTCACTATTGACGGAGAAATCGCGTAACATACACACAAAAAAAAAAAAAAAAACATACAGACGAATTGAGAACCTCCTCCTTTTTTGTGAAGTCGGTTAATAAAGTTAATAATTAAAGGGGGTCCCCATACAAAAAACGTGTTTCGTGTTTATAAATGCCATCTATCTAATTAGTTTCGACAAAATGACATAGATGGCGCTAGTAAACGAGCCCCGTCTTTCTAAATCGCGACCAAACCAAATATTCTTGGTAATATCAATTAATCAAGTATATGAGGTGGAAACTCTGTTATGTTTCGGAAACTTCCCTAAGTGTGCGATAAGAGACGCGAAGCTGACTCGCACTTGGCTAGTTTTGTTTTTGTTTTTACCTTACTACAGCGGCGCATAATGTGGCATGTATGTATGTATGTTCATTTGTTCCCACATCATGTCCTCTAGAAGGCGCCATTGTCAATTATTTATTCAATGTAACATCTCATATCTTATAACAAAGACGCATCTAAAGATACCTCATTTGTCAAATTAGGATATATTTATTCAGGTCTTTCATATATTCTAGGATTGAATAGTAGCATTTATCTAGCAAATTCATCGTCACTGCGTCTCAAATTGTTCAAACGTTAAGGTAAAATATAGTAAAAATTGTTTTAGTTTATGACGGTCGACTTCTCTGCTGCTATAAAACCTCGGTGCTACTGATTCAATAAGACATATCAAATCTCCAAGGAAATGTTGAATTCAGTGCAATAAAAGGATAAGTTTGATAATTAACTGGCAAGTATTTTCAAAAGGTTGGGTTTAATTGAATATCAGAAATGACAGGCACTGGAACGGATTTCAAGTTCCTCAGCGTGGGCGTGAAATGAAAGATTTTTGGATTTGACAATAACTTTCTTGCGCATTGTTCACATCAAAAGCCCTCCGCGGGTTGTCGATTTCCATAATTTTTTTTAGGGTTCCGAACCCTAGGGGTACCAACGGAACCCTATTACTGAGACTCCGCTGTCCGTCTGTCTGTCTGTCTGTCTGTCTGTCTGTCTGTCTGTCTGTCTGTCTGTCTGTCTGTCTGTCTGTCTGTCTGAAGGGGGTCCCCATGCAAAAAACGTGTTTTTACTATAGCGCCATCTATGAAAGATTGCTTAACTTATTAATAAATAATATGAATTACCTACCATTGTGTTAACGTTCACTTAGTTGCTGTTAGAAGTTCGTTAGATACTCGTTAGATGGCGTTGTAGTTAATAAGCATGTTTGATGCACGGTAATATAGTATAATATTATACTTATATAGCGGTTCGGAACCCTCCGTGTGCGAGACAAAAGTCTGACTCGCACTTGGCCAGTTTTATTTATACTTTATACTTACAAAGAGCTCTAGGATAGATAATAATCATTTTGAAAATTATTCAGAGTGGATTTCTTTTATACCGAACTGGGTAGCACTTGACCACCATCTCCCCTGGTGTGAAGTGATGATGCGATTGATGAAGGAGTGCGCTTACCCAGAAGATACCTATTTACTCACGATTTGAAAACCTTCATATTGTACTTAAACGGAAACACAGACTCAGGTAGGATATTCCATTCCATTGCGGTTCGTATGATCCTCGTTAAAAAAATTGCAAAAAACTTTATAATTTATTCAATTTTTTTTAATGCCAATAAATTTGGATTCTTATGATGACCAAAACACTCTTTTGGACCAACTAAGGTTAGGATACTAGAAAATTCAAATCAGAAATCGCAAAAAACTTTTACCGTACGTTATAGTAGACGAGGGAAATAAAAACCATTTTCGCACAGTCGCGGACAAAATATAAATGTATTATTATTCTCGACCACGACTCTCGACATTATCCTTTACCACCAGGTGAGATAGCGGTCAACGTAAGGCCTATCAGTAAAAAAAAAAGTCTTGCGTGGATCAACGTTTTGGCATACAAAAGGAATAGCATTTTACACACTTTTATATTCCGCCTGACCTGTTACAAAAAAGTTACTTCCCACCATCAAAGATAAAGACTGTCTCTATTACTTTACGGTGTTCCAGAAGCACACAACCGTTGAATGTCAGAGTATTCTAGGCTAAGCTCGTTTGCTAATCCTAAACTAACCATTCTTGACCACATCACCGCTTACAACCAGGCAAGATAGTAATCAAACGCTAGTCTATACGATATTAAAAAAAAACACAAAATCAGCACATAATGTCTATGACTACATTTAAAGCTCAATCAAAAAGTTTAAACTTTAGTTGGAGTTTGAATATGATCCGAGGGTTCTCCTCACCTTGACAGATGATGGTGATGATCTGTAGGAAGCTTATCGCGAAGCTCCTGCAAGGCCCGCGCCTGCTCATGTTGCATCAGGCTGTCTCCACCATCACTCAACCTGAGGCGCTGCTCTTCTCATCGCGATCAGTTACTGCCTAGAACAAGTAAATAAAGAGATGACACTACCATCAGAATATTTTTTTTCACAACCGTAGTTCGCGACGTATTTGCCAAATTACATGATTCTACGTCAACGGGAAGTAACCTATAGGTTTTTCATCCAAAACCTATAGGGTACTTCCGGTTGACCTAGAATTGTCAATTTTGGTTAAAAACAAGGCCTTACATCACAAGTAAAACAAAAAGATTCCAAATAATAAAAACAAGTTGAAAGTAAATTTTGGTACATAAAGTTTTCGCGAAAATCTAAATTTGCTCATATCTTATTATCGTGTTGATTCAGGATCTCGATTATTATTAACCTAATAGGAACTGTAGACCTCAGTATCTGGTATAAATTTCAACTTGCTAAGTCCACCCGTTCTTGAGAAAATCGGTGGTGAGTGGTGACACACGGACTGACGGACAGATGGACAGACGGACATGAAAGTTATCTTATAAGGATTCCTTTTTACCTTTTGCAGTACGGAACCCTAAAAACGCTATAAAAGGTAATGCATACTGAATGAATTCAAAATTTTATTCTATCTACCCTCTAAATTTTCAACTGAAATAAAATTCGTAATCGCCATCGATATGTTCATAACCATCAAGGCAAGGTCCTCGTTCCCGTATCCTCCATAACTTTTACTACTTGCAAACTACTCGTCAAGCCGGTTATACAATTCATAGTCTGGATTAGCATTTATGTAAATGTCTGATAGTTGCCGGCTGACATAACACCGGCGCGGCAAGCGATGATATAAATCTGTCGCCTGATCGATACACGGCATAAGAACCTCTATTATATGACGTGTTGACTTAATTAGCTTAACATCAGCAGCTTTATAGGTTTGATGGTATAATTTTAACTTTGCGGTAAGGTACCTATAAATAGTTTTAGTAGAAATATATTCCTGGTACAAATACACCAATTTCGTTTGAAGCGGTTAAACATAAGACGCATGTTGATCTTTTGATGAGAACAATAAATAACCTTTAAATAAAACAGGCTGCTTAACCGAACGCAGGTATTTAAATTAATTGGTAGATTGTGAATACAAAGTATAGATATTTTTTTTAAGCACATTTGCTCAAAACATGCATTTACGAAACCTGAGTACATTATAGTTATAAATATTAAAATACGGGACTTATCGCGCTTAAAACATTAACGTGGTCACGAGACGACTTATATTATATTGCATACATTATCTAATATATAAAATTATCGTGTCACAGTTTTCGTTGCCATACTCCTCCGAAACGGCTTGACCGATTTTGATGAAATTTTTTGTGCTTATCCGGTATCTATGAGAATCGGCCAACATCTATTTTTTATCCCCCTAAATGTTAGGGGTAGTCCACCCCTAAATTTTTTATTTTATTTTTTAGACAAAATTTTTAGTTTCTATTTTTTTATGATACAACATACAAAGATACATACAATCCTCAATTTTCACTCTTCTACGATCAACCCTTATTTTTTAATAGCCATTTATTTATATGGCAAAACAACGTTTGCCGGGTCAGCTAGTTATATATAGATCTGTATACATTGTTCGAAAGTTAAAAATTACCCACCATACATCGGAGCGGGCGGTATGTACTTACCGTACCGTGCGATATAGTATATTACGATACGTGTGAATTAAGTACTCGATTATTGCACGGCGTGAAGTTAGCAATAATAGATAACTTAAGTCACGAGTATCGTATATTATTTTATAGAAAGCAGTGTGACATAAACCCGCACTTTACGCTTGCTACGCTTTTCCATCAAATAGTCGATTAGCACCCTCTCTGCGCTCGGTTGCTAACTTCACGCCGTGCAATAATCGACTATGTAATTCACGGAAAAGCATGCGTGAAGTGCGGGTTTAGGTCACACTGTGCTATAAAGTACTTTAATGCACGCTCCGCGCATATTCTGTACGTTTTTTTTTATTTCCGTAAAACCTACATAAGAATTCCACCAAAGAGTTTCATGTTGCAAGAAAAATAAAGCTGATTGTTAACCCCCTTTAAAGCGCTAATTTCCTTGCTTAATACGTTTGTCTCACTTTAATACTAAAGAGTAAATGAGATAAAAGATGTAAATTGTTAAACACAATCCAAAATTTCATCGTACCGACGGGACTCGAACCCGCACCCCCCGGATTACACGTCCAGGTGCTCTGCCAATTAAGCCACGGTTCGATACATCGATACGACGAAATTAGTGGATTGCATTTTGTTAACCCAATTATGCATTGGTGGCGCTATCTATGACTACTTATTACGTAAGTTAATCATTCGGAAGAAATCATTACAGTTTTCAAATCCGACGAGAGATCTTGCACTGCGTAAATCAAATATTATGTTTCTTTGAAGTGTCTCACACTTTATATTTTTGTAAATTATTAAACACAATCCAAAATTTCATCGTACCGACGGTACTCGAACCCGCACCCCCCGAATTACACGTCCAGGTCCAACAATTTACAAAAATATAAAGTGTGAGACACTTCAAAGAAACATAATATTTGATAAAAGATGTAGTTCTAATGTTTAATACATGTGGCGCCATTTGCAAATTCACGCCATTTTCATATTAGAAACGTTAAAGATTGTTTCGACTTTTTGATTACTTCATTTATGTTTGTTTTTAATAGTACCAATTGTAGTGTTTTCTCGCAAATTTGCTAAGAAATGTTGTATGACACATGTGCAGATATTGGTTTTAACAAACTCGTTACTATGGTAATTGGTAAGCCCTCAACTCCGTCTCGGGCTTACATTCGTCTACTCGTTTGTAAAAACCAACTTACCGCACTAGTATCATTAATTATTCTCTATTTATTTTAAGATTCTTTTGGAAGAACTTATTTTTGTAGTGAAACATATTTAGGCGCACTGCGGTAACATTTGACAGAAGTGACGTGCGTCACGGTCCAAAGGCAGCGGAAGTGACGTAAGGGTCATTTTATTAGGGTTCCGAACCCAAAGAGTACCAAAGGAACCCTATTAATAAATAAATAATAAAATAAATAAAATTAGTTTATTTCAAGTTACTTAGACTCATATACATACACACAATCAACAAATTAAAATTAAATTAAATACAATAAATTATGAGTTCAAATTAAATTTAAATATCATACGGAACTTCAATTTGAAATCAAATTACATCAGTATAAAATAAACAAAAATAGGAAACAAGTCAAGGTAAAATGTCAAATTCAAATTTCATGTCAAGGTTAAATTATTAAGTATTATTAATTTAATTATTACTGAGACTCCGCTGTCCGTCTGTCTGTCTGTCTGTCTGTCTGTCTGTCTATCCCTCTGTCACCAGGCTGTATCTCATGAACCGTGATAGTCAGACGGTTGAAATTTTCACAGATGGTGTATTTCTGTTGCCGCTAGAACATCAAATACTAAAAACAAAATAAAGTTAAAAATTAAAGGGACCCCCCATACAAAGAACGTGTTTTTAAACGCCATCTATCTAATTAGTTTCGGCAAAATGACATAGATGGCGCTAGTAAACCCCGTCTTTCTAGATCGCGATCAAACCTAATATTCTGGGTAATATCAATTAATCAAATATATGAGGTTGAAACTCTGTTATGTTTCGTATTGTACGGAACCCTCCCTAAGTGTGCGATAAGAGACGCGATGCTGACTCGCACTTGGCCAGTTTTATATATTTATAATCGCTCTCTATTGTAGAATGGCGCTAGTAAACGAGCCCCGTCTTTCTTGATCGCGATCAAACCTAATATTCTGAGTAATATCAATTAATCAAATATATGAGGTTGAAACTCTGTTATGTTTCGTATTGTACGGAACCCTCCCTAAGTGTGCGATAAGAGACGCGATGCTGACTCGCACTTGGCCAGTTTTATATATTTATAATCGCTCTCTATTGTAGAACGGCGTAACTACGAAGATGTATTCGCTAAAGATCAACAGATTGAGTTGTAAAAAAAATAGTGATGTTGAGAAATAAATGGAATGATCTTGAAGTTTCACTTCTGACGCGTAAAGGTACAGCCACACCGCGGCGTCCTGCGTGCGCAATCTAGGCATCAGATAGCGTAGTAGTATTTGTACCGACTGGTTTGCACTAAACGCGATCTACGGCGATCAGAAAACAATAGAAATTTACATCGCGAAAGCAAGACGCCGCGGTGTGGTCGTACCTTAACTTTCTACGCACCCACTTTATTTTTCACTAGCAGCCCGCCCCGGCTTCGTACGAGTAGAACATAATTATATGCCTACAAAATTTGCATCAGTTTGTTGCATCGAATATAAAATATGAACATATTTAACAACCATCGTCATATTTCATCCAATTTACACAAAACCTTAACGAATTATGCACCTAAACCTTCCTCAAAAACACTCTGGCTATTGGTGAAAACCGCATGATAATCCGTTCAGTAGCTATTGAGATTATTGCGAACAGACAGACAGACGCAGTGATGAACTTTGTTTTATAATACTTACGTATTGATATTGGACGGCCCTTTGGCGTAAAGGATAGTTACCCTGATTCTGACCAGACAGTCGTTGGTTCTATTCCTAGCTATATACCTACCAATGAAAGTTTTATGTGCATTCATGAATCATGAGTTTTCGTACAGTGGTAGTGTAATCATTAAATCTACCAAAAAGTAGCTTACCACCAAGGAGTACATCTGCCGCCGTAACCTTACGGCGTTCCCCGACGCAAAATGTAGGGGTAATATACGTTTAACGTGTGTATCTGTATGTCTGTCTGTAGCATCTTAGCACCTAACCGGATGAACCGATTTTGTTTTTATTATTGATAGTTTTTTTTTGTTTGATAGATGTCTTCATCGAGAGTTTTCTTAGCTTTGATTCATGAAAATTCGTTCAATCGTTATAAAATTATGAGCTTTTTTCTAGTTAATTGCGCTATGAAATCAACTTTCATAGGTCTGATCAATTCGAAAATGTTCTTCTTCAACGATATTGTAAGAACATGGAAGCCTCCTGGACTCTACAGAATACTCAAATCCTCACCAACTTACAGCTCAGATTTTAAATGTCGTGTTTAGAGTCATTGGAAAAGCTATTATACATAGATCAGTCGGGGTGGTTTAAAATATCATATTATATTATTATATATATAGATGAATATTATTTTATACAATAGATCATATTATTATACTATATTGACTTCAAATTGATTGTGATCGGTGGGGATCTACAGCATGGCTAAGCTTATAATAATATTTTCGTAGTAACTATGAGCTAATCTGTGGTTTCACTGCAAATATTTTATTAATTTTGCGATGCGTGTTTCTGAAATTCGTGATATCTTCTAGAGTTTTCATTTGAATTATATACTGTAAAGGAGAATTTTAATCTATAATATGTGGCCAAGCTAATTAACGTAATTATTTGGATAAGGATTCATACTATATACTTGAAAATAGCCTTGGAAGTTATGTAATATTTTTTAACAAAAAATTTAAGATTAAAATGGTTACTGTGAGTCAACCTTAAGAGATAGACATATGATGTCGTGGACTTTTTTGTAGGTCTTCTTAAGTTGTACAACTCTATCGTAAAAAATATTCTTCTATCTATTTTCAATTAAGCAGTGTTCGTCAGAAACGTGTTTTTTCGACCGTTTATTTGCCGACTTAGGTTGCAAATTAGGTCTCCACGAATGTACCTTTGATTTAAACGGGATAATATATAGCCTATTTTCATTCCGAAAGTCCATTCTATGTATTAGTGCAAGAATTTTTTAAATCAGTTCAGTAGTTTTTGAGCTTACTCATTACAAACATACAAAAATATAAAAATACAAAAATACAAATGTTCTCTCTTTATAATATTAGTATAGATAGTATAGATTACAAATGAATCTGCGAAGAATCTGTGCATTGTAGAAAGTATTTTTTTTAAATATATTTAAAAAAAATTGCTATCATTAAATAGCATCAGTACTAGTGGTGGAGTTAGAGACCGTATATTACACTTGTTTATAACCCTCAGTCATAGAAAAGATAATAATACTCTCAGTTGTAAAGTAGTTTTACGAATCGAGTTAACGTCGGAAATCGAGTTACAACAAACGAATGTTTATACACATGCAAAAAATGTGATAAAGCTGCGCGAGTATAAATAATTGTGACCCATGGATCCACGTTCTTGGTTTTTTACTCGTAAACCGTCGATTCCCTGATCGCGGCATCGGTGACTCGGTCGTGATGAGAAACCTGATTTATTGCCGATTCAAATTCAATTGGGTTCTTCAAAATTGACTGAAAATTCTGTCAACGACCGCAATTGAATTTTACAAAATGTAACGTAATTTAAAGAATTTTTATGTTTAATTTGTATTTTATATATTAAGTATCAGAACCGAGAATGAATATAATAATATCGTTTAAAAACTAAAAAAGAACCGACTTTAATGCTGCGCTATTTATTTTCAGTATTATTTTTGAGGTGTTTATCTCAATATCTCTGGAGATACTTATCAGACCTCAATAAAATTACCATGGTACTACACTTGGAATATCTCCTTTCCAACAAAAAAAGAATAATCAAAATCGGTTCATAAACGACGAAGTTATCCGCGAACAAACATAAAAAAAACATATACGGTCGAATTGAGAAACCTCCTCCTTTTTTTGAAGTCGGTTAAAAATACATTTAGTCGAGTAACCCAGCCCAGTTACTCGACTAAATGTATTTTTATTTAATTTTTTGTAAGTAAACTTAATATAAGTACTTTGTATTATGAACCTCTGACGTCAACACCGACCATTCACCCACTGCGCAATTGAGTCCTTAAAAATAACTTTAAAATGTACAACAAGCATAAATCAATAGTTTACGTTAAACGTGTAGATCATATTTCACATCCAGACAGATAGAGCTTATAATAACTCAGATAAGCAGTGTTATTTCAGTGCTCATTACAAATAATGAACTGGCGGTAACTCGTAACAAATTGGAACATTTCAGTTTGCTGCGGTAAATATAACCATCATGGGGGTCGAAATAATAACGACTATTTAATTATTATTTACATTATTTATTTTCTTTCTTAGTTTTAGTTTTTTTACAATAAAGATATCCAAACAACAATAGAAAAAAATCATTACAAATAAACAATATTATAAAAATAACCTAAACCTAGAGTGCCGCCAGCAGCGGGACAGGGCCCAAGCTACCAGTGGTTAGGGCTGCAGAGAGAGGAACCTCCTGACGATGCGTGCCGTGTCGTTATTATAATTATTAACATTAACTACATTTAGTTGTTCAATAAATGCTTGTATGGTTGTATTGCAAATCAATTTCTGTGTAATTCAGAATGCAGAACTTTGAATTATTGATAACACTTTATTGCACACAAAAAAAAACATGTCTTTGTCCGGTTTGAGCTCCCAAGCTAAAAGCCAAAAGGCCTAAGCCTGGTTACCTATTTAGTATCATCCAAGGATCACGTGTAGGGTTTTTAATGCCTGAGCCTACATACGGATAACATCACTTAAAAAAACTAAAATAACCGACTTCAAATGCCGCGCTATTTGATTTGAGGTGTTTATCTCCATATCTCTGGAGATACTTATCAAATCTCAATGAAATTACTTTGAAACTACCTTTTGAATATCTTCTTTCCAACAAAATAAGAATCATCAAAATCGGTTCATGAACGACGAAGTTATTTGCGAACAAACATCAAAGAAAAAAATATAATATATACGGTCGAATTGAGTAACCTCCTTTTTAGAAGACGGTTAAAAATTGCAACAAAATCCCGCCCGTCTGTGACTATGATTTTGTAGACAAATAACTTTACCAAATATATTTCCAATAAACCGCCTCACGGCACACAAAAATACATAAATATACGACGAACAAAGCCGCTAAAATTAAGCGCTCAAATTTACCGATCCAAAACGCTTTAACCTTAACAAAACTGAGCTCGATCCTAAAATCCACCTTAAGGCCCATAATCACTTTGAGCGTCAAAGCTTACGATAAATACCATCGCCCCATTATCACCCAATAAAAATGTTACGGGCAATATTTCCGCAATTTTTTAAAACCCAATAACCTTCCTCACAAAGAGAAATGCTCTGTTTGCCGTTGATAATAGAATAGAAAATTGAAAAGCAATAGGTCAAAGACAGCTCGAGGCGGTCGGTGTAATTCATCTTTTCGTCGGGTCGGGTTGCCTTTTTAGAAGTCGGTGGTTTAAGTAGCTTCGGTGCTTGCTGAAATCGGTCGGATTGTTTTTGTTTTGAGTGTCCGGCTGTTTCCAGTTTTCACCAGTTTCGGTTGTGCAATTAAAACTTGAGTGTGGAATGTTATAATGAACTTCAGTTGATTGTTATATGGTTACAGTAACGATAAATATGATATCATCACCATCATCAAATTACGATTGTCCTGTTCTAGCAAGTCACAGATATTGTTTAACAAACTTGTGTCTCAAAAGTCAAAAGTCTAAAAGTCAAAGCATTTATTCAGTATATGGGCAAATTAAAAATTTGCACTCACACACGTCAAATAACATTAAAAAGATCATTCACAATAATAATTATTACAAACTAGTTGACCCGGCGAACTTCGTACCGCGAATATAAATAAACTGTCCAAGTGCGAGTCAGACCTGCAGACGTAGGGTTCCGATTGAACAATATTTGCCGGGATAAGACGTTTCTGGTATGAGGTCCCCCTTTAATTTTTAATTTAGTTCTTATTGTTTGATCTCGCAGCCATTGTAATACACACCACGAGTAAATTTCAAGTCTTCGTCTGTTAAGGTTTGTAAGATCGTCGAGCATAAAAAGCCACAAAAATTCGTTTCCTTTATGATCCTTTATTATTAGATTTTATTGAATTTTTATCGGTTTTTATACACAAATAGCGAATGCCCGTGCATGGAAGCGCTATAATGACAACCATCAAAATATGTCAATACAATGACAAAGATTTCTGAACGGACCAACAATGACAACCTGAGACAACCAGCAAAATTCAACATATATCATAGTTATTATATATTTTTATATATATATTCATGAGTGGAAAAGAGCCCTACCTACCTACCTACCCTACCGTACAGAAGGGAAGAACGTCAAATATTATGTTTCTTTAAAGTGTCTCACACTTTATATTTTTGTAAATTGTTAAACACAATCCAAAATTTCATCGTACCGACGGGACTCGAACCCGCACCCCCCGGATTACACGTCCAGGTGCTCTGACAATTAAGCCACGGTTCGATACATCGATACGACGAAATTAGTGGATTGCATTTTGTTATCCCAATTATGCATTGGTGGCGCCATCTATGACTACTTATTACGTAAGTTAATCAATGTATCGAACCGTGGCTTAATTGTCAGAGCACCTGGACGTGTAATCCGGGGGGTGCGGGTTCGAGTCCCGTCGGTACGATGAAATTTTGGATTGTGTTTAACAATTTAGAACGTCAAGTGTTTGACAGAAAAGTAGGTAGAACAGTTTATACGGGAAAATAAAATTTTAGGTTTTGCAATTTTTCCAAATTTTCTCACCGTTCGAACCTTCCTTGGACTACGACAAACATTTCAAAACCAAAATCAGCTAAATCGGCCCAGCCGTTCTTGAGTTTTAGCGAGACTAACGAACAGCAATAATTATAGATTAGAGCAGATTTTTATATATAAGAAGATATAACAAAAAAATATCTAATGCGTTGACGTCGAACGTCGAACGTCACACTTAAAAGAAATGTTTAATTCCCCTGATTAATGTAGGGTTGCCAACCGTATTATTACGTGCGCCCGACCCAGTGCATGTTTTTAAACTTCAGACAATGTTTATCTAAAAGAGTGTGAAATAATGAAACACAATAAATAAATAAAACGCAAACTAATCGCAGTACAAATCATATTCCGAATGGAACTGATTTTCTGATCTATTTCTGTTCACGTAAGCATTACACCTACCTACATATAATAAGTATAGTTGCTCCTGTTCACCCCTCAGGTTAAACTAGAAAAAATCTAAGTGATATCACTTCACAATTTCAATCAGTTCTAACAAGACTATTACACACTGGCGGGTGGCGATAGTCCGTTTAACGTCGGCTCCAAGAGGCTCTCAGCGATTAATCTTACGTGTGCACACAGCTTTACAGACTGGGATCTGTTTGACTTCTTATTAGGGCCGGAAGTGGTCCGGGCTCGATGGGAAAGAAATTGGTGGTTTTTGTGTGGAACTTACTTTAAGAGAAGGTTTTAAAGACCTTTTATCAAAGTGTTTTCATTTTAGATGTTTTCATAAAGTAGCATCATGAAATTGTTTATAATTTAATATAAGTCTTTGAGTCTAGCTTTTCACGGTAACTCAGATTCTCAAATGATAAAACATAAAAAAAATAGTTATCAGAATTTAGACATTGTATCGCGGGACAATGGAGAGTACTTATCACATAATAGTATAATAGTTATTTCGTCTGTTCTGTGGCATTTATTTTGATTGTAAATATTTTAAGACAAAAAACAATATGAACATTTATTTTGTAGAAATTCAACTTGTTCGACAATTTCTCTTTTTTGTGTCGTCTTCTTTTTAGTTACTTTCTTTTTAGTTACTTACGTAAGTATACAAGTAACTTTAAGCTCAACAACAAAAGTTATTTAGACATTCCTGGGCAAAACATTTTTTAACATTATAAAATGATAAAAGTTTCTGCGATGATACAGTAGCTTAGTAAGCTTGATTTTTGTGTCCATAGATCTCAATGACTAGAGTTGCTTATTTATTAATAACTAGCTGCGCCCCGCGGCTTTATCCACGTTCAATCCCTAGTTATGGACCTTCCCCTTGACTCTAGAATCTCATCTATTGATGGAAACCACATTAAAATCCGTTGCGTAGTTTAAAAGATGTAAGTGAGTACGGAATAAGTACGGACTAAGTACGGACTACGTACGGACTAAGTACGGACTAAGTACGGACTAAGTATGGACTAAGTACGTACTATGTACGGACTAAGTACGGACTAAGTACGGACTAAGTACGGACGGCGTGAAGCGACTCTGTTCAATACTCAGTAATAAAGATTACAGGAATAATTATTAACATCTCATCAAGCATTCCCAGAACTCACCAAAGTTACTTAATTTCACTTTCTAATATTGCAAAGTGTCAGTCGACTATCGCAGTATCGGCAGGTAGGTCGATTAAGCCATTTCAATTGAGCAGGTCGTGTAAGATTCAGCATTTTCCATTTTGTCGGCTCACAGACACGTTTCCGAGGGCCATAATGCGATTAAATTGAAAAGTCTTAAGCCTTTGGCTGGTAATAAGGGGCGTGACTACGGATATTTTCGCCTCATCTTCTGATATTAAATTTGAATTGTACTTAAGGTACGGTACGAAGATATACGAGGATAAATTTATCTATTTTAAATTTAAAAAAATAAGTATTTTTCTTTTATATGCGTATTAATTAAATTTATAATCCCTGGGCTGTCAGTGTCAATTCAATAGAGTACTTAATTAATTTTAGTACCTTGCTACAAATAATTATTGATCTGTATTAATCAATAGAGATTCTTAATTTCTGGACCGTCGCAAATTCGATAAACCATAATTTTAGTGGAAAAATTATGTTATTTCGCCTGGGGAAGTATTATCACTCTTTCCAGTATAAGGCCGTGAATGAAATGTTTTATATTTATAAATATTAAAATACGGGACATATCGCGCTTAAAACATTATTTTTTATTTAACTCAACGTTTCGACCAAGTGGCATTGATCGTGGTCACGAGACGACTGATTTATATGCTATGTTTTAATGTTATGCTATGTTTTATGCGCGATAAGTACCATATTTTAATATTTATAACTATATATGTTCAAATCGCGAAATATTAAAGTTTAGAAATGTTATATACATATAGTACATGTGACTCAATATCTAATAATGGGTGTAGCACAGTGCCGCACAAAATACTGTCAATCCAGATGGTTGCATGCAACAGTTGCTGTTATAGGCAGTCACGGCTTATCATCCATTCATACTATCAGGTAAGCGTCGTTTTTAATATTGATTCATACAATCATTCACTTTTACTGAAACGAAATAGTATTGTATATGGCCAAAGCACAAAATCGTAAGTTCTTATCTTAATGTTACGTCTTTTAAAATATACAAGTGGTTTCAAAATATGCAAACATCGTTTTATAAAATATAGTCGGTATAAAATGTAAAATATATCGGTTATAATAGTTGCCAAAATTGTTTTAACAGAAAGGGTAAATAAATAAATTCTGAGTATTATTTTGAAATGTATTAAGGCATCTCATCACGTCTCGGTCGTTTCCCTTTACTATGTACTTTGTTTATATTCAATATGCTGAACTCTTACTGTATTTTTAGCATTATGTACGTTCATGGGAATGTAATGGCATTGTGCTTTATTACAAGTGACTTCATAAAACAATACATATTTATTGTAAATTTTAAGGATATATTTCATTATTTAGTTTTTATTTAGTTATGCCTTGATATCTACATAACAACATTAAAAAATATTATACTAAAACATTTAAAATAATAATAAAAAAATTAATTAAAAAGGACATTATATAAGAATTTAAAAAATGTTTGTTATTCAATGACGCAAAAATGACTGAACAGTATAAGAATAAATTTTGGTACGCAGATAGTTTGTTTCCTGAATTAACACGTAAGATACTTTTATCCCATGAATTAAAAGAAAACTTCTCAACGCAGGCAAAGCCGCAAGGCACAACAAGTATATAAAAAAATTAATCGTATAAATGTGAACATATTGTGTAAGACAAAAAAATTACAATGCTCAAATCTCGCAGTGGGAAATTGGTTAGCTTTATCCGAGAGGTAGCGGGTTCCAATCCCCGATGTGCACCAATGGATTTTTGTAACGATAAAATAAATTACGCATTTAAATTTCCAGAAGCCCTCAGGTGAAAGAGAAATATCGTAACATATCTAATACTATAAGAATCTTTGTCCTGACATACTGACTGACTGACTGACTGACTCACTGACTGACTCACTGACAGACAACGCACAGCCTAAACCGCTGGTCGTAGAGACTTGAAATTTGGAGGGTATATTTGTCTTAGTACGTAGGGGTATACTAGGAAAGGATTTTTCAAAATTCACCCCTTAAGGGGATGAAATGGGGGTTCAAAGTTTGTATGGAGAAACAAGATTAGATAGTATTTTCTATCCGAAACTTCACACAAGTGCTTCAGTACAAAAATAAGTAAATAAGTGTTTCAAGTTTTTTTGAAATTCCACCCCTAAGAGGGTGAAATGGGGTAACAAAGTGTGAAAATCTATATTTTTTGGGATTGCGCTAAAACTTGGCATGCAGATAATTATTACAACGTTAGTTACCTTTGAAAAAGGATTTTACAAATTTCACCCTTGAAGAGGATGAAACGGAGGTTCAAAGTTTCTATGGAGAAACATTATTAGATAGTCTTTTCTATTCAAAACTTCACACAAGTGCTTCAGTAAAAAAATAAGTAGATACGTGTTTCAAGTTTTTTTGAAAGTCCCCCCCCCCCCCCCACCTGAGGGTGTAGTGGGGTAACAAAGTGTGAAAATCAATATTGTTTCGGATTGCGCTGAATTTTGGCATGCAGATAGTTATTACGACGATAGTTCCCTCTGAGAAAGGATTTTCCGAAATTCACCCCTGAAGGGGATGAAACAGGTGTTCAAAGTTTGTATGGAAAAACAACATATAATAGTATTTTCTATTAGTAACTTCATACAAGTGCTCCAGTAAAAAATAAGTAGTTTCATGTTTTTTTGAAATTTCTCCCCCTGAGATGCAATGGGGTAACAAAGTGTGAAATATATTATTTCGGATTGCGCTGAAATTGGGCATGCAGATAGTTATTACGACGTTAGTTCCCTCTGAGAAAGGATTTTCCAACATTCACCCCTGAAGGGGATGAAATGGGAGTTCAAAGTTTGTATGGAAAAACAAGATTAGATAGTATTTTCTATTCGAAACTTCATACAAGTGCTCCAGTAAAAAAATAAGTAAATACGTGTTTCATGTTTTTTCGAAATTCCACCCCTAAGAGGCTGAAATAGGGTAACAAAGTCTGAAAATCAATATTGTTTCGGATTGCGCTGAAATTTGGCATGCAGATAGTTATTACAACGTTAGTTCCCTCTGAGAAAGGATTTTCCAAAATTCACCGCTGAAGGGGATGAAACGGGTGTTCGAAGTTTGTATGGAAAAACAATATTAGATAGTATTTTCTATTCGAAACTTCATACAAGTGCTCCAGTAAAAAAATAAGTAAATACATATTTCCTATTTTTTTTAAATTCCCCCCCTAAGAGGGTGCAATGGGGTGGACAAAGTGTGAAGATCAATATTGTTTCGGATTGCGCTGAAATTTGGCATGCAGGTAGTTATTTTGACTTAGGTATGCGCTAAGAAAGAATTTTTCTAAATACACTCTTTAAGGGGATGAAGCGGGGGTTCAAAGTTTGGATAGTCGTTTTATTCGACATTTCACACAAGTACTTCTGTAAATAAATAAGTAAATACGAGTTTCAGACGTTTTCAAAATGCCACCCTAAGAGGATAAACTGGGGTAACAAAGTCTAAAAATCAATATTGTTTCGGATTGCGCTGAAATTCAGAATGCAGATAGTTATTATGACGTAGGTATAGGTATCCGCTCAGAAATGATTTTCTGAAAATTGTTCCCGGATACGGAACGGGGATTCAAAGTTTGTATGGCGAAACAAGATGGGATAAAGTACGTGTTGTAGGATTTTTCGAAATGGGGTAGGTAACAAAGTCTGTAAATTTAGGTTTTTAGGGTTTTATAAATATGAATCCCGATTTGCCTTAGTCACGCGATAACATGAAAACGGGTGAACCGATTTGGCTAATTCTTATATGATGTGTTTAATGATAGAATCGTTTTTACAAAATAAAAGTTTTAAGTAAGTAAAAGGTAAGTAAATATACAATAATATCGGAAACCCACAGCGGTGGTAGCACAATGTCTAGTGTTCCACTGGCCAAAAAAAATATCTCATTCTAGGCCTAGCGTGCTAGCATACTCGACCGCATCATCACTTATCATTAGGTGTGATCATGGTCAAACAACAAACAACCCTTGCACATTTGCGACTGATAGCGTAAGTACTACCTACTCGGGTGGCGGTGTCGTCCAACATCAAAGGCGATTCTCAACTGTATGATTGTAATGTAAGGTCGCCATGTAAGGTTGGCCAAGGGAAGACGGGAGACATCAGCTAGCGGGAGTTCAATCAAACCACACAACTTTACATGATGATGTCCGTTTATTGACTACTCAAGTAATAATACATATTATAAGAAATAGTTATGTTAAATGCAGCGCAGGCAAATGTAGGTAAAATGCAATATTAACAATATACCTTATACCTACCTAAGTATACACACTACAGTAAAACTGTGACTAAGGGTACTGAATGCTTTGTCAGTCTTATCCTATCCTTATATTAATTTGTGGGGATAGATGGATATATCCATCTATCCCATATATAAGTTAAGGTTTTTGTGAATTGGGGTTAATATACGTCAGTGCAACAGCGTCATCTTGTAGTTTTCCGCTTCTTGACTTGTCATCATTATCTGACAGCTAAACACATGCTCTTAATAATTGTTTACTGAATGTTTTTCAAAGTAGAAAAAAACCAGCTGATTTATGTAAATTACAATTGAGTAATAACAAACTGCAAAGTTTAAACGATCACTCGTAACTCGCACATTCTTTCCAAAGTACGTTTTCAAAATAGGTCCAAGACGTCACATTAAGCACTCCACGTAATCCACATTATTTCCAAACCGACGTTTAAAGTTTCATTCCGAGTGTCAGCGACAGTCCCCCATCTCCCAAAATAGAGGGGAGGGACTCGAGTGAGACATAAAATGAAATATAGCCGGCCCTTGGAGCCGCGGCGTGTTTTTATTGCCCCTATGTGTAAAGCTTGTAAAAAATTACTCTAGACTCACACTTTTTTATTTGCAAAGACGACGAGGTGACGATAATTTTTTTATTCCTCCTTCTCGGAATATTCGCGACGTCTTTATCTCGCGTAATTGTGAGGAGTAATGGCAAATGGAAACCCTGTTTTGGACGTTTAATAAAAGTTTCCGCGTGAGTCTGTCTTCTTTTGAAATGCTTTAAAGTTTAAATTGAAAAACAAAAACCGTTACGCAATTGTTTATTTTTGTCTACGGTACATCATCAGGTTTATGTAACTCAAGAGTACTATTTATTCATGCGTTTTTTTTTATATTCAACATAGTTTCAGAATATTGTATAAAGTGTAGGATTTTAAAAATATCGTCGTAATTTAACTTTAAAATAAACACAACTTTTTAAAAATCGAAATAATACTGACAAAAAAGTAACAATAGGGGCCAGTTTCACTGTTTTTGATGGTCTCTGATAGTTTATTAAAAACATTTATCGTCCCGATAAAATATACTCTTTGGTGACTTTGCAATATAATACTTTATCATGTCAGGCAACATCCTGAAACTTTATCAGAAACCGGGTATAACTGGTTCTAAACAAAAGATAACCGTGCACCAATGGATTTTTCTATAGAAAATTGTATGTGCACTATTCACAGTGGCCCCCGGTGAAGGAAAAACATCGTTAAGAAGCCAACAACCCCCGCATGGTGGTAGGATATCTAATGTCCGCCTGGCTAGCTACCATTCTCAAGTTAGAAAATCTGTCTCCAAATATGTTATGTGTTTCGGCAGCTATCCTTGAGAGCCAGTTCCCATTCTAAGCCTAACGTGCTTACCATCTTCAAACACATCATCATTGACCAACCGGTGAGATACAGGTCAAACGCAAGGCTAATTAAAAAAAACATGTTTCGATATAAATACAAAAACATAATATCTGTTCAGTGTAAAAGCTCAGATGGAAAGAAAATGTGAATATTACATTTTACTCAATGCTCCAATTTAATTTCTTTTTTTTATTATTTTGCGCATGTTTACCTGTTGGTGTGTATTGTAAAACCGGCAAAAATGCGACTTCAACTCGCGCAACGAGGCTTCCGTACAAACTTGTCAAAACAAACTTAACTTTGCAGTTCAATCCCTAGAACTATGCCTAGACTCTGTTCATGAACCAACCGCAAATAATAAGTTTGAAATAGTAAATTAGTTTATTTTTTGGTACAAAACTACATATTTACGGTTTTCAGATTGATTCTTATATAGATCCTGCCTTGCTTTTTGTCAAATTTCATGATTCTAGGTCAACGGAAAGAGTACATTATAGATTTGATCCCCTTGTGAAATTGCAAAATATGCGATATAAACGTTCATATCCTTTGATCGCGTTGATTTACAAGCTATATTTTACACAACTGAATGATATTGTGGACCCAAGTATTTGATATAAGGTCAACTTGTTACCTCTACGCGTTCCCGAGAAAAACGGTATTGATAGACAGACAGACAGACAGACGCACGGACAGACAGACATACATATAGCATGTATTATGTAGGTTAATGTGAAATAATAATACTATGTATTTCGACAAAAATGACCTCACCTATAAAGTAGGTATATTATTTATTAACTATATGTCAAATTTAAAGCAGAATTTCGAAGATATAGTTTTTTAGTAAATAGTAACTGTCAGTGATACATTTTACTAAAAGCTAGATAAGAGTTAGCAACTGTCAGTTAAAAGTAAGTTTGTTATTTTAAACGGCCGTTAGTCGATTTAACGTTATCTTAAACCCAATAATTTCATAATGAAATAGAATGTCAATAGTATCTTAAGTTAATTGATAAACAAGACCTAACTAAACACAGGGTGGGTAACTTGGAGGTATACAATTTTTTTTGCCCGCATTTTGTTTTGGCTTCATATAATTATGACAGTTGTTTCATGAAAACTATTTTGTGTAGATAGGGCAAATTCGCTATGGAGCGTTTTACGACTGAAAACGTGTTTTAAGTATTAACAAAATCTACTAAACCTAATGTATTCTCTAAGAAAATTGCGGCCAATTTAAGGTTATAAACCACTTACCTGCGTTAACAAAACTCGTTTAGTGAATACTTATATTTGAGCAGCATGTCATTGTAAGAGATAAAACAGTTCCTCATCGAGTAAGAAGGGCTCGTACTGAGCAGAATATTGAAATCGTTCGTCAAAGTGTAGGCGAAGAACCAACGGGGTTCTTTGCCTACACTTTGATGAATCTACCAACGACAAAGGCTCGGAATTAAGAAGATTTCTCTACGAATAATTTTGTAACGAATTTTAATTTAATTTAACAAAAATTTGAATAGTGAATCATGTGGTTCCAACAAAATGATGTCACATGTCATATGACACGAGCCACAAATGAAACATTGATAAGAACGTTTCCGGTTAGATTCATTTTGAGAAACGGTGACATTGATTGGCCCCCAAGATCCCCGAATTTAACACTTGCTGACTTTTTCTGTGGAAAATCTAAAGGGACGTGTCTATGCTAACATGCCAATGATTATTCAAAGATTAAAACAAAATATGCGAGACACAGTTACTGAGATAAAGCAGGAAATGTATGAAAATGTAATGAAAATCCCAATGGTAAGGGTTCACATCTGCCATGCTGCTAGAGGTGGACATTTTCAGTGTTACTTATTAAAATCTATTGATCAATAGCTGAACTGAGCTTTGGTAAATTGATCAGCTGAGAAGCACTCAAGGACTTGATCATTGCTCAACTTTTTTTTCACTGAAAAACGTTAGTCAGCAATTGCTTGGTTGAGACAAAATAGATATGCTACATGAGCTGTAGGCATATATTAAACCAAATTAATCGACTAAAGAACGATTCCAGCCCCCAGATATTCATTTTTTATCTGTAACGGACTAGATTTGACAGATGAAGTGACAGAAAAAATCCGCGGAATCCGCGCCAGTCTGTAGTCGTATTTTTAATTAGACGAAGTCAACTGACGTTTACTGTGTTGTCAGTTTTTGATGAAATAAAAATAGTGTTGTCACGAAGTGATGATTGAAAAAACTCCTGAATGAATTAAATTAAATGATATTCTTTTATAGTTTGAAATGATTAACTATTCACACTCACTGTTCATTCATCTGATTGAACGAGAACTGAACGCATCACTATTACTTTAAATATGGCAACATTATTTTACAAAGTGACATTAGCTACTGTCAGTTGGCTTCGTCTAATTAAAAATACGACTATAGACTTGGCATATATCAGCTGATTGGTTCTGCCAGCGCCATCTTGCCTCTCAGCAATTGCTTAACAATGTCCTGGCGGTGGTCAACTTTGAGAGCTGTCAATTCAATTATCAACGACCTCTTAACTTTGATTACCGTTTATTATGAGTGAGATTTTCCTTGATCAATAGTTTAGCAATTGCTCAAAACTTGAGACACGTCTATAAGTAACACTGTTTGTCTAACATTATTATCCATACATATTTTCCGGCCCTAAATATTATATTCAGAAAAAAAACTAATATTTTTTTTATTTCATAGAATAAAATGTTTACCTGTTTATTGCCCACCCTGTATTATTAAGGTATATAAACCTAACCTACTATGTAAAATAGGTTAGAAATAAGGCTAATTGGGGCTGTATATCTATTGTTATTTTTACCTGACTGCGTAATAGATTAATAGAATGTAACGTGTTTTGACGATATGTGATGTATATTTTATTAAGATTTTATTTAGCAATACAAATTTTGCAGTCCGTATCTTTGTGAGCTATCTTTGTGAGTAACTTGTTATTGACGGTAAAGTGTTATCGCTTGTTATCAGCATCGCAGTCTGTGCTGAGCTAAATATAGGCTTTTTTTACCAATTAAAATATAATTATAAAGAACCAGAAATTATAAGGCCAGGTTAAAAATGTATCATCATGTCCATACTTTTCTACAACTTACATTTGATCAAATCTCATGGTAAGGACATTTAAAACGAATTGTAAATTATGTTATATATTAGTTAATTTAGTAAAAAACCTAGTACTTTATCGTATTAACCTCCAGTCCCCTCCTAAAGTGTTATAATAACGAAGTATTTCTCGGATCACTGCGGTGAGCAAACTGTGTATTTTATTCAAATTAACTGAAGACAAACAAAGAGATAGTCGGACCAACTATAAATCAGAATCAACGTCTTGTCTCATTTCTTCGTGCCAATTTCAACTTTATAACACAAACATAAAGTCGAGAACTGCGCACAGTGGAATAATTAAAAGAACTTCTCTCAGCTCTAGTGTAATTTCTTACTGAGGCGTGCGAGTTATGGGTGTAGGCGGATTTTGTTTTATTTATCTTTTAAGTTATAGGTGTAACAAAACCTTTATTAGGTTGGAAGCTGAATTGGGAATACGCCATTAATAAAAAGCTGATGAAAGTTAAATGTCTAATATAAAATTTACAACGCTTTTAGGCCAAATTTAAATTATAACGTGTTTTTTGATTAATATAATATTGTTTTTAAATATTTTTTTTTTTTTTATTGTGGGAAGAAGTAGTCTCTACCTATCCCATCGGTAAAAGGACGTGATTATATGTATATATATATGTATGTATAATGTTGTTTGTGCTTAGTTGGAATATGGAATATTTACCAGATTTTAAATTAGATATCTGATGTTTGCACGTCAACTAACCTTGACTACGGTTATCTCGTAGGCTAGCGTTTTGCGTTGCGGTGTCATTGACGTTGGTACTCGTATGCCTTGGAGGTTGGAAATGAGGTCTTTTTTTTAGGGTTCCGTTCCCAAGGGGTAAAACGGGACCCTATTACTAAGACTCCGCTGTCCGTCTGTCTGTCTGTCTGTCTGTTTGTCGGTCTGTCTGTCCGTCTGTCACCAGGCTGTATCTCATAAACCGTGATAGTTAGACAGTTGAAATTTTCACAGATGGTGTATTTCTGTTGCCGCTATAACAACAAATACTAAAAACAGAATGAAGATAAAAATAATAGAGGGTCCCCATACAAGAATCGTATTTTTTTCGGCATTTCACGCCATCTACGAACGCTTAGTTAGGTAAATGTCCCATAGATGGCGTTATATTGAAATGTCGATCCCTAACACCTTGGTTAGACGTTAGATGGCGTTATAAGAAATAAAATGTTTATTAAGTATTATTTTTTGCTGGCAAAAAATGATAGTGGTATTTTTTGCTCGATCTTATAAAATACTGCACGTGCACGGTGTATACGGAACTCTACTAGTGCGAGTCCGAGTTGCACTTGGCCAGTTTATTTAATTAGAACATTTTTTCCTTCGTTTATCTACCTACCTACCTACCTCGACCCGTTTCCACCGACTACTGGAATGTATTCTTGTTAACACCATTGATATTTGTCCCGTGCAATTTAATATCATGCCAGTGTACCGCAATCTTAGATTCGTGTGTAAAATATCTGAAAACAGCGAGTAAATCAAATTCTCCTTTTTTTACCTTTTTTTTAAGACACATTCAGGAAGACCTGATATTAAAAAATTAAAGCATAATTTGATAAAGACGTTTTTCTACTACTTTTCTTTGATTAACTGCATCTAATGTTTCGCATGGATTGTGCAGTGCAGGGATAGCCAATATGGTACAATAGTCTTGATATAAAGAATATTTTTTGTACGATCAAATCAGCGGGCCAATACAAGTAAAATTGGTATAAAACAAATTTCTCAGCTCATACCTTATTCCACAAACCGAGTATTCCACACTTCTTGGAGTTCGGTTGCGAACTTCCTCCACTTTTTCATAACAATAACTAATTTCGTTGGTTAATTAAGCAGCAGAGGAATGTTTGCTTCGAAATTTTAATGTTTCTATACAGGCTTCAGGATTACAGAAGTTTGTAACTTCTCATCTGTAAAGGCTTTGCGGATTTCGACGTAATGACTTAAAATGTTCAATGTTTTCATCTAGATGATTTAGGAAGTTTCTATTGTTTAGTTGTGTTGTGTTGTGTCGTTCCTAATAAACATCTTACAAGATTATCCATACGTTTTTTATAGTTGCCTTTTATAGTTGCCTTTTCATGTTTTACCAGAAGAACCGATTTTGATGGTAACGTTTATTTTTTCGGCTGAGAGTAATTTTATTATTGCTTACGAAAACAATAAAAAAAACCGACAAAACAAAATAAACAAAGACTTTAGGTATGGACACACCGCAGCGTCCTGCGGACGCAATCTAGGCGAAGATCAGATAGCGCAGTAGTATTTGTACCGACTGGTTCACACCAAACTCGATCTGAAAAGAATTGAGACCGCACCCGCAGATCGCAGGACGCCGCGGTGTGGCAGTACCTTTATGATGCATGACACAATATGGTTCCCAGATATTATAAAAATTGAATGTAACTTGAATTAACTCATATGTAAAAATAGTTTTTAGACAAATATCATTTCAGAAACGATACGTAGCGGCAATCTACACGGCGGTATTACGATACTCATATTAAAGAAAACCACAACATAAAATTCAATTTAATTGATGTATTGAATATCTTAACATTACAAAATTGTATCCACAGTTCTCGTACCGTAATCCTCGGAAATCGCTTATACCATTATCGCAATTTGCCCAAATTATGGTCCGCGTAAAATTTCATTTCGTCCAATATTGAAACAGTGGGACAAAACGATTTCAATAAAATAAAAGTACCGTACCTTTCTAAGTCCCTCGGTATAGACAAGTCGGAGGCTGGTCCCACGAGACCAACCCGGGCCCTATTGTGAACTACAACCGAGAATTTGCTTGTAGCTTCTCCAGGGATGAACTTAAACGTTTTTGTGGCTGAGTTACTGGCCAACTTGCCTTGTGGGAAATCAACTTTAAAAATACATGTGAACGCCGACTGACGGGACCTTTGCGTCACAACACTTTGCTTTTATAGTTGGTTTATTGTACAATCATATTATGTGGCAAGCTCCCGTGTTAGCTGCTAGACGTGAGTTATACCAGTTCCGGTGTTGATCAAGCCGTCAGACTTGTTCAATAATCTGGACATTATATACTGGGTCTATAACCGACAATTTTTTTTGGGTCGTGAGGGGGTCATGTGCAAGTAGGTCAAGTGTCACGGTGTTTTATTGATTTTTATATTTATTTTTTTATTTATTTAGTTTTTTATTGTTTTTTTTAAATCACCCAAAATCTTGCCTTTAATTCGTGCTAACTTTTATGTTTGTGGTTGCAAAAGAATTGGTGTATGCAACAGAAGTGCCCGACAAAGAAATTTTCATGCAAAGATACAACACCGCTTTTGACCGAATGTAAAGTGAAATGCTGTTTTGAACGACAACCACGGAAGTAAAAAAACGTTGTTGTGCCACATAAGGTAAAGAGGCAGCCAATTAAAAAAAAAATGTTTTAAATTTACTAAAAACAACCATAAAAAGTGGTTTCGTTCTCTTGATTTTGGTTAAAAAGTATCTCTTATTTTGGCCACCTAATTAATAATATCTTTTATTATGTAGCATATCGTTAGAAAGGGCAATACCTAAAGAACTTTTAAAAATAATGCTAAATTCAAAATGGCTTTTAGTTTTTTTGTCATTGAATTAAGAAGTTGTCACTTTTTAAAACAGTCACAGATTAACAACTTTAAAAGCACTTTCTTTTTTTTTTAAGGAAATGTGTTAAGTAATGTTTTATTTAGAATACGGACACATTGCAATATACTGCAAAAGTTTAGTCGTCGTATTACAATCACAAACAAAACAGTTAGCACGACTTAAAGGCAAGATGTTGGGCGATTTAAAAAAAAACAAAAAAATCATATAGCTTAAACACCGTGACACTTAGGACTTCGGGTCTACCGGGGAAAACTTGCACATACCCCCCCCCCCCCCCCAATTTCCCAAAAAATGCAGTCGGTTCATCCACCCAACACACTGTATTAAAACCACCCCTGATTTACCTATCTTGAATCTGTTCATTAAAACCATTCCAATTATAATCCTAAATACAAAATTTTGTTTATTTATTTGGAAGGTCTTACAGATTACTATTAAGTAAATATTTTGTAGTTGAAATTACATTACACTCTTAGGTATCGCATTGATACCTAACTTATTTTCGGTTAAGCAGGACTTACAAATTAAGATGTTTTTAAGCAACAACCTTCAGTAGTGAATGCAACTCACAATCATTCAATCAAATTCTGACTGAGCTACCAATCTGTTGATTCACTTTGTAGGTTACGATCACGTAGACTATCTACACCCAACGCTACGAGCTACGCTACCTGCGCTACGAGTTTTGTGAGGGTTTTCCTTGCGATGTCTTCCTTCAACTGAAGGCTACTTTGTCAACCGCACATAAATTTCTTGCTTGATAAATTAATAAGTGCACGGCGGGTTTAACCCTACGACTCTAGGTCAAATGTCGGCCAATATACGCTAAAGAGCCCTGTAACGTAACGGATGAAGCGTCACGGAGTGCCTGATAGGAATGAAATCATCATCATCGACAGCTGGATACAGGTCGTTGACCCTCAGTACGCGAGGGCAGTCAACGGAAATATTCTGATACATGGTATGCAGACATATTCGGCTCACCGATGAGACCCACCGGCTGTACCGCCTGGTGGATTCAAGCACTGCACAATCTGGAAACTTCAGCATTTACAGAATATGATGGAGGAAATCTAGTAACATTTTCCCCTCAATTTCTTCACCTTGAACCCATTATGGTGTTGCGTCGACTGTCACGATTTTTCGCTGTCATTTCATTATCTAAATATTTAAAATCGTTCGTCATTTGAACAATAAAAATATCGTTTTAATACAAAAAAAATGAATGATAGAAAAAATGAATGAGGCGTTTCAAGATATGCCACAGCCCTGAAAGCAAGTTTTAATAAAGTACTGGTCTAATGGGACAATTACTGTGATTGTTACTGTTGGCTTTCAATATCCGAACTTTTTATAACAGACGCTTTACTCAATACCTTTCATAAAAATAACCGGCTAAGTGTAAGTTGGACTAAAGGTACAGACACACTGCAGCGTCCTGCGTGCGCTATCTAGACGGCGATCAGATAGCGCAGTAGTATTTGTACCGACTGGTTCACACTAAACGCGATCAGAAAACAATTGAAATAGAGGTGGGCGTTATTTAACGTAAGCGGTTCTAGAAACTGCTTACGAGGCTTATAACTGTATACGTAGTTTCGCGGATCAAAAGTAAGCAGTTATTTTTCGTAAGTAGTTTTGTGATAAGAAACGTTTCTTTTCTCAAAAATGTAACGCAAAATGGTTCTTAGATTACGCGTACGCAGTTTTGTGCGGCAATGTGCTGTGACTAAATATGTACTATCGAGGGACAATAAGCCAGTAGCACCTCAATGTTTATAGTAGCTTGCACGATATTTCTGTTGAATGTTCTAACGCAAACGATAACACGTAAGTACGGCATAGATGGCATGCTTAGCCATACCACAGACAAATAAAAAGATGAAACGTAGCGTGAGATACATTTAATAAACATCAAATAGAGATAACAATATTCCACTGTATACTCGTTTTCTTTTTGTTGAGTTAACAATTAACATAACGTCGAGTAAGCTATGCACAAGTAACGGATGCTTAAATTCGAATGAGTCATTAATACCATCTTGGTCGAGTGGTATGGTGAACTGATAAGGAAGCAGGAGGCCCGAGTTCAATTCTCCATCCAGTAAATTACTTTGTTATAATTTTGAGGGCCCGGTGGCGTAATCGAGAGAACGGTTGGTTGAACTTTGATGCCAGAGGTACCGAGTTCTAACCGCCGTGCACCAATGGATTTTTCTATCGAAAAAATTATGTGCGCTTTTCACAGTGGCCCTTCGGTGAAGAAAAAACATTGTTAAGAAACCAGCAACCTCCGCATGGTGGTAGGACACTATCTAGTGTCCGCTGTCATCAAACATCTAATGTGTTCCGGCAGCTATCCTTGAGAGTCAGTTCCCATTCTAGGTAGGCCTAGAAAACTAGGCCTGGCGTGCTAACTATCTTCGACCTCATCATCACTTACCAACAGGTGAGATAGTGGTCAAATAAAATATAAACTATAAAATATTTAAAAAAAATATTAATAGCTTGTATTATTTTATATCTGGTTAAACAAACTTCGCTTATAAAGGTAAATTGGTGATCTATGTTATAATTATGTGAAATTAAATAAACAACACGGTGATGTTATCTTAATAGTTTATGAGGAAATATTTATTTGTATAACTAAGAAGAATACACAGCAACAATGTTCTTAAATAAACTGATTTTCAACATATTGAAATATCATAAACTACTATTTTTATTTAATATTATATTACACTGAAACCGTCTTCATTGACAATTTTCTATTTTGACAAAATAACACTTTAATGGTTGCATCTAAGAATTGCTCTTACCTATTGATTATTTAAGATTATCAGCTTAATTATTCATGTTCTATAGGAAAAGAGGATTGAAGCTTAATCCTTTATAATCATAACTTATATAATTACTTATTACAAATTATCACAGCCGGCACATCGCGTAGTTTTTGTATACTTTTAAATTAATATTTCGTGTGACTTCTATTGTTTTTGATACAGATAAGAAGCCTTCGTAATCCACTATATTCGCACATATTATGTCTGTCACATAAATTTTCCACAAACTTGATCCAAGGGGACTACAGCTGCTCAGGACATCTCTTGTCGCGCGCTTCTCACCTTTGCATTATTAAACCCCATGAAGTGCGCAACATTCCATAATGGTGTATAAAATTCGTCTGAAAACGCCAAATCTTATTAACACACTTTATTAACAATTTGCTTTCACAACTACGATTTCTCAACACTTATCACTCAGCAATAACTTACACTTATGCCGCTTTCACTATACATTTGAAATAACATAATTTAATTAGTCCACTTCTATGCAATGCCTCAATATTCGATGTATTTAATAATTATATTTGCTTGCATTTTGATTTTTTAAGTTATTTATTAACCAAACTTCAACCACCACCAAAGTTCACCAACCGACAATGTTATGTTCATACATTTATGCCATCAATACATTTTGTTTCAAATCTCATTATTCATCTCATTATTTGTATAATTGATAAAAGAAGCAAAACTGGTCTAGCTATTCTACTAATTAATACATGCGCTCTTTCTAATGGGTTCATTATGTTACTTTCGAAACGTCTTATAAAAGAAGGTCGTATGTGCATATTTTGCTGTCATGCTATTGCTTTTTGAGACTGCTACTCCAATTATGACCGATACTGTACAAACTAGTAACATTATTCACAAAATACTGAATAAAAATCAAAATAATGTGTTACCGAAATAATGCAAAGCTTTCTTATTTTTGTAACGTAATATTTAACAGCATCAATTTTAGTACGCGTACAAAACTGTTTTCCGATTTTTTTTGAAGTAGCTCTGTAACGTTGCGTTTAGCGCCGTTGCTAAATCTAGGTCAAATAATAAAAGTCTAAAACATCTAAATAAAACTTATTAAAAATATTAAATACTACACTAAAAACTACACAAATTATACAATATAAAGTATTTATTTACTAACTTAATACCTACTTAAAAATCAAAACTTAATGATTTCCTACGGAACTCGTTCAAAAGCAAACGCTAAATGGCTCGGGTTGCCTGTCCTACGGACCCCAAAAACCGCTTCTATTGTTCCGATGCTTCGAGCTCATTCGATCGCCTGCCTCGGCCACTAGTTACTGATCGCGCGCTGAACGCGCACGCGCCTGCCTCCACACTTTTTAAATACTACGTATTCTGGAAGACCCGCTGGGGTGAGTTTCATTATCATACGAGCCTATAAAACTGTGTAAGCTGTTCTGCCACGGTACGCTGACTGCGGTTATTCTAACTAACCGTAATCATCGGACTGAGCCGCTGGTACCTACCTATCACGACGCTCCACGCTGGCAGATCAGCTAAGTTGAGGACGAGCGCTAATGCCGTACCGACGTTGATTCCAGGTCTTAAACAGGGAGCTGGGTCTTAAACCGGGAGCTAGGTCCCGGAAGTGCCTACCTACCTACAACCTGTGCCTACCACTCGACGCTGGCCATCGCCCACGTCGCCGCTTACTACGGCTGCGCGCGAGCTCAATTCCAGTCGCTCACCCTCCCAGCTGTGGGAAAGGGTCCCATCGCACCGGACGGACTAGCAGGCCAGTGCTGCTCCTAACTTTTGTTAAGCTCTTCTTGTGCGGCTGAGTAACTTAATAGGCAATATAAAAGTAAGACCTTACTTTACTTTTATTTACCCCGACCCTATCTACCTATCTGCGGTAGGCGGGACCTATCCACCGCCGCAGCTCTATGTGTGAGCTGTGTAGAAAAAACCGGTTACTAAAATAAGCGTTTTAAAACTGCTTACGCGCAATCATGAAACTGCGTATAACTAGTTACGCGAATAACCAATTACGACCCACCTCTAAATTGAAAAGTACTGAGATCGCGCCCGCAGATGGCAGGACGTCGCGGTGTGGCCGTACCTTTACGCCGCGGGTTTCGTACATATTATTGGTAACTAAAAGACAATATTTACTTTGCCGCTCTATCCCTAGACACAGTTATTGCAACTGTAAGAAAAGTTTAATTTTTTTACAGCCAAAAGAGATCTAGTATTTGATACAAACTTCACCTTGGTAACTCTACGCGTAAATCAAATATTATGTTTCTTTGAAGTGTTTCACACTTTATATTTTTGTAAATTGTTAAACACAATCCAAAATTTCATCGTACCGACGGGACTTGAACCCGCAACCTCCGGGAATGACATGTTCCGGTGCTTTGCCAATTAAGCCACGGTGTGAAGTATCGTCACGACGAAATTAGTGGATTGCATTTTGTTAACCCAATTATGCATTGGTGGCGCCATCTATGACTACTTATTACGTAAGTTAATCATTCGGAAGAAATCATTACAGTTTACTCTACGCGTACCTGAGAAAAAAAGTCTTGAGAGACAGATGGTACTGAACCCAATTTGTTTTTGCGGTACTGAACCCAAAAACTGTTTTAAAAAATACACATACCGGTAAATCATATCAAAAGCTCGAGCTTTCAACCCAGCAAATATTAAACCGTCAGCGAATCGCTCTATTAATTCATCTCCTTAAAAATAATATTCACATGCAATTTACTGCCAAATTGTGTTGCAAATATACGGAAATCTACAGGCAAATTTGAGTTCACATCGTATTATGTTAGAAGTTCATCTTGCTTGCCATGTGGTTTAGTTTAAGGAAAGTGCCTTGGGCCGTCAGTTGCAGGCGACCGGAACAAATGATAGGGGACATTGTTAGCTTGGAGTCTTATTTCTGTAAGGCTAAATCGCTTTGTATGAATTGCCGGAGGTACACGATGTCATCATTTGTGAGATAATGAAGGTATCTATAGTATCTTAATTTTTATAGATATTTCTACGTTAAAAAAAGAATCATTTGAATCCGTTCACAATTGACGGAGTTATCGCGTAAAATACACAAAAAAAAAGGACATACAGACAAATTGAGAACCTCCTCCTTTTTTGTGAAGTCGGTTAAAAAGATAGAGGCCCGGTGGCGTAATCGGGCGAACGGTCGGTTTTGATGCCGTGGTACCGAGTTCAAACCGCCGTGCACCATTGCATTTTTCCATCGAAAAATGTATCTGCGCTTCCCGGTGAACGAAAACATCGTTAAGAAACCAACAACCTCCGCATGGTGGTAGGACACTATCTAGCGTCTGCCTGGCCAGCTACCACCCTCAAGTTAGAAAATCTGTCTCCAAACATCTAATGTGTTCCGGCAGCTATCCTTGAGGAGCCAGTTCCCATTCTAGGCCTAGCGTGCTTACCATCTTTGACCGCATCGTCACTAACCAACAGGTGAGATAGTGGTCAAACGCTAGCCTATACAGTATAAAAAAAAATTAAAGTCAAGACGTGATAAAATAGAAATGATCTAAATGTATATATACTATATACTGAAATATATATAGAAATCTTAAACATAATATTTGTAGAGCACCCTAATTCTATTAACGATGTAAAATGATATTTACGAAACAGAAGGTAGGGTACAAAAACCACAACGCATGTCGATGTGGTAAGCTTAGCCTGTGAGAAATGAATTTCAAACTATATCTGCTCAGAATAATTAATTGCGACACACGAGGTAGAAGTTTGGGCTACAGGTGCTATCATTATATATAGAGGTATAATTTAAACACCTTCATTACGTGCTCGATCTTTGTATTTGAACGTAGGTAGATATGTTTAAGACCCGCACGAAGTAGTTTACTTCTTCTTTTCAACAGACTTCCAAAAAAGAAGGAGGTTCACAATTCGTCTGTTTTTTTTTTCTTTTTTTTATGTGTATGTTACGCGATTACTCCGTCAATTGTAAACCGATTCGAATGATTTTTTTTGTAATCGGCAGGGTACGTTTTCGAAGTGGTTCCGTTGTAATTTCATTGAAATTTGATAAGTATCTCTAGAGATATGACGATAAACGTCTCAAACTTGCTACGGAAATTGACTCGCGGGGCATTGAAGTCGGTTGTTTTAGTTTTTAAACTATCTTAATTATACCATACATACTGCCAAGGAATGGAATGCCCTGCCTGAGTCTGTATTTCCTGTTAAATGTAATTTGGGGGCTTTCAAGTCACGAGTGAACAGATAGATAGAATAGGGAAGAGCGCTGTGTACAAGTGTCTTAGAAATCAAAATGCATTATGAAGAATTTCCTAATATTACACAAATAACATTGCTATTGTGACTCCTTAGCATTCAGACGCGTTAAGTACTTGCGTAGCATATGCGCCACATCTGCAATCTGCACTTCTTGCCTGGTGGGGTTGGTGGAAATCCCTGGTGCCTCATTACGTTTTACTGAATAGTTACGAGCAATGCAAGAATCATGTGTGGTTATTTGCGTTGAACATAAGGTACTAAGTTTAGTTTATTGTTGTCCGAAGGATGCCTCTCACTGAGGTAAGCGTTGTAAACATTATGCTTCGATGTGTACTCGTATGCACAACCTAAGAATTCGAGTGTCAATTTTGTACATAATTTTATTTTATTATAAAAACTCACGTTCATTTTAAACTTATAGATTTAAGACGGGAATTTAACGTGACTTACGAGATGTCGATATAGCGATCGACATATGTTTCGGCCTCATCCGAAGGTCTTAAACAGAGACAGAGGGTGATACCTGTCACATACGTGGAAAACCGTTCTTCATGGAAAGCACGTCACCAGTGGCAACAGTGAGGAGGACACCTTGAGTTCCGTCTGCCGGTTAGATGTGGTTTCGTCTGAAGAAAACAGCAGTGATAAAGACGAATCCCTCCAACGTAATCCCGCGCCTCAACTATGTACACCGCATCATCACCCCCCACCAACACCACCGCCGCCGCCGCCGCCGCCCGCTCCGTCCGCCCGCGCTGCAAGAGCAGCGGCCCGCAGTGCGAGGTTGAACGCGTCGGCGAGCACCCCGCACTCAAGATCCTGAAGAAGACCTCCGGATGAGGCCGAAACATATAAATTTTCGACAATGTATACTGGGATTTTAGTTACCTTCATCGTGGAAAATACCTGGATGCAAATTTATCCAATTATGAAGCGTATTAAAATTAATAATGTACAATAAATATGGGTATATATATTTTTTTAACGTAACAGTGCAGTTTTATAAACAAAGTCTCCAATCGCTGCTCGGTGGTTACCGACAGACAGTAAACTACAACTAGTACTTCACTGATGAGAAATAGACGCAGCCGTAAAACAAAATGCCCTTCATGTGATTAAATATACAAATTAAAGTGTCATAAAAAAATAAACTACCGAATCAAAAACAAACCCAGCGCAAGCAATAATTCCTCCTTCTACACTATAAATCCATCTGCATAAAAATCTTTTATTCCCACTGGATAGCCAATGTAACTATCATTAGTTAAAAAAATGTCAATATTAGATTGACTTTGAATATAATTAATTATTCAACCCTTGAATTTATTACATTTTCCTTGAGTCTCTCAAAATGTATTGTGCAGAAATTTGCAACTCATTAGCTAAACATTTTGATAGGTTTAACCTTTAAGATTTTTTACATAAAATATTGGAGTTTGGTAAAATATTGTCTGATGGTATATTGAAAGGATAACTTTGTGTTTTTAACCAACTTCACAAAAAGGAGGAGGTTCTCAATTCGTCGGAACTTTTTTTTTATGTATGTTCACCACAGATCTATATGACATCTGTGATGTTCACCGATTACTCGAAGTTGCCTCAACCAATTTCGTATTTTTTTTTTTAATCAAAGGGTTCCCATTATTCTCAGGTATTCCCATTTAAATTTCAACAAAATCGGCCGAGCCGTTTTTAATATATCAACATTTATATTACGACGCATATACTTATCTCGACGACTTACTACTTGGCTGGCACTTTACTTACTGGCACAGATTATGTAATAGTTTTTTCGTCTACTGGCTACTTTGACTAGCGCAATGTTTGAAGTCGGTTCTTTGAGTTTTTAAACGATCTTAAATTATATAATTTACTTTATAATTATTTTGCACATGTATAATGTAAATGGTCCTATTTACAAACATAGTTTTGCTAAGATACAATAGTTTATTTTCTTCTAACTGGTATTATTTAATTACCCCAAATATTATATTTTATTTATTTATTTAAACAACTATCAAAAAATATATTACAAACTACAAATAAACACTAAAATTAAGTCTGCTGGTAGGGTACCCATAAATCTGGCAACATAAAGCATAATGAGGTACTAAATAATGAAAAGAGTTCTTTATTCCTGTGAAATAAATATTCTGTAGAAGTGAATAAGAAATAATTACAGCCAACAGAAACTCATTCAATTTCGTTCATAAAAAGAAGCACTAGTCATTCCAATCCTTTATAAAAACTAAGCGCAGTATTACACAGACTGAAAAGTATAATTGTATCAACCGTCACGGTAACAAGAAAAGTTAATTAAAAATACACTTCCGTTCGCTAACCGATTATGAAAAAGACAATTTTCCGAGAGAAAGAACTTCAGGAAAATTCTCCACTGTAGGGAGAATCAAATTTTTGCCGCAGGCATTTGTCGGCTGTCCTATTAGCGAGCAGGACCAAGTTTGATTCAATGAACATTCATTTTGTAAGTTCGGATTTTTTGATTTTCAGACTTCTGTTGGGTAAACTGGATTCGATCGATACAAACTGAGAGACTTCTAAGCAAATTGCGGCCTATTGAAAACCTAGGTTTTAAGCTAATGTATCTTAAGTAACAGCTTTTAAGTGACAGATTTCTGTGATATGTTTAGAATATTTTATTGAACATTTTCTAAAGTTAACTTTACATTAAGACAGTGTTGATTTTCCACACTCATTAAATTCGTAGGATAAAGGACAACATTTTATCAGTTTAAAGTTATCACTTACCAAAATGAACCACCACAGTAATCAATGTAATTGGAACGCAATTCATTCAAACCTCACAATTAATATTTTGCCGCTTTGTGTGGTTGTCACACCCAGCTACAACTATGTATAATGCTACATATATAATTATACAGTTAAACAAGCCTGTGGTACTGATTGTGACAGCTTGTACAATAACCCATAGGTTTTTGTCGTGAATAGGGGGAAGTAGAATTGTTTAGGGGTTGCATAAGATTCTAATGAAGTGTGGTAGGTTGTGATGACGCGCTTCTGCTAGTGGTTAGGAGAATTTCATCGCGGAACCGGTATGCCTAGCGCGAATTATTTTTTTTCTCAACCAATTTCCAGAAAGGAGGAGGTTCTCAATTGTCTCAATTTGTCTGTATGTTTTTTTTAATGATTGCTACGTGATTACTACGGCAATTGTGAACCAATTTTAATGATTCTTGTTTCATGGGTAGGGTATGTATATTTCCCCGATAGTTCCATTATAAAATTCAGTGAGATCTGATAAGTATCTCTATATACATATATTGATATGAACATCTTTATCTATCTTTAAATATATTGAGATAAACATCTCAATTTGGGCACTAAAAATGAACCGATTTCAATTATTCTTGAGTAGGTGTGGTCCTGTAGTAAATTCTAATTTTAATACGGATTTTACAACCTAAGAGAGATACTCAACTAAATATATCTAATATATAACATTCTCGTGTCACAGTTTTCGTTGCTATACTCCTCCGAAACGGCTTGACCGATTTTGATGAAATTTTTTGTGCTTATCCGGTATCTATGAGAATCGGCCAATATCTATTTTTCATCCCCCTAAATGTTAGGGGTAGTCCACCCCAATTTTTTATTTTATTTTTTAGACAACATTTTTAATTTCTATTTTTTTATGATACAACATACAAAAATAAATACAATCCTCAATTTTCACCCTTCTACGATCAACCCTTATTTTTTAATAGCCATTTATTTATATGGCAAAACAACGTTTGCCGGGTCAGCTAGTGATTAATAAAATAAAATGATAACTATAGAACAAAAATAAAGGTCTCTATATAATATATATATAATGTTTAGTGATAACTTGCTGACCGTTGTACTCGATGAGTAATAGATAATACCTCGTTCAAGGATACAACACATTTTGAACAACAATAACTGTTTTTACGGGCTATTTATAGTATCAGAAATTGTTGCAATAAAATCCCGCGGGATTGCAATCCCTAAACGTAGCGTCACGGCCCGTAGGGAACGGATGTGACGTAAGCGTCATGTTATAACTACACTAATATTATAAAGAGGAAAACTTTGTTTGTTTGGTTGTAATGAATAGGCTCAAAAACTACTGGACCGTTTTTAATAATAATTTCACCATTCGAAAGCCACATTATCCACGAGTAATATAGGCTAAATTTTATTTTGGAAAAAAATAGGGTTCCGTAAGATATTTGGGTTTTAGCAAAACAACGTTTGCCGGGTCAGCTAGTTTTATATAACGACGTAACGGCGTAACTACGAACACTTTTACCACCTTCCAGCCCCATCATCAGATCAGCACCATGTCTTCATAATATTGCATTGTCACGCGATTTACACATGTATGCAAAATTTCAGCTCAATCGAACCCTTAAAAGTCGCTCTAAAATCAATCGCAAGATTTTTGACAGACGAATTCGCCGTGAAGTAGAGATAAAGCTTGTACGAGTAATTAAATGAACTGAATAGTCTGAATTCCAACTCTGTGAATGTCACTCAGTTTCACTTCTAACGCGTAGCTTTCTACTTACTACTTCTTTCTTTTTAGGGTTCCGTACCCAAAGGGTAAAACGGGACCCTATTACTAAGACTCCGCTGTCCATCTGTCTATCTGTATGTCTGTCTGTCTGTCTGTCCGTCTGTCACCAGGCTCTAGCTCATTAACCGTGATAGTTAGACAGTTGAAATTTTCACAGATGGTGTATTTCTGTTGCCGCTAGAACAACAAATACTAAAAACAAAATAAAGTTAAATATTAAAGGGGGTCCCCATACAAAAAACGTGTTTTGAAACGCCATCTATCTAATTAGTTTCGGCAAAATGACATAGATGGAGCTAGTAAACGTGCCCCGTCTTTCTAGATCGCGATCAAATCAAATATTCTTGGTAATATCAATGAATCAAATATATGAGGTTGAAACTCTGTTATGTTTCGTATTGTACGGAACCCTCCCTAAGTGTGCGATAAGAGACGCGATACTGACTCGCACTTGGCCAGTTTTATTTATAAGCTCATATTGTAAAGATATTATGAATTATGATACTATTGCGTTTTTATATTGCTAGAGTTTCTATCTTTCTCATCATAGCTACCTTAATAGTAAGATCAACACAACGATGAAGAGGTGTAGTAGTGTTGGTAGTGTGCTGAACGACAGAAATTGTATAAGCAGTATTTCTACTAGTGTTTCGCTTTTACGAGAAATCCTCAGGAGATGTTTTCTCGTCGAGCGCTACAACGAAAGCAGCCTCATAAAGATGCACTTGATAGAGTTCCTTTTTACCTTACTACAAAAGGAAGGGTTATGATTTTAACAGTATATGTATGTTTGTATTTACGTATGTATTCCTTCGTAGCGCGTAAATCCGATTTTGATAAATAAGGGGAAAACGGGGGGATCAAACTATTCGTTAATATGGCCCGGGTAACTTAGATTACATTTTTACCGACTTCTATAGTAGAAGGAATCGATTTTTTGTTGTAAACTTCGATTTTATCCGATTTCATTACATTCTTTCTACTCACTTCAAAATATATATATATTGTTAACTGTTGCTCTTGGTTTTACTTGCATTCCACTTCTATCTAATGGTATTTACGTATGTATAGAAATATGTATAGTAAATAAATAAATAAATTATAATAATAAGTAAGTAATATGTATATTATTCAGAATATAAATATAAAAACCCGTCTTCACCGAGTTATAGACCAAACAGTATACAGGAACATCGCATGCTGATCTGTGTCAAGTCTTTGTTTCTACTTATTATTTTTTAACCGAATATAAAATGTTTGTCTGATTTATCAATCCCCATTTATTCTTGTTTATTCCCATTGTCATTTTATTGAGATCTGGTAAGTATCTCCAGAGATATGGAGATAAACACCTCAAACTAGAAACTGGAATTGACTAGCGCGGCTTTTGAAGTCGGTTTTTTTCGTTGTGTAAACTATCTGAAATTATTTACTTAATTAACATTTCCATATATTTCATATACATTTAATAGAAGACGCCTATATCCAGCATTGGACGAAGATGGCCTGATGATGACGATGTTAATACGGTGATGATGAGACATTTCATGCAATTTTCGATATTTTTGTTTGAATTACAGCAGCTCTCTAACCTAATAAAATAAAATAAAACGAATTAGTTTTATAATATACAATTATGTTAATTTGTACAAATCTGGACTTATAAAGGTAGTTTTAATTGCTATTCGGTATTAAATAAAACCCTGCATCAAAAAACTAAATCTTTTTAGAACAATAAATTGTGGACGGTATTTTTAATACATATTTTTTACTTAAGCTTAAATAGAAAAAAGCTTCAAGCTTTAAAGCTTAATTACTGTTTTCGCTATTTTTAGCAATACCTGCGTAATGCCTAAAATTACCGGTCTTTAAGTATAACAAAATTGCTTCACATTCCTCCATGATGTTTTATTATGATTGGAGCTTTAATACTACTATACAAATTTAAATAATCATTAAACTCACCTTCATATCCTAAAATCACAAAACCAACCAGTCTCACAATACAATTCCACAATCAAATCCGTACTTTACCGAAACCGGTCTACAGCGACGGAACAGCGCTACGTTCGAAACTTGAAAACTTTTCGCGGTAGGAAAAAAATCGCGGGATATGACGAGACGCGCGCAGCCTGCGACGACCGGCGAGGCACTGAGCGTTGAACGCACCTCTAAAACGATCCACTCTGTTACATAGTAAGATCGAAATTTGATCGTAGTTAGAATGAAAGCGCTAAGACAGCCCCCTGGCTATTTAGCGTGGAAAGAAAGGTATGACGCATGCGCGGTCGCAGAGCGTTGCAGTTGATGAGAATGCGTTCCTACGTGGCAGGAATGCGTCCAGATTGGAAAGGTAACGTTTTGGAACGTTTTCGGACGAGGGAAATTCTGCTCGGATTCAACAATGTTACCGGTGAATGCGAACTGCAGGTTTGCGCTTTTGTTTCATTTGAGTTGCAGTTCTGCTGATGATATTTAGAATTTGCGGGACAATAAAAGCCTCTCGAGTTTATGTCACACAATAATGTTTGAGAGGCTTTGATTGGATGGCAAACATTTTTAAATTAAACTGATTGGTTTTGTTCAAAATGTTATACAGTAGGTAGCGCAATATTTAATGGTTTTTTTAGTAGCTTTTTGACACAATATCCTGAAGGTGGCTTCATGTATAAGTTTAAACAATGGTCAATCATTTTATTGAAATACTTCTGGATAATTTTTTTTAGTGGTGAATTTTCTGCTGGTGTGCTAATATCACCATGCTTTCACTTTTGCCGCGTAGTTAGTCATACATCCATACAATAGAAATGATTTCCCGTGAATTGTTTCCCGTGACCTAAGAAGACATAATCAAAAAATAATGACATATCTGCTGCAATTGATGACAATTTGGATATCCTGCATCACGTCAAGGTTACCCTTTTCTGGCAATATAATTTTAGTAACAAGACGTTACTATTGTTATTTAGTAATACGATATTTAGACTACAATCACATGAGTAAAGAAGGTATGACATATCATGACATTAAATGACATTTCGTGACATCTCATGATCATGATTGTCGACAATATTAAGTATGAAAAATAAAAAAGCAGGTCATGTTTATTTGAAGGAGGATTTTATTACGATGAAGATTTTTCTTGTTTTTTTTTTGTACCAACCCTACAAGAATAGGTAAACATTTTGTCAGTTCCTTAGAAGGTTTGTCTCTGTTCCTTCTTTACTCATGTGCTACAATAGCCCAAAATCACGAGACATTTAAGAAAGAAAAGTAGGATTTTGCCCTGCAGTGGCACAGTTTATGCACATAATAAGAATTATAACAGGAAAATAAATTTCGAATTGATCACACCTGTACAAGTGCTTGTCGTACTAGCATAAACTAGGAAAGAGCTAGAGATGAGTTCTATTTTTTAACCGACTTCAAAAAAAGGAGGAGGTTTCTCAATTCGACCGTATATATATATATTTTTTTTTATGTTTGTTCGGGGATAACTTCGTCATTTATGCACCGATTTTGATTATTCTTTTTTTGTTCGAAAGGAAATATCACAAGTGTGGTACCATGGTAATTTTATCGAGGTCTGATAAGTATCTCCAGAGATATTGAGATAAACATCTCAAAATTGGTACTGAAAATGAACATTGAAGTCGGTTCTTTTTAACCGACTTCACAAAAAAGGAGGAGGTTCTCAATTCGTCTGAATGTTTTTTTTTTTTTTTTTGTGTGTATGTTACGCGATTTCTCCGTCAATAGTGAACGGATCCAAATGATTCTTTTTTTAATAGGAAGGATACGTTTCCGAGGTGGTCCCATTTTAATTTTATCGAGATCTGATAAGTATCTCCAGAGATATGGAGATAAATACCTCAAACGTAGGAGAATGTACTGGTTTTAGTAGAAGAGTCCCAAGAAGATTATACACAATGGAGGTTGCTATTGGATATAATGGATATATATTGGATATATTGCTATTGCTATTGGATATATGCTATGGAATACTAAAAAATATGACCTTGAATATTTTTATATCTTTCTTCTCGTTGATTTTGGTTTTTGACAGATATTCTTACGGTAACTGTGAGCGAGATTGAAATAAAGGTGGGGATTATATTTTTTTTTTTTAAATATCTTATAGGCTAGCGTTTGACCACTATCTCACCTGTTGCTAAGTGATGATGCGGTCGAAGATAGAGAAGTGGACTAGAATGGGAGCTGGCTCTCAAGGATAGCTGCCTGAACACATAAGATGTTTGGCGACAGATTTTCTAACTTGAGGGTGGTAGCTGGCCAGGCGGACACTAGATATGTCCTACCACCATGCGGGGGTTGTTGGTTTTTTTAACGATGTTTTCCTTCACCGGAGGGCAACTGTGAGAAGCGCACATATATTTTTCGATCGAAAAATTCATTGGTGCACGGCGGTTTGAACTCGGTACCACGGCATCAAAGCCGACTGTTCTCCCAATTACGCCACCGGGCCCTCAATAAATAATGATATATTGATAATTATAATAAATAATTATATATAAATATAAATAATTTATCTTCACAGGAATGTTCTACCGGGCAAAGTCTCGTTAGGGTGCAAACTTTTTTAAACATACCTAAGATTTTTTGACATGACATGACGTTTGCCGAAGATGGCGGCCATTTCAGTCACGCGACACTGCATACATTATTAAATAACTCAGAATTATGAACGTACTTTGTACCAACCAACACTGCAAAAATAATGTATAAGCATAATACCACAGATTATATAATAGTTACTACGTAAATAATACTTTCCGTTGTTAGGTTGGCTACACAGTGCTTTCATAATTCGGGTTTCAACAATATAGGGAAGTGCCTCTTATAACGTAGTAGAGTGATTCAGTACTCTGTTGGCCATATGGCGGCAAGTAATGTTAATAATCGCAAATAATACTTTTTATATTCATTTTGGAATACAACTAGTCCGTGTTATAAAAGTATCTGGAATTATTGTAATAAAATAGACAATTAATTATCGTGTGTGTCAGATGCTTTAATTGCACAGGGCCATTTTGGACATTGTCCTTTGATACCTTGATGACATAATTATTACTAGTGAATATTATCACTTTAGCAAGGCATTTAAAGTCATTTTTTTTAGGGTTCCGAACTCAAAGGGTACCAAATAAACACTTTCTGAGACTTTGTTGTCCGTTCGTCCGTCCGTCCGTCCGTGTGTCTATACATATGTGCGCACTTTACAGATCTGTATCTTCTTAACCATTATAGGTACATACTTGAAATTTTCAAAAAGTATATATCCGTCAGTGTATAACGGCCCAGACACCAAATGTAATAGATGCATGTAATTTAATTAAAACTTGTTATGCACTAAAAAGGGTAAAATAAGTTATTTTTCAAAAAAAATAAAACCGACTTCATAATCACAAATAGGCACTCAAAAGCGAAAAATAAATTACTTAAAATTATTATAAGCGCTACCCACTTATCTATTTGAAGTCGGTGCCAGCCAAGTCTAATAGGTAGTAGATAGATAATACCTACATGTATCTACCTACTTACTAACCTACATGTACCTACTTACTACTACTACATACATAGTATCTATCTACTATCCAATAGACTTGGCTGGCACCGACTTCAAATAGATAAGTGGGTAGCGCTTATAATAATTTTAAGTAATTTATTTTTCGCTTTTGAGTGCCTGTTTGTGATTATGAAGTCGGTTTTATTTTTTTTGAAAAATAACTTATTTAGTTTTTAAACGATATTATGTTGATGCTAGTAAGAGACTAGAAATGATCTTCAAATGGCTAAACAGATTCTCTTAAAATATTCTCGATAAGTACCATTCGATAGTATGGGAGTTACGATGCCACAGACAAAAATACGATTGCAGATACACAGAACAACTGATACACAGATACACATGTCAAAGTTATAACCTCCATCAACCATCTTTATATTTATTTATTCGATTAAAACGGTATAATACCAATTATATTCATCTATCTTTTGAGTTGGAGATTAAAATGCAATAGACTGTAATCTGTGGAAAGAGGATGTGGTTTGTTTGTCTTACTGCAAGGTCTTTAGGCCTTGCAAAATATATATTATGTGTGTTTAAGATCTCTACTGAACATTCTCATACTAACATGATCTTTCAATCCGTAGTGTTCAAATGATTTATTTAGCTTGTAGTTCGCATCATAAGTTCTGATGCTGTCATATCTACTTACTACGATGATGTGTCAAATATATTAACTCAGATGGACACATCCATTAATATGAGGTATTTATTGAGATGAGCCGCGTCAAGGTGATTGAATCAGAGACTCCCAGATATGAATAAATCTGTGAATCGCTAAGTCAGTGTTTCGGCCGATATTACGATTTGACGTTAATTGCTAGTCGGGCGGCTAAAATGTGTTGATACTTGTTTCATGTAGTTTCTTGTATTTATAAAATCTGAAATTTGAGCGATGTATGAGTAAACTTTGAAACTTTAGTATTTATCCTTATTTCAAATACAAATATGTCTATGTGATAACTTTAGCATAGGTACTCGTGCAACTTACACTTATGCTATTACTTGCTGTGCCCCGCGGTTATACACTCGGAGTTATCGTTCCTGTGGAAATATCGATATCAAAAGTATTCTTTATGTTATTTCAGGGTCTAGGCTATGAACATACCAAGTTTCAGCTCAATCGGTTTAGTAGTTTTAGCGAGAATAAGTAACAAAAAAAATACAAAAAAATTCGCCTTTATAATATTAGTAGTAAGTACGATGTATCTGAATTATTAAGAAAATTTTAGCTTTTTTAATAAAAAAATTAAAACATTTTGTACTAAGGAGACACATTGACATTTTAAAACGGTGCCACGTTGACAGTACCAATTAATATTACCCATCAAAAAAAACATTTATTGGGTCCGGACTTAACCCAATAAATATTTATTGGGTTAAGTCCGGACCTACTCCGGACGAAGGAGTACCTTTTAGAGTAACAGACTAACTTCATGCTGTAGTACAAAAATTATGTAGCTGTGCGCGCTTATTACATGATTTCACTCTTATAATTTGATTCTCTAACATGCCATAAGAAGCCATAACTTAAAAAATCAACTCTTTCTCTATCTATGCCGTGTACTTAAAATGGCTGCTCCAAGAAGCGTCATTTTATCTGCTCACTGGAGTTATCAAAGTCTGCATTTGACTTTCATTGACAAATTAGATTGATTCTCTGTATTAATGTACCGAAATTACTACCGGAACCATATTACCGGTATATTCAGGTATTGTCTGTATTTTCCGGTATCCGGGCATTCCATGTCCGGTTGCCATTATGTACCGGTGATTGAAATTTTAATGCACCATTAAAATATTATTGATCAAGGAAATTGTATTGTTTATTTGAAAATGTACTAAATTAGTTTCGCCATCCATGTAGATTTTAATTGTATGTAGCATAGCAACATACATTTTAACAGACGATATTAAAAATAAACGTAATTTGTTTCAATTTTTGCTTTTTGTATATTTCTAAGAAGGGTTAAGATATAAGATATAAAGGGTTCAAATCCCGTTGGTACGATGAAATTTTGAATTGTGTTTAATAATTTACAAAAATATTAAGTGTGTACACACTTCAAAGAAACATAATATAAGGGTTAAGATAGTTGCGTTTTGTTTTTGGACAAATGTTGCTTATTCTGCTATCTTGCCAGATAACATTCTATCTGAACAGAGGACATGACTTGGACTGGACTGTAACTTAAACTTGAATTGAGCATGACCTTGACTTGTATAAACTAAAGTTTGACAGTTCTAATACTTGACACTGGTTAAATACACTCAACGTGTGGAGTCACAACAAAACTTAAAAATAATAAAAGTAAGTGCAATTCTAAACTAAAAAAATATATTTATTTGGACTAGTTTATGTTCATAAAAACGACTTATAAACTCAAAAAATAGCAATTTTTCATTTTAAAAATCTATATCCAACGGTCTACAGAGGAAGCAAATCCGGTGTAAGCTTATTCACGATTAATGCAGGCACATTAGTTATTCAGTGACCTAACAGGTAACCGATAAACCGGTAATTTAAGCGGTATACATGAATAGCGGTATACCTACCTACATCTATGTAATCGTGCTATGAGGGGACTATAGCAATATACTGTGGGTTTTCTTGGAGACACAATTTTTTATAGCTTTTAAATTTTAGACAACGTAGAATATTTTAAGAAATTACAAAACTCTATATTATGCTCTCGAGAGCATGTAAATCAAGTTTGCATATTATGTATACTACCTAACTACTATACATTTTAAAAATGAATAAAATTTAATTACTATTTTTCTTTATTATCAAAGTATATTTGTTAGTAATATTGTCATTTTAAATTTTTTGTACACCACCCGTTTACTACTTCTTGCATTATGTCTATCCAAAGGCTGTCTGGACAGATTGCTGTTAGCAATAAGAATACATATCGTAAACTCATAGTTTAACATTTATTTTATTCGGGAGTACAATTAAAGAGTTTTTGTATAGTTTTACATTGAAAACAATAAAATTTTCCAAGGCAATTTTTAATAACAGAAGCCGATTGATATGGTTAGAACTTTCATCACAGTTTTGATTATAAATTTTTTTCACCAATTGGTTCACCGAGTTTCGTCACCATGTTGCAATTTGGACAATGGGTTTAGATAGTTGCGCCTTGAGAATTGTATAAAAGTCTTGTTCAACGCCTCATCTCACCGCCAGACAAGCGTTATTTCACCTTATAACACATCGTCACTAATCACTAGGAGAGATAGCATTTGTTTTATATCTTGCTAGCGTTTGAACACTATCTCGCCCGGTGGTAAACGATGATCTGGTCACAGAAGTGAACACGCTACGCCTAGGATAACCTGACTCTCAAGGCCTGTGTGCTGCTGAAACACCGTAAGGTTATGGCAGCAGATTTTCTTCTTTACGCTGGTAAGCTACGTTTTATGTGGCCTACGGTACCTGTGGACAAATACAAATATTTATTCGACTCGTCACAAAGGCACACAGTACACTTATTTAACACAGGATAATAAAAGTACGAGAACAATAGATATTTAAACTTAAACTACTTAGTGAAAGCTGGGCTTGATGTAGGTTTTTGTAAAAAATGTAGCATAATATAATATACCCATAGACAAAACATAAACCATCTCTATACTCGTACACAATGATATGGCACGTTTAAGTCAACATTAGCGAGGTGGGAGATAATTCAGTGAATAGCCACCGTTCTTTTCAGGTGCTCTGAACGGACTATTGACAAGGGTTTTAGAATACACAGTTCAGGGCTTAATCTTACGCAGCTTTTTCATAAATTTATAAAAAGAAAAAGGGAAAATTGGCCCGAGATGACCTACTTGATATCTTTGTCATTCTCAAAATGTTTGGGTGGTTTTATATAAATGTAGTATGTATACCTGGGTCAGGACCAAATTCTTTGCATCGTTGCACAATGGAAATCACAACTGAGAGTGTTACAATTTTCCGTTGTGACGCGTAGCACAATTGAGTGTCATTCGTAGCACACTGGAACAAAAAGCCACGAAAACTAAACTAATAATATTTGCAGTTAGTGAATTTAACTGGTAAAGCACGCTAGTGTATTCCAATATTAAATGACATACACATGCTCGTGATTTTTTTATAAAGAAGATTAAATATCTATTTTTCTAGCTGAAGTAGGGACATTTTTAACCCATCAAAAGCAAAGCTTTAATGCAAAGAAATTGGTCCCGACTTACATGGTTAAAAAGCACTCAGTCGATAATGTACGTTATTTTATTTTTATTTTTATCAATGGAAATTATTTATTTAAGATCATAGGTATGAGTGATTGTTAAATATTAAAGTTGTCGCTACATTCTGCCACTTGGCGTGCAAATATATATTTTTTTATTAATAATAAAAACAATAGTAATAATAACATAAATCCTAATTAAAAAAAATCTTAGTTTTTAATACAGTTTTATCTTTTAGAAATTCTTGTACCGTGTAATCCTGGAATCTGCAGAGTACTCAACTCCTCACCAACCCTACAAAGCAAAGGTAACGAATTAAGATCATTGTAATAATGGTTTAACGAGATTTGTATATAAGATCAGTTGAGGGTAGTTTAAATTTAAAATTTAAGTATTAAATAAAATTTTATTCGACTATGTAACACACGTTTTGCATATGGGTACAAGTAGAACTCGACAAACAACAAAGTTCAGTTGGTTATTTTTCCGTCTACACCTTAGCTTTCATATCTTTTGCAAGAACACAAAACAGGATACTTATTACGCAATATTTTATACTTTTAGATCTTTCCGGAAAGGGTTCCAAATGGTACAAACTGAAGTATTGAAAGTGAACCCCCAAAAGCCTTTCCGTATCGCGTTATTTGCCACACTCGCAGCAAATAACTCAAAACTGTGCTTAAATACTCAACATATAAAATTCAAATTCCTTTGTTTTGTACAGCATAAGCGATTTGCACATTATTAAAAGCCTGAAAATGATATGGCACCTTAGGTTGAAGTGTATAAAGTAGAGAATCGAGTGTCGTCACTATATAAGCTAGGGTTGTACAAAACGCGGGATAGCAAACTTCTTGCTTACCTCACTTTTGTTTCAACGATAGTGGATAAATATTATTCGAAACTTGTTTCGGCCAGTTGATTCCAGTTCAGAACAGTTGGTTTTGATTAAAAGTCATTCGGCTTTGCGATTCAAACTCTATTTCGAGTTTTGTAAGTTGATACTAAATGTGAAACGTAGATAATGCTGCATTCAGTTCGTCACAAACTGAAGTTGGTGTGTTAGTTTTGTATTATCATTTGTATTATACTACTTCTAAAGTGCCTTTCGAGGAATTTGATTGCTTTTGCACACAATGTTAACTGATTTAATTTATTGCACCCTTTGTTGAAATTTTGTTGACTCTACAAGTAAATCAAATTGATATTCTTGAAGCATACAAATATTATGCCGATCTGCCAGACTAGGTAGAATTGCAGATGTTGCAGTGAATATATACAACCATGGCACGCTAAACTATTATAATTAATATCGTTTAAAAACTAAAAAAGAACCGACTTAATGTTCATTTTCAGTACCAATTTTGATATGTTATCTCAATATCTCTGGAGATACTTATCAGACCTCGATAAAATTGCCATGGTACCACACTTGGGATATTTCCTTTCGAACAAAAAAAGAACAATCAAAATCGGTGCATAAATGACGAAGTTATCCCCGAACAAACATAAAAAAAAAAATATATATATATATATATATATACGGTCGAATTGAGAAACCTCCTCCTTTTTTTGAAGTCGGTTAAAAATAGGTATTGTTTGTCTGTATATACAGGGTTATTGTTAATTCGATGTATTCCCGGCAGGAACAAATAGATGGGCTAAAATGCAACATATTTAGACCCTTCAATGTATGACCGAAAGTTAATAGTTTACGAGATATTTGGAAATTATCAGTTTTGGAGATATGTAATAAAATTGAAAAAAATTGTCTAGGTAATATCATGTTGTAAAATGAATGAATGAATAATACTTTATTGCACAACAAGAAATAAACAAACAAAAGTAACAGAAGAACATAAGATAACGGTAGTACACTGGGCGGACTTATTGCTTAGAGCGATCTCTACCAGACAATCTTTGTATGGACAGGATTTACTAATTATAATATTGCATGGGTGTGCAGCTATAAGTAAGTATTGTTTATACTCCTTTATATATAAAAATATCTAAAAATATTTTTTTATTCTTAGGAAACTTGGTGATTAAGCTCAAGAAGTAATAATTTATTACTTCTTCAGCTGTATAACTGACTGCTCACTGATTGTGAGATATTGATAACCCTATCGATTTATTACCATACTAATAATACCCTAACTAAATGATGTTGATATCTGTCACGGTACACATTATACCTAAATTTAATTGTAACCACACTAATTCAACATAAGCAAGCGTATTGCAGCAAAACAATATTTATTTCGGCACATGTGGCGACTCAGTTCGCTAATCGCGTTTGCATCCAATTGTAATTTGAATGGAATTATTTTAACGGAATTGAGTTGAGCTTAGGGTCTTATGTATTAAGGTTGGGTTTTGTTTGATAATGTGGCTGTATCTAAAATAAATCATATTATGGGTATTGATCTGTAGTCAGTACTAGTATAAGAGCGTTTGTCCACAGCAACGGCACCGGGACCTCACCGGCACCGAGATTTTTTCGAGCCGATTTGAAAATAATGTGCCAGCGATCGTTTGTCCACCGCCACCGATTCCGGTAGTTCTGTTTCTTCTAGCTATCATGCGTGGCAGATGCGTTTCCATAGAAAAATAACAAACAACCTCAGAAAAAAAAAACAATAACCGATCGAACGGCGCCGGGCGCCGGCAGTGTGTGGACAAGACCAAACGTGTTTTGTATTGCGAGCCAATGCCGGCACATCGGCTTGTTAAAATCTCTGGCCGATTTCTAGCGGTCGCGCCGATCTATTCGAAATATCGGCGGCCGGTATGATGTCGCCCGACGCCGGTCATGCTGAGGACAAGCTTCCATACTATACATATATACCGTTACTTCGGCGCCGGCATTTTGTGTCCGTTGACGTCCCTGTGCCGTTGCTGTGGACAAATGCTGTAAGTGTTGTTCCTCACACAGAGTTGAACATGCAAATGGCGAGAGATGACACTTTCGAGAACACTTGCGTGGTCTGTGATATAATTCTAACATTGTATTTTACAATTATTATAAGATTTAATTCAAAGACGATTTACGTGGTAGAATTAGTAGTAGTAGTTAGTAGAATTTGCTTCATTGCAATCAAACTTATAAACAAATTAATAAATGTAAACAAATAAAAGACAGCTGTAACTTTTGAAAGTCCATCAATAGAAACTGCATCCACAAGTTGGGGCTCGGTATCGCCCCCGGACGTTTTAAAACTTGTCCTTGCTTCCGCTTTGTGCATCTCTTGTACTTATAATGCACACTTTCTTGCGATTTTTAAGCTTAAACACAAATCAAGTAACTCAATGTTTATTGGATAATATGAGAAATAAATAACCTTTTAAATAGATAACTTTAGACTAATCATCATCGGGTGGGATAGTGCCTAAGGAAAGTACTTTTGGCAATCCATGACCGAGGAATTTTGAACAACTAGGTTAGTTTTAGTTATATACATTTCGATGTTGTACTTTTCTAGTTTTCCAGTACAAATCTTAGAATTAAGCGAAGAACTTCAACGACGAAATATAGAAGTATGCCAGAGTTACAAGTTTGTTGCAGCGAATATTGTTATAAAAATTCCCATGCGTTTCTTTATTATTAACTCTTTGCGCCTCGTGGCTTTGCCTGTGTTTAATTCTAGTTATTAACATTTTTCTTAAATCACTCTATCTATTGCTAAAAACTGCATTAAATTCCGTTGCGTAATTTAAAAGATCTAAGCGTAAATAGAGTTACTTCCTAAGTAACTCTATTTTATAACATGTACAGATTCGTCTTTATTATCTCTTTTTAACCGACTTCACAAAAAAGGAGGAGGTTTTCAATTCGTCGGAATAGTTTTTTTATGTATGTTCACCGATTACTCAAAGATGCCTAAACCGATTTGCAAAATTCTTTTTTTGTTTCAAAGGGTACCCTTTCCAGGTGATCTGATTTAAATTTTAACGAAATCGGCTTAGCCGTTTTTAATATAGCAACATTTGTATTACGACGCATTTACTTATCTCTACGACTTACTACTTACTCCTGGCACAGATTATATAATAGTTCGGCGGCTTCTGGCTGCACCGCGTGGCGCAGCGGGAAGCCGCGTGATATACAATTGAACTTTATTAACTACACAATAAGATACACATTACATTGAGATAATTTGGTTGCGCCGCGCGAAACCAAAAGCATCGTCACGTCGCGTTGCGTCGCGTTGCGGTGTGAACTGACCCTAACACAGTATTGTTGCAGCTTAGGTCTTACATATGTGTGATGAACACAGTTTTATTAAAGCTTGGGTCCTGACATGCTTACGGTCTATAATTATGTGAATACAATGTGACCCTATGAGTGGCATAATATACGAGTATACTTAATCTTCTGTTCCAAAAATGTTGACACAAAACTATACATCTCACCTATAACAATGACTTTTATTAGCCTTACTACGACACTCACGCGAGTACTTGTAAACTCAGTAACAACTTATAAATTAATAATTCATTTCCCGCCACTATAACAGCCAGTGCCAAAATCCAAAACAATGTCACGCTTCTCATAAAATATTCGCAGCGTCGCAAAATTGCAGCGAACCCACATTCTTTTCCCGGCTTACAAAATTTATCCTGTACTGAACCGAAGACACGACACAGTGAATATGTAAAACCGTGGGCCATGTTTGCATAATCCTCGAGCGGTAAGAAGGCCGACGACACGCGTGGCCCCGGCGCGCGCAAATAGAATAAAAAGCCGGTAAACTTGCATTGCAGCAAACATGAGCTTACTGGATTTCGTTATACTGTCATTTTTTGTCGTTTTCCTGTATGGCTTTTATTAGCTTAATATTTTAAGCACTTTTCCTACTAAGTTACGGTGTATTCCATACTAGTAATAAAACGAAAATAATGTATGTACTTGTTTATTTACATCGTATTAGAAAATACCACCAAATTTATCGTACGAGGTATTTTTAACTGATTGACTGACTGATCTGATTTTTAGGGTTCCGTACCCAAAGGGTAAAACGGGACCCTATAACTAAGACTCCGCTGTCTGTCTGTCTGTCTGTCTGTCCGTCTGTCACCAGGCTGTATCTCATGAACCGTGATAGTTAGACAGTTGAAATTTTCACAGATGATGTATTTCTGTTGCCGCTATAGCAACAAATACTAAAAACAGAATAAAGTAAAAAATAATAGAGGGTCCCCATACAAGAAACGTGTTTTTTTCGGCATTTCACGCCATCTATGAACGCTTAGTTAGGAAAACGTTCCATAGATGGCGTTATATTAAATTTTCGATCCCTAACTCCTTTGTTAGACGTTAGATGGCGTTATATAAGAAATAAAATGTTTATTAATTATTATTTTTTGCTGGCGAAAAATGATAGTGGTATTTTTTGCTCGATCTTATAAAACTGTAGTGTGGTACGGAACCCTACTAGTGCAAGTCCGACTTGCACTTGGCCAGTTTATTAATAATTAAAATAGTAAAAGAACTATTATTATGAAAGTTTAATGATAATTAAGATATTTTAAAAACTAAAACAACCGACTTCAATGCCCCGCGAGTCAATTTAAGCAGCAAATTTGAGACCTTTATCCTCATATCTCTGGAGATACATATCAGATCTCGATGAAATTACAATGGGACTACGTCGAAAACGTACGCCATCGATTACACAAATAGTTATTCGAATCGGTTCAGAATTATTGACGGAGTAATCACGTAACATACACAAAAAAAACATACAGACTAATTGAGAACCTCCTTCTTTTAGGGAAGTTGGTTGTTTTCAACCGATGCCCCGCGAGTCAGTTGCAGTTGCAAGTTTGAGACGTTTATCGTCATATCTCTGGAGATACTTTACAGATCTTGATGAAATTGCAATGGGACCACCCCGAAAATGTACTCTACCGATAAAAAAATAATCATTCGAATCGCTTTTTAATTGACGGAGTAATCGCGTAGCATACATACAAAAAAAGGAAAAAAAACATACATACGAATTGAGAACCTCCTCCTTTTTGGAAGTCGGTTGAAAAGGACGTTGACAATTTTCCTGTATGTTTGTTGTATGTTTTTTACGCGATTAGTTCGCCAATTGTGGACCGATTTGGTTGGTTCTTTTTTAACCGACTTCAAAAAAAGGAGGAGGTTTCTCAATTCGACCGTATATATATATATATATATATTTTTTTTTTTTATGTTTGTTCGCGGATAACTTCGTCGTTTATAAACCGATTTCGATTATTCTTTTTTTGTTCGAAAGGAGATATCCCAAGTGTGGTACCATGGTAATTTTATCGAGGTATGATAAGTATCTCCAGAGATATTGAGATAAACATCTCAAAATTGGTACTGAAAATGTATAGCGCGGCATTGAAGTCGGTTGTTTTTTAGTTTTTAAACGATATTATATTGACAGGGTACATCACCACAATTGTTCCAATACACGAAACAATCAGATCTCAGTTTTTCTAGAAATATGGAGATAAACATTTGAAACTTGCCACTGAAAATGACCCAATTTTAATTTTGGTAAAGATCTTGAATCAAGTCGCCTTTGAGTAGGTGGTCCTTTAGTTAATATAATTAGTTCTATTGTGTCTCTCCAGAGATTTATGATGATAAACAAATCGGACTTGCTGTTTAAACTGCCTTTTAAACTATTATCTTTCTTCAAGTCTCATTGATCGTCAGTTGTCATCAGTAGTCAGTTATCTCGTCAAAATTTGGTTCTAATTTAAAAATAAACACAATTACACACTCTGACTAAATTACACATCGTACGCTAAAAGTCAAATAACATAAAGAAGAATAAAAGCTTTCTTCATTAATGACATAACCCCAATAGCCTGCAAATGACGTGACTGTTCATCAAAAACTGGGTAAAATTGGTTGCTGCAGGCTGTACGGTAACTTCAATAACCGCTGTCCACCGCCAAAATTCAATTCTCTCTCTAAAATCCAATATAATCGCCAATCGTTGACAAAACATACATACATTGTGAGTAACTCAATGGTACAACATATTGGTATGATTTTATTTTAATGTTTGCAATAAGACTTACCGTCTAGGCGTAACCGTGTCGACGTTGTAAGACTCAAGTCATAGCTTTATATCATAATAATTTTTCGTATGTTAACCATGTTTGACTCGACGAAGACTTATTCATCGAGTCTTTTCATCGCCCATACCACAAAGCCTGAAGACGAAAGTCTGCGTCCTACCTAATTATATTGTAATACGGGACTTATCGCGCTAAAAACATGATTTTATTTACCCCGACGTTTCGATCAAGTTGCATTAACCGTGGTCACGAGAAGACTGAGTTGTGGGTATCAGCATTGTTAGATATATTGATTGAGAGTAGTTTGAAACTACCCTCATTTGATCTTGATTGGAGTTGCCATTGCGACACACAATAATGACGACATTGGCAGATTTTTGTTGATTTAAACTTCGACTGGAATACTTGCTAATCACTGGGTTCCAAGATGTGGCCAACCTAAAACCATCCTTTCGGTTGAAATTCGGATGTTTTTTTATTTTAACCGCTTCACGTACAATACGGGAGTAATAGTAACGTTTGGTGGAGAGAATTTTTGGGTCGTGAAATTCAATACAGTGGTTAGGTCCCGAATCAATGTGGACACGTGGACACTGATATTGCGACTGTGTATACGGGAGTAATAGTAACGTTTGGTGGAGAGAATTTTAGGGTCGTGAAATTCAATACAGTGGTTAGGTCCCGAATCAATGTGGACACGTGGACACTGATATTGCGACTGGTTCAACAATTCAAAGTCGCTCAGCGAGATCTACGGCGAGGGAAGGAGTCTCTCTAATGCGAAATGAAGTCATCCGTCAAAGAACCAAAGTTATCGACAGCTTAAAAAATTAGCAAGCTAAAGTGGCAGTGAGCTGGTCACATCTGCCGTAGAACCGATAACCGTTAGGGTACACGTGTTTTAGAGTGGAGACCACGGCTCGGTAAATGTAGTATAGGACGCCCTCCAGCTAGATGGAGCGATGATATACGCAGGTGGCTGCAGCGTCTGGAAACAAAGAGCTGAAGATCGAGCTCAGTGACGTGCCATAGGTGAGACCTATGTCCAGCAGGGGACATAGATATTTATTATAAATTTTACAGAATACATAACCAAAATGTATGATTGTCATATTAAAGATAGTTTTCATTTTATATCTGACAACAAAAGTAGAAAAAGTAAGAATTGTAGAAACACAGCTACTGCAATCATGAACAGTAACGGTTGCAGTGCAGAATATAGCCATTGTGTTTTAGAATAACCATTTTTTTAAAGTTGATTCACTTGAATCTGTAAAACAAAATTCATTTAACGTTTGTAACACGTACAAAAGAACAGTTTTACAACTCTGAAACTATTACTACTCTGTTGACATGAATCTTCTAGGCAGGCGTGCTACATCGTCGATCACATCGTCACTTACCGTCAGGTGAGATAATGGTTAAACGTTTGCCTATTATAATTTGAAAATAAATTATTAAAAAAAAAAAAAAAGTTTTTTTAACCAAAAACAGGCACTCAAAAGGGAAAAATAAACTACAAAATATAATTGTTATAAGCGCTTCCACTTATCTATTTGAAGTCGGTGCCAGCCAAGTCTATTGGATAGTAGATAGATGAAATTTGTTTTTTTTTTTTTATTGAAATTGAAATTGTATTTATTCGGTTAACAAATTGGTGTACAATATTCTTAATTTAAAAATCATGCATTTTAACACTTATTTAAAACTAAAATAAAATAGGTCTTGCAAACATTAATATTAATGTAGGTAGCTACACTTTTTATGAATGATGTGTTAACAACCGGACAAGAGAAACTGTATCCCGGATGCTAACCTCTTTCGTTCTAATTAGGATTAATATTTATTAAAAATATAAATATATTCGTGATTTATATGAGCTATGAAAATTTCTAAACTGATATTGACATTTGTACAAAGTAATAGAGAGTGATAAATCTATATTATCTATACTAATATTATAAAGAGAGAATGTATTTGAAATTGAGAATGTATTGTTTTTGTATTTTTGTATTTTTGTATTATTGTATTTTTGTATTTTTGTATTTTTGTATTTTTGTATTTTTGTATTTTTGTATTTTTGTATTTTTGTATTTTTGTATTTTTGTATTTTTGTATTTTTGTATTTTTGTATTTTTGTATTTTTGTATTTTTGTATTTTTGTATTTTTGTATTTTTGTATTTTTGTATCTTTGTATTTTTGTATTTTTGTATTTTTGTATTTTTGTATTTTTGTATTTTTGTATTTTTGTATTTTTGTATTTTTGTATTTTTGTATTTTTGTATTTTTGTATTTTTGTATTTTTGTATTTTTGTATTTTTGTATTTTTGTATTTTTGTATTTTTGTATTTTGTATTTTTGTATTTTTGTATTTTGTATATAAAAAAACGGTCGAAAAAACACGTTTCTTATGAACGCTGCTCAATTGAAAATAGATAGAAGAATATTTTCTAATTTTTAAAAAAAGTCCACGACAGCATATCTATCTCGTCTATCTCTTAAGGTTGACTTACACTAACCATTTTAATCTTAAAATTTTTGTTAAAAAATATTACATAATTGCCAAGGCTATTTTCAAGTATACAGTATTAATACTTATACAAATAATTACGTTAATTAGCTTGGCCGCATATTATAGATTAAAATTGTCCCTTACAGTATATAATTCAAATGAAAACTCTAGAAGATATCACGAATTTCACAAACACGCATCGCAAAATTAATAAAATATTTGCAGTGAAACCACAGATTAGGTCATAGTTACTACGAAAATATTATTATCAGCTTAGCTATGTTGTAGGTCCCCATCGATCATAATCAATTTGAAGTCAATATAGTATAATAATATTATGATCTATTGTATAAAATAATATTCATCTATATATATAATAATATAATATTTTAAACCTTTTTTTTTTTTTTTTTTTTTTTTTTACATTTCCAATAGATCAATTTTATTATTCAATCTGACAATTAATAAATGCTATAATAAAAATATATATATCTATATATTAGTCAAATAACCCGCCCCTGAGCGCTCCGGGTGCAAAGGTGCCCATCACACTCGCCGCATTTCCACGTTGAATGGCGATGCTCATCCTTTGCACCAGGAACGAGCCGGCGCGGGAGTCACCTGTACTGTCCCTAAGCCTGTGACCTACTTCATGGACGAACTTCTTGGCCTCTGTCCCCCAACAACCCAGGGTCTCCACTGCGATAGGCACGAAGTGGTAAAGCGGCTCCATAGCAGCGTACTTTAGCCTCTTTTTACTAGCCGCGTCTTCTGCTGCTGCTGACGGGGAGTGGACGGTGCGACTGAGGTGGCTGGCAGCTAAAGTGCTAACGCAAGTCGCGTCCCAAACTAGGCACTTGCCGTTTTTCCAAGGCACCAGAGTCAACCCGTCCGGCCTCTTCCCGTCAGATCTGCTCAGACCTGGAGGCTCGAGCACGCAGGGAACGTTTGCCGATATGAGAGCTCTACGGACTATGTCATTCAGCGCATGGTGACGAGGAAACCTCCCTGTGCAACGCCGACAACTCAATGCGTGATTGCCATCGGCCTCCACCATGGAACCGCAGGTGCATATGTGAGGTTCACACACCTTGCAGCCCAGACGGAGAGCCACCGCCACACGCAGAGAGTCGTCATCCAGTAAAGTGCCCAGGTAAGGTGAAGGCAGCGCATGTAACCATGCACCGGATTCAGGCTGTGACACAGCCCGCAGTCTGGCCTTATCTGCTCCCGTGGTACCCTCTAATAATTGCTCCTGGAGCCGCTTCGTCCCTACATCGTCCCATGCCCGCTGAACGTGCTTCAATACTGGGATAGTCGCATCCGAATTGAAGCCAGACCAAGCCGACAACGCGTCAGACGCAAAGGGAATGCTCCCCCAGTCACCATTAGAATTGATTAAAACAGTGACCAGGTTTGCAACCCCATGCACCGACGCTAGAAAAGCTGGCAGGCCAACGTCACGTACGCAACGCACCCCAAGACCACCATATCGGATTGGCAGAGCCGCCTGACTCCACTGATTTTCATCTAGGGAGACATTAAGGACAGACTCCACCACCGATTTTAACGCATTATCAAATGAAGATACTTCCTCAGGACACAGCCAGGTAGGGGTGGTACGCAACAGGTATGTGACTTTTGGGAGAGCAAAGCACATGCGTAACATGATAATCGCAACGTGTGCGGAAAGATCTTTTAAACGTTCATGAGCAGTAAGGAGAAGCTTGTTACGAGCATTGATGGCCTCTGGAACTGCACTGAGAAATATTGGAGATCCTAAAATATTGAAATTAGATGCTGATAGCTCCTTGAGGCCAGGAAGAAGAGTATCAAAGCGAGGGTAGTGTACCCGAGCCTCAACACTGCAGGGGAATAACTCACACTTCGAGGGGTTCACTTCCAGACCCAGGTCTTTAAGGCGAGGAATGAGGGCCTCCAGATCCTGGAAAACGTCTTCTGGTTTACCCCCAATAGTGCCATCGTCCAGATACCATATGTTTAAGGCCGATTTGAGCTCAAGAATTACTTTATGAATGGCCAAACTAAAAACAAGAGGCCCGAGCGGATCCCCCTGCTGGGCTCCTACTCGTGAAAGAATGAGACTATTGTCGAAAAAGAGATTTGACGGAATCTTGTAGACCTGGTGAAGAAAAGGATAGAGAGAAGGAATTTTTTCCTTAACCTCATTCAACAGAACGTCTCTCTCCAAAGTATTGAACGCGTTGCGAATATCAAGCTTAAGCAAAATACAGTCTTTGTTCTCCGGGTTCATCACAAACGTTCGAGTTGCGTGGATTGCCGCTTCGCATCCTAGGCGTGTACCGAAACCCAATTGGTGTGGCCGTAGGTATCCGGTTATGTTATCTCTCACGGCGCGGCAAGCCAATTTGGCAGTCAAACGACGAAAAACACTACCAACGGCAATAGGTCTTATGCCGCCATCTTTCTTGGCTAATGCAAAGAGCGAGGCACCATACAGATACGGACACACCAATGGATTCAGCTGGCCACTTAACAAAAAAATCGAAAGCCTGGTTAGGCATCCTATGAGACGTCTACCGTTCTCTCCTGCCGATAGCGACGTCAGTTCCCTAAGATGTCCCGGCCGTATCCCGTCCAAGCCCGCTGCTGAGCCAGTATGGAAAGTGCCAAGCGCCGACACCACGTCCTCTACAGTAACTGATATCGCAGTATGTGATAAATCCGGATCTGAGGGAAAACTGAGAGGACGCGAAGGACTCGGATGTTTAAGCTTCAAAGCAGCCAGCGTGTCAGGATCTCGCTGTGCATAAGAGTCCTCCGACACCAGAAGGCGAACGGCCCCCCGTAAGTCACCCTCAAAGACCTTGTGTTCGATAGTTTTTCTAATCGAGTGCACTTTGGATAATGACCTCGTGGTGGCAAAATCTTCATAGAGACAAGCACCGGACGACAGAATATTCGCCTTGACTTTAGCCGTCATGTTCCCAGGTAGTTCTTTTGATGGCACTCTTAGAGCTGTGTATGCGAAAAATAAAAGAGCGCTCCATTCGTCTACCCCGTTACATGAAACACAAGAATCAATAATGTCACACAGTTTGCCGGCGGCTTGATTCCGTGCATTTTTAGGGACGTGCCGAAGGACAGGAACGCGTCTCTTCAAAGCTGAAATCCTATCTAAGGGACAGTGGACGGGTGGTGGTGAAAGTGGCAAAGTACTCGCCCCCACTGATGGCGTACTCACTCTATCTGTTGGACAGACCCGTGAAGCTGCAACCTGATACTGTACATTTTTGTGCATGCGACCTATATGCACTCTAAGCCCGTGTTCATAAAAAACGCGTGTGGACCCAGGGCAGTGGGGGCACGTCATATTGCTAGGCGTACAACTCATGATAAACGCTCTGAAATTAAATCGATACTTACTTAAGTATATTACTAATTAACAAACAATATACAAAACCTAATAATACAAATGCATTGTATAAAGAAAGCTAGCAATAACAAACAAAATAGACAAATCAAAATGAAATCTAACTTAAAACTTGGATAACTAATTAAATATACAATAACCCAATTGCGCCCCACAAAAAAAAACTGAAAAATAATAATAATAAATTTACTAAAAATTATAATTTATTAAATGTCAAATTCATAAATATTACAATATTTGGCCTATATTTTAAAGTTCAATAAAGTTAGGTCACAGGCAAAATCTATTACAATATAAAATTTAAATTATGTTTAATAAAAACTTAGCGTAGCTACCTAGGCGTAATGAATAAATAAATAAATGTCAAGGAATAAAATAAGTCAAAACACTAATTAAAATAATCTGTAGTAATATGTACTAAGAAGTACACAGCTCAAAAAAAAACAATTATATTAATTTAAGTACATAAAATACAAATACAATGTCAACAACTAAAATTTAGTTCACGACATATGGTCTACTAGATGTTTTAGTACATCTATCTATATTCTACACAAAAATGTTTATCTTCTTACAATACGACTCCCAAGCAGGTTCCGCCATCTGTGTAATAAATCAGGAAACCGACCGAAGCGCACCAGTGCGCTCTGTTTCGCGAAGATAAAAATGACGCACCCGATCCTGTCGTCTAATCGATTAGACCGTCTCACAGCCGAGTGTGCTGCGCGTTGACGAAGTGTTGCGTCCAAAAAACAGATGGCGCTGTATGTGGGAAACTAAAAGGGATTAGATTTAGGGAAGATCAAATGTTCCCATAATTCCCCAACAGCACGGCACAGCACACACTCGACACTGTAGTAGGCTCGAAAACACTGTAGCCTGTAGAAAAATGCGCGAACTACAGCGGCTGATCTTGACGGTTGGTGCCGGGAGACGGCGGTGATTACAACGCTGAATATCCAGGTATTCCTGTTGCCAGCCACGGGATAACTTGTTCACACATGCAGCGTCGCTCCCGGTACACGGATATATTAATTATTTTGTCCAAAAGTAACTAAAAATAATTTAAAATATAAATAATTTACGGAGTGGTAAGTGTTGTTGAGGGCCTACCTACCCTCCTCCATTATCATTAGTATCATAATGGATTTTTCTATCGAAAAATGTGCGCTTCTCGTATTGGCCCTCCGATGAAAGAAAACATCGTTAAGAAACCAACAACCCCCTCATGGTGGTACGACACTATCTAGTGTCCGCCTGGCCAGCTACCACCCTCAAGTTAGAAAATCTGTCACGAAACATCTAATGTGTTCCGGCAGCTATCCTTGAGAGCCAGTTCCCATTCTAGGCCTAGTGGCTTACCATCTTCGACCGCATCATCACTTACCAACAAGTGAGATAGTGGTCAAACGCTAGCCTATAAGATATTAAAAATAGCAAACAACTGTCAGATGGTGACTCAGCCTCTATAGTTCGAAACTTACCAACGTCGCTTATGAGCAAGACTACAAGTTTTCCGATTTAGATCTGTACTTACTAGAAACAGAGATGAGCTGTAACTGCATATATACAGATATCTACTTATATATACTGTGAGGATTAGCGGTAGATTAATCTGACGATTCCTGCTTATAAATCACCTCAGACATGATTGAGGCAGACTCATTAGTATCGGTATTAAATACCTTAACTACACGTAATTTATGGTTATAGATATATGCGTCTCTATAGATTATGCTTTCAAACGTAATGTATGTATGTATTTAAAGGAGTGTTTATATTTATGTATGCAGTTACACAGTAACACTTAACTCAATTGAGTCAATATGAAGATACTTATTTTACTCATCAGATACGATTTTATTTATATTAAATACTTAAAAATAATTTGCTACTGAGAATATCACTAATTACACTAATTTGTTGCAAATTTGTTTAAATTTTGATTTCTTGATGACTCAAATTCAACTATATTTTTTTAAATGTTTGTTACCTCATTCATACATCCGTCAAATCTTAACTGATTTAAAAACAAAATGTTTGAGAGACCCGTTTGGACAAATACATTTTTTATAGAGATCAGACAATTATCTCCGGAGATATGAAGATAAACATCATAGGCAAATTTATATGCGTTGATGACAACGTTATATTATAACTTGAAAAAATCCAGACTCATATTATAAAGAGGAAACGTTTTTAAACGAGTTCAACTTGAAGCAAGTGCATCACTTTCAATATTACGGAAAATATCGTTTGCGCGATGCAGGATCTCATACATTTAGGCAATATTTAAAGGAAAGCTATTAAAATCTATGCTAGCGCCATCTCTGGGTTTTATTCTAATACTATAAATGCGAAAGTAACTGTGTCTATCTGTCTGTCTGTTTGTTTTGCTTTCACGCCAAAACTACTAAACCGATTTAAATGAAATTTGGTACACAGATAGTCTAGAGCCTGAGAAAGAACATAGGCATATTTTTAATGCGAAAAGAGGGTTGTAAGGGGGTTGAAAGAGGGGATGAAAAGTTGTATGGAAGTATCGTCATTTTTAAAGCTAGAAGCTTTAAATGTATATCTTAGGCTGTTGTTTCGATATAAATACATATGACATTCAAAGTTTGTAAGGGGGAAGGGGAGTGGAAGGGGAGGGGAGGGGATGGTTAGGGTAGGGGGAGTTGAGGGGGTGGGGAGGGGAGGGGAGGTGAGCTGGAGGAGAGGGGAGAAAAGGGGGAGGGCAGGAAAGTGGAGGGGAGGGGGGGTGAGGTGGAAGTGAGGAGGAAAAGGGAGGTGAGGGTATGTGAGGGGCGGAGAGAAGGGGGGATTAGCTTGGCGTGGTACGGCGCGGTGTAGTTGGGATACGTATGTGTCTTATTTGTTAATGCTACCCTAAGACACTAATTCCACGCGGATGAAGTCGCGGGCACAGCTAGTTGTTAATAAATTGTTAAAGTGTGTAACTTTAAAGAAACATAATATTTAAGCTTATAACTACTGGCTACTTTGAATATCGTGGCATGTGAAGTCGTTTTCATTTCATTTTGTATACGTTCTTAAATTATTGTTTTTATAAAATACTTATAAACAACTCAAATTGGCGCTAATGCCACATGTGCATAACGAACTGTTTGCCGAGAATCGTTACTAAGTCATGGCCCGCTAACAAATGTAACTTGACAGCTAAATGGAAGCACAACCTAACAGGTAAGGAAGCTCTTACTTTACCTGTATCTAGCCCCTTGGTTCTGCATTATAGACTGGTATATTAGTCATCCGCCTCTCAATTACTGTCTCATTAGTCTGGCTGACGGACGAGCTATTACTTAGAACCATATTCTACGTAGGTATAATATGTAAACTTACTAATAGATGAGGTATTGCTCAAGATTGTGTACCTGTTGTGTATGTTATAGGTAAATACTTTTGACATATTCATCGGTAACTATTAAAAACAGTTCTGGCGGGCTTCCTATTTTTAACCGACTTCACAAAAAAGGAGGAGGTTTTCAATTCGTCGGAATCTTTTTTTTTTAGACTACAGAATATCGACTAATCTCTATGGCTTCACGTACCTTAAGAGGAACGTAGAACTGCTCCCGTGAAAGCACGGAGGTCTTATCAAACACAAGATAGTGTTGGGAATCCGGAGTATGGGCATGTTCGGCGACCGCCGACCGGACAGTGTCTACGTTTTTTACGCTCCTGATATGTTCGTGTACCCGCGTCGATATGTTGCGTCGTGTCTCACCGATGTAACTTTACCCGCAGTCACATGGGATCCTGTACACCCCAGGTCCACATAAGGGTTCCTTGTCTTTAGGTGAGCGAAGCATCCTACGAAGCTGACCCGGCGAACGGAACAGAGTCCTGATATCGTACCTTCACTTAAGGTAAAAAACTGACTTTGTCAGTCATGCCTTTCACGAAAGGTAGATAGTCTGGAGACCGCTGCACTGTGTCTGGAAGTATTTTCGTGCTTCTGCTCGCCCAACGTGAACATTTTCGCCACCTGTATCCATTTCTCTTTAGCGTTCCTCTTACATGCCGTAGCTCAGCATCTACGTACTGCGTATCACATATGTGCGTGTACAACCGTTTTTAATAATAATATTATGTGTAATCCTCACGATAGATGTAATAATCAAACACTGTCTATTGGTGAAAAAATCATGAAAATCCATTCAGTCGTTTTTGAGTTTATAGCAAACATACAGACAGAAAGAGGCGGGAGACCTTGTTTAATAATATAAAGTGATATTTGAAATGTAAATCGAGATTAAATTAAATGTTTTAACGATAACTGAAGTTCAAGTTACGTTAAATGTAACCAGCGCAAACAATGCTTTTTATAAATACAGTTTTACTTACGGTATTGAGGTTAAGTGAATTCAATACGTTCAATGAATATAGCTTTATTTTTGTACTGTTAACAGTTATATTAGTTTCTGCAAGTACTTAGTTATACAAAATCGCATTGACAATAGATAGATTTCGTCTTAAAAAACAACAATAAAAACATTTTTTTATAGTGAAACTTCTTCAAGCACTCCGGGGTAATAATGCAACGAAGTAACGTAGCGTCACGATCCGATTGCAACGGAAGTGACGTACGCGGAGATCTAAATAATAATTCCCAGGTTTTCCTGGATTTAGGACATTAAAACCCAGTCCCAACCCAGTCACCGACTAATTTTATTGAATCAAATTTTGGTTCTTACTGAGGTTAGTTTTTTGTCTTTTAGTAGTTATTTTGTCATACTGTATTCATACAGCAATAAAAAATTAAAGTGCAGGTAAAAATGAAAGAAATATTTTGTTTCCGAGCTTAGGTAGTGCAACTTGGTAAATTGTTAAACACTATCCAACATTTCATCGTACTGACGGGACTTGAACCCGCAACCTCCTGTATAACATGTTCAGGTGCTATGCCAATTAAGCCACAGTTCCATGTATCGTTACGACGAAATTAGTAGATTGCACTTTTTAACCCAATTATGCATTGGTGGCGCCATCTATGACTACTTATTGCGAATGTTAATCATACGGAAGAAATCATTTCAGTTTTCAAATCCAACGAGAGATGTTGCACTGCGTAAATAAAAAGTTTTGTTTCTTTGAAGTGTAACACAATTTACGAAAATATAATGTGTGTTACACTTTAAAGAAACATAATAAGTGTAACTTAGTACTATTATTATTTATATCTAATGTATCTATTAATTGTATTAATTGATATTTTATTTTAGAGATACGATTATAAGATCAAGCATGAATTGAAATGACAGTTCAGATTTACGCGTACGTCATTTCTGTTGCATTCGGACCGTGACGCTATGTCACTTCTGTTGTAAAGAATAGTAAGTGTCGAGTCTCACATGCCCTGTAATTTCACTGGACACCTTGCTATTCCAAACGAAAAACATTCCTTTTTCACGGCTAAACATTAATTGGCAAAGTGGTGGTACCACCCCAGGCGGACTAGCAGAAGTCCTCCTTCAAAAGAAGACTTCTAATGCCGCGCTATTCATTTTCAGTACAAAGTTTGAGGTGTTTATCTCCATATCACTGGAGATACTGAACACATCTCGATGAAATTTAATTAGGACCAACTGGGAAGAATCCCATTTACACAAAAAAAAAAAGAATTTTTCCTAATCAGCTCAGGCGTCTTCGAGCGAAAATACATAAAAAAAAGATTTTGTGAAGTCGGTTAAAAATAATAATAATATAATAAACCCGCAGGGGTGGCTTTGTGGCGAGCCGACGGTGAGTGGCGATACCGCGTTCCCCTATCCCGTGAGGGCTAAATGAAACCCTCTGACCCCCGGCTTGCCTTGACCGGCCAGCCGGTGGTGGGAATCGCAAAAGCTAAGACCTAAGCTCCAGAGTGGAAATGTTAAAGGCATAAAGCCGCTAGTAGCGTTTAGTAAAAGTGCAGCACACCTCTCAACACCCTTAGCTATCCGCGCCAATGTTGCCCCTCGGCGCCAATATAACGGTCCGCCTTTATGTGGGGCCGATTCAGTGTTTAGCAAGTCACCACCCGTCTTAATAATTTGTAATGAGGCATGAATGGCGGGTGCCGTACCTCATCCCATAGACCAGAAAACAGTCATCAAGCAGCACACATTCATAGCCATAATAAATTATAGTACCATCTTTTTATAGTTTTTAATGTCTCCATCCACAAATCATATTTTTATTTAATTTAATATTGTAAAGGGCCTCTTGACGTTGGCTTCGGCTCCGTCAATGCCTTCCAAAGGACCGGGCGATTTGCAGCCCGTGATGTGAATTGAATAAAGAGTATAATAATAAAATTATTTGTCTCTAAAAATTTACAAACAAATTATACAAATATAATAAATAATATACAATTATACAAGGTTAAAAATAAATGCAGTATTACCATCGCTATTTACGTAATTTGCGATTTCTAGAAAACAGTTGCTTCTGAAATATTGCAATTTAAGTCCTCAACACTAAGCAGTAAATAGGTTAGTAGTAAATTGCCGGCACTATTAAATGGACTGCACATTAAGCCAGCAATGCACAGCAAACTGTCGATATATCCGCTTCGAAATCAAACGGACAGCGCATCGGGCGGAAGCGAGCAGCTGATAGATGCAACGTAGAAGTTGGTGTGAAATAAGCTTTATCTTGTGAATTTCAGTTTGCAGAGATCGCGTTTTGGCAGCTAGGTGTACGGATAAATGGGTCAGCATCTCGAGTCGATTTACACAAATCGTATTCATTGATATTTAAACTGAATATTTATATAATTAAGATAAAACAACCGACTTCCACGCCGCGCAAGTCAGCTTCAGTTGCAAGTTTGAGACGTTTATCGACATTTCTCTAGAGATGCTTATCAGACCTCGATGAAATTACAGTGGTACATAGTACACACTCTAAAATATCTGATTTCAACAAAAAAATAATTGTCAAAATCAGTTCATAAACGACGAAATTATCCGCGAACACACATTAAAAAAAGAATTTAGAAACCTCCTAATTAATGTTTTGCCTGTAAATGTCTTCTTTGTCTGTTGGATCTCCTATTCCCAGAAACGTGTGGAGGAGAGGTAATATCATGTTTAAAACTGATATACAATATTTATAATATATCTATTATTAAATATTTCTATTCCGTCAAAAGAAGTAAATTGGTCTTCAAATGGAGAGTGAATAGGTATCTTTTAGGTAAGCACTCTACATCGAAGGTGCAATAGTGGTCAAGCGCTACCCATTTTTGCAAAAAATGTAAAGCTTTAAAAATCAATTAATCAAGGCAATAAAAAATTACGTCATAAAAACTCACGTTCATATAAAACTTATAGATTAAAGCGGGAATTTAACGTGACTTACGCGATGTCGATATAACGATCGACATATGTTTCGGCCTCATCCGGAGGTCTTCTTCAGGATCTTGAGTGCGGGGCGCTCGCCGACGCGTTCAGCCTCGCACTGCGGGCCGCTGGTCGTGCAGCGCGGGCGGACGGAGCGGGCGGCGGCGGCGGCGGTGTTGGCGGGGGGTGATGATGCGGTGTACATGGAGGTGCGGTATTAGGTTGGAGGGATTCGTATTATTAACATATGTCGATCGTTATATCGACATCGCATAAGTCACGTTAAATTCCCGTCTTTAATCTATAAGTTTAAAAATTACGTCCATTTCTGCATCATATTTTGACATTCGGAAACGGAGATACTTTTTTGAGGATAATGTTAACCTTAGTAAGGTACCGCGTGACATTAAGGCTGAGTTGTACCATCTTACTGTAACCGTAACTATAACCATAACCAGTGTTTTTGTATGGAGTTGACTGACTTTTGACGTTTGATATAGTTAGTATAGTTAGTAAGATGGTGTAACCCAGCCGAAGTGACATAACACCCTCGTATTATTTATTATTATACGCTTATTTTTCCAAAATCATTATTGTTTAACACCGTTTTATTTAAGCCTATATTTAGATTGAAGGACGTAACTTTAATATCAGAATTCAAAAGTGTTCTAAAATAATACTGAAAAAAACCATTACCTCACCTTTATACAACACAGAAGAAGCTGGAACGAGCTTAGTAACAAAATGCTGGATGCAGTTTAGCCGAAAGTTTGTGCAGCGCTGTAGCGCTGAGTTTCTAGGAAGCGCAATAAATGGTTCTGCTTAGCTGATCTCTTATGCAAAGTCATTTTCAACTTTCCAGCTATTTTCGGTAGTTATTATGGTACACTTCTATTTTGATTACTAGACAACTGGACAACCGACACTTTTTAAATGTACATAATTAGCACAACTGTCTTAATAAGTAAGTACTTCAATTTGACTGAAACCAACCATTATAGCTAAATGAGTGAATAGTTCGAGCAACTGCCGAAGTTGGAAACTTAATACAATACAATACAAATACTCTGTTTTACCAAATAAAAGATATAAACTTTTCAGACACGGAAACACAATTGGTGTTCTTGTCACTTAGATATAGCAATATCTTCTAGTAGACAACCTTTGTATGGACTGGGAATATGCTTCTATGCTAGCGGGGATATATGTAAAAATAACTGGTCAAGTGCAAGTCGGACTCGCACTCGTAGGGTTCCGTAACACAGCTTAGTAATCCATAACTATGATTTTTCGCAACAACAAAATTAACTTTGTTTTTCATAGTGTTTGTATGAAAAACAAAGTTATCATTGCGGTCGCCATATCTCTAAAACTGCTGACTGTATCTCGTTCAAACCAATTTTCGTTGTTAGTTTTTATTGAGATCTACAGCATATATTTTTTTTAGATTTTTCACTCCCATACTTTAAAAGTTAGAGGGGGGGGGGGGGGGGGACACACACATTTTACCACTTTAGACGCGCCTATCTTTCAAATGATTGACTTTGAGAAACAATGATTTTAGAAACCTCAATATAATTTTTGAAGACCTATACACGTATAGATTTTAAGAATTTTTTTTTTCTTCCAGTTTCATGTATGGGATGCCCCCCTTAAACTTTTATATTTTTTATTTTTCTATAAAAATCGGAAAGCGGTTCACAGAATACATCTAACTACCAAGTTTCAATTCTGTAGTCTTAACAGTTTCGGAATAAAATGACTGTGACATACGGACGGACAGACAGACAGACAGACATGACGAATCTATAAGGGTTCCGTTTTTTGCCATTCGGCTACGGAACCCTAAAAAATTGTATTCTTAACTAAACATTTTAATTAAAACTTACTACCAATGTGGGTTACATTGTACTTATTCTTGTTAACCCCTCCAACTAATTTAAATACGCTTATGTCTGGAGTGGGTTCACGTCAATAGTGCAATGGATGAATAAATGTTTTTTTTTTTTTCAATGGGGATCGAAGTCACGACCTCTCGATCGTCAGGCCTTAAGCCTTAGACATTGGGCTACCGCTGCCGCTTAAATTTACCATATAAATGTAGTGAGCAGATAGTGTTAATCTATTATTTGTTAAACCTATAAAATTAATGTTACCAGCATATTTATTTAGTTAGTGGCCTCTAGGCTATCCGGCAGGCATTGTAGTACATACTACAAACAACGACAGGCTATCTCAAAGCTCCCGAGACCCTATCGCATCTATTCGTAGAATTCGGCAGTTAATCAGACACTGGCCATTGGTCGCGACGTACTGTTCAAGTATCAGCGGATATCTGATCTATATAAAAAAAAATATTGCGATTGATTGTAGTACAGTACAACCTAAGATATTGTAACTACTACAATTAATTATTGCGACTAACCAAAATAGCTATCCTATTTTTTTGTATCAAACTTATCTAAAAAAACAACCGATTTGTGTTGACTCGTTAAAAGTTTTAGTCAATAAAAAAAACCGGACTCAGACTAGTTAAAGCTAAAAAAAACTGAATAGGTATCTATATAATAACACATAATAACACATGTTTGCATACTGAGATCATAATTGACGTTGCTATAAATTGCTGACCGAGATAACCTAATCTGCCGCAACAAAGCGCTCTTACCCATATTCGCTATTAATTTACCCCATGAATAGACATCCGTATCGATCGATAGTCTCCACCGAAGACTATGCCTAAACAGTCGAAACCATCGCTAAACATTACTGAACTTAGTTTTCGTCTGCAGCCATTGCATAATGCATATCTGCACTTGCAAGTCGAGCATCATCGGAACACTACGGTTCATTACGCACGACAATCGCTGCACACCTAATCAACCATCGACGCTTACGTTACACCGTAAACTAGCGGCAATTGAATCGAGCGCGCATTGAATCGTATACATAGCGATTTAAACGTGGATCAGTGGCACGTAGTAAGGGGTAGGGAAGCGCTCGTTTCGAAAGCAATAACTGGAGTGTGCATTGACGAACGCGTTTCTAGTGTCGTCCTCTTAACTAAGATGGTCGTTTTGAATGTCTCTTCTGTAGCGCGAACGTAAACGTCCACGTTCCTGTTTCTTGTCGTCTGTAGATTTATTGCCCGCGGATAAATTGGACACGCCAGTTTGCGTTTGGGTTTCGTTTTTTCTGTTTTAATTAGAGGTGGACAGTTTGACTTGATATTTAACTTATGCTATTCTGGACTAAACTTGTTTTGACAAATATTATAGATTGATTATTATTTCAAGTTTATTTTGAGATTAAATATGTTTCAAAACGTTTCACACTCGAAATCTTGATAAAAGCTTCCGGATAAAGCAGAAACATATCGTGATCACTATATCGACATCGCGTAAGTTACGTTAAATTCACGTTTAAAACATAATCAACACCAATATAATAAATGCGAAAGTCAGTTTGTATATATTTTGTTTATTTATTTGATTGTTTGGGACTTTTCACGGTCGTTTGACTGTGAAGAAGTCCCTAAGTTCTAGACTGATTTAGCTGAAATTTTGCACAGGTATAACCAGTATTATAGATTAGACTATACTTTTTACAGCGCGCAAAGCCCAGAGCTTAGCTTGTTGCAAATATTTTGGATACGTAGATAAACAAAAAAATAGCAAAATTATATTTTACAAAACTTACAAAATAATCTACTTTTTCACCGATATAATGCCTTACTAAGAGATCAAAGGCAAAACGAAACGATATAAAATGAGCATTAAGCGCCCGCCCGCCCTAATTATCCCTATTATTGGATTGATTTAAGGCCATTAGCCTGGGGCGGAGCGACCTCATTATATAATGCATAAAATTGTTACTGACCCCTACAATGGCAAACGTTATTATAGGTACAATTTTTAACTGACTCTAAAAAAGATGAGGTTCTCAATTTGACTGTATTTTATGTTTATTTGTAGATTTTCAGAACTTTATTAACCGTTTGAAAAATCATTTATTTGTTTGAGAGAATATGCTTTCCTTTTGGGTCTATTGTAATTTCATCAAGATCTGATAAGTATCTCCAGAGATATGGAGATAAACACCTCAAAATGGTAACTGAAAATGACTGGCACGGCAAATGAAGAACTTTTTTTTATGCTTTGTAAACGATCTGTTAAATACAATCTGGGGGTCTTTAAATCGCGAGTAAACTGGTATCTTCTAGACAAGGGTGCTTCATCGTCACATCATCACTTAACATCAGGTGAAATAATGGTCAGAGGCCTGCTTATCTACTATTAAAAAAAATCTTTACTACTTGAACTTAACCTACGACAAAAATAATCATTCAAATCAGTTCAAAATTGGCGGATTATACAGGTAACAAACATAAAAAAATATACAGACGAATTGTGTATCACTTTCTTTCAGGAAGCCAGTTGAAAAGAGCATCCGTCGCAGCATTGGTACGTAAGCGCTAAAATCTCGGACCTGCCGGCGTATACCTGTAAAGCCTGCAATAAAACAATCACTGCAGTTACGTACGTCGACCAATCACTGCACTCTGAACGATGGACGGATCTTTGCAGTATAAACGAGTTGTTATATACAGTAACGAGACTTGCTGTGACGACTTTTACATTCTTACTATTATTTTATAGCTTGTCTTGACCTAGGTTTTGTGCATGCTCGATGCATTTCGCCAGAAAGCTTACGCAAAACGAGTGAGTGTAATTGTAACTTTATAATCATAATTTCATGATCTTCATTGTGCGACGAAGGTGGGACGAGCATATTATATCGATGTTCCGCCTGCTTTGTTCCTGACCTGCTACAAAAAAATATCTTACCGCCATCAAAGAAAAAAATTTCCGCCATAATAGCCTTACAGTGTTCTCACAGCACACTGCCCTCGAGAGTCAGAGTATTCTAGGTCTAGCGTGTTCACCATCTTCGACCGTATCATCGCTAACAACCAGGTGATATAATATAAAGATACTTGTTATAATTATTATACTTTGTACCTAGTTACGATACTGTTATTACAACCGTTACCTTTACCTACCAATAATTAATTTCGCTTGCGTCCACGCCGTTGCGGCCACTGAGCGATGCGAAATCGCTCGGCTACGGACAGAATTTTGATTGCTACGAACGCTACGGCATTGTTACAGTGCTACGGCTCTACACTGTAGACCGGCTACCGCTGCCGCTACGCCAAAATTACAATAAAATGATTGATTCATAAAACCTGCTCTATTGATATTTTTATATAAAACTAAAGAAGCAGTTGACTCCTATTTCACCTGACATTAAGAGGTGTTGCGGTCGAACATGGAAGTGATCTTGTCTGGAATTGAATACGACGGAGAGCCAAGGTGCTAGACTATCCGAAATAAGTCCGTTCGATACAGCACAACTATTTCTACCAGTCTCCTAAAGTCGCTGAAACAAAACATCATACTGATACTTGACGGACCATTTGGAAACATGCCACGGACAAAACAGCACGGCAGGTCATGATTATCACAAAATACATGTCATCGGAACTGAACTAATATGCGAAATTTTATTTACATTTATTGTACGAAGATTGCTATATACAATCAAAAATTTCACCGTAACGACGGAAATTGAACCCGCGCCTCCCGGGGTACATGCCCAAGTGCTGTATTGATTCAGCAATAGTATGTAACCATTTTTAAAATATAAAATATGTAGTAACACCTAAGAAACATAATACTGTACGAAGATTACATTTCCTACTATAAAGAGGAAGTAGATCTAATTCAGTTTGTAAGATTTGACTTACAGTGTAAGAAAAAACAATCATACACACACTGCCAGGAATGTATGTCACTAACAACTACATATAGGTAGCAGTTTAGATATACTATGTATAGGCTGCGTGCACACGTCGCTTCGTCTAGTCATATAATACGAGTAAAGCCATAGCTTTATGTCACTATCCACATCGCGTCGAGGGAATTATACTACACTTAAAAATTAAAATATGCGAGCACAGAGCTTTCCGGCTATTTAAACTTTTGCTTTGGGACTCATTTCTGAGCTTAAATGTGTTTTAGTTACTAACTATCTCAATAGTAGTTATTTATTTGTAACTCAAGATAGGTTAAACTGCATATAGAAGTTTATTTATTTTTTAATGAAAACAAAACTAATTTAGCCGCCTTTTTACCTGATGTAAAATGTCGATGCGGTCTAAGGTATAAAACAAGGCGATGGGCTACAGATATTTTTCTATACTTATATTGCGCCGCTGTTTCAACTTATACGACCCAGGAGTATGTCGTTAAATATAATATCGTCACAATTTTGTGGCTATATTCTTTACGTCAAAGTTGACAAACAAGCACGCGGCCCACCTGTAAGGCTATTCTGTTAGCTATCTCGAAAGCGGAATCCGCTGTGTGATTCAAATTACGTACTACGAAATTCAATCGTAACATGATCGTAATAGGGTTGAATTTCGTAATACGAAATTCAAATCTCACCGCAGATTCCGCTTCCGAGATAGCTTACAGAATAGCCCTACTGATCGAAAGTGATCACCGCTGCCTATAAACATCTGCAACACAAGTAGTATTGCACGTGCTTTGCCTCCTTTTGCACAGAGGACTCTTTTTACTCCACTCTTAATTAGTGCATGTTGTACTGTAACGGAAAACTCTCAGATGGGAGATCATTCTATATCTTGCAAGTTCGTGGAAAAAACGACCGCAAGAAACGTGCCTTATGAGATGTCCATGTGTCGGACAGCACACTCTCCAAATTATATCCTAACGAAAACCAAAAAACTAGCGACTTTGCGACGATGCTCAGGGCTCTGCAAGCCTACAATTTTTACGTCATTTACAAGTTTCTTAGCTTTCCTCTTAATTCCTTTCAGCGCCTCCAGCTGGTATTTAGATAAACTATCCCAGAAGTGAGAACAGTAATCCATGCACGACCGACTTCTGCTTGAAGATGTTAACAATATACTGCGAAATAATAATTAAATCCACGCACACGGTATTACAAATTAAACCGACCATACCGAGACAGAGTTGGAACTGTCAAACTCGTGCACCGATTGTCTCGCCTCTACATCTCGGAATTTCTACCGATATATACCAGTCTGTACCGGTAATACCGGTCCGTACCAGTTTACGTAGTTGTGGTATATCGAGTCCGCTTTGTTTAGCTGAATGCATCGAGCTCAGCACTGGTAAACGGTTTATTGGGTACGAATTTCAGGACCAGTGTGTTTTATGTCTAAGTTGTTTGTTGATATAGAGGTTAGTTATGATAATAGTACCATTGGTGAAAGGATAGATGGTTTGATTTTTAAGCGGGAGGGCCGATTAAAATGCTTGCAAGGGTGTTCTTTTACAGGTGGTAAGTGTATATTATATCGATATTTATAAAAAATACAAACACTAAATTCACCCCTTATTAAGTCACCTATCAAACAGAAAAACAACAAACTGGTTCATCCGTTTAGGCACTATGATGCCATATCACAGATGCACACGTCAAACATACAAAACCCTCTTTTGTATCGGGAGTTAATCATCAGAATATTCACTGTCATGGGCGTCTAGTCATAGATCACAAGGCACCCGGCAGTGCGCAGCGCAGCTTTTGACGAACCACCATAGCACAGCTGCTTTCAGAGGTAGTTTCCGCTACGCCGCAACGAAATGTTGGAACAATATTCCACCACCACTGAGGAACTTGCAATATATTCAAGGATTTCGTATAAAATTAAGACTGTTTCTTTGTACTCATCAAAAAGAACAGGAAACTTTACTGCACGACACAAGTGCGATTTGAGACATTACATAACATTAACAAATAACAATACCTAATACGTAAACCTATAGTTACATAACACAGAATATTTAAAAAAAACAATACTAAATATACTGTTAGTTTATGTACATCTTGTTATTTTATTTTTTTTAATATTTTATTTTACTTAGAGTAGAAAATTTAACAATTTTTGATAATCGTTACCAGGCTTTATATGAATATGTAGCGTGTGTCAGAGGTAAGAACCTCCGTGATGTCACTTTGGGGTCCCAACGGAAGACCAGCGTTGGTTATGTCAGTCATGACCAACATTATGCTGAGGTGGGTCCTATTTTGCACCAAATAACATTTGTTCAATTAATATATAAGTTAGTAATTAGTTCATTGTATTTGATGCAAAATAAACATATTTTCTTTCTTTCTTTCTTTCAGAATAAACGCCCAACATGTAACCGCATACCACAGTAAATACTAATCGAAGTAGCAATAATGAAATATCTTTGAGTTTAGTTGAAAATTATATATTTCACTGTATAATTTAATTTTATAACCTCAGTCCACCTTCAGTTATGCCAAATATGTCGACAAAAGATCACATGTCTCATATTAATCGAAGAAAACATTCCGTGGTAGACGGTCGTTCAGAAATCGTAAAATATAGCAAACGTTATTTCGAAGGTGGATTATTGCGGTAACGAGAAATATCCAACCGGCATTGCAGGCGGATGCACGTAGACCGATCTCTATGCACTTAGTACTGGGAACTTGCAATACAAACACAAAATGAAGTAACATCCAACGGTACCAAAACAGTATTTCAACTTTATATCCTAAAAATAGAGTCGGTTTTAGCTTGACGAGACTGCAGAGTGCAAACTGTATCACATCAATGATAAAGGTTATAAGATTACGAATGAGATTCACAAAAGTAGATTTTATCTCAAACTACATAGAGTTGGAAATACAAGTAGTTTAAAATATATTTTATTGAGTACAGATAGTGGAAAAGGAAAAGCATTTGTAGACTAAACTGTGGGATGGCAGGCAAGACAGCTGAATGCGATGTAAGTAAAGGAATTCTTTTTATTTTTCAATTAAGTCTAATGAAATCTAAGGCTTCGGAAATATGAGAACGGATATTTGGACTGGAAAGTTTGATTGTGAAACTTAGATGGAACTTTTACTTATTGCATTTGCTGTACGCCATTGTTACGTTAAAGTAGCTGAACACGATCAATGCGTTCCTGATAGCATGTGTTTATACAATATTGATTATTTGATTATATCTAATCAACTCTACTATTATAAATGCGGAAGTCAGTTTGTATATTATTTTGCTGAAGAAGATCTTCACAGCCAAATTACTGCACCGAGTTGGCAAAAAAATGGCATAGCTAATAATTATGGTGTAATAGGACATAGGATATTTTTCAATGCGCGAGAAGCCGCGGGGGGTCGCTTGTACAATTATATGTAAATTAAGAGTTAAGAATGAAAACTATGTTATTCTAGCCTGTTAAATATTGAAAAATGTTGATAGTAGGACGTTAAGTAAGTTATTCGTTTCTAAAAAGATATTTTTGATTTGAAAAGAAATTGCATCTAGTACAATAATATAGGTCGTGGTGGATAAAAAAATGAACTAACATCATTATTTGTCGTCAGGCATCAAGTCTTACACCACAAGGTCTTACACCACAAGTAAAGGAAAATTCCGAAAAATAAAAAAAAATTAAATTAGTTTAAATTTTGGTACTTACAAGTTTACGCGAAAATCTAAATTTGCCCATATCTTCTTATCGTGTTGACTCAGAACCTTGATTTTTAAACACCTAATATAGACTTCAGTATCTGGTATAAATTTTAACTTGCTAGGTCCACCTGGTCCTGAGTAAATCGGTAGTGACACACGGACAGACAGACAGACGGACAAGAAAGTGATCTTAAAAGGGTTACTTTTTTACCTTTTGAGGTACGGAACCCTATGTAGCTAAATAATATAAGCGTCCTATTTAATATTATGTTCATAAATAAACACTATATTATAAAGAAAAAAGTTTAGTTTTAGAAAAAACTATATCAAAGCTACATTCCCGTACCGCAACAATATTTTTCAGATAATACGTTGTTTGAAGAGTTTGTTGACATAATTTATATTTATCCGGAATATACTGGCTTAAACCGGCGTATACTAGTCTATACGGGCTTGCGAATGTTGACTCTGGTCGGAAAAATCAACTTTGGATAACAGCTCCTTCGAGACTCGTTGAAATTTGAGGATATACGCTCAAAATTGTGAAACTCAGCGGTGCATATTATAATGTTTAAATTTGATTTTTAACTTCCAGTTAAACTTGGAACTTGCACTTGAGATTGTTAAAATGTTGTTTCGATGTATGTATCCATATCCTGTATGTATCCTTTAAAGTATTCTTAAGGATTTTATGATGTAACTCCGAATTGAGCCTAGTTTTTGGCTCGTATCATTAATTTGCTGCTACACCTTTCGCAGTTTGTTGCATCATCTAATCGAAAGGCAGCTCACACTACGCTTACCCAAACGTAGTTTCCAGTCCCAAAACTCTTTTATCTCATCGGTCATCGATTCTGCGGCAAATTTGAGCAGGCTACTGCTACTTTTGCTTGCTTAGAGCGCTAACACACTGCGACGCCAAGGCAACGTCGCTGGCTACGTATCCATACAATCCGAATTGAAATGTGTAACGGTGTACTCACTTGGAAACCGTCTGGAGACATCACCAATTTGGAAGCGTAACCACGACAGACCGATTCCTACGTAGATACTGGCTACTTTGGCGATCTGATGTATCGTTAAGAAACCACTTATCTTAAGCATGGTGGTAGGACACTGTTAAATATCTGCCTGGCTAGCTCAAATTGGAAAATCTGTCGCTAAACATTTTATTAGTTCCGGCAGCTGTACTTGAGAGCCGGTTCCTATTCTAGGCCTACACACAGAACATGTATGTTATGCTGTTGTTAACAGCTTGATTACGTTAATAACAGCCGAGATAGTGGTAAAACGCTAGCCTATACGATGTGAAAAAGAAACTTTATCTAACGCGCATACATTTAATGTAAGCTTACAGCACCACATTGACATAAAGGATTTTAATCTAGAATCCCTCCTTTACGCTACATTCATTCATTTATTTACATTACTTCATAAACTTTTCATTTGTCTCAGCTAAAACTAGATATTCTTTTTAAGTGTATACACTCAAATAAAAATTCAATAAAGTGTAGATAACACTAAGCCAGAACCTTACGTTACGCTTCATATAAGCTATCGGTCTGACATGAGGTCGTAACACGTAACACGCATGCATCAAACGTCTAGACTTGAGGTTAGGGTCTACCACGTGACCTATTGTGTTTTTAAAGGACCAAAAGGATACTGACAGTAATAATTTATGATGTTCTTGTGTAAAATCGACTGAAACAGATGAAATTGCCCTTTAAAATAGATACTAATTAGTAGGAAGGACAACGTACTTAACATTATACTTCCCACTATTTATTATCTAGTCATGTTTGAATTTTTTTTAACTAACCTATTTGATCCTGCTGCTGGGCAAAAATCTGCCCCATTTTTATCCACCTATCCCTACCGTTTGTGGCCAGTCATTGTAAAAACAATCCAAATCGTCTCGCAACTGCTTTTTGGGCCTTCCTTTACGTTCTTATTACAAAGAAATAAATAAAATTACAAAAATTTAAATACTTCTATTGCAAATTGGTACTGTATCAAATGTATGTTCTCGAACCAAACCCAAATCGTTAAATATTTATTGATAAGCTGTATGGCTAAATTTATCGTCATTGTAAATACAATTATGTGCCTTAATAATTCGTATTGAATAAATAAGTTCAGATGATATTGTAGTCAAGTGTTTTTTTTAAACATATAGTTTTATTTATCATAAATTTTAAATAAAAATACTAAATGTTTACAATTCTATTACATTGAAAACCACAAAATAGTAGAAATATAAATACTTTACTATTTACCCATTCTAGGCCTAGCGTGCTACCATCCCCGACCGCATTATAGCCTACATGATATTAAGAAAAACTTTACCTATTCTTGTTGAAAATTAACAAACGCGTGAATATAATTTCTACAAAAAAAATATCAATAAGAAAAACTGACTTCCTAAATCATAGTTCGCTCATATCACTACTGCCTTCCAAAACTAATCTACCCAACCATACACTACCCATGTATGATTGATTTCTTCTCGCTCTCCTCTTAATTCCCGGAGCCGTGGTATTCCGGGCCCGGGCCGGTCACGTATCGGTTTTACAACCGCCTCAGCTGTGCGGCGGCCAATTGGAAAAAAACACGCCATTTATGGATGTTGTAGACGGGACACTTTTCTTAGCGTAAGTAGGCGACATTTTTAAGATGTTTAAGTTCGAAGAGAACTTTAATTAAGTAACATGGTGACATTAAGTCCTTCTTAGTAAGCTATCAATGAAACTACCATGAAAACCTAAGAACATTAGATTTTCATAAGCTATCAATATTATTATTTTCAAAGAGCAACAGAAAGAAAAAAAAATTACATAGCCTACAACAGCCATATGAGAAGGCCCTTGCCAAAAAGTACTACTTTAAATTACGGATAATATCAAATATAAGAAACAACAACTCATTAAACAGAATAAATAAAATTCCATGAATACTAAATCAGACAAATACATATCATTACTTATCATAAAACCGTGAATCTTTGACCTTCATCATCATCAGTCTATCTCTGTCTATAGCTGGACATAGGCCTAACCTATGGCACGCACTTGGGCTCGCTCTTCAACTCTTTGTTTCCAACCGTTAATCGTTCTTTCACCATACACGAACATAAATCAAGCCAGAAAATTCCCATTCCAAAAATCGGCCTTTAAAACAATTGCCCGTCAGTAAAATCCGTTAATATTTCATCTCGGATCTACCTCGTTCCCTCATTCATAAGGGAGTCGATATATTTTAAATTCTAATTCCGCCAGTCGCTTTACAACTGTATAGATTCTTGAATATCAAGTGAGGCCCCTGGTGAGCTAGGGGACGCGCTGTGATTTCCTAATGTCGTTTTTAACTTTCAAGAGCAATGACTTCAGATCTCTTTGTCTATTTATTTGAGGTAACGCTGTGGAAACTATTTCGTTATTTAGTTAAGTATAGAATTAATAAGCCAAAGCTGGCAATGGGCTGGCCACATTAGCCTAAGAATCGACAACCGCGTAAATCTTGTTCTTGAGTTCTTGAGTTGAGACCGCAAATCGGCAAATGTAGCATACGCCTCAAACTAGGCAGAGCGATGATATTCATAAAGTGGCTGGCAAGAGCTGGATAAGATTACCTGGGGGTCGTGCTCAGTGGCATTCAATTAGAGAAGCCTATGTCCAGCAGTGGACTAGTATAGGCTGATGATGATTCTATTAGTAATGTTATGATATTTTTAAATATATTTTTTTAAAGATTGCTCGCAATGTGGGTTGCACATTACTAGTATTCTTGTTAACTCCTCCAACTAAGCTAAATATGCTTGTGTCTGGAGTGGGTTCACGTCAATAGTGCAATGGGTGGGGTGGGGATCGAACCTCACGACCTCTCGATCGCCAGTCCGACACCTTATCCATTGGGCTATTGCCGTCTGTATAATGTGCTAAAGACGTCGATTATTATTTAGCAGTAATATATATTAGACGTTAATATGTGGTAACTTATTAAACATATACAAATTGAAGAATTAGATTATTGAACGTATCGTGAGAAACACAAATAATATTATTATTTAAAACGGTTGTACACCTACGGGTTTTGTTATCGGAATTGCGGCTACCAGTTTCGGAAATACTTGATGTCCTTCTTCTGAGAGCTACGTCAACCCCAAGCTCCTCGCGCAACGAGCTTCGAAAGTGAGCAACGATTGTGAAATGCTAGTTTTACTAACAGTATAATTATGTATGTGAATGTTTGTATGTTGCTTATTAATCACCCCAAACAGCTGAACGAAGAAACACATATTGTAACTCAGAGTAACACATAGAATACTTATTACATGTTATTTTTTACGAGGGCGATTCGGCAAAGCATAGCCTACTGTTAAGATCTTGTTTGCTGCTGTATTCAGTCACAACACAGTACAGATGAAGTTCTACAATTCAATTATTCTGCGAGTCACATCAAAGTCATATGTATAACCAAATAAGTCGCAATATTATTCACAAAAACCTATAAACTCAGGCGCGAGTTCTTGCATGCAATGCCACAGAATCGATGCACAATCAACAATACTCCGAAACTGTCTTCTCCTCACTACTTTATTCCTTTCGAGTTTCGTCCGTCACTTTTATTCTGCACTTGGCTTCCACCTCAATTCAGCCACTCTCGTCTTTCCCAGCATTTGAATTTGCTAAATTAATATCACAAGGGATACTCAGCTTTAAAATTTGGAATTTAAGGCTTGAATTCGCTTGTGTCTAGTTCTATCTGCAATGTTTTTACTTTTCATTGCGACGGAATATGATGCAGAAATGTAAGATGTAAGGACAATTGTGAAGAGGGGTCGTGTAGTGCAAGCCTCTTTGTCTTTGGTATATATTTTTTAAAATGGTGCTCTTTTTGACATTTGTCGGGTGCAGGGTTTGCTTTCAATCAGAATAAATTTCTGCTTACATTTGCGGCGCAATTTTGTGAGATAATGATGTGGTGGGACACGGATATGCTTGTGTTGCAAATATGAGTTACATTTAGTTGTAATACAGTCTGTAGTTCAACTTTCAGTTGATAATACATGGATAATATAATTGTTTATTTTGAAAATATTTATGTGGAAGTAGTTTTGTTAAATATAACCAAATAGCTGCTTTATACGCTTTAAAAAAGTATTCTTAGTAATATAGCCTAACTAATATAATAGTGCAAGTAATATTTTTCAAACAAGTGCATAAAATTGCAGCCAAAACTCACAAGATTTAAATGTAATTTTCCATAGTAATCACTTGCGTAAACTACTTACTTTTGAATAAGAACAACTTTTTAGTTAGTTTAATGCTGCGGTTTTTAACCCCCGACACAAAAAGAGGTGATGTTGTAAGAATCGGTAACTTTTACCTGATACTGAGGCATCTCCTGAAATCTGCAGATTATTTAACTCCTTACTAATTAACAACAGAGGTATCGTGTTTAGGCGTCTCAATGATCTAATTTTACATATTGTAGTCGGGAGTGTGGTTTTAAATTTTAAATTAGGTTTTTTTTCAAATCACATACAATTGGACGTATACTATTCGTACGAATCGAAATTAGTTTTATTTGTACTAGACACTGATTTCTCACAACCAAACATAAACTACAATTTAAACTAATCAAAAAGAAGTTTTCAGTTTTTGGAATACAGTTGAAAATTTGCCAACGTCTGCCAAAGTTCATTATACTGAAACTGCACCATAATACTGACAAGACAATTGAAAATTTGACACCTGAATATTCCAGAATGTTTCATCGACATCTCTTGGGGGGAAAAGGGATATGAGCGGATAAACGGGGGATTGTGGGGGGAGAGGGGTTCAATATCATGTCAGGTGCATAAGGCAGGTATGCTGTTATGAAATGTAACTCATTTTATTAACTGACGGATATTGCGAACTCTTGATTGGCTTTGTTATTACTGAATTGGCTGTTTCTTTCAAATATTTAACCCCCGACACAAAAAAGGGTTGTACGTTAAAAGCTTGACGTGTGTATCTGTGATATAAGTGTCTGTCCGTGGCATCATAGCGGATGAACCGATTTTGATTTAGTTTTATTGTTTTGTTTGATAGGAGACTCGAGAGTGTTTTAGATTTGATTTATAAAATTCCGTTGAGCCGTTGCTCTTCTATAATGACGCTATAAGAGCATGTTTTAGTGTAAAACTACTTAAGGGCGCATTGGCGTAAAATTTAAAGGAAGTGACGTAGCGTCACGGTCCAAATCAAACGAAATCACGGATGCGTCGTGTTGTTTTTTTTTCATATCTTATAGGCTAGCGACCACTATCTCACCTGTTGGTAAGTGATGATGCGGTCGAAGATGGTAAGCACGCTAGGCCTAGACTGGGAACTGGCTCTCAAGGATAACTGCCGGAATACATTAGATGTTTTGGCGACAGATTTTCTAACTTGAGGGTGGTAGCTGGCCAGGCGGACACTAGATAGTGTCCTACCACCATGCGGGGTTGTTGGTTTCTTAACGATGTTTTCCTTCACCGGAGGGCCACTGTGAGAAGCGCACATAAATTTTCGATGGAAAAATCCATTGGTGCACGGTAAGGTTTGAACTCGGTACCACGGCATTAAAGCCGACAGTTCTCCCGATTACGCCACCGGGCCCTCAAATGTACTCGGTTGTATTAAATATTTATAAATGTCCTCTCTCTCTCCAAAGACTGATTCGCTATCATTTGGGCATTCATTCAGCTTAGTTCAACAGATATAGTTGTATAAAAAACAATTTGTGATGTTGGGAAATAAATTGAATGAACTTGGAAGTTTCACTTTTTACACGTAGTTTTCTACGCACACTCTTTTTAGAGTTCCTAACCCAAAGGGTACCAACGGAACCCTATTACTGAGACTCCGCTGTCCGTCTGTCTGTCTGTCTGTCTGTCTGTCCGTCTGTCACCAGGCTGTATCTCATGAATCGTGATAGTTAGACGGTCGAAATTTTCACAGATGATGTATTTCCGCTGCCGCTATAACAACTAATACTAAGAACAGAACAAAGTTAAATATTAAAGAAAAGTTTAAAAAAAGTTTTTTACGATAGCGCCGCGCCATCTAGCTAGCATCAAAGATGGCGCTATCGTCTTTACCTTAATCTCAAACTTCGGAAGCGGCTCCAACAATTAAATAAAATTTAGTATACAGGGGATTTCGGGGGCGATAAATCGATCTAGCTAGGAATAATTTTTAGAAAATGTTGTTTTATTCGTGTTTCCAATAATCAACTTTATTGATAGTCAACTTAAAATATTACTCTTATCGACATCTATTGGCGAGTAGAAGTACCTTTAGTGTTACTGTGTGGGTAAAGCAGTTAGTGGCTCTCAATTAAAAAAAATTGTATTATTATTCGTCAATAGATGTCGGGAAGAGTCACATTTGTCTGTTTAAGTGGCAAAAAATACCGGTCAACCAGATATTTAATAATATTAATTACTACTATTACTATTACGACTATATGATACTATTCTACCTTTGTTTTAACGTTTACTTAGTTGGTGTTCGGTTCGGAACCCTCCGTGTGCGGGACAAAAGTCTGACTCGCACTTGGCCAGTTTTATTTTTGTGCTCTGTTCTATTACTGTAAAATAGAAGCCTCCTACATAATATTCTATAAGAGCAAAAAATAAAATGTTAAGTTTCAATTCTGATAACTTTCTATTCTTTAATTTTTGTAGTTATTCGTGACAGTTAAGGTACGGACACACCGCGGCGTCCTGCGATCTCAGTACATTTGAATTGTTTTCTGATCGCGTTTGGTGTGAATCAGTCGATACAAATACTACTGCGCTATCTGATCGCCGCCTAGATCGCGCACGCAGGACGCCGCGGTGTGTGCGTACCTTTAAACCCTCAAACATAAGACATCTCTTGTTTTGTTGAATTCAGTTCAATTGCGGGCGTCACAATAGCATTGTGGTCAAAGGATTTATATGAGACAGGTTTATTCAGATATACTGAGCCAGGATTTATTCAATTCATACGATATCTTGAGTCCATATATCAATAGTGTTTTGATGCTTATATTGAATAATCTTACTTGTCGTTTCAAAAATATTAGAAAGTTTGAAACGCTATTTTTGAATCCTTGACTTTGTGCCCTCTAGAGGGCGCCACATTAAATTTAATGTGACGGCACATAGCTTATAATCAGCTGACAAACAAGACAATTCTAACGACACCTCATTTGTAAAATGATGATAAAGAGCTTAAAAGTTACGAGGGAACAGATGAACATACAAATCAAAAACACAGACTAATTGATTACCTCTTAATTTTCTGGAAGTCAGATTAAATATATCCGGCTCCAATAACACGAAAGTAAATTCGCCTCCTTTTATGCAGTAAGTAAAATTTCAGAATCTTAATCAGAATCAGGGTCACAATTTTTTGACGACCTTTGTTTACATTGCAATTATAGCATTTGTCAGATCTAGGTGGTCTTATTACAATAATAGTGACACCCAAAAGCAAATTTCGTGCGTGGTTGTGAGAAGAAGCAGAAGAAGAGCAAGCCGATATGATTAGCGTCATTTCTTTTTAACCGACTTCACAAATGTGGAGGAGGTTCTCAATTCATCGGAATCTTTTTATATGTATGTTCACCGATTATTTGAAGATGCCTGAACCGATTTGGATCTCTATTTTTCCCTTCCAAAGTGGTCCTATTTAAATTTTAACGATATTGGTTAAGCGGTTTTCATAAAATATCAACATTTGTATTACGGTGCGTACAGACTATGTTACATAACATGTTATAACATTGTTATTTAACATATGTTTCAGATAATGTTTTTTTTTATTATCTTATAGGCTAGGGTTTGACCACTATCTCACCTGTTGGTAAGTGATGATGCGGTCGGAGATGGTAGGTAAGCATGATAGGCCTAGAATGGGAACTGGCTCTCAAAGATAGCTGCCGGAACACAGTAGATGTTTGGTGACAGATTCTCTAACTTGAGGGTGGTAGCTGGCCAGGTGGACAAAAGATAGTCTCCTACCACCATGCGGGGGTTGTTGGTTTCTTAACGATGTTGTTCCTTCACCGGAGGGCCACTGTGAGAAATGCACATATATTTTTCGATAGAAAAATCCATTGGTGCACGGTGGGGTTTGTACCACGGTACCACGGCACGGACCGGCCGACCGTACTCCCGATTACGCCACCGGGCCCTCATGTGGACCTGGAAAGTTATAAAACATGTTATTATAACATGTTATTTTACATAGTCTATACGCACCCTTACGATGCATTTATATACCTCGATGACATGGTACTGGCTACTGGGTACTTTTAGTAGCGCGACGTTTGAAGTTGGTTCTTTTAGTTTTTTAAACGATCTTAAATTATTATGTAAGTTTCAAGTATGTATGAATGTATGTATGTACGAATGTATGTATGTATGTATGTATGTGTGTTCGGTATGCGTTTGTGTATGTATGCATGTATGTTAGGGTGGAATCTTGGAAGCTAAATCAGACCCACTTCCCGACGTCCGATTGGACGCAAATTTGGTGTACTTATGTATCTTCGGCGACAATACAATGATATGGTACCATGGAGCTGGTCTGATGATGGAGACGGAAGTTGGCCACGGCATCTCTGTGGTAAAACAACATAACCCTACCGAGTTTGGGCTCGATTGATTTGTCTTGAAGATAACTTTACGTTTAGATGATATCCAGGGTCTGATGATGAAGCTGAAAGGCAGCCACGGAATATCTGTGATAAAAAAACAAAACACTACCGAGTTTGGGCTCGATTGATTCGTCTTGAAGAGAACTTTACACCTAGATGATATTTAGCGACTGGTGATGAAACTGGAAGGTGGCCACGGCATTTCTGTGATAAAATACGTAACCCCAGTGAATTTGAGCTCAAATGATTCGTCTTGAGGAGCACTTTACACGATAGCCAGGATCTGATGATGAAGCTGTAAGGTGGCCATGGCATTTCCGTTATAAAGCAACATAGCCCCACCGAGTCGATTGATCTTCCTTGAAGAGCACTTTACCTATAATCACATCAAATATCCGTGGAATATTTTAAAACATCCTACAATACTTAACTTCGAGCACTTCCCAATGGAGATGTTAACGCAAGGCGTACCCCACTGCTGGCCATATAGCCATTTTTGCCCATATGAGCGTGCGTAACTACGCTGTATTTTTAACTTATTACTGTGTGCGTGTTTCAAACTAGTGTGCGGGATCGCTAAAGTTAGTGATATATGTGTTTGTGCAATGAGTGTTTACCTCGTCCCCCGTAAGTATCGGCAGAAAATAATGTTTGCGGATTACAACGTTAACATCTCCATTGGTAAATGCTCGAAGACATAGGTAGTAGGTAGCACGGATTAGACAAAGGAGGTTGGATTGGCAATGTGGGCGGGGCAGGCGCGCCACTAGTATGATTAGACAATCATAGATTCATAGAACCACGCGATCATACTTTTTAGTGGCTCGTGGTTTGCGTCGCAGCGCGGAGGTGCGCTAAAATCGTCTCAAAATGCCGTGTTGTGCGATTATTACGTGTAAATTAAAGAGTCAGACATCAAGTATTAAACAAGGAGGAATTTCTTTTCATCGGTAAGCATAAAATCTTCGTATTATAGATATTTTTGTCCAAAAACTATTTTTAATTATGAAATTCTTTGTTCAAACGACAACATACCCAGAGAACAGATAACTATACATTGCTGGTAAAGTACGAATATTTCTACCTCGAGACGCAGTTTACGCGCAATGGATTGCAAAGCGAGCGAAATCACCACGCCTCTCCGACTCGTTATATTCACGTTCGCGTCGGTCGCCGGCCGGTCGGCCGCGTGTGATTGTGTGTAACTTATAGAGTCTCGAAGTAATGTGCGTAACAATTGCAGTAGTGTGCGAAGCAATTGCAGCCCCGTGTTCTATGTGTAATTTGTTTATTAGTTTGCGTAATTCGTGTATCTATTTGTATTGTTTATGTTGTGGAATCGTTTGGTGGGAGTAACGCGGCGACGCTGGTTTTCAAACAAAAGTGTGATTATTGCCAATCCAACCTCCTTTGTCTAATCCGTGGTAGGTAGGCAGTCGGTACCTATACCTACCTACTAAAAAGTTAAAAATAAATTATAAGTAAAAAAATATTTTTAAAAACAAGCTTTTATCTGGGACAATGAACTAAAATGTTAAAATAAATTCTAGTAAGTATTTGGCGTGTAGGTACTTACCTATATTTTTTAAAACTTGAGGCACTGAAGTATAGTAATTACCTAGCCTGAAAAACGGGTAGTGCTTCAAGCTTTTAAGAATATAGGTAAGTCCCTACACGCCAAATACTTACTAGAATTTATTTTTAACATTTTAGTTCATTGTCCCAGATAAAAGCTTGTTTTTAATTAAAAATATTTTTTACTTATAATGTATTACAAAAAGATCCGCTTACATAGACGAAATAACGAATCTAATACAAAAGCCAGTGGTGCTATTTTCCAGATAACTATCAGTGCGTGTCGGTTGCAGAATCACGAGTGTAAATAAAACATTTAGGTACAATATCCAGCTTTAAAGAGCTAAATGCATTGTAAGCCTTGTTTATTATTATGTTTCATTGTTGTTGTTTGACTTCCTGGGTTTAAAACCAACAAGATTCAGTTATAATCTATCATATTGAATCATTTTTCTTAAGCATTAGTTCATAAATTATTACTTACTGATCGGACATACTAATCAGAATCAGAATCATTTATTCGCATAAAACGTCATACAGATGTCAGTGAAAATTGATATAGTGCCATAAACATTTTACTGCTTCGCAGCATGCAAATTATAATAAAATATTAATAACATTGCCAATATGATTGTACTTATCTTGGTGATCTTGATAATACTATTCTATTTTGATGTCTCGTATGTCTAATATACTTTTCCTTTGCTGTGACAAAAAAACTGTTTGTTATTCAATTACGCAATAATAGCTTATCGGATATGGATGAAATTAGACTGATTTTATAATGTACTTGAATAACACTTGAAATACTTTTTACCCAACTACGGCGAAGCAAAAGGGAGGGTTATGTTTTTGACCGGTATGTGGGTATGTATGTATGTAAGTATGTATTTATGTTTGTATGTTCATCTGTTCCCTCATAACTTTTAAACTACTTATCATAATTTGACAGATGAGGTGTCGTTAGACGCGTCTCATTTGTCTACTGGTCATAACCGTGGTCGTATTGTCACCTACCGTAATAAAACAATTAGTACATTCTGAAAAGTAGCTTACGACCACGATTATCCATGAACACCACTAAGAATATGTATAAAATACAATTAAATATTCATTACGAGTTTTTTATATAATACACGATACATATTACATATTTTGTACATAGCGATCTCAGATGAGAATATTTTCTTGTTTCATACTTTTTAGAGCGTGATTTTTCAGTAGTCGAGTTTTAGTTTTTCAACTTAATTTTTATAATGTGAGCGAAGCAGTGGGGCATACTTAGTGACTTCATATTTAAAATTAGAAACATGGTTGTTAGGGCTACTGGCCGGAGTCGTAGCCTTCTAGTGCGCAGAGTGTCGTAGCTCATGTAATCACAGTCTCTTATATTGTAATAAATACATGTTGACGTCTTACATTAAAAGAAAACACATTTACATATCATATTTTAATTTATTTTATAACTAGCGACACGCCCCGGCTTCGCACGGGTAGATCACATATAGCTACATTTGTTGCCTCAATGTGTTGCGTCGAGTGACATTTTGAACAAACTTAGTCATCATCATCGTCATAAGCAGCCAATATTCGTCCACTGCTGGACATAGTCCTTTCCTATGGCACGCCTCTGAGCTCAATCTTCAGCTGCTTGTTTCCAACCGCTGGCAGCCAGCTTGCGTATATCGTCGCTCCACCTAGCTGGAGGGCGCCCTACGCTTCGTTTACAGAGTCTTTGGTTCTCTGTCATAATCATATTTTAACCAATTTACACACAAATTATACACCTACACACTTTCCAACTTTGTTTTGTAATAATACTTGCTGACCCGGCGAACTTCGTACCACCTAACAGACAATGAATGTCGTGTTATCTTTTAGATGAAGTTGGTTTTATGAACGTAATAAATTAATACAAAAGAGATATTAAGTTTATTAATGTATTATGGCAATACAGATACATAATAAAAATTGGTAAAAATGGTATTTGGAAATATAAACTTTTTTAAGTTGCTTGTAAGCATACATTTCTGAACGCACGCATATTTGACAATCAATAAAAATGTCAAACAATTATCATTACTGACAATATTTAATATTTTTAAAATCTACGTGACTTGAACTCACAAAAACTTGAAGTATTTTTTACTTGACTTACTACTTGACACGGGCTAAATACACTAATAGTAGTAAGTGTGGAGCAGCACAGTAATAGTGTGGACCCATAATTATACCAAAAAAAAATACGCGATAATCCGAATATTGTAATGCTATCCACACATGGGCAGAATTTTCATACTTGACACTGGCTAAATACACTAATCGTGTGGAGCCATAATTATACAAAAAAAAAATAAGGCGGGATAAACAATTGAACATCAAATGATTGGCAGTTTTTAAACACAGGAACATTTTGGCAAAATATTTTTTCTTATATAATTTTTTAAGGTCAATTATTCATTGTTTTTAATATTTATTGTCCTATTCCTGACAAAGACAATTCCAAAAATACAAAAATCATAAAAATTTGCCCAGCCGTTCTTGAGTTATAAGTGTAGTAACTATCAAATCATAATTTTCACACATAACTTAAATACTTCAGATCATACAAATGTTGATTGACAGAGCTTTACAGTGATAAAATGTTTGGTGTACGTGGACAAAGTTGCGGGTGTCAGCTAGCATATATTAAAAATATATTAAAAAGCATATATTAAAAAAATACGGCGGGATAAACAATTAAACATCAAATGATTGGCAGTTTTTAAACCTTAATTGCAACGTAGAAACCCGACAAAAAAAAGTTCAATTAGTAGCTCTTAACACAGATATTCAATCTCAAAGTTATATAAAATATCAACGATTACTGATAATAATCCTTAACCTCATTTCTAAAGTTTCATTAAATATTACAGAATTTACGATAACTATTTGCAAGCAAACATTCACAAATTCATTGTTCAATAACTGCGCACTTACACGATTGATATCGATATTCGCATCAAAACTACCAACTACTGTTATATCTATAAAACTTTTATTGCATTTAACCTGTGCCTCCATAAACAGCCACTAAACTTGTTACAACCCTATTACTACCCGCTAGGGATGTCCCCGCTCATTTCAATATTACATCATCATAACTTCGAGTGACGTCTACCTATCTCTGTCTAACACGGAATAGTAGAGCAGGGCAGGGTATGTTTGTGGACGGTCAAGTTAAGTAATATCGTTATGAGTTGAATGTAAGGGTGAAACTACATGGTGAGAATTCTGGCTAAAACGCAAATGGCGGCTAAACTGGTTGAAGCTGTTCTGTATGGAATGCATTTAATGTTTGATATAAAAATTGCCATTTAAATAGAAACATCATTAAGTTTTCTTGCCGACATTGACTGTAAATACCTTCGAGCATTTAACAATGGAGATATTAACGTTGTAATCCGCAAACATTTTTTTCTGCCGATTCTTACGGGGGACGAGGTAAACACGCATTGAACAAACACAAATCACTCACTTTAACGATCCTGCACACTAGCTTTAAACACGCACACAGTATTAAAAATACAGCGTAGTTACGCACGCTCATATGGCCAATAATGGCTATATGGCCAGCAACGGGGTACGCCTCGCTATAACGTCTCCATTGGTAAATGCTCGAAGGTAAATACTAAAAACAAAAACATATCCCAAAAATTAAATTAGTGAAAATATTTAAAAAAAACTCGACCAGTGAAAGTAACCACGTTCATGCAATAACAATAAAATAACAGGATACAACATTTTAAATACATCAAATATGTGAAAGTAGCTCTCATAGCATCATCAACTGAGCAAAAGATTATGATTTCTAAACAGCTGAACAGATTTCATATAGTAAACTTTAAACTTTCGCGATTTGAACACATAGTTATAAATAAAATATCTAACTGGAATATTTAACTGTAATATTTAACCAAAACACTCAACTGAAATATTCAACTAAAACATTCAACATAAATATCTAACTGAAATATTAAACTGAAACGAGTTGGGAGCGACGGATATTCGGTTAAAGTATTTTAGTTAAATGTTTCAGTTAAATATTTCAGTTAAATATTTCTGTTAAATATTTCAGTTAAATATTTCTGTTAAATATTTCGGTTAAATATTTCAGTTAAATATTTCAGTTAAATGTTTCGGTTAAATATTTCAGTTAAAAAGTTTCAATTAAAAAGTTTCAGATCAGTTGAAAGTTTCAGTTAAAAATTTCAGTTGAACATTTCAGTTAAACATTTCGGCTAAATGTTCGGTTAAGTGTTTCAGGTGGCTGGGAGTGGAGCTCGTGGTGCGTGCGGGTGCAGTGGGTGGCAGAGCATCGCAGGTCGTTGTCCCTGGTGCACGCGCCGACTTGCTGCGTCGCTGCCTTCCCTCGACGACGCTGCGACTGCCGGCTCCGTCGCTCCCAACTCAACAACACATCCATAGCGGACTACCAACTATTTCATGTTTCAGGTGGCTGGGAGTGGAGCTCGTGGTGCGTGCGGGTGCAGTGGGTGGCAGAGCATCGCAGGTCGTTGTCCCTGGTGCACGCGCCGACTTGCTGCGTCGCTGCCTTCACTCGACGACGCTGCGACTGCCGGCTCCGTCGCTCCCAACTCGTTTCAGTTTAATATTTCAGTTAGATATTTATGTTGAATGTTTTAGTTGAATATTTCAGTTGAGTGTTTTGGTTAAATATTACAGTTAAATATTCCAGTTAGATATTTTATTTATAACTAGATTTCATATAGATTATTATCTATTCAGATAGGTAAATACTTCCTAAATTTAAGAATAATATTTCTAAGTCTAGCGTGTTCACCATCTACAACCACATCATCGCTTTCCACCAGGCGAGATTGTGAGTTATTAGGCCGTGAAAAAGGAATGTTATTCAGTTTGAAAGGCACAATTTCCAGTGACATTACAGAGCATTTGAGACCTAATATCGTTTGTCTCAAGACAACAGACGCAGTGCAGTAACGTGCAAAATTATGTCTATTCAAAATTTTGTATACTCTTACCATCAGTCGAGCGAGCTTTCTGCTTGTCCTGGTACCTAATATCGTAAAGTGCTACGACTCTAACTATTAGTTTCTAATCCTCAGAACATCAATGCTACAAACTGCACATAGTAGCTACGAGTGCTACGTCGTAGCATGCACTCGTAGCCTTAGAACGGTTGCGGGACATTATCGCGGCAATCAAATACTCGTTAACGCCGCGGTAATGACTGAGTGATAGAAGTGATATAGCCAGTACTTAGTTCTCTAGATATGTTCTCTCGACTTGGGTATATTAATTAATTAACTGTCGATTCGTTAAATATTAAATTAAATTGTGCTACTTATCAAATATGAAGGAGGTTTACAATTCGTCGGAAACCGGGAAAGCGCGCGCGCTGTTTGCATTGACCAATGAGCGCGCGCAATGGTGGAGTTGGGCGTCAGATGGGATAGTATTTATAATGTTAATGTGGGCCACCATAATGGAAAACGTCAATGCTTATCCACCTTATAATTATAGCGCTAATATTTAACGCGTTAGATAGAGTGGCCACACATGACCGGTCAAATGAAACGGCAATGGTAAAGTTGATGTAAAATTATCACGATAAGTCGTGGCTTCACAAATGTGAAGCGTCGATCGTCGCGATAATTAACGGCGTTTCCCGTTAATGTAGCTGCAGCATTACACAAAATTATCGATTGAAGCATATTAATTCCTAGTCAAATTCCACGCATGTGTTGATAGGATCGATTAACATTTTCTCATATCTAACAGATTTAGGTACATCATATTCTTAAATAATACATGATTTCATAGACTCTTTCCATACACACTTAATCAAAAGATAATATAACTATTAACTAATATAAACATAACGACTAAATAACATCTTACTACATAGCCTGTTAAAATAATGAACTCGTTGGTTTTGCAATATTTTGCATAGCCCTGAAAAATCTTGAAATCTCAACGAATAAGTGTACATATTATATCTACACCAAGGCAAACTGTAACAATACTATAACATAGGATGTAGTCACCGTGGTGAGCTGCAGAAGTAAGCCTGCGTTCACACCAAACAGCCCCTTTAGACTGAATTTGACAAAACTTGACCGATGAAGACGTAGAATATTCTTGTGAGTTCTCTTTTCTGATGCTGAAACATTTCAAAGAATAGAATATTTTTTGTTGTATATCAAAAGAACATTATTTCTGGACAGCATTAACGTAATAAGGTTTTCTAAACAGCGGTCTTATTGCATAATGAGATCTCTTCCTCACAATGTACAATTATTTGGCTATTATTATCTGCCGAAAGAACTTTGAAAAATTAAATTTTTCAAAGTGATATGCACATTCCATACTAGCGGCTTGTCTTTGTTCGGTGGGTATTTTTAGTCACAGCTGAAGCTTACCACCAATGGTAACCTATTTATGTATTAATGGCACCATATTTGTTAACAATTCAGAAGTTATTTACTCATACAAAATCATTACCGATTTCAAATCTAACGAGAAATATTTCATTGCTTTCATCAAATACTGCGACGCTGCCGCCCCCCCCCCCTTTTTTAACCCTTTTTTATCCGATCAGTAGTTTTGAGTTTATCGCAAACAGACAGACAGAGAGAAAGACAGACGAACCAAGGGACTTTGTTTTGTAACAATAATAAATAATTGATCATCCTTACCACTACAGGTCGGCGCAGCCAGCCGCCTAGATGACATCTTCCGAACTTTATCTACAACTATGTAGAATTCTTCTATTACTTTGCATAAAATTATAATAAATAGTGCGTTAGTAAAAATGAAGAATATTGTGATACTCTGGAATGATGATATAAAAGCCTGAAAATATTTTTCTCCGATTAATTATTGTCAAATTAGTATAATTTTTCAGCAGATAAAAACTTAACAAGTAAATTATATGAATATAATTTACCGCAAAATGATTGTATTGCTCTAGCTTCTGTATAGCCATTAAATACATTTGAATGTAGACTAAAGTGTGGAAGAAAAGGTCACATATGAAGAATAGTATCTGAAATTATATCAAAATATGTATAACATAACGATTAAAAGAATTCATTAATAAAAGTAAAATGTATTCCGCTCACATACAATATATAGATTTACTTAAAACTTAATCTTGAATACTATTGGTAGTATTGTTGGTATTATTGTAAAACAATAAAATTATGAAACAAAGTTAGTTATCCGTTACATAGATAATGATATTATACAATAATATAAAGCCTAGTTGTAATTAGTATTCAAAAATAATATATAATAGTTTACAATGCTTTTTTTTAAATCACGTGCCGCGCGACTCAGTTTCGATATCAAGTTTGAAAAGTTTGTCTTTATATCTCTAGAGATAATTATTATATCTAAATGAATAGTACAATTAAAACATTCTTAAAATTTACCCAAACCAATAAAAAAAGAATCATTCGAATCGGTTTACAATTGGTGGAGTAATCGCGTCACAAACATACGAAAAAACATACAGACAAATAATAGCCATAAAACTCACCAATTCTTGAAAAACCTTCATATATATCGCATAAGAGTTTATTATCAAACTGTAAACATCAAACATATTTTTCCAATATTCAGTTTCATCTCGTTCGTTTCCGGTTTTGTGGCTTTTTAGAATGTCTTCCATCCATAAAGAAAGGTTATTCATAATCAAAATTATAATTCTTATCGCGTATAACATATTAACGTGAAAACTAAACGCTATGATATCAGTCACAAAGAATACAAAATTGAAATCTAGAATAAAAAAATTTTTTACAACCATGTAAACAAGATACTCTATTACGACGATGGTGGTGTAAACCCAGTTCAGCTTTATTTCTTTCGCGACATCAAGATGTTTAATTTTGTTTAATTGTTCTTGTATATTGAGAACAAGCGTCACATTTCGATCGCTATGGTAAACGTTTACTATGAAGTTGTTCACGAGGCCAAGAGAAAAGAGACTGACATTGCACCATCTGATCATATTAAATACTCCCATATCTTCTACAGTAAAGTATTTAAATGCAGTGATTTTACTGTAACATAGACGAGCCAGCCAAAGCCCCACATAAACACTGGTCGTAATAAATGATAAGATATTCGCCTTCCAACCGTTAGGAGATACAAAGTTGTCCCGAATTTGATACTTGGGACATAAACATAAATTTTGCAGAATATTTAGTGGCTGTAGATATTTTTTTAAGTCGTCTTCAATTTTATTGTTTAATGAAATCCTTTTACGTGAATAGTTAAATTTCGTCTTTATCATTCTCGATAACATTTTTTTTGTAAAGCTAACCACGCGTTGACAAAGTCTGATCTGATATGATCTGAATAGCATATTAATTGATATTGTCCAATGTAGGTATACATTTACTACTCGATAGCTTCCGTGCTGTTATTATTTGTAGATTAATAATCGTAACCTCATATTATCCATATAATATAACATTCTCAGTCCTGACTGACTGAATGAATATATCAACGGTTTCCTATTGTTTCGCATAACATTTTTTGTTATAATACTTTAGCATAATGTTGTTTCTTCTTAGTATATTTAAGCAAACATTAATTTGGCATAAAGTAATAAGGCATACTTTTATTTGACATAATGACTGTTAGCATAAGCATTTGTGGCATAATATTCTAAAGAATAATATTATAAACGCGTAACTATAATTCGGCATAATTGTTTAGGCATAATCTTTTTTTTTCATATTATTATAGCATAAGTATTAAATAGTGCTTTTTTATTTTTTTTTTGCCCCAAAAGGGAAAAAAAGGAACCGTCCGTCCTTCCGTCCGGCCTCAAAACCGTGAGATAGATGCACTTTGAAAAAAGATAAGCTATGTTACTTTAATGTTTGCGTCAGGTCAAATGACTTTCAGTTCTAAAATAAAAATAATTGCAGCGTAGGGATGTCCCAAGAGCCATCCCCGCCGAACTTAAACCTACTGTCACAGTCTAGTAACAACATGTTGTTTGTATTAATGACGTTATATTACTTTATTTGATAAATTTAACTTGAAGTTTACATGTTCATAAATTTTAATGTGAACGTACCGGCTTTTGTTCGCGTGTATTTACTTCGGATATGCTCCGACCAGGTTTCAACCTAATACGTAGGTCATCTTCTGGGAGCAGCTAGGATGGCGGCAACGCACGTCGTATCGCCCGCGCTTCCCAGCGCAACTGACGACTTGAGACAGGCGCTCCCATTGAGACATCTTGGTGTTGTCAGCAGATAAGGGGAACGCAACTGTGATTGTGGACACTGGCGATTATGAACAAAAGGTACAAGAAATAATAAGTGGCACAAGTACCTATGAGAAGGTATCCTATAATCCTACCGCTAGAGTGACGACGAAAGTCCTTAAGTTATTAAAAGACCTAGGAGACGATAATTTGACCGCATGTCTTCGTCCACACAACCCTACAACACCGAAAATCTACGGCTTACCAAAAACCTATAAGCCCGATTGGCCATTGAGACCAATAGTGTCCCAAATTGATGCACCCACTTACAAAATATCCAAGCATCTGGCAGCCATTTTGCAGCCTCTAATTGGCAAAAATAGCAGAACCGTGGTCGACTCACGACAGTTTGTCCACCTTTTAGAGGATCTACAAATCCAGCCAAACGAATTGATGGTGAGTTTTGACGTCACGTTACTTTTCACCAATGTACCAGTAGCGGACTTCATTACTTTAATCAGGAATTTTAAAACTGCCTCCTACATACCTACTGCGTACATTGAATGGACAGAGTTCTGCCTGAAAAGTGGTTATTTCATCTGGCGTGGAGATCATTATCGATAGGTGGACGGAGAGCCCATGGGTTCACCGATAGCTCCAGTAGTGGCCAATATTTTCATGGAGTGATTTGAAAACAAGACGATAGAGGACGCTCCTATGAAGCCACGATACTGGTGGCGTTATGTCGACGACGTGTTTGCCATTATCGATAAAAACGCGTTTGAAAACTTCTCGTCATATTTAAACACAGTGCACAGATGTATCCAGTCCACTGTTGAGGAAGAGAAGCAGGGTAGTTTGCCCTTTTTAGATGTGCGTGTTATACGGAAGCCAGATGCAGATTGGCCCACACCGTATACCGGAAATCGACGCACACGGATAAGTACTTGCGAGCAGACTGGCACCATCACCCCGCACATCTCGCATCCGTATCTAGAACGCTGATCAATAGAGCCATCCAGAATTGCAACCCTCAACATGTGCATACGGAGCTGAAGTATGTCAGAGAAGTCCTTGAGAGCAATGGCTATAACTGGCGGCAAAGCTCTCGATGGGCAAACACAAGCGAAAAAAAGAGACAGGTTACAGTAGAACAATCGCCAATCTATCTACCGTACGTCAAAGGTGTGAAGGATAAAATCAGCCACTACCTGAGACGTAGGTATGATATTAAAACGACGTTCCGCCCGTTCTCCCAACTCCGCCGACTGCTGCGTTCGCCTAAGGATCAAGAAACACTTATGGGACCTGGCATTTACAAGATTCCCTGTGAATGTGGCAAATGCTACATCGGTGAGACACGAAGAAACATCGCGACACGGATTCAGGAGCATATTAGAAGCGTCAAAAATGATGATACCATTCGCTCGGCGGTCGCAGAACACGCTCACATCTCGGACACCAGGCATTACCTACGGTTCGATAAGGTCTCTATGCTAGCGAGGGAGAAGTTTTTCGTTCCTCGTAAAGTACGGGAGGCCATCGAAATCAACAGATATCCTAATTTTAACCGGGATCGGGGGTGGACAGTACCGCCGGCATGGGTGCCAACATTGGGCGCTTCCTACCCCGATGCCAACATTCAACAAGTCTACCATGCAGTGGACACAATTAGCACAGTATGCCTACAACCTAACATAACGGTATTAAATAGCGATGACGAATCGTAGGCAGAACCGAACGCAGAACCGGAGCGCACCCGAAGATCTACGACGCCACCCCTGCCAATGGGAGCGCCTGTCTCAAGTCGTCAGTTGCGCTGGGAAGCGCGGGCGATACGACGTGCGTTGCCGCCATCCTAGCCGCTCCCAGAAGATGACCTACGTGTTAGGTTAAAACCTGGTTGGAGCATATCCGAAGTAAATACACGCGATCAAAAGCCGGTACGTTCACATTAAAATGAATAATTTTCGCGAAAACTTTCAAACTAAAACATTGTTTTTTTTTATACATATCTTAAAGTCTAGTGTTTGACCACTATCTCACTTGTTAGTAAGTGATGATGCTGTCGAAGATAGTAAGCACGCTAGGCCTAGAAAGGGAATTGGCTCTCAAGGATAGCTGCCGGATTAGATGTTTTGGCGACAGATTTTTCTAACATGAGGGTGGTAGCTGGCCAGGCGGACACTAGATAGTATCCTACCACCATGCAGGGGTTGTTGGTTTCTTAACGATGTGTTCGTTCACCGTAGGGCCACTATGAGAAGCACATATACATTTTTCTATAGAAAAATCCATTGGTGCATGGCGGGGTTTGAACTCGGTACCACGGCATCAAAACCAACCGATCTCCCGATTACGCCACCGGGACCTCAAAAACTTGCCTTTAAAAACTTGAAACCACGAGCTTTTTTTTTATGAGCCATACTACTCTCAACTAAACATGACACGTAGTCTTATCTTAATTCTGACTTTGGAAGTGTAAAATTATTATTTTTATGTACTTTTTACAGCTCCATAACTCAAAATGTAAAAAAGGAACACTTAAAAGATCACTTTCTTGTCCGTCTGTCTGTCTGTATGTCTGACTGTCCTTCTGTCTGTGTGTCACCACTAATTTTTCTCAGGAACGGGTGAACCTAGCAAAGTTAAATTTATACCAGATACGGTATAAGGTCCCTATTAGGTCGAAAACCTATAGGGTACTTCCCATTGACCTAGAATCATGAAATTTGGCAAGAAGCAAGGTCTTATAAAGAAAATTTTTTTGACATTAAAGAAAAATTCCAAAAACTACAAAAAGTTGAAAATTAAAGGGTGTCCCCATACATACATAGTTTCGCCAATTAAGATAGACCTCTGAGTTATATGAGCGCTCATACATTTAAGAGGTCTAGCTTAATAGAGAATATGCATGATTTTTTTAAAATATTTTTATTTTAAATTTAAATTTTAAATTTTCGCGTGCCTTTGTCACGTCACAGCGCACCACACGGTGTCCACAAATTAAAACTTTTTAATAGATATAGTACGTTTTCGAACAACACTGCATACTATTTCTATGAAAAAGTTTTAATCTGTGGAGGCCGTGTGGTGCACTGTGACGTCACCTTCTAATTGACAAGTGGTGATTTGTTTTGAAAATTAAAATTTCCCATGCATTTCTTGCATTTTTCATACAATAATATTTTAACACATTTAAGAGCATTTTATTTATAAAAAAAATGTTAACATTAAATATTAGAACAATAATGATTCGAAAATAAATGATTTTAAGTAAAATTATACTACATGCATATTCCCTATTAGTACCAACCGAAGTTGGTACGGAAGCCTCGGTGGGCGATTCCAACTCAACTTAGCCGGTTTTATATAATACTTTAGTCGTTTCTTTGGAAATTAAGAAATGTGTAATTAATTAAACTTTGTTTTTTTAATTGCAATAACTAAGCATAAAATATGTGTATACATTCTATTATGACTATTCATTTATTATGTTTAAAACTATTAGGCCAATAAAAAATATGACCTTTACGCTTTACTTTTTTTTACTTTATTCGACTCAAAATTAGGCCGAAACAATATAGTCTATATGAAAATTATGCTTGTTTATACAATATTCCAAAAGAAATTATGCGACAGTACTATTATGCCATTTAAAATTATGCGTAACCCGTTATGTCTAAGAAATTAGGAATAAAAAATTATGCGAAACAAAGGGTTCCCTATATCAACACACATCCTGTATCTCTTTGGACGATATATTGGAGTCAAATAAAATTATTAACTCGATATTAAATTATATATTTACTAGCTGTGCCCGCGACTTCGTCCGCGTGGAATAGTGTCTTAGGGTAGCATTAACAAATAAGACACATAAAGTATCCCAACTACACCGCGCCGTACCACGGCGTCCCATCTTCCCTCCTCCCCCACATACCCTCCCACTTCCCCTCATATACCTACCCCCCTTGCTCCCCTCCCCCTTCCTCTCACTTCCACATCCCCTCCCCTCCAGTAAATATTCACGACTAAACAAATTATAATAAAAAATATACAGTAAGTAAAGCCAGACGGTCTAAAAACTAAAAAAAACTGGCCAAGTGCGAGTCAGCATCGCGTCTTTTATCGCACACTTAGAGAGGGTTCCGTACAATACGAAACATAACAGAGTTTCAACCTCATACATTTGATTAATTGATATTACCAAGAATATTTGGTAAGGTCGCGATTTAGTAAGACTACTAAGACTCGTAACTAGTAAGACTCGTTTACTAGCGCCATCTTTGTCATTTTGCCAAAACTACTAAGATAATGGCGTTTAGAAACACGTTTTTTGTATGGGGACCTCCTTTAATTTTTAACTTTATTTTGTTTTTAGTATTTGTTGTTATAGCGGCAAATGAAATACACCATCTGTGAATATTTCAACTGTCTAACTATCACGGTTAATGAGCTATAGCCTGGTGACAGACGGACAGACAGACAGACAGACAGACAGACAGACAGACAGACGGACAGCGGAGTCTCAGTAATAGGGTCCCGTTTTTCCCCTTAGGGTACGGAACCCTAAAAAGAACCGACTTCAATGCCGCGCTATTCATTTTCAGTACCAATTTTGAGGTGTTTATCTCAATATCTCTGGAGATACTTATCAGACCTCGATAAAATTACCATGGTACTATACATGGGATATCTCCTTTCCAACGAAAAAAGAATAATCAAAACCGGTTCATAAACGACGAAGTTATCCGCGAACAAACATTAAATATATATATATTTATACAAGTTGTGGTTTTGCATTCTCGCCATATTTGCATAATTGATTGTAACGGGTACCCTTAATCACTTAATAATATAATTAAAGTTCTCCCGTGACTTAATAGCCGGATATTTGATAAAACAATTTTGTGATTTTCAGAATTATCCCCGAGTAATATCAGAAAAACGCCATGTAAACTGCGCAGTCAACGTTGTCATGGGAGACTTTAACGCCAAAGTGGGAGTACAAACTTGCGGCGAATCGTCTATAGGACCACACGGATTTGGGAGTAGGAATCACAGGGGACAAATGCTCGTCAATTTCCTCGAGAGAGAGGGGCTTTTCTTGATGAACTCGTTCTTCAAGAAACAGCCCCAAAGGAAATGGACGTGGCAAAGCCCCGACTTTGTGACTAAAAACGAGATTGACTTCATCATTACGGACAAACGGCGCATATTCAGAGACGTCTCAGTGATCACTAGGTTTAATACTGGAAGTGATCACCGACTTGTACGAGGCACTCTGGATATCGACTTTAAAGCCGAGAGATTCCGATTGATGAAGTCTACGCTCCGTCCGAATCTACTCCAAACCGTTGTTGGGTCCGAAACATTCCAATTAAAATTGGAAAATCGATTCGCTGCCTTGGAAACCACAGATGACGTAGACCAGAAACTCGAAGAAGTGGTGGAAATCCTCAGGGATGAAGGGACGAAGTTTTGCGAGAGCAAGCGTACGGGCAAAAAGTCCAAACTCTCGGCAGAAACACTTCGGCTAATGGAAGAGAGACGAACAGACCCTTTGTCAGCTTTGTCAACAAACCTGGTGCGCAACAAATCCATAAAGAAGCTGGTACGACGCGACCTCCGATCCTCTAACACGCTCTTGATTAAAGAATCAATTGAGCAGAATCGGGGGTCGAAAGTGTTCGTCCAGCCTCTGGGTAGAAGCCACCTCACAAAGCTGACAACGTCAACGGGGAACATCGTCGCATCCAAGCTGGAGATTCTGTCGGAAGTTGAAGACTTCTACGGCAAGCTCTACGCATCGCATGCTTCAAGGCCCGAACCCGATACTGAGGATTTTAGAGCCACCTTAACCCGCCACTTCACAGAAGATCTGCCCGAAATTAGCCGAGACGAAATCGTGATGGCCCTTAAACAACTCAAAAATGGAAAAGCCCCAGGAGAAGACGGAATCACAACGGAGCTTTTAAAAGCCGGAGGAGCTCCAGCAGTTCAACAGCTGCAGCAGCTATTTAATTCCGTTCTTTTTATTGGGAGAACTCCACAGGCATGGAACAGAAGCATGGTGGTTTTGTTTTTCAAAAAAGGAGACAAAACCCTATTGAAAAACTATCGCCCGATTTCGCTTCTGAGCCATGTCTACAAGCTGTTTTCAAGGGTCATCACGAACCGTCTTGCGCGAAGACTCGACGAGTTTCAACCTCCGGAACAGGCCGGGTTTCGAAGCGGTTACGGCACCATAGACCACATCCACACGGTGCGGCAGATTGTACAGAAGACCGAAGAGTATAATCGGCCCCTGTGCTTAGCATTTGTGGACTATGAGAAGGCCTTTGACTCAATCGAAACCTGGTCTGTTCTCGAGTCCTTGCAGCGTTGCCAAGTCGACTGGCGATATATCGAAGTGATGAGATGTCTATATAATGCCGCAACGATGACTGTACAAGTACAGAACCAGCGAACTAAACATGTCCACCTGCGTCGAGGAGTGAGACAGGGGGACGTCATATCCCCGAAACTGTTCACTAACGCCTTGGAGGATATGTTTAAGACGCTGGACTGGAAAGATCGTGGCATTAACATCAACGGCAGGTACATCTCTCACTTACGATTCGCAGATGACATCGTCATTATGGCAGAGACGCTGCAGGACCTACAAAGGATGTTGAATGGCCTAGCTGATTCTTCTCGTAGCATCGGTCTCCGGATGAATTTGGACAAAACCAAAGTCATGTACAACGAGCACGTTGTTCCGGAACCGATCGCCGTAGATGGAATCCCACTCGAAGTTGTCACTAAGTATGTTTACCTAGGGCAAACGCTCCAACTAGGAAAACATAACTTCGAGAAGGAAATCCAGAGAAGAATTCAGCTGGGCTGGGCAGCATTCGGAAAACTCCGTCGAGTCTTCTCGTCGCCTGTACCACAGTGTCTAAAGACAAAAGTCTTTAACCAGTGCGTCCTACCTGTGATGACATACGGAGCCGAGACGTGGACACTCACAGTCCGACTGGTCCACCAGTTTAAAGTCGCTCAGCGAGCTATGGAGAGAGCTATGCTCGGTATTTCTCTGCGGGATCGAATCCGGAACGAAGTAATTCGCCAGAGAACTAAAGTTATCGACATAGCTCAACGGATTAGCAAGCTGAAGTGGCAGTGGGCTGGTCATATCTGCCGCAGGACTGATAGCCGTTGGGGCAGACTTGTCCTAGAGTGGAGACCGCGAATCGGCAAACGTAGCGTAGGACGTCCTGTGACCAGGTGGAGCGACGACATACGCAAAGCGGTGGGCAGTGACTGGAAGAGAAGAGCCGAAGATCGGGCTCAGTGGCGCATCTTAGGAGAGGCCTATGTCCAGCAGTGGACTGATACAGGCTGACGATGAATGATGATGATGAATGAAACTGCGCAGGCGCGTACACACATACGTAGATGATGTTATGACACTGATAGAGCGGTCAGCTGTGGCTGTGGCGGTCAGTAACGTGTACCGCCGCCGCTCTATCAGCTGGCTCTATCATTAAAATGATTTTTTTAACCGACTTCACAAAAGAGGAGGAGGTTCTCGATTCGTCTGTATGTTATTTTTTGTGTGTATGTTACGCGATTACTCCGTCAATTGTGAACGGATTCAAATGCTTCTTTTTTAATAGGTAGGGTACGTTTTCGAGGTGGTCCCATTTTAATTTTATCGAGATCTGATTAGTGAGAGATATGGAGATAAATATCTCAAACATAGGAGAATGTACTGGTTTTAGAAGAAGAGTCCTAAAAAGATTATACACAATGGAGGTTGCTATTGCATATACTTTTAAAGACAAAAAAATAAGACCTTGAATAATGTTTTTACATCTTTCTTCACGTTGATTTTGGTTTTTAACCCTCGACGCAAAACAAAGGAGTGTTATTCTATAGTTTGACGTGTGTATCTGTGTATCTATGTGTCTATCATCGTGGCATCGTAGCGCCCAAACGGATGAACCGATTTTGATTTAGTTTGTTTTGTTTGATAGATGTCTTTGTCTAGAGTGTTTTTAGCTTTATTTCATGAAAATCTATTCAGCCGTTTAAATATTATCAGCTCTTTTTTGGTTAAAAAAAACTACGATAGCAATTTTCGTAAGCTCGTAGTCCTTTGACCGCGGACTTCATTAAATCAAAATGGCGCTGTCGCAGTATCTTGTTACTTCAATGATATTGCAAAAATATGGTAAGCTTGATTTAATTCTGAGACATCTCCTTGGAATGGTCTCAATGTACAAAGTTATTCATATGCTTTGATTATAAACTCGGGTTACATATACAAATCAGTCGGGGATGGTTTTAATTTTTTGAATTTAAGTATTATTGACTTCTGATATTCTTACGGTAACTGTGAACGAGATAGAAACAAAGGTGGGGAGAATTAATTTGTCTTCACAGGAATGTTCTACCGGGCAAAGTCTTGTTAATGTGCAAAGTTTTTGAGAATACCTAATATTTTTTGACATGACATGACGTTTGGCGAAGATGGCGCTAAATCAGTCCCGCGACACTGCATACATAAATAACTCAGAATTATGAACGTACTTTGTACCAACCAACACTGCGAAAAAAAATATAAGCATAATACCACAGATTACATAATAGGTAAGGAAGTGCCAACTCTTATAACGTAGTAGAGTGATTCAGACTGTGTGGGCCATATGGCGGCAATTAATGTTAATAATCGCAAATAATACTATTTAATATTCATTTTGGAATACAACTAGTCCGTGTTATAAGAGTATTTGGAATTATTGTAATAAAATAGACAATTAATTATCGTGTGTGTCAGATGCTTTAATTGTACAGGGCCATTTTGGACATTGTCCTTTGATACCTTGATGACATCATTATGACTACTAAATATTTTCACTACCGCGGCATTTTAGGGTTCCGAACCCAAAGGGTACCAAATGAACACTTTCTGAGACTTTGTTGTCCGTTCGTCCGTTCGTCCGTCCGTCCGTCCGTGTGTCTATATGTGCGCACTTTACAGATAAGGTACATCTTAACCGTAATAGGTACATACTTGAAATTTTCACAAAGTATATATATCCGTCAGTGTATAAAGGCCCAGACACGAAATTTTATAGATGCATGTAATTTAATTAAAACTTGTTTTGCACTAAAAAGGGTAAAATAAAATCTGTTTAAAAAAAAACCGACTTCATTACCACAAACAGGCACTCAAAAGCGAAAAATAAATTACTTAATATAATTATTATAAGCGCTACCCACTTATTAGTCGGTGCCAGCCAAGTCTAATAGGTAGTAGATAGATACTACCTACATGTATCTACCTACTTACTACTACTACATACATAATATCTATCTACTATCCAATAGACTTGACTGGCACCGACTTCAAATAGATAAGTGGGTAGCGCTTATAATATATATATTAAGTAATTTATTTTTCGCTTTTGAGTGCCTGTTTGTGGTTATGAAGTCGTTTTTTTTTTTTTAAGGTTTGATTAAATACTCTTTTTTACCGATTCTTGTTCTATACATGGAGTATACCTACCCCTGCAAATATGGCGAGAATGCAAAACCACACCTTGTATATACATACGGTAGAATTGAGAAACCTCCTCCTTTTTTTGAAGTCGGTTAAAAAACCGACTTCAATGACACACGAGTCAGATCAATAGCAAGTTTGGATGTTTGAGAGATTTATCTCCATATCTCTTGAGATACCCTTCAGATCTCAATGAATCGTACAATGAAACCATTGTAAAAATGTACCCAACCCATGAAAAAAATATTATCGAATCGATTTGCAATTGGCGGAGTCATCGCGTAACAAACATACGAAAAATAAAACTGGCCAAGTGCGAGTCAGCATCGCATCTCTTATCGCACACTTAGGGAGGGTTCCGTACAATACGAAACATAACAGAGTTTCAACCTCATATATTTGATTAATTGATATTACCAAGAATATTTGGTTTGGTCGCGATCTAGAAAGACGGGGCTCGTTTAGTAGCGCCATCTATGTCATTTTGCCGAAACTAACTAGATAGATGGCGTTTAAAAACACGTTTTTTGTATGGGGTTTTATGGGGGAGTTATAAATTATAGGGGGTATACACCCCCTATAATTTATAACTTTATTTTGTTTTTAGTATTTGTTGTTCTAGCGGCAACAGAAATACACCATCTGTGAAAATCTCAACTGTCTTAACTATCTCGGTTAATGAGCTAGAGCCTGGTGACAGACGGACAGACAGACAGACAGACAGACAGACAGACAGACGGACAGCGGAGTCTTAGTAATAGGGTCCCGTTTTACCCTTTGGGTACGGATCCCTAAAAACAAGCGGGGCAGTCTTTGGGGACTTGCGATAGAAGTGCTAACGAAGCAACTATATCTATGTACATAATATATACACAGTACACATATAGCTCAAGGGAAGCTTGCGGTGATGATGACGCGAGTTTCACGCTTTTTGTTCACGAAAAAGTGTTCAACGTGCCTTAAGAAGTTTTCAGTCCAAACAACATACAGGCAAATTGAAAACCTCCTTCTTTTTGGAAATCGGTTAAAATGATCATATAAAACTCACCAATTCTTGAAAAACCTTCATATAAATCGCATAAGAGTCCATTATCGTACTGTAAACTTCAAACATATTTTCCCAATACTCAGTTTCACCTCGCTCGTTTACGGTTTTATGACTTTTTGTATCTTCCATCCATAAATAAAGGTTCTTCATAATCAACATTATAATTCTTATCGCGTATAACATATTCACTTGAAAACTTAACGCTATAATATCGGACACAAAGAATATAAAATTAAATGCTAAAAAATAATAATTTCTTGCAACGAGGTAAACAAGATATTCTATTACGACGATGGTGGTGTAAACCCAGTTCAGCTTTATTTCTTTCGCGACATCAAGATGTTTAATTTTGTTTAATTGTTCTTGTATATTGAGAACAAGCGTCACATTTCGATCGCTATGGTAAACGTTTACTATGAAGTTGTTCACGAGGCCAAGAGAAAAGAGACTGACATTGCACCATCTGATCATATTAAATACTCCCATATCTTCTACAGTAAAGTATTTAAATGCAGTTTTTTTACTGTAACATAGACGAGCCAGCCACAGCCCCACATAAACACTGGTCGTAATAAATGATAAGATATTCGCCTTCCAACCGTTAGGAGATACAAAGTTGTCCCGAAGTCGATACTTGGGACATACACAAAAAATTTGCAGCATATTTAGTGGCCGTAGATATTTTTTTAAGTCGTCTTCAATCTTATTGTTTATTGAAGTCATTTTACGTGAATAATTTGTTTTCGTCTTTATTCTCGATAACATTTTTTGTAAAGCTAACCACGCGTTGAAGAAGTCTGATCTGATATGATCTGAATAGAATATTAATTGATATTGTCCAATGTAGGTATACATTTACTCTTCGATAGCTTCCGCGCTGTTATTATTTGTAGATTAATATTCATAACCTTATAGTTATCCAAATAATATAAAATTCTATGTCCTGACTGACTGAATGATAAATCGACACACAGCCCAAACCGGTACTAAAGACAAAAAATTTAAAGCGAATGTTTATTGTAAAGTGTGTCCACTAATAAAGGTTTTTTTTAATTCCACTCCATAGACGGCGACATGGGAAATATACTGTCTTTGAAACTCCTCAAGTACCTCCTACCTGTCATGACATACGGAGCCAAAACGTGGACACTCACGGTTCGACTAGTCCACCAGTTTAAAGTCACTCAGCGAGCTATGGAAACAGCTATGCTCAGTGTTTCTCTGTGGGATCGAATCCGGAACAAAGTAATTCGTCAGAGAACTAAAGTGGTCGACATAGCTCAGCGGATTAGCAAGCTGAAGTGGCAGTGGACTGGTCGTATCTGCCGTAGGACCGATAACCGTTGGGGCAGACTGGTTCTAGAGTGGAGACCGCGAATCGGCAAACGTAGCTTAGGGCGCTCTGTGACTAGGTGGAGCGACGACATTTGCACAGCGGTGGGCAGTGACTGGAAACGAAAAGCCGAAGATCAGGCTCAGTGGCGTGTCTTGGAGGAGGCCTACGTCCAGCTGTGGACTGATACCGGCTGATAATGATAACTCAAAAATTGGTACACATACTACTCAATTAAAATTATGGGGCATGTCCACAGTTTTTCCGTCCACACGCGTTTAACGAGGATTACAGACCGCGTGCGAGTCCATACAGATGGAAAAAACTTTTTACTATCGCTTAATATTGTCCGATTTCGATGCTTTTTTTTTCATGTAATTATCATACTATTTTCATTATTGTAAATTGTTAAACACAATCCAAAATTTCATCGTACCGACGGGACTTTTTCATTATGATTAAACGTCTCACTTTTTTCAGTTTCTTTTAATAACTAGAGTTGTAAGGATCTATATCAGCCATGTTTTTACGCTTAACTATGGCTATTTAAAGTTAATACTTTTCAGAAACCAATTTTTTTTTTTGAGAATAATGAAACAAAGAAACAGATCATACTCTCAACTCTCTCGACTTCAAGCGATTGATATCAATAAAAAAACATTTTGTTACAATTTTGGCGGTGAAAAATGCTTTTCCCCGAAAGGTAAATTTTAGCAAAAAATGTACCTATAAATCTCATGAGCAGCAACTCTCTCTATCAGAGACATAAGGGGTCGGGGGGAGGTGTCATTACATATACAAGCAATGGGAAAGTAAACAATATCGTTATCGATATTATTTACCAAATCTTCCAATGATGTATGGTATAACTATTTATTTTTTCAAGCACCCAATATTTTTCCGTTTTGTTGTTTATGATATTTATGCAATTTGCGTACCTATTTATAAAAACTCATAGAAACTACTTTGTGGACAAACTGGAAGCCTACAGTCAGCGATTATAAGAACGTTTTTAATACGATATCGATGAACCTATTTTTAAATTGGTATGTAGTGTAAAAAGTGTCTTTACAATATCTGTCAGAACATTAAAATTTAACCATCTCCGCCAGATAATATAAAGCAGACTAAACTTTTAAATATTATTTAAATGGTAATTAGATAAATGCTTTGCGAAATAAAAAAAAAAAAATACAAACAGACGAACATAGAACCTCTTTGTTTGGAAGTCGGTTAAAAATTATACTTTAGTACTTTTATTTTATAGGTTTCATGAATGTTTTTTAGTTTCAGTTCCATGTATTATTAGTCATTTCATTCCATTCATTCCATGTATATGGGATGCCTATATATATATACTTTACATTTTTTACTTTGTATAAAAAACGTAAAGCAGTTCACAGAAAACGTCTACCTACCAAGTTTCTTCTGTGTAGTCCTTATAGTTTCGGAATCAAGTGGCTGCGACATACAAACGGACAGACAGACATGACGAATCTATAAGGTTTCCGTATTTTGTCATTCGGCTACGGAATCCTAAAAAAATACCGTCGAATTGAGAACCACCTCTTTTTTGTGAAGTCAGTTCAAAATGTTGCAATGTAAAGGATGCCCGATTTCGCTAGTCAAACATTAAAATAACAACCTCTCGGCAAAGAGGCAGCGGTGAAGTTTCACGGATCGACTGGCCACAATCTATGCCATGCCGCCGGTTGCGGGGGCACAGATTAGATATGTGCGTGCGGAGACCCACACATCGAAGTTAACGGCTAGTACTACTATTTATTCTGTGACGTGGCTGCGGGGAACGTAGAGACAGCAATATGTTTGCTAAATACCTAAAACGCGAAACAGTTTTCGGTCGGTGCTTTTCTCAACGCACAGTCTAAAGAACCACTAAACCACTGATACTAAAGACATGAAGTTTGGAGGGTGTGTTTTTTAATACGCTTTTATTAGCTTCAGACGTATGTATGTTTGTATGTTAGTATGTAACGGAATCTTTGAACATGATTTTAACCCCCTTCAAAACGTCGGATTAACTCGAAATTTGGCATACTTATTAAGGACCGATGACATTCAATATTTTAAACATCCACGCTTTTTTTACAATAAAATCATTTTTTCTTACACTATTTTTAATTCAAATTTATTAAAATTTATTTTCTATTTTTTAGTTGGATTTTCTATAAAAGCGTATTTTTTAGTTTTTTTAAACTATTATTTATTTGTAAAGTGAAGGTAATCAAAAACATGGATCTTTTTATCTCTGATAGGGTTTAACAGAAGGTTGAATTTTCTGTGATTTTTTATTATTATCTGGGTTGATTTACGCTAAAATTGTACGCAGTACACCTAGCACACGCAGTACTCTTCAATTAAAATTTTGAAACGTAGTACGTGCATCACAGTTTTTGAAAATTATTCCCAACGCCTGTGTTTCTGTATTTATACCCTGTAAAGAAATACTGCTGACACGTTTCTATTCGTTCTAAGCACCATTTATTGACAGATTTATTAGAGACCATTGGTTGACTCCTCATAAGATATTTTTACACACGCTTTGAGTTCTGTTGAAACCATACTACTACTATTACAGAGATTTGAAAAAAATATCTTAGAGGCTAGCGTTTGACTATCTCACCTGTTGGTAACTACTGATGCGGTCGAAGATGGGTAAGCACGCTAGACCTAGAATGGGAACTGGCTCTCAAATACCACGCTCTAATAGTCATTTTACAAAAATTAGTTTAACTTTACGGAAAAATTCGTCCTTATTGCTTTATTTTGGATATTGTTAGTTTGATCATTTAATAGAGACAGAGAGAGCATTTTATGTCTGAAGAAATATAAATGTCATTTGTTTTCTATATGCCACGCGGGCGAAGCCGCGGGCAAAGCTAGTCTTAATATAATGACAATAATTACTCAGAACTACGACAGACTATAATATATATGCTGTGTTTGATTATCAGATAAGCTATAATTACAGTACTTAATAAAAAAACGTAATAATGGGTAATATACATAATATTTAATTCATTTTCATTAGCTATAAAGGTACGGTACATACCGCAGCGTCCTGCCTGCGCGATCTAGGCGGCGATCAGATAGCTCAGTAGTATTTGTACAGACTGGTTCACACCAAACGCGACCACAAAACAATTGAAAAGTACTGAGATCGTGCCCGCAGATCGCAGGACGCCGCGGTGTGGCCGTACCTTAAGTTAGATAGGTAGGTACTAGGTTGTTTATTAACGACATTATTATAATATCAATATTATTATCAAGTTCTTATTAACCATTACAGTAATGAGTACACAAAGTAAACTGCAAAATAACTAAAACATAGGAGGTGGTCACACTGGCCAGTTGTAACGGTAGCGTCGCTTCTACATCACACAACCCTCTTAGATTCACCTTGGTGAAACAGGATCGATATAGACGACGAACGTTCTTGTATGTTCTCTTTTCTGACTCTGGAAAAATTTGAATGATCGTTTAGAAAATGAAAAAAAAAACGACTTCAAATGCAATGTTCGTAGTATTTATGTTTCTAGAGATACCAATCAGACCGCAGCATATTTTAATAAAACTGGCCAAGTGCGAGTCAGCATCGAGTCTCTTATCGCACACTTAGGGAGGGCTCCGTACAATACGAAACATAACAGAGTTTCAACCTCCTATATTTAAGTAATTGATATTACCAAGAATATTTGGTTTGGTCGCGATTTAGTAAGACGGGGCTCGTTTACTAGCGCCATCTATGTCATTTTACCGAAACGAACTAGCTAGATGGCGTTTAAAAACTTTTTTAACCACCGACGCAAAAAGAAGGAGTGTTATAAGTTTTACGTGTATATTTGTGTGTCTGTGTATCTGTGTATCACTATATCTGTGTATGTGTGTGTCTGTCTGTGGCATCGTACCGTCCAAACGGATGAACCAATTTTTGACATAGTTTTTTTTGTTTGTTTTCTTCATCGAGAGTGTTCTTAGCTTTGTTTCGTGATAATCCGTTAAGCCGTCTAATCATTGTCAGCTCTTTTTTGGTTGATAAGACTACGATTGCAACTTTTGTAGCCATTTGACCGCGGACGTCAAATATTCAAAATGGCGCATCTGCGCACGATGTACTCCTCGGAACAATGACTAAAATGTACCCGTCACTCTAATGTCGTCTGTTTAGATAAGTTTACATAAGTTTGTATTAAAATATTTGTAAATAAATTCAGTATATTTATTCAATTTATTACTTCAATGATATTGCAAGAATATGGTAAGCTTTACCTAATATTATGTTTCTTTGAAGTGTTTCACACTTTATATATTTTTTTTTTAGCTTTACCTAATGCTGAGACATCTTCTTGAATCTGCAGAATACTCTCAACTCTTCGTCTGAGATATCGTCTTAAGGCTCATTGGAATGGTCATAATAAACAAATTAAACATTATACAAAGCAGTCGTGGGTGGTTTTAAATTTTAATTTAATTTTAATTTTAAATTTAAGTATTATTTTAAGTTCGTTAAAAGTAGGATGAAGACCTACTGTATTTGCCTCATTTACAAATTGCTTCTTCCGTAACCCGTCTTCAAAAATCAAGTTAGTTTACTGACCATCGCAGTGCGGTGCAGCGAGCATCCTCGATGACATCGTCTGAGTCTCATCCATGGCTACATAGAACTCTTCTATTACTTTGCCTAGAATCACAATGAGTATTACTCGACTCGTTACCCATGTCATCACGTACCAGATTGATTTCCATAAAAATACCTGAAAGTATGAAAAGAATATTGAAGGTACGGCCACACCGCGGCGTCCGCTATCTGCGGGCGCTATCTCAGTACTTTACATTGCTTTCTGATCGCGATTGGTGTGAACCAGTCGATACAAATATTACTGCGCTATCTGATCGCCGCCTAGATCGCGCTAGACCTTGATTGTATCCTCGTTCATCCTCATTTGTATTCATCACCATCATCAGCCTGCGTCAGTCCACTGCTGGACGTAGGCCTCTCCCAAGATGCGCCACTGAGCCCGATCTTCGGCTCTTCTCTTCCAGTCAGTCGCTTTTCGTATGTCGTCGCTCCACCTGGTCACAGGACGTCTTACGCTACGTTTGCCGATTATCCTATTATTAAACGACTTTAAAAAGAGGTTTCTCAAGTCAACCGTATATTTATTTTTTATGTGTGTTCGTGGGTAACTTCGTCGTATATGAACCGATTTTGATGATTCCGATTTTCATGATTTTTTTGTTGGAAAAAAAATATCCTTAGGGTTGGTACCATAGTAGTTTCATTAAAATCTGATAAGTATCTTTAGAGATATAAAGATATACACCTCAAACTTGTTACTAAAAATTAATAGCGCAGAAATTGAAGCCGTTTATTTTAGTTTTTTAAACGATCTAGTTTGACGATTGATTTTAAATCCAGAGCGTAGAGAGGGTTCAAAATACATCAGCCAGGTAAAATAATTTTGAGCCCGAGTGATGAGTCATTTCATTCTATGGGAGAAAGAACTAGATAAAAGGCTATTTAAAATAGCAATTCAAGAGTATGGGATTAAAAGATACTGACTAACATAAACAAACACAATGATGTAGTGGTAGGACTTCTGCTAGTCCGCCTGGGGCGGTAACACCACTTACTTTGCCAATTAATTTTCAGCCGTGAAATAGGAATGTTTTTCGGTTGAAATGGCAAAGTGTCCAGTGAAATCACAGGGCATGTGAGACTCAACATCTTTATGTCTCAAGGTAACAGGCGCAGCGCAGTGACATGCAAAATTCTGGAAGATCAGAATTTTGCATGCCGCTGTATCTGTTGTAGGTAGACGTCATCGCTTACCATCAAGCGAGCGTCGTGCTTGTCCTGTTACGTTCTATCATAAAATAAAAAATGTACCATTGAATAGGTAAATAATTTATCTGTATTATTTTATGAGGTTCTGATTTTGATGAGTTTTAATGTTATTTCAGATTTTATATTTATCCCAAACCCTACAAACCAATTTAACATATTATTATCTTCGGATTTATTTTTTAAGCTATAGTAGGTATATACACTTACTCGGAAAGCAGGATCTGCATTTGTATTCTCACTTTGTGTATATGTCAACCATATTTGTAAATAAGTTAACGTATGGAAGAAAGTGTCCGCTATAAAATATAAAATCTGTAAAATGAACATGTGTAATCAATACAACAAAGTAGTATTCAACGCAAGTAGAGTCTGTGCAAAAAGAAAACTATCGTAGAAATCGAAGTCGCGTGTTCTAATGTATGTTTGCAACCGACTTCCAAAAAGTAGGAGGTTCTCAATTCTTCTGTAAGTTTTTTTTAATGTATGTTCCGTGATTACTCCGTCAATTTTGAACCGAATCAAATGATTATTTTTTTAATCAATAGGGTACGTTTCCGAGGTGGTCCCATTGTTATTTCATCGAGATGCATTGATAAGTATCTCCAGAGATATTAATATAAACGTCTCAAACTTGCACTGAAATTGACTCGCGGGACATGGAAGTCGGTCGTTTTAGTTCTTAAACTATCTTATTGTTTTTTTTGATAACACTGCTCTGTCTTTGCTAGTACGACTAAAAATGTTTGATACTTAGTAGGTTCTTACTCGTATCATGACCGGGTGCTAATAGATAGGTATGTACCTCCTTTTCTTACCTTTGAATGTCAGTTCATCGTAACGCCACGACGGTTCTTTTTTGCACAGACTCTAGTAGTAAGATCGAAAAATCATGATCGAACTCTTCTAGCAAGTACACTTACCAACTCTTGAAATACCTTTCTGTATATACTATAGGATTCCATTATCAAACTGAACACTTCAAATTTATTTTTCCAATATTTCGATGCTTCTCTTTGATTATAATCATTTGTATTCTCAATATCTATCATCCAAACACTGAGATTATTCTTCAATAAAACAATAATCCTCATGGCATTTAACATATTTATGTCAACAGTGACCATTGTTAGATCTCCAAGGTAATGGAAAAAATTGAACGCTGCAGTAAAGTAGTCAACATGGACAGCAGTAAAAAAGATGAAAAATGATGCAGTAACAGTGATACCATAAGCCCAGTTAAGCTTCACGTCTCTATTTAAGTTTGGATATTTAACTCTTTTTAATATTTCTTGTATTTTGATGATCAGTACCACGTTCTGACAGGTATGAGAGATGTTGGCTATCAAATTGTTGATTTGTCCGGTGGCAGCGAGAATCCATGAAATGTTTCTTGTAATAATGGAAACTGTGTCAACTGAATTCTCAGTTATCACAACAGTTTTATTCTGATATGCATCCAAAAAATGTATGAAAAGCAATGCGACATAAATACAGGTCGCAATAAACGATAGAATATACATTTTCCATCCGATTGGAGTGATAAAGTTGTCACGTATGCGGTACTTGGG